>JAVKPL010012955.1:0-677927 GCA_032173675.1 Gastrolobium villosum | reverse complement strand
AGCCTTATAGGCACCAAATTAATTATTGAAGAAACAGTAGCCTCACTCATGAATACATCATGTTTGGTGCCTATAAGGCTCAATTTTCATGAATACATCAGCCTCACTCATAACAAATCATGCAGCCAAACAACATCAGCATCATCATCAACATCATGCAGCCAAACATTACTAACAAAACATGTCCACATATGACACAGTAAATTATCAGGAAGAAATTAGCTGTCATGGGGTGTATTTGAGGAAAACATATAAAACAAGAATCTTAAATTATTAAAAAAAAAAACTCTAGGAAGCAATAAATTTGAGCTAACATCAAACTTCCAATCAACATCAAAATATATAAGGTTAGGACGATGAGAACCAACCATTTCTTGTGCATCAAAATGAGAAGAATAAGTCCAACAAAGCCAATGGATCCCACTATTAGATAGAAAATCAAGTTAACATGTACACTAGTCTTCAATCTTTCGGATACAGTGAAATCCCCAGCATCTTCAAAACCCTGAATAAGGGGCACCACAGCCCTGCTTAGGATAAATAACTTAGATATATGAGAAAATTTGCATCTCTGGTATGTAAATGCCATTTAAATATTTCCTTGCAATAATCGTGCTTATTAGATAGGCAAGAACATTAAAAGACAAGGAGTAACAATAAAACAAATTAGCAACAGAGCGTGCACAAACAAAATCACCTAAATTTTGCAATTTTACATAATAACTAAATCATGTTTTTTTACTCATTACTACTGCCAGTATAGCTCAAAGTCTGACCTTCACTAGAAAAATGTTAAAATGCATGCATGCCCTATGAATTATGAAATTCAATATAAGAGATACTGAAAGATAGTTATAGACATTCTGATAAGACTCCTCTTAAGGTGTATAGTAGAAAGCGTCACAGAGGATCAAATACCGTTGCTGACTCAGAGGAAAGAAGGGAAAATATAGATGTTGCTGAGGCTGATTCTGTTTGGGAGAAATTAGTTGGTGTGGGGCATGATGCCGACGTGGAAAGGGACCTTGCGGGTGGTTACATAAACGGGTGAAATGAAGGCTGGAGTAGTATGGCATTTTAGGAGTTCTTGGGAGAGATCAGTGCCTCTATAATTGCACTGAATTTAGTGTTACGAGTCTGTAGATTTTCTGTATTGTTTTCTTTCTGAATTAAAGTTGTTTGTAAGTTGAATTTACTTTGTTGAATTAAATATCAGAAAAAATCCAGTTCACTGGGCCAAATTCTTGTGTCGTTGCGTTTATTCTCTGATTATATTGCCAGTCTTATCACATTCACATTAAAGAGTTATTTTAGCTTGATCCCATTACATATCGGATACATAGCAAAAGCATGCAGTCCACTGACTCCAAACAAGGATCCCAGAGGAATGTTTGACTGTCAGGCAATGAGAGAACAAAGCAAAGAAAAACTGTGGGCTATTAACCAACATGCAAAGATAAAAATTGACCCGTCTTTCTAAAGAATACAACCCATTTAAAGAACACACAAGGATATGAAAGTGATGCAAACATATAATCATAAAAAAATTAGATGAAGCGTACCAAGTAAGCAAAAACGTACTCCAATATGACCAGCTCCAAAAGAATGAAATAACTCCATTCTCATGGTGAGAAAACAATGTCTGTATGTGTCACAGAAACAACATTACATCAATGAAGTCAATGCACATATAGTTCTTCAAGTAACCATAATTCTTTTCACCTTTAACAATGTAAAGTTCCAAAAATATTCTTTTCGAAAGAAAAGAAAAAAATAGCTTATGTATAAGCCAAAGAACTGCCAAATTTAACTAAATATGAAAGAAGAGGCAATCACAACCTTGATTTAATTGACACAGGCTTAACTAAAGAATACAAAGTCATAAAGCTGCCACGTCCACAATATGGAGGTAGCGTGATATTTTTGTCAAAACCATGGACACTTTTAGACTGATGCAGAGTAAATCTTTCTAGTGCTTATACTTATAATATTATTTCTTCCAGTTCCTAATTTAAAACCCAGCTCCATCAGTTCAGAACTTCTCCATATCCAAGCCCTTTTCGAAAGTTAAGGCTTCCTCTAAGATGAAGACTATTGTATGGTAAGTGATACTTATAATCTATGCATTTATCACTTGCCTTTTTATACGACTATCAGCATCTATGGATTACCTTAGGACATACAAAGCTCCCAAATAACCTATGCATTTGTTCCTCAATTGTAAAGCAACTTTATCTTTCATGACAAGTGGTAATAAAGAGAAAACGAAAAAACAAGCCATATTTGTGAATCTTTTTCGGTTTCGTTTCGTTTCTATAGGAATCACACATCCAACTCAACACTATTTCTCTGGCCAAATCTAACTCCAGCATCCCTCACAATCAATGATAAAAACAGCATAGGGCAAAACATTCCTAAAATTCCGTTTATGCAACCCTATGTATGACACTGAATTAAACAAGTCTAATTCGAATTTCAAAGAAGAATAAAAAAGAAATCCGTTAATAATATGAAAAAATGAAAAACTAATTCGAAATCAAGGAAGTAGAAATGGAAACGGTACCGCCCAAATGTCAGCGGGGACGAGGATAATGATGGAGAGGGAACAGAACCATGTATATCCAACGGTGAAGAGCACGTACCGAGGTACCTCTGGCCCAGCGAAGTACCTCAACGTGAAAATCACCATTCCAGTTGTTAGAGGAAGCGAGATCAGGTAAAACACCCACATCTATCTCTCTCTCTCTCTCTCTCTCTCTGTAGAATCAGCAACACTGATCGAAGAGATAGATCATAGATCGGTTACAAATTTTAGGTAGATAGCTAGCCCCCGCAGCTCTCTTTGGCGCGTGGCACGTCCCTTCGAAGCGGGAGCTAGCGCCTTCGCTTATTAGTTTTCTTGTGTCTCTTCTTGGCTAGCGGAATTTTTTCCCACCAAAAAAAAAAAATGAATATGAAGGCTACAACTTGTGAATTGAAGCAACCAATGAGGAGCAAACAAATAGACATCACGATCCGTGTGTTGCGCCCATAATAGCATCGAAGTCGTTCATCTGAATTGAATAACAACCGTTGGATCGTAAAGGAAAAAAACACACGGATAGTCATTTGTATCCATCCGATCACTTACCTACGCCTCCGACCATGCACTATATATAGTTCGTCTACTCCTTTTTTCCAAAACATTTAGGCTTTGTTTGGGAGTTTGGAGGGGAAGGGAA
This sequence comes from Gastrolobium villosum, assembly GCA_032173675.1. NCBI lineage: Eukaryota > Viridiplantae > Streptophyta > Magnoliopsida > Fabales > Fabaceae > Gastrolobium > Gastrolobium villosum. Next base: position 674,706 of record JAVKPL010012955.1, on the reverse strand, counting down.
GGAATGGGATCTAAGGGGAAGGGAGGGGAGGGAAGGGGAGGAAATTGGAGGGTAACCCTTCCCTTGTTTGGGAGTAAAAAAAATGGAATGAGAGGGAAATGAAGGATTAATGAGATTTTTTTACCATTTTATCCTTTTTTTAAAAAATCAATATAATTATTATACATTACTAATTAAATTAAGTTTAAAATTTCTAAAAATTATTTTCTCTCTCTAAATTTAAAATTTCTAAACAAAAAAACTAATAATGTAATTTTTAATAAAAAATATTCTCCCTCTAAAAATTAATTTCTCCTTCTAAAAATTATTTAAACGAGGGTAATTAAGTAATTTAAAATGTTTTACCCCTTAAAACCCCCCAAGTTGGGGGAACTTCAATTTTAATAAAGATGAGGGTTTTGGAGGGTTTATGAAAATCTTTAATTCCCTCCCCTCCCTTTTTTAAACTCCCAAACATGGGAAGGTATCACCAGAATCTCTCCTTTCCTTCCCCTCCCCTCCAAATAAGAACTCCCAAACAAAGCCTTAGAGTCTTCTCTTTGAGGTTCAGCAAACAAGGTTTTAGAGGAAGAGAACAAAGTCCTTCGACGTATAAGAGATTGCGATTTCTGGAAGTTATTGTTGGTGGTTGTTGCGGATGGCCCGTATGATCCTAACTGCTCGTAAACCACTGGTGGATTGCGATTTGCTCCTAGGAAGGAGCATGCAACCAGGTATGAGAACTTCAAAATCGCAGATAAAAGAGATCGAGAAACCTGCGAATTTCATTGTCTCTCTAAAGTTCGTTGACTTAGCGGAAGACATCACAAGCGAATATAGAAGAATACTCAAGATATTAATTACAATCACAACCAAGAGCACAATAGAGAACGTGAAAGAAAGAACATGGTGCTCAAGTGAAAGAACCGAGCATAAGAGAAGCCTGACCTAAAATTTTTAAAAATATAATTTAAAAATTGTTATATAAAAAAATTTTGTTATGAAAAAAAATTAAAAATATTATTTAAGGGCTTATTAGGAGCATATGATATGGTAACTTATTATATTTTTATTTTTATCTTTTGTTTAGTAGATTAATATGATATAATTAACTTATTCTATTGTCTTAATTTATCCTATTTAATTATCCAATATTTGATATCCAATATTGGATTTATTGTATTATATATTTTCTCTTTTCTTTTCTCCTTCTATGTATATATGATATGATTTACCAGTTTTATATTATATCTTATTTATCCTATTTAATTATCCAATATTAGATATCCAATATTGGATTTATTGTATTATATATTTTCTTTTTTCTTTTCTCCTTCTATGTATATATGATATGATTTACCAGTTTTATATTATATCTTATCCTTATCAGGCCTGTATCATATCTTATTTTGTCCACCAAACGAGCCTTAACATTTTTTAAACTAATTTGTAACAGATAATCAAAATGTGAGAAAATCAATAAAAAATATTAAAATTTGACCTAAAATTTCCTAACAGTTCAAACCCCCCACATTATCTTCTAAATTGCTAGAAAAAAATTAATTATTGAAGTCCCAAACCAACTAAAAATTGCAACATATGTTATCGTTTTCTTTAACCCGACAGTAAACACTTATCGAAATATAACTGCTAAGAACTGTTGTTTGTGCTATTTAAATTATATATCCTTGTAATCTAATGATGTATTGGTGCTTGAAACAGTGAGATCAGAAAATTGAAGAATAAACTTCTAATTGATGGATCTTATCCCTTTATGGATCTTATCCCTTTATGGATCCCAAATCAAACATTTTCTTCTCTAAGAATGTTTCTTCTGAGCTGGCTAATTCTATTATGGAGATAAGTGGCTTTGCACATACTAGGAACATTGGCAGATACCTGGGCTATAGAATGAAGCATGGAAGAATAAATAAACTACATAATGGAGAGATCATGGACAGAGTAAATGGGAGACTCCAGTGCTGGAAAAAGAGCTGCTTGTCTATGGCAGGGAGAGTGACATTAGCTAAATCAGTCATTTCAGCTATTCCTATATTTCATATGCAGAATAGCCTTCTCCCAAAGGGCATCTGTGATGAGATAGAAAGAATTCAAAGGAGTTTTATTTGGGGAGACACTGATAATCATAGGAATCACCATGCGGTAAGGTGGGAGCAGCTACAGATAGACAAAAAGCAAGGTGGTCTGGGGATCATCAATCTTAGAAAGCAAAATGAAGCTTTCCTGCAAAAATGTGCCTGGAAGTTAATTCAATCCCCTGACCACCTGTGGGCTCAAGTGCTAGTGCCTAAATATGGCAGAAATAAAGAGTTGTTAAAGGAGGTATCTTCTAAACCGTATGATTCTCATTTATGGAAAAGTTTATGCAAAGTCTGGCCAGATATGTTAAGTAACATCTCTTGGCAGATTTGTAATGGGAAGAAGGTTGATTTTTGGAAGGATGATTGGGCTGGTCTCAACACTAGCTTAATTTCGTTAGCAATTGTTCCTCCTTCAGCTGAGATTGTTAATCTCAAAATAAACCATAATATTTTCTCTTCGGGAGAGGGATGGAATATGCACTTTCTCTTTAACCATTTTAATGAAAGTGTAGTAAACAAGATTATGGCTATTCCTCATCCTGATGGGGAAGCAGGAGAGGATTGTGTTAGCTGGAGAAATTTTCTTCCAGGTCAGTCTATAGTTAAATCGGCTTATAGAAATCTGACCTGTCCTAACTCCCTCTCTAGTGATAGCTGTTGGGACCGGATATGGAGTTGGAAAGGAAAATAGAGAGTTAAGCTTCTTTTGTGGAAAATGCTCCATGGTAGGATGCTAACTAAAGACTATATCAGCAAATGGAGTGATTCCTCTAATAGCTGCCCCTCTTGTCCTGATTTAGCGGAGACCCTGCTCCATGCTTTTAGAGACTGTAATAAAGCTAAAAAGGTCTGGCTAATACCTTTGTTGCATCCTCTTCCTCCTGGTTTTTTCACCTCAAGCTGTTCCAAAGAGTGGATTATCCTCAATTTGAATATAAAGAATACCCATGCCAAGGACTGGAGGGGCTTTTTCTTTACCGTTTGTAATTTCTTATGGTATTGGAGAAATAAAGAGCTTCATGAAGGCTTTGTAAAGAGACCTGAAGACCCTTCTCCTTGTATTGCTGAATCAATTGGAGAGTTAAGGTGCTGTAACAGAAAATGGTTAACAAAAGTTGATCCTATATACCCCCCCATCAGATCCTCCCCTGCCTGGATTGCTCCAACTCAAGGTTCTTTAAAATTAAATGTTGATGGTGCAGTTTCTATTGAGAGAGCTGCATGTGGGGGATTATTGAGAGACTGGGAGGGGAATTGGGTTTCTGGTTTTTCTGTCTTTATTGGTTCCTGCTCCCCTTTGCAAGCTGAACTCTGGGCTATTTTACATGGGTTGGAGTTTGCTTGGAAATCTGGTTGGAAGAAAATTATTCTTGAATCAGATTCTGCTCAAGCCATTGGCCTTCTTACCATGACTGGTAATGAAACTCGAAAGCTACCCCTGGTAACTAAGATTCGAGCTGCTCTCAATAAGGATTGGTCTGTCTTGTTGAAGCATATTTCTAGGACCTGTAATCATTGTGCGGACTGGCTAGCGAAGAAAGCAATGGATGATCCTTTTGGTTTATCCACTATTACATCCCCTCACAGTGAGCTACTTAATCTTCTTACTGCTGATATGCTGGATCCGGGAGTCATCACTCCAGCTGCAAGATGCTGAGTTTGTTTCTTCTGAGTCGATGGTTTTTAGTTTTTCTTTCTGTCTTGCTTTTTCCTGTTATTGTTTGTTTCTTTTGTTTCGTTTTGTCTGTTTCGTGGGACAATGCCCCATGTATTTACCAAAAAAAAAAAAAAAACTCTGAATAGTCATAATATTTATGATAATTTTTTTTACAATATATTAGTTGATATATTCTTTTATACTTACTCCTTATTTTATATAATAATCTTAATTAAATTTAGCTGAATTTTCCCACCTTAATTTTTAAATAGCATTTTTATTTTTTCTAGTTACGAATAAGAGGAATGATTCTGTGATGTATCATCCATATGTAATCAAGTTATGTGAGACGATGTTAACTGTTTATTAATTTAATAAATGGTAAAAGTGTTTGTCCTTTTGAATGACACAATTTATATCCTTTCACTCTCACAAAGAGGTGGGACTCATACCTTTATTTTTTTGTCAACTCTCTCACATCCTTTATTTATCTCTTTCTCTCACTTAAAATGACATAACTTTACATCCTTTAAAATGACACACACTTTACTCTTAATAAATTAATGGTGATATATCCTATGTAGCACTCTGACACGATACGACACGACACTCCGACACGTTAATTCTAAAAAATGTTAGATTTCGACACGTTAGGACACGTTTTGATATTAAATAATATTTTTAATTTATTTAGTGTATATTATATTTAATATTCAATAATTTAACAAAAAAATGAATCTAAACTTATAATATTCATAAATTTTGCAAATAAACATAAAATATCCCAAATATTTATATTAAACTCAATAAAATGATAATCGTAATCCAACGAATCTAATATTTTGAACTAAAAACTCAATGCAAATCAATCTTTGAATCTTTTTTTTGAATTTCTATAACACATGTTGGAGTGTCGGGGAGTGTCTCTTAATAAATTAATGGTGATATATATCACGATAAAGAGTGAGAAATAATAATCGTTTATTTGCCTATAAATAATTAAGTTCGTCTTGGATGATGGATGATCTTGGACCAATATTGCTTAGCAATTACTACTTTTAATAATAGAAAAATATTTATTATTTTAAATGATATAACTTTGTATTATTTTAAATTAAACGACGTGATTTTTAGTGCAAAATTGATAATTTTTTATATTCTTTCTCTCCACTTTTTCTTTTTTCCTAATTTTATGAAGTAAAAAGAATATAAAAAGTTACCAAATATACACAAAAATAATGTCGTTTCATAATTAGTTATGACATTTATAATGACAAATATTTCTTTTTCATAAAATACTATGAATAATTACTCCTTTTAATAAACAGTACCAACCATGAAATGTATTTAGGACATTGCATTCACTTGTTATTCACCTCCTATAAATAGAAGCTCGTATCCGCTTGTTCTCGCACCATCCTCTAATCGCAAAAATTAGAAAGAAAAAATGAATTCCCTTCGTCTCACTGCTATAGCTTTGTGCTGTGTGGTTGTTGTGCTTGGAGCACTACCCTACTCAGATGCACAGCTAGATCCCGCATTTTACAATGATACATGTTCAAATGTCAGTTCAATTGTACGTGAAGTGCTCTCAAATGTTTCACAATCTGATCCTCGCATACTTGCCAGTCTCATCAGGCTCCACTTTCATGACTGTTTTGTTCAAGTATGTATTCTTCATCTCGTTCCTTAACTCCTTTAGTACTTGGTTCCATTACCAACACTTTTTTCCTTTCCATTTTTAAGTTAATCTTTCTTATTTTGATTTTTTAACCGTTTTATTGATTATTTGGTTAATATAGTTCAAGTTACTCAAAATCACAAGAATGGAAAATTCCTCCCTATCATGTTTTTAATATTGCACAACTCAAACTCAAAATCACTCGTTAAATTGAAACAACCCGTGATAGTTAATTTTTTTCATGTCAATTACAAAAAAAAAAAAAAAAAACAATTTATAAACTTTATTTTTATGTTAGATAATTAAAATGTATGGATTGATGGAAGAAAGAGGGTCGGCAGGGACATGATCCTCTACCTCAAGCCTCAGAACATTTCTTTAGAAATTTTAATTTTCTTTTAAAAAAAAGGTAATTAACTTAATGATTTGACCACGTTTATCAATTTTGGTGAAGACTTTTGGTGAATCCTGTGCATGTGGCTCCACCACTCTTTATTATGTTATGTCGGTAAAAGTATCGGCGTTTGAAATGTTGAAATGTTTATATCGAGGAGAAATAATATGCCATGGCTGTGACAGGGCTGTGATGCATCGATCTTGTTGAACGACACTGCTACGATTGTGAGTGAGCAAGGTGCAGGGCCAAATAACAACTCGATAAGAGGTTTGGATGTTATCAATCAGATCAAGACAGCGATAGAAAACGTTTGTCCTGGCATAGTTTCTTGTGCTGATATTCTTGCCCTTGCTGCTGAAATATCTTCTGATCTGGTATGTCTCCCATTCCTACCTACATAGAAATGAATTTCCACTATAACGTTGAATTCCATTGCTATCTGGTTTATAGAAGACATAAAGGAAAATCTTTTAAAAAATAAAAATATTCAAAAAATATAAAATATAAAATCTTTAAAGTAGAATCTTTTAAAAAATAAAAATATTCAAAAAAATAATTAAAATTTTGTAATATTCATAATTTTTTGGATTCATGAATGATTTTATATCATATCAGAAATTCTTTAACCAGCTGGTGATAAGTTTAATTCTTATCGTCTCATTTTATTAATAAATAATTAAATCAATTATGTATTATCTATTTTTCAAATCTTATATATTTTTGTATACAAAAATGTAATATAAAATTATTAATATAACATTCACTTTTTTAACAGTTTGGACTTTTGATTTAAAATAATTCTTAACAGGAAAGAAACTATTTTTCAGATATTATCAAACTGGAAAATGAATATTGGATGTGATGAGTCTTGTCCGTATATTCCTCACAGACGATCATTTATTCGGTTTGACTATTAGTTAATCAATTACTCTCAGAACAATAAGTGATTACCTGTAAATTAATGAATGGTTAGATCAGTTTTAAAATCAATTAATTAGCCATTTGTGTAGAGGCTGTGCATTATTTGACTATTTGTCGGGACAAATAAGTATTAAAATTGTGATCCTTAAAGTTTTAAAACATGTGAGGAAGAGAATATATCTTCGATCCTCCTTATTATTATTATTTTTTTTAAAAAAATAAAAATAAAAATCTTAATCCTAGACTCACCCCGAATAATATGACCTCCTAGAGGATATATGTGATTTATAAATAAATAAAAAATTTGTGATCCTTGTTCCTCTACACCAAATATGTGTGCAACGACTTTTGTAATAACAACAGGGTGCAACGACTTTTGTAATGACAACAGGATGTATCGCATTCGTTATGGGAAAAAAAAAGGGCACATATTATCTTTACCATTTCACTTTACTTTTTTTTTTTTTTGGTATCCTAACATTTCACTTTACTTTTATTAAGAATAGGAATTTTTAGTGGGGGAAAAATCGAGCGAGTTTCTTTCTCGATGTTTTATACAATAGTTTTAGAATTTATGCCAAATTTGAATAGTAATTGAACAAAAAGGGATTTTTTTATTTTATTTTTTTTATTTTTGGTAAAGAACAGAAAGGGATTTTTATGTATTCTTAAAATTTACTTTCCTTTTATTTTAATTTTCATCCGTTTTCAAAAATAAAAATCATTGATTTGTTTTTGGATCAATTTGATGTTCTCCTCTAAACTATGCTATTACGCACTATTTGAAAATTTAAAAAGAATAAAGAAAATAAAACTGAGATGGAAGAATTAGTAGAAATAAATCATTATCAAGGATATAAATAAGTTTTTAATTATGGATAGAATTTTAATTTTAATGAAAGGCATGCATGAATTGTCTTGTATATATATTTGTTCAAATTTTTTCTTTCTATTTTTGTCCTTCTTATAGTACAAAATACAAATAATCGGCAGGCTAATGGTCCTAGTTGGGAAGTTCCATTGGGGAGAAGGGATAGTTTAACAGCAAACCGAACCCTTGCAAATCAAAATCTTCCAGCTCCCACCTTCAACCTAACTCAACTTAAATCCGCCTTTGCAGTTCAAGGCCTCAACACTACTGATCTAGTTGTGCTTTCAGGTATGAAATTTTTACATTTCAGGAATACATTCATTCTTAATCATTGGTCCAATTGTATCTAATGACTTACATAATTAATGTTAAAATATATAAAACCATTAATGTAGCATCACCCAACAGTTATATACTCTTGATTGAAGTTTGACTAGTCAGATTTAGTGTAGTTTGTAAGAAATTTTTTTGTCAATATAGCCCTTCCCTTTCAGGAATACACTCATTCTTACTCATTGATTTAGTTGTATCCAATGATTCATATAATTAATAAATTAAAATAGATAATTATTTTCACCAAAAAAAATAAAAAATAGATAATTATAAGTAGGATCAATGATCAACAATGATAGTGCAACTTACTTAATCCGTCTATCAATAAATTATGGTATTGCATATTTGTGATTAAATAAGTTTCATTTTCAGGTGCTCATACAATTGGCAGAGCTCATTGCAGTGTTTTTGTGAGCCGATTATACAATTTCAGTGGTAATGGCACTGCTGATCCAACTCTAAACACAACCCTCTTACAATCACTTCAAGTAATATGTCCCAATGGTGGAAATGGGACTAATCTCACCAATTTGGACTTAACCACTCCTGATATATTTGACTCCAATTATTATTCCAATCTTCAGCTTCAAAATGGTTTGCTTCAGAGTGACCAAGAACTGTTTTCCACAAGTGGTGCTGATACCATTAACCTAGTCAACAGTTTCAGTAGTAACCAAACTCTTTTCTTTGAAAACTTTGTGGCATCAATGATAAAAATGGGAAACACTAGTGTGCTAACTGGGTCTGATGGAGAAATCCGAACACAGTGTAATTTTGTGAATGGGAATTCTTCTAGTTTGGCCACTCCAGTCACCAAAGAATCATCAGAGGATGGCATGGTTAGCTCAATCTAAATAAGTTAACAAAGGCTATTGTGGAAAATGAATAGATTTGAGGTAACTAATAAAAGTTCAATAGGCACATAACATGCCATGTGCATGTGGTGGATCGTTGGAACCGTTGTACTTTATGTTTTACCCTAGCTCTATATTATGAGAATAATGAGTACTTTGGAATAATTGTACTTAATATTCATGATCTCTATTGCTTTAAAATCTCGTGATATGAAATTAATTTCATTTTGGAATAATTGTGAAGCCGAAAAACTTGACAAAAAATTGTTCCTCCATCGTGATTGCAATTTCCAAACGTATGGTGAACATTTTGTCACTTGTAAACATCAAAACAAACGAAGGGCTACATATTGAAAGGGACTGGGAAGGGTTTAGATTCAAGCAACTAATTGACTAATTAAGTTATAAAAGAAAGGGATAAAGCAAGCAATTTTTTTAAGTGATGTGATGACGATTGCGTACATGGGGCCACAACTCTGAGTTGAAAACGTAATTAACTATACAGTTTTTATTTCAATTCATTAGGGGATTCTGTTGTAGATCTATTTCCCTAAGATTTTTAAAATCGGGATCTTACCAAAAATCAAAAATGAATGAAAAAGATCGTAAATCGTATGATCTCAGAGTGCTTATGTTCTTGCTCATTGATCCTATGCGATATTGATTCTGATCGATTTTATGTGCAATTTGAATCGGCCAGGGTGAGAGAGAAAATCGTAGGATCGTACGATCTTACGTTGTATCTCTCGATTTTAACTATACTATTAAGAACTCAAATCATGCAATAATTAAAATTAATGTTGTTAATTATAGGAGAAATGCATTAGTGCCAACAAAGGTGGAACACTTGGCTAAGGGTCCATACCCCTCAAGGGCGTGAGTTCAAATCCCGCTGGCAGGTGTGAGGAATTTGTTGGTGGTGATATGTAATCACTCCCAGAAATTCTCAAAGAAGTTGGGTGCTGACTCTGTTGGGATACTTGTAAAAAAAAAAAAACAAAGAAACGCATTAGTTAGCAAGAATCAATTTGAGAATTTTATTCTTCAAATAAAATTTCAAAAATACCATGATTTTCGTCTCAAAACAATATCGTATTAGGTTTACTGCAGCTAATATACCAGCAATAACATTGCAGAAAAAACGAACCCTAATTGTATAGGCTGCTTTGGGATTTTGGAGAACATAATATAAAATTATATTTTATTACTTTAGAATTTTTTATAATAATAGTAAATTTAAAATTAGATAAAAAAATACTCTGCTTTATACTTTCATTTTAATTAATTATTGATTTCATATTATTAAATATGATAAAATATACCTTTTTTTAACTTTTCGGCTAGTTATTAACTAATTCTATATTATAGCAAATATTATAAGTTTAATCTGTCACCACACAATATGATAATTGATGTTTTGATAGATAAAATAATGGCTAAAATATCTTCTTAATCCACTAACACTACAAGAAAATTGGTAAATTGGTATTTGGAGGCTGTTTAATTGAGGCGGTTTTACTTAAACCGCCTCCAAGTGATATATAGATGCGGTATTTTCAAGATTTAATTGATTCGAGACGGTTATACTTAAATTTCAATTTTAGTGTTTTTTTTTTCCTTTTTGGAAGAGTCGTATTTCGAAAATTTAAATTTTGATTTGGGTCTTTTATTTTATAAAAGTAAACATTTCGATCATTATTATTATGAGGTAGGATTTTTTGACACCGGTGTCAAATTTGAAATTTGACACCTCATCTGAAAGTCGTCAGATCAAAAAAGATTAACGCCTCTAATTTGTAAGAATATGACACAATTGATCTTTTTTGATCTAATGATTATCAGATGAGATGTCAAACTTCAAATTTGACACTGTTCGTCTCTGTTATTATTATAGATATGTTAATGCGAGCCAAGCTCATTCCTTACTTATTTAAGTGACATGTAATTAACCCTTTAACTGTATAATTTATTACCGTTTCGGACACATTTTAAAAAAATAATGGAAAATAGGGAAAAGAAGTGATTAATAGAGAAATAAGCCAAGCAAACGGAGTGTGTGATGATTAATGGGTTAAAACCTAAATTAAGTGGTAATTGGCATTGGATGAATTAAATTAATTAAAGTTGAATTGAAATTCACTGGGGCAGTTGGCATTGAATTGAATTAAAATAATCAATTTTGAATTTTTTTTGGTATCCTAATCAATTTTGAATTTAACTACAGCTTGAATATTATTAACAACAGGGAAATAGCTTGACCGCCTGCATGTGAGCTCGATTATGTGAGTGTATGGATCCTTTTTTTTTTTTAGTTAGAAGCTATAAAGCAGATGTTAGGACAAATAAATTTTGAGAAAAACTATTATAATGAAAAATTCTTTTTTTATAATGAAGAAAAAAGTTAAAAGCCAAAAGCTCCTAGGAAGAGTTTGTTTTAAGCTCTTATATATCAGTTTTTCCTGAATTGTGTTTTTTTAAATGAAGATATATATATATATATATATATATATATATATATATATATATATATATATGGGAAAAAAACATTTCTATTCACTTTATATAAAGTTATCTACAACTATCCCAAAAACTACGTCGTTATGATTAATGATTGGTGTTTATGTGATTTTAGGTGAATTAGTGAAAGATGTTTTAGTAAAATGCATATGATAAAAAAATAAACAAAATTACGGAAACACTCTTCCCTAATTTACCTAAAATTACATAAACACCCTTCATTAATTTAAACGACGTAATTTTTGGGGTAGCTGTAGATATTCTTATTTAAAGTGGCTGTAGAAATGTTTACCCCTATATATATATATAGGTAGGATCCTTTGATACTGGTGTCCAATTTGAAATTTGATACCGGTGTCCAATTTGAAATTTGACACCTTATCCTAGAGCTGTTAGATCAAAAAAGATCAATGACTCTGATTTGTAAGCATGTGACACCATTGATCTTTTTTGATCTAACGGTTCTCAGATGAGGTGTCAAATAATGGCTCTCAGATGAGGTGTCGAATTTCAATTTGACACTGGTGTCAAATAATCATACCTCATATATATATATATATATATATATATATATATATATATAGAAAAAATATTTCCACAATCACTTTAGATAAGGTTTTCTAAAACTATAATTTTTAACTATGTTCTTCGAGGAGAACATAGATATAACATTAAATTAGCTTTTTTTTCTCTCTCCTCATATACTTTTCAGAACTTGTTTGCTCACATGGAGAGAGAGAAAAATAAAATTAACGTTATAACTATGTTCTCTCGGGAGAACATAGTTATAAATGGTAGCCGTAGATAATCTTATCTAAATTGGCTGTAGAAATATTTTTTCCTTGCAATATATATATATATATATATATATATATATATATATATATATAGAGTTTTCTTGAAATATGTACTTTTAAACTAAAAAAAGTATGTAATTACCAAATAGTTTTTAGCTTTTTTTAAAACTCTTTTTTTATGAATTTGGATCCTCACATGCATGTGGAAAAGTACGTATGTAGTTATGTTATTTGATCACAACTACTCATTTAAAAATTATACATTTTTCTCTTTTTTATCTCATCATCATTGAACAAGGGAAATAGCTTGACCGCTTGCATGTGAGCTCGATTTTGTGACTGTTTGGATACTCTCTCTTTTAAGTTAGAAGATACTTATAAGCAGAAGTTACGCCAAACAAATTTTAAGAAAACCTCTCGTAATAAAAAACTCTTTTTTCACAATGAAGAAAAAAAATTTAAAGTCAAAAGCTCTTTTTTTTATAGCTTTAGTTTATAAGTAATTTTTAATTTTTTTTTAAAAAAAAATTCTAAACAAGCTTCTTCTTTTTTTTTTTTTTTGGTAAAAGAAAAACAAGCTTCTTCTATTACTTACGAAACACAGTTTTAAATAACTTGTACTTATTTATAACATGGAGCGAATGGTATTCAGTCAAAACGAAAAAAATAAAATAAAAATCTCAGCATTGTTTGTACCACCCTTACTAAGGAAATAACTGTTTTAAATTATATAAGTTAATTAGTTTATAAAGTATGGAGCCCAGGAAAAGGAAGTTAATACAAATAATGGAAGGAGACATTAATTGCTACGAATCCTATTAGGACAGCAACGAATTTGGACACAGACCTTTTTTTTTAAAAAAAAAACAGGACACAGACCTTCAAAGAGCTACTAAATGTCTATAATTTTAATTCTCACAGTTAAATCCTAGAAATAAGAGGGTAAAACCTATGGATATAGACATCGTTATTACTGTGTACATATACCACCACCTTGACAAAACATCAGTATTATCGGTGTATAATAATCTGCTATCCTCAAAGACATCTAATTTATAAATATATGAGAGAGTCCTTCAATTTAATATAAACTCACTAATCTCTTATTAGACATCTATGTCCCAAGAACATAACAATATTTAATTTTAAATTTTAGTAGATTAAAATTACGATATATTTTAAATTAAATTAAAATAGATACATACTTACTTATTTATTCTGAAAATAAGTTTAATTTAAAACAAAAACCTGCCCCGTTAACAAATACACTACATCGTACAAGTGGGTATCAGCTTGGAGCTGCTAATTATACGTATAATTAATTGTTTAAGGCACAAAATCTCAGATGAGTTAGATTCCTTCTCTTTGTCCTTTCCATTTTGGCATTTTGTTTGTACCTTCCGATATGTTTTCCCTCGGGTATGGCCGGAGGCCTGGAGACTTTTGGTAGGGTAGTTGGTGAGATAGGTCTGTTTCCCCTTTGGATCCTTAGATCTAATTTATTTATATTAAGTGTGTTGCACACGTAACTGCATTTTTTTATATTTAGTTAAAATGTTAGCTTTAACTTAATATTTTTATATTTAATTTAATTAAATAATAATTGTGTTTTGAAAAATATAAGATTATGACTAATTAAGAAAATTCAATATATATATATATATATATATGAAAGTGAAATGTGAAGGAATCAAATTTTAACGATTAGATTATTTATGAATATATGATTAAAAAATATAACGTTTATGACTTTCGTTAAATACACATATGACCTTTGAATAATTTTTATTATTCGTTTAAATCAAGATTATTTCCTTTCACCTTTATAGATATTTTTAAAATAAGAAAAAAATGCTTACGCTATACTATTTAATGTGTGACACATCTTATATAATATTGAAAATAATATGAAAACATGATAACCCATAAAATTTAAACAATGCACACTAAATAATAAGACATTTTTTCCTAGTTTCATGAGCAGATACGAATCTCTGCTCTCAGTTGACAACAGCAATCTAATTAAATAAATTGGTGAATTCTGTTCCCCAACAAGAAGTATTAATTACTGTAATTTGATCCATCTTACACGGATCTTGTAATAAATTATCGTGCTTCTCAACTCTATACTCATTGGAATTGGATCCTCTAATATGAAAGATGTCAGATAATAGTAGAAATTATTAAAAACGCCCTCATCTAACATCTTTGGACTTGTTTTGTGTGATCTATAAGGTCTGATAATATAAGCTTATATTATACGTTATGACATTTTTAGTTATTTAGTGTGACCATCGTATAGTATAAACTTATACAGCAAGATCTCTTTATATATCAAAATGATTTATAACTTAATCAAGTCTAATGGGGTAGGATTAGGCCTGATAAGAGGTTGATGTATTAATATTGCTTAAAAGTACAATTTCCAAGAATTAATATATTATTTCAATATTAACATATTAAAATATATTTTTTAATATATTAATTTTTAAAATATTGAAGGATATTATCTTATACAATATCATACCAAACACTAGATAGTATTAAAATTTAATCAGATCTTATACAATCAGGTCTTATACTATCATGTCTTATACAATCAAATCTTATACTATACTATGCACTAAACATGAAGGTTTTGGGTTGAAGTGGTTCTTTACAAAAGAAATAAAATATGATTATATATATGGAAAGATCACAATCATACAAAGGTAAATCAACACATGTTTTGTAACTATCTATTTCAATATTTTTTTTCTCTCTTCATTTTTTATTATTGATCCATCTTTGTATAGTTATGATTTATCACATGATCAAATGATACTTTTTTAACGTGAGAGGATCCAAATCCATCCGAATTAGTGTGTATGGATTACAGTCTTGCACATAATTAATGATGTTTTCTTTATCGATATTTATTCTAAACTTTTTAAATATAGTTTTTGGTTTTAAAATTTCTTATGTTTTAGTTGATAAAATATTTTCTATACACAAATAAAAGTGTGGAGCCAAGTTTTTTTCTCTCTTTTCTCCTTATATGGCTCCACATTACCTCTATATACTTTTATGTATATATGTAGGAGATAACTTTAATTCGTACAAAATTTTAAACCCATAATTTTTCGTTCAAATGAAAATATGCCGCCTATTTTAAGAAAACTTTTGGTAAAAGTTCAAAATACCCTTTATGTTTTTGCTTTGAATTACTTACAGCCATATGTTTTTTTCCCCTAATCTTTTATCCCCGATAGTTTTTCATCCAAAATCATCCTTAACACCGCTAGAAATGTAACTAATCTATCCATTTTACCTTTCTTAGAATAAGAAAATAGGTAGATGACAAAAAAGTAAAAATAGGACCAAATAATTTGGAAACTTAGAGTACTTACGGAAAAGACTAAAAGTAAACAAGAAAAAAATAAAAAATAAAAGCAAATATGTCGAAAACATACAACAGTGACAAGAAAATAATATAATTAAGCCACTAGATTGATCTAGTGGTAATGGATTTGGGTAGGTTTGTAATAGATTATGTGTTTAATTTTCATTTGTATAAAAAAATTAATTAAAAAACAAAAATAATCTAAATCAAAAAAAAGAAAATAGACTGAAACAAAAAAATAGAAAAAAATAAAACAAAAAATAAATAGAAGAAAGAGAAATCTATAAGTTTCCAACAAGTTTAGTTTTAATTTTTTTTTTCTATTTTTTGTCATCAGACTATTTCCTTCTTTTTTATTGAAATATGTTTGATTTTTTTTTCTTCTTATATTCTTTTTTCACTTTTAGTATTTTTATCATTGTTTAAAAAATTGCATATTTTTTAAACAGTAATTTGTTTACCAAAAAAAAAAAAGAGGAAGAAAAAAATAAGATAAAAAGGAAAACAAATCAATGATGGAAATTGTCAACATATTTGATGTTATTTATTTTTCTAGATTTTTGTGCTCTATTTTTTTTCTTTTTTATTTAGACGTATTTAATCTTTTTTTGTATTTCTTTTTTGTCTTCATTGTATTTTCTTTTTTAGACTATTTTCTTTCTTCTTCTTCTTTTTAGTTTTTTCTGCTACTGTTATAAATTTGCAACATTTTTTGTCTTCTTTTTTCTTCTTTTTTTTCTCCCTCAATCTATTTTCTTCTTTTTGATATTGACATTTTTTTTCTATTTTTTTTTTTTTTTGTCTTTTCTATAAGTATTGCAAGTGTCTAGCATATTTGGTCTTATTTCTTCTTTTATTTTATTTTTTTCTCATAAGTCTATTTTTATTTTCTAAGAAGAGTAAAATAAGGTGATTAATTTAGTTTCTAACTGTGTTAATGATTAATTTGGATAAAAAACCATAAAAAATAAGTAATTAAAAACAAAATATAGGAATATAAGTAATTCAAAGCAGAAACATAGAATTTTTTTTTGAAAATTCTCAAGACTTTTTGTTTAAAAAGTCCGTGTAAGATGCATTTTTGCTCGGCTGCTTCCTCGAAGTCCTTGCCAAGCAAAGATGCAGCGTGTTTTAATAAAAAATATTTTTCGTTTATAACATCTCTAAGTCTTTGGATTGATGGCTTATTTGAATGAGTTTCTAAAAAATGATTTTTTTTATATGATTCTTGAAAAAATTACTTTAAATAAGTAATAATTATTTTATGCTTGGGTACGCAATTTGAAAAAATTAAATTAAATCTTTGAATAGCCCCTCTACGTTGTAAGAACGGTTTTTGTCAAAAAAAAACTCAAAAATTAATTTTTGAAAAAAAAAAAGAAAGACAATTTATACTTTTTCCAGTGCTACATCTTTTTAAAAAAAATTATTATCCTATGCTAACAAATGTCGAAAATACTTATTTAATAAAAAAAAGGTATTTTTTTATCTATTATAAACTACAATGTGAAACTGATGACTCAGTCATCATTTGATTATATAAACTGATATTTTCAGAAAAAGTTGAGTAGGTTGCCCAATTAACGAGATCATATGACCACTTTTTCAAATAAAATGATGTAAATCTGGTCAATCTCCACTTTCTTCCTCATCTTTTAATTTGGTTGAAAATAGAAGTATAGTCAAGGAGGATGTGAATTTGGGATCAAATGCATGAATTTCATTAATCGATACACAGATGTCAATTAGATATAGATGCCAATAAATTAAAGATTTTAGTTGGTGGGACTAATGCATTTAAAATCACAAGCACTTAATAATTACAGGTTTATATGGACCATGTTTAAGTTTCAAAAAAGAATTGATCTTCTCTTCACACATGTCGATATGGATCCAATATATTTTTATATACAAATAAAAGATAAAATTATTTCCTACAACTTGAGAAACATTAATCCTTTAAAAAATTAGTATTTTTCAATAAAAATCATTTTTTATTCGAAAAGTTTTTTCAAACAAAATTTTCATTACCATCCAAAACAGTGTTAGAGTAACTTGAAGTAGTTATACGATTATTTTCGGAGAGGGACGATCTTAATTATCTATCCTCAAGGAGTTTGAAAGTCTTCAAATAAACGTCTGCAAGACTTTTAGAAATGTTTTGAATGTTGTTTAAGCAATAAATAATTAATAAGAAAATTGACAAGTTCAAATACAAGCGGTACATACATACCATGGAAGCTTCTTATATAATGTTATAATAATCAATATACATGGGAAAATTATATTTACAAATGTTTTGTTTAGAAATTATACTATATATTAAGGGTAGTATATTTCAGCACACGGTCCTTAGTACATATTATAGTTTGTAAGAATTTATAAAAAAAAAAAAAAATTGAATATAACTCTCCCTATAATCAATAACACATCAACCCCCTGACCGTTCTCAATTTGGGATGTGTCAAGTGCAGCTTTGAACTGCACCTCTTCTAGTTAGTAATTTAATGGTTATAAAATAGCATATCATGTTTATTTTAATTTTAATATTTTATCATAAAATAATAACTTTTTAAAGGTTAATTTTTTTTACAATTTATTAAAAATGCAAAGGATTGTCATCTCCCAATTTCTCTACCTCATGTGCTGTATCCCATTCATCTCTAAGTGTTATGTCATTCATATAGAATATTTGGTTTGATTTCGGTAGGGCACAACATGTGCATTTATTAGGATCACAATATCTGCATAAATTAGAGAATTAGGAGAGGGTCTTTTTTTCCATATAATATTTATTTCCATCTTTTTAATGTAACACTAATATCATTTAGTGTACTATAGTTATCATTCTTTATAAGTACTTTTCTATAAACTTAAACATGTTACAACGATCTTTTAATTATTACATTCAAATTTATTTTCTACTTCAGCCATATTTTATAAGTAGAAAAGGAGAAGTTCAAAAATGGCTGAATATATTCCATTGCTTTAATTTACATAAATGAAAATATTACGAAATTTACAAAAGTAAAATAATCCTTAATCAATAAATGTAATTTAGGTAGGAATCTTTGTTTTATAAAATGTTTCTAGTACGATTCTTTTTGGCATATTCTCTCTCGACCGGAAAACGGATGGCATGATATATATAGTAAAAAAGAGAGGATAATTAGTACCAAAAAAAAAAAGATAAAAGAGTGAATGACCATTTTAAAAATAAATAAAAAAATATGGGGAATGTTATATTTACAAAATTTTTGTTTACAATCTGCATCATCTCTAACCGGTCATATTTCAATCAAGAGTATATGACCGGTCATACTTAGTGTAATTTATAAAAAAAAATTGTAAACGAATCTTTTTCCAAAAAACATATATCAAAATAAAAAAATAAAAAAAGATTTACCAATAAATTGGCACGCTTATTGTTTTTCCCGCATAATCTTTACTATTCTGTCTTATTCGATAATTGATTAAAAAAAAGGAAAATGTTTCTCCAATTAATGCAGATAAGTTATTTGCATTTATTCCCCAAAACGACGTCATTTTAGTATTGAAATCTTAAAAAATTATAAATATAAATACTGTTATACTCCTGAAATAAATTAAGATTACAAAAACACAATGATTTCCGCCCAAAACAACGTCGTATTGAGCTTACTGTAGATAACTTATCTGTAGAAAAAATGAACCCTTGAAAATCCAATTGAATTCTTTCAAAAGTTTGGCTAATTTTTTCGCCCTTTGTAACTCTGTTTTGTGTACATTATGTTAGATTAACCTTTTAGGATTTAAAATAAAATCCAAATCCAAAATCCTGCAATTCATAAAACGCAATTATACACTATAATGTAAGGAAAAGGAAACACAATTAATAACATTTGGCCTTAATCTTAGATGAAAAATTAATGATGAACACCTCGAAAGAGTTCCTCTATAATTATATGATCTCGATCCTATTTGGAACGTCTCCCGTTGTGATAGAAAGATTACAGTGAGAGTATAGTGGACCATTCCATAATGTACTTATAGTACATAACATTCCTAATCCACTCCTCAATAGATTGGGTCATGCCCATTTCAAATCAAAAGATCCACACAGGATAGCATATGACAAATTATTCTATCTATTTTTTATCATGTTCATATTATTTATTATTCTTTAACATTGTTAGAATAGAATCTCAAGAGTCAAGAGGAGAGAAAAATGATAAAAAATTTAGTTGAGATTCTAATCTGATGGTGTTGGACAGTGGTATGTAAGGATGTGCATTGGTCGAACCGAACCAGATTTTTTGAAAATCCGAACCGAATTGGTTTAAATGGTTCGGTTCGGAAGTGGTTCGATTAGGTTCAAAACTGGTTTGGTTCGGAAGTATTTCGGTTCGCTTCGAAACCGGTTCGGGTCAATCATCTTTTGAAAAGAAAAAAAAATTAAAAATAAAGTTATAAAAATCAATTAGGTTTGGTTTGAAAACGGTTCGCTTCAGTTCGAAAACGGTTCGGTTCAGTTCAAGACGGTTCGGTTCTTAAACTAGTTCTAAAACCGGTTCAGTTCATGAACCGGTTTTTAAAAACCAATTATTTTAAGAGCGGTCCGGGTTCGGTTTATGGTTCGGTTCAGTTTTTTGGTTATTTTGCACACCCCTAATGGTATGTAAGTTAAACATGAGAAAAAATATATATAAAATAACATATCCCAATTAATTAAACCAACAATAAACTTTAAAAATAATTTAACACATTATATTAATAATGTTTTCCTGTCATATTAAAAAAATCTCAATACTTCATACGGTAAGAACCCGCACCGTTAATTTAGGAAATGTAATTAATTAAATGTGAAATTAGGAAATAATTCAATAATTGACCCTAATAATTATGAGAAGCTTAAATAATTAAGGTTAGTGATTTATAATGTGGAATGTCGTTTTTCTGACGAAAAGTGCAAATACCGGTTCTGCCTCACGGTATAAACGCGTATCGATGAAGTATCCCGGGAAATTATGAAAAGTGTGTATATATTACTAGAATAATATATAGGAATAGTATAACAAGTTTGAAATCAAAATAATGAGAATTGGTGTCAGAACTAATACCGGCTAGGTAAAAGCGCGTACCGGCAAAGTGCTGTGAAAAATAAAATAAAAATATAAAAAATCTAAAAAAAATGGCTAGGTTCAGAATCCAAAGTTTGGGATTAAATTGCTAAGCGTAGCAATTAGCGCTAATACAATGCGATTAAGAAGGATACCCTTTTAAATAGGAGGGCACAAAACAATATTAAGCGTAGCTATTAGTACTAATACAGACTATTAGTTTATTGGACCTATAAAAATGAAATGGGTCCAAAACCCTAGGCCATACTCAACCTCTACGTGAGTTCCTTTGGTGGCTGACTCTCTTCAGCCATTTTCTCCTCTCTTCTTGGAACCTTGAGACTTGCATGAAAACCAACCAAGTCATCACCTTTCATTGATTTCTCTCCGTTGGTCTTGCAAACTCTGAATAGTTGGCATTGTGAGTGAGTGAGGTGTTTCATTTCTGAAGATTAAGCTGCTGTTGATTGAGGTTGGGGCTGTCCACTTGGGTTTGGGGTTGTGTGAGCCTTGTTCATACCATTGGAGGCTTCAAGAAGCTATTTTGATGGTGAAAGGTCCAAGCTTGTAGTGCATTTTCGTGCCTTCACAAAGTCAGAACCTTGGAGCTGTGTTAGAAGCTCCAAGTCACTCTCTTTTTCTGAGTTTGAGACACTTGAGGTATGCCATGATCATCTCTTTGGTATTTTCATGATTGAGATTATTTAATCCATTAAAAAGGGAAACTTTGATCATTTAAGTTAAGGACTGATAACTTATGTCTCAAAGATGTTAATGAACCTCTGTTTGTGGAGTTATTGGACTCTCAATCGCATTTGGACACTTAAAAATAGGATTATGCAGTGAACAGCTCGAGTTTCTACATTCTGCCTGATAAGTATTCGAATACTCTTCGTGAAGTATTCGAATACTCATCAGCAGGTAGTCGAATACTCATTGAAGGATTATTGGGATACTTTTTTGGGAAGAAAAGTATTCTGATACCTTAGAAGAAGTATTCGAATACTAGGTAGTATTCAGATATTGTAGGAAATGTATTCGAATACCTTGTGGTATTCGGATACTGGGGGGAAATGTATTCGGATACCTTGTGATATTCGATTACCTTAGTGAAAGTATTCAGATACTTTCTGGAGACAAGGAGTATTCGAATACTCATCGAGGAGTATTCGAATACCTCATGTAGATTTAGTCTTAAATCATTTAGAATGAGTTGGAAAGCCTTAATCACTTAATGAAACCTTGGATAATGAATATTAATGATTATTTATTGTATAAACAGACCGTCCTTATGCTGTTTGGTGACCTTGAGCTAGTGTAGACTCTTGGTTGGGACGGTTAGCTTAAGAGGTAAGCTTTCGTGTCTTCGATTTTGCCCATTGTTGGTTCCACCATACCCCATGGGGATGATTTATATGCATGATGTGTTTTCATGAAATGTTGTTTATTGAAATGTTATTGACTTATTATGTGCAAGTGCCTTATGATATGCATGTGGTGTTCCACCTAGACGGTAAGCCTGAGTATGTGGTGTCATACAAGATGGTGAGACTGTGGGTGAGGTACAAGCGGTGTTCCTTGTACTGGTTGTAGTTTGTAGACGTATGTAATTCCCGCATGTTCTCTGGCTAGTAAGATTATTGACCCACATGGCATGATTATCTGCTACATTGCACTGATTTTGGAACTTATATTGTTTATCTGTTTTAGAACTTATATTGCACATGTAAGTGAGCTTGTGGTGGAGAGATCCTTGAGGACCCCTTGTCTTGCTGAGATATCTTTTTAGAGATCTCACACCACATTTGGGGCACATTTTCAGGTTCAGGTAACTCAGGGGTTGATACCTCGGGCGGTAGGAGGCCGGAGCTGAGTTGAGTTGATATTGCATGCTGATTACTGACATGTCTGATTTGGTGCTGATGTTTTATCCAGTATATGATTATTTGCTTGAGACTTTGTTGGGCTTTGGTGCCTTATTTGGTGAGCATGGGGGTTGTCCATGCCACGTTGATTTGACTATGTTAATTAGATTCGAGTTGTATAATATATCAGGATGATGGTCCGAACTACGTGTTGTAGTTCCGTGATTCAGATACTCATTTATTTATATTATGAGGTTATTCAGTGTAGTTAGCTATTTATTTGCAATTACATACAGGCAATCTTTTGAAAATGAAGTAAGTAATCAACTTGGTAATTAATAATGACGCCATAATTGAAAAGGAAAAGTCATTTTCGCATTTTTATTAAGCGCAGCATAATACGATGATATGTTAACAAATCGAGTATACACGGGATGTTACACATACTACGAGAAATATATATATATATATATATATATATATATATATATATATATATATATATATTTGTTGAAAAATGATTTTCTTTCTCTCTCTTCCTATATCACCATTGATCCATCTTTGTACGGTTATGATTTAGTTTATCTCCGGCCACCCCAAAACTACGTTTTGATATATATATATATATATATATATATATATATATATATATATATATATATATATGGTTATGATTTTCTTTCTCTCTCTTGATTCCTATATCACCATTGCTCCATTTTTGTACAGTTATGATTTAGTAGCATGAGATAAAGTTATCTCCGGCAGCTTGAGAAATGATAAGCTCTCTCTCTATATATATATATATATATATATATATATATATATATATATGAAAAATGTTTATCCTTTTAAATAACAACTTATATCACTCTCAGTGTAAGTTACACTCTCTCTTTCTTTATCTATCTCAAATGACACAACTTTACATCATTTAAAATGACACACACTTTTCCTATATTTGTAGGGTTTATCATATATCATTTAACATTACCACAAAAAATTTCCTACGCACATAATATTTTGTGGGGCCCGCAGCAAAAAAAAACTCTGGCACGTAAAGCGAATCTCTATAACATAACACAATCATTTTTCCTATAACATAACTCTTATAAATATATATATATATATATATATATATATATATATATATATATATATATATGGAAAAATGTTTGTCATTTTAAATGACATAAAGTTATGTCATTTTAAGAGAGATAGGCACAGAATAAATTTTTTATTTAAATTTAAATTAAAAAAAATCGTCCACTTTCTCTCTCCCATGATTTTCATTTTTTGTGTCTATCTCTCTCCTAAAATGACATAACTTATGTCATTTAAAATGACAAACACCAATATATGTATATAACTGCAGGATCTTTTGACATCGGTATGAATAAAATTTTAACCGTTGATTTCATGAATCTAACGGTTATAATTTGTTGAGTTACACTTATTAATTTTGAATAAATTATAACCGTTAGATTGATGAAAATTAACGGTTAAGATTTGATGTCAAACTTTTTAGTTTGATACTGATGTTAAAGGATCCTATCTCATATATATATTGGATTAAAATTTCTCTTACATACACATAAAAGTATGTATGGTCCATATTTTTTTCTCTCATATTTTTTTTTCTCTCTTCTCCTCACATGGCCCTACATAGGTCTCACACAATTTTATGTGTATATAAAAGATAAAATTATCTCCTACAACATAAGAAATGTTAATATGTTACTTCTTATTTTTTGAATCCTATATATATTTCAAGTCATGATTCGAATTTGGGTCGTGATATAGATTTTATTTTTTTTGGTAAATACCAACTGGATACGTACGTAACCCATATGGACCTGACTAATCCGATTTTAGATTTGTTCATTTCCACTAAATTGTGACTTTCGGTATTCGAATCCACTTTCATTTGGCAGGTCAAATAAAATTATAATTTAATTAGGTAAAAGTTATAATTGCCCAAATATGTATCATGTTAGTTATGTAAGTTATAATAGCTTTTTATTTTGTTTATTTAATGTTATAACCAGTGTTATTAAATTCTTGGTTATTGACTGAGTCCGGTATTACATCAATGACACATTCATTTAACGAATGGTCTTGTACTAGTTCAACCAATTAAACTAGATTAATATAAAAATTTATTCTTAATATAATAAAAAAGGTGGTTGTGGTTTGATATTTCCCGAAAAAAAAAAAAAAAAACTCATTCACAAGCACGGTTCCATAAAACTCCTAATTAAATTTTTTTTTAATAACACCATAAAACTCCTTTTTTTAAGGGTTTTATAAGAGTTATGTCATAGGAAAAGTGATTGTATTATGTTATAGAGATTCATTTTGCGTGCCGGAGTTTTTTTTTGCTGCGGGCCCCACAAAATGTTATGTGTGTATGAAATTTTTTGTGATCAGGTTAAATGATAGATGATAAACCCAATTTTTAATACAATAAAAATCAAATACAACAACTATTACCCATCCCTCTCACCACTAGGTTAGTCTTAGTGGCATATAAAACTCTTTTTGGTTTCTTATTAGTACATACTATTTTGAACTCTTGGGTATTCTTTCCCCACTTAAAGTTTTGATCAACTATATCTCCAAAAAAAAAAAAAAGTTTTGATCAACTATATTTTACGGTGAAGGTTATATTTACAAACTTTTTATTTATAAACTCTTACAAATTAATTACATTAAGTATGACAGATCATACTTTAATCAAAAGTGTATGACCGATCATAGTTAGTATAATTTATAAACCAATCATTCCTCATATTTTGCTATTAGATAATTAAATGAATGGGTTCGTAAAAAGGAGCATGTCGTTAATCAATGAAATCCCACAACTGCACGTCTTTTGTCAGAGAAAAAATAAAGAGGTTTCTAATGTCGAAAATTTCTATTGGGTACTAAAAAAATGTTAATTAAAGAAGAGAAATTGAATCTTACTTCTATTTATTTTTATTTCCTTTCCTTAGATTGATTCTTATTTTTAGTTCATACGTAGTTGTTTAGAAGGAATAACAAATAAGTTCAATATTATGTATATTAATCCATGCTTGTGACATGCACAGGGTACCCCTCCCTAAATTTTGATTTTCTTTTTTTATTATCATTTGTATAAAATGATTTTTTTATAATATTAATAAATTATTAGACCTATAGTTAGCCCTTCCTCTAATTAAAAAAAGGAAACCATATCCACCACCCAACAATGGCTGGTTAAACTCTCAAAGAAAAACCACTAAACATTATAAAAAAAAAACCACTAAACACTTGGATCAATTGGCATGGGATTATTCCACCTTAATCAATGATTTAGATTTGAGGTTGGGATACGCACTTATATTAAAAACTTTGTATGAAGAGTTTTGCCTTCTTTATAATCCTACCCGGCTCGAATCCAAATTAGACAGTGCCCGTTGGCAATTGGATACTGTATGGTTTATAAAAAAAAAAAAAGAAATACTGAGAATTTTTGTGCGAAGAATACAGAAATACTGAAGAGTTCAGATGGTGCTTACATGCAAATACGGCTATTTTTGTGCGAAGTGATTTGCTAACTTTTCTCTTGTAAATGTTGATACCGAAGATTTGTGTATTTTTAATTTTTCCCTCTTGGAATTGATCTTTTGTTTGACACTAATTTAGCGTCTGTACGTTTATGAAACTCTTTGTATTTCTGTTTATTAGTTTATGTTGTTGGTCTTTATCTATCAGTTTAATTACTAAAAATAAACTGATTTTATTAAGTACTATTTTCAAGCATTTCTACTCCCTATATTAAAAAATAATGATAATAATAACAATAAGAACATTGTCATAAACACCCTTAAGTAATTAAGAAATCCTAGGCTACAAGAAGGAATATGCCTTGTAGCTCGTCAAGCATATGTCGCTGTGATGCTTTTCCGTGAAAGTCAGTTTGCTCATTTCAGGTTTTAACTGTCCAAGAAAAGGAAGCAATAATTAAACAGATAATGGATAAGACGACCAAAGAAATCAATTCTCAAAATGAATGCGTGGAAGAGTTCAGATATGGACAAAACATGTCATCACATGTAAGACAACTTGGTATTAGAATTTAGAGCTTGGTAAGCACAGCGTACTTTAATGCAAGACCCATGCCAAGTTGAATAACTAATTCCCACCACACTCATGATTAAAACCGAATTAATAATAACAATCTGTGCTAATTTTGCAATAATATATAATATATGGGTTGATTAAGAATTGCAACTGTGGACTTGGCTTTTATGGGGTCCATATAGTAACAGTTCACATTGCTCGAGCACGATATATCTATCATAATCACTGAATCATTATTTAATATATACGGATTTTATATTTACGTGGCCGTTGTACGTACAGTAATCAAATACTTATCATTTATATCAACATCAACATCAACATCAACATCACCTTTATCCCAAATTAATTGGGGTCGGTGGTAGATGAACCCACATGAAAGATATAAAATTATAGAAAAAAAAAACAAAATAATATATATATATATATATATATATACATATATATGCATATATAAATATATAAAAGTAAAAAAGAAAGGGACAAGAAGAAGTGGGGGAAATGAAGAGGAAAAGAACTAAAAATGGACCATCTGGAACATAGGAATAACAACGGGTCTAACCCTACCCCATACTTATAGCTTTTCTCCATTCCGTTCTAAGACACACCGTCCGCCAATCTATATCCCACTCCATTAAATCTTATTTTACTACCTTCCCCCAAGTAAGTTTCGGCCGACCTCTGCCTCTTTTGTGTTGAGCTCTTGGTAACAAACTTCTGTTCTTACGGGAGCATCCAGGGGCCTTCTCATCACGTGCCCAAACCACCTCAATCTATGTTCTCTCATCTTCTCGGCAACCGGTACTACTCCGACCTTTTGCCGAATATCTTCATTTCTTATCTTATCCATCTTTGTGTAACCACACATCCACCTTAACATCCTCATCTCTGCTACTCCCATCTTATGCTCATGTTGCCTATGTGCTGGCCAGCATTCCGCTCCATATAGCATTGCCGGTCTTACTGCCATTTTATAGAATTTTCCTTTTAACTTAAGGGGGATTTTGCGGTCACACAAAAACCCAGATGCACTGCGTCATTTCATCCACCCTGCTCTGATTCTATGATTTACATCCTCATCAATCTCTCCACCTTTTTGTAAAATGGAGCCCAAGTATTTAAAAGCATCTTTTTTGGGTACCTCTTGACCAATTAAATGCACGGGCTCTTCACAAGCCAAGCCTCGTACCAGAGAAAACTCACACTTCAGATACTCAGTCTTGCTTCGACTTAATGTGAATCCTTTGGATTCCAATGTGCTTCTCCACAATTCAAGTTTTCTATTAACACCCTCCTTGCTCTCATCAATAAGCACAATATCGTCTGCAAAAAGCATACACCATGGCACTTCCTCTTGAATATCTTTTGTTAGTTCATCCATAACTAAGGCAAAAAGATAAGGACTTAGAGCCGACCCTTGGTGTACACCAACCATGATAGGAAAATAACTTGATGTTCCGTTACAAGCTTTTACACATGTAGTAGCCCCATCATACATATCTTGGATTGCCTTTACATACTTTGATGGAACCTTTTTCTTCTCCAGAACCCACCATAAAACTTTCCTTGGAACCCTATCGTATGCTTTCTCAAGGTCTATGAACACCATATGCAAGTCCTTCTTCTTTTCTCGGTATCTTTCCATAAGTTGTCGCATCAAGAAAATGGCTTCCATGGTACATCTTCCTGGCATAAATCCAAATTGATTCACAGAAACCTTGGTATCTCTCCTAAAGCGATGTTCAATAACCCTCTCCCACAACTTCATAGTATGGCTCATTAGCTTAATGCCTCTATAGTTTGAACAATTCTGTATATCTCCTTTGTTTTTGTAGATAGACACAATCATACTTTTCCTCCAAGCATCAGGCATCTTATTTGTCTGGAGAATCTTATTAAAAAGACTGGTCAACCATTTTATTGCCACATCCCCTAGGCCTCTCCACACTTCAATAGGCACACCATCAGGCCCCAAAGCTTTATTAGTCTTCATCCTCTTTAAAGCTTCCTTAACTTCATGTGTATTAATTCTGCGTACAAATCTTCTATTCATATCATCATACGCGTCCTCCAAGTCCACCTCGCTTGTATCTCCGCAGTTAATGCACCGGATCCCATCAGAACTCCGCAATTAAGCGTGCTTGGGCGAGAGTAGTACTAGGATGGGTGACCTCCTGGGAAGTCCTCGTGTTGCACCTCTTAACTCCGCCCATGTGTGCTTGCATGCATGGTCTGTCCCAAGCCAGGATAAAGGAGGAGGGTTGGTGTCAGGTTTTGCGAACCGACCGTAAAAAACAGCTATATTTTTATGTGATGAACCTATATCATTTATATACTTGAAAGTATTAAATGCGGGAAATTATAATCATACAAAAGATGAAAGTATTAAATATCGAGAATCATAATCATACATCTGTTATTGTTGTACGTAAAGTAGCTGCAGAAATAATTTTACCAATATATATATAAATAACGTAATAAACATAAACAGAGACGGTTATACTTCCTATTAATTTAAATTTATACTCTTATAATTTATTTGGTTATTATTGGATCAACTTTAAATTAATGGTTGAAAAAGACTAAAAAAAACAATTGTCCTTAATTTTAAATTCATCCAACGATAATTAAACATGTTGTAAGTGATAAGCCTAAATTAATGGTAAAAAATATAACCTTTTCCGTAAACAGATCTATAATAAATCGTCTTTTTACACTAGTTGATAATGACCTGCTATTTACCAAAGAATTTCTCGTAGTTTTCATCCTCGTCCTTGTCGATATTCACAAGCCAAGCCATGCCCATTTGTCACTATAAATAAAGGCTCGTTGCAACAACAAACACACAAAACAAAATCAAATTATTTTTAGACAAAAAAAAAATGAGTTCTCTTGGTCTAGTGGCGACAGCTATATGCTGTGTAGTGGTTGTTCTTGGAGGGCTACCCTTCTCTTCAGATGCACAGCTAGATCCTTCGTTTTACAAGGATACTTGTCCCAAGGTGCATAAAATTGTACATAATGTCCTAAAGAACGTTTCAAAATCGGATCCACGTATGCTTGCAAGCCTCGTCAGGCTTCACTTTCATGACTGCTTTGTTCAAGTATGTACTGTTTCATCAACTACCCTCAAGTTTGGTCTCACCTTTTTTTTCCCTTGTCTTGTCATATTAATTCTTTCTTGCTTTAAGTGCTCAAAAACCCATCTTCTATTTTGCTTTCTAACAACGTGTTTGATTTTTTTTCTTGGAACCTAAAGTTATAATTTTGGCTAAATTTACAAAAGTGTCCAAACTACGTTTCGAAGTTTTTCAAGTAAATCGAGACATGCACAAAATATGGTTAGAATGGTAATTTGACAACGCATTCATTTGCAAAGACTCGTCAAGTTACGGTGATTGTGTCTTTCAATATATATATATATATATTTGGTAATCGTCTTTCAAAATATTTTATGTGTATATATATATATAGACGGCAAAGTCAAATTTGAAATTTGACACCTTATCTGAAAGTTATTAGATCAAAAAATATCAATGGTGTCACATGCTTACAAATCAGAGCCATTAATATTGTTTGATCAAATGGCTCTTAGATGAAATGTCAAATTTAAAATATATATATATATATATATATATATATATATATATATATATATATATATATATATATATATATATATATATGCATTGGACCCTCAACCAGTCTGTCAGACCCATATCTAAAGGAAGCGACTCTTCAAAAAAGAAATTTTTTGCTCTATATATAGCCAATTAATGGGTATCATGTTAGTTATATGTGAGTTATAATATTTTTTGTACTTTATTTTTTTAATGCTGTAACTGACCTAGTTCATAATTAACGGTACAAAACAAAATAAATCACAAATGGGAACAGATCTTCTCGGACATTAGCTCATATAAGAGGTCTCGGTGGTCGGAATACAATAAATAATAATACGAGGATGCATAAATTTTTTCTCAAAAACAGTTTCATTCACAGATAAGGGTCCATAAATCTCATTTATTAACTCCTTTTTATTGTGTTCGAATCTCTCATTATCACTTTTGAAAAGTGTTTAAAGTCTTAATCCTGAATCTACACCAAATAGGATTAGTTATGAAGCAATAAACCGATTGAAATATTAAAAAAAAAAACTATATTTTGCTATTAGATAATTAAATGCAGGATTTTGTATTTGTCATGTTATATGACAAAAGTTGTGTTTCCTATAGATACATTCATATTTGTGTTGTATTTTCTTTTCTTTTTTTTTCTTTTCTTTTTATAAATGATGGATCTCACACTGATTGTCTTTATAGCATAACAAGAGGATTGTCCTACAACACAATATTTATTTTTCCATTAAATGCAGGGGTTCATAAGAGGGGAGTAAATCTTTGGTACTTCTGTTGCACCAAAGATTCAGTGCATCCCATCAATAAAAATATTACATGTCAGCCAAAATATTATTTTTTTTTTGTCAATGTTTTTCTCTTTCTCTGATGTGTAATGCTCTAATTAAATGC
Organism: Gastrolobium villosum; assembly: GCA_032173675.1. Taxonomy (NCBI): domain Eukaryota; kingdom Viridiplantae; phylum Streptophyta; class Magnoliopsida; order Fabales; family Fabaceae; genus Gastrolobium; species Gastrolobium villosum. Next base: position 643,618 of record JAVKPL010012955.1, on the reverse strand, counting down.
ATGGGTTCGTAAAAGGAAGCTTTTTGTTAGTCAATAAAATCCCACAACTGCACGTCTTCATCTTATGTCAAAGTAAAAGTAAGAAGATTTGGAAAGTCGAAAAATTCTATGGGGAACTAATAAAATATTAAAGAAGAGAAATTGATTCTTACTTTTAGTTCATACATAGTTGTTGGGAAGTAACACCAATGAAACTGATTATATGTTATCCATACTTGTGTCAGGGCTGTGACGGTTCAGTTTTGTTGAACAACACTGCTACGATAGTGAGCGAGCAACAAGCAGTGCCAAATAACAACTCAATAAGAGGTTTGGATGTTGTTAACCAGATCAAGACAGCGGTGGAAAATGCTTGTCCTGGCGTAGTTTCTTGCGCTGATATTCTTGCCCTTGCTGCCGAAGTATCTTCCCATCTGGTATGTCTCATCCTATATTATAACATGAGGATGGATATTTTCACTACCAAAATTTTCTACTACTAACTTACTACATATCTAATCACCATTGAATCAAAGAGAGAGAATGTTAAAAAGTTTTTAAAAAAAAAGAGAAAATGTTGATCCAATGATGATTAGATAGGTAATAAATTGGTAGCAGAAAATTTTGGTAGTAAGAATATCCTCCTATTATAACATAGCATTCTCATTTATGCTATTATATGGTTCAAAAAGTAAACGAAAGAAAAAAAAAGGTTTGGATTCTACTTCAGAAATGCAAAGTAAGACAATTAAACATTGCAAGGATATAAGTTGTGGAAGAGGGATATTCATCAAAATCTTCTATTACCATCTCACTACCTATCTAATCATCATTTGATTAATCTTTTCTCTTTTTTCAAAAACTTTTTAGCATTATCTCTCTTTGATTCAATGGTGATTAGATAGGTAGTAAGTTAGTAGTAGAAATTTTTGATAGTTAGAATATCCTTCCTAATAAGTTGTATCATTTAAAAGAATAAACATTTTTCCCAACATTTAAAAAGCGATTGAAATAGTAACACTTTTTAAATCAATAAATATTATTTTGTTCGTCTTACTTTTCAGGCTCATGGTCCTTGTTGGAAAGTTCCGTTGGGAAGAAGGGATAGTTTAACAGCAAACCGAACCCTTGCAAATCAAAACCTTCCATCTCCTTTCTTCAACCTAACTCAACTTAAATCTGCTTTTGCTGCTCAAGGCCTCAATACTACTGATCTAGTTTCACTCTCGGGTAAGAGATATTTTCCAATTAATTTATCCTATATATATGTTGCAAATTGCAATAATGCTAAAAAAATGTAATAAATTGGAAATATTGTTGAAACCAGTTCAATCAAAATTCTAAATCTTAAATTTGTATACTTTGACTCTTCAAAAAATTCATTAACAAAAAATAGTACAAATATGCTTCAATTTCAGGTGCTCATACATTTGGCAGGGGTCATTGTGCTTTTTTCGTTAATCGATTGTACAACTTCAGCGGCACTGGCAAACCTGATCCAACACTCAACACAACTTACTTACAAGCATTGCGCTTAATATGCCCCAAAGGTGGATCTGGGACTAACCTCACCAATTTGGACCCCACCACACCTGATAAATTCGACAAGAACTACTACATTAATCTTAAGGATCATAAAGGCCTTTTTCAGAGTGACCAAGTACTGTTCTCAACATCAGGAGCAGATACAATTAGCATTGTCAACGAATTCCGTACTAAACAAGAAGCTTTCTTTGAGGCCTTTAAGGCTTCAATGATAAAGATGGGTAATATTGGTGTGCTAACGGGGAAAAAAGGAGAAATTCGAAAACAATGTAACTTTGTTAACAAAAAGTCTTCTGAACTAGACATAGCCATCGTTTCCTCCGAGGAATCATCCGAAGAGGGTATGTATAGCTCAATCTAAAAAAAATTACGATGACTTATGCACTGGAAATGATGTAATTGAAGGCCAGCACTAATAAAGAAGCTATGGGCACATTATTCATATAGCATGTGTGCCAGCGGCTAGCTATTGCTGTGTGTGGATGTGTAAGATCTTTCTTGTATTCTGAATCATGTAGTGTTCTCTATCCATTTATCTCTTTCTGTCTCTGACTTGCTCTGTTTGTGTTCTTCTTCCATTTGCAAATTGAATTGCTCCAGTAGAGTTTAGACTTTAGTGTTAAACATTCAATGTTGTTTGAACCCGTGTCATTAAGGGGTAAGATGATAAAATTAAAGAGCCCAACAAGATCATAGAAAACGATTCAATTAATATTGGAAAATGTTCAATAAAAACAAAATCCTAATTAAGATTTATGATTCATTTATGGAAAAAAAGTGTTTCTTGTGCAACATCATATAAAATTATATCTGGCAACTTAAAATTATATCATTTTGGAGCTTTAGAAAAAATATGAAGGGTATTTTAGAAAATTATTTTCCTCTAGTATCATTAATTTTATTAAATGGCCCGTAAATTTTTTCTTTTCTAAATTTCAAAACGATGTCATTTTGAAAAATAAATGACTAACAAAAATAATTTTATCTCGAGAATTTGTAAAATAATAAATGATTTTATCTCGAGAAAAATAATCCCTTCTCACTGTATGTTATTTCTTGAACACAAGTTTACTAACAAAAAACTGTCTAGAGTAAAATAATTTGAAATAATTAAATACGTTTTTTTCATTTAAACAAAAATACAACCCAGTTTTAGTATTTCTTTCTAAGAGATTACAAAGAATAGTGTTATGGACCCGTATAAGAGGCTCATTGCATGATCGGCCCAATAAGAGGCAATCCAAGATTCTAATCAAGTATAATTACGGATAGAATCCATCAAGGATACTAATCCTAATATGACAGCGTAGCAGACAGGCCAGGGCCCTCATCAGAGGTACTAAAGGTCCATATCATATTATCCACGGGTAATCTCTATAAATAAATGGTAAACCCTAAAGATACGTTACGTTCTCTCTCTTTTACTGTTATGTTATCACTGTGCACACACACACACCCCATTGGCTAATGTCGTTATTAGTTCGTTGTGCACAGTGATCTGCTTGACTCAAGGGTATATCTTTCATAGATACCTTAGAGAGGACACTAAATCCAAGATTATCATACCAGTCCATTGGGCTGGACATGGCTGTCGCTAAGACAGAACAAATAGTCTTACAAAAATAATAAATCATATCATAAAAAACTTTTTTTCACAAAATTTATCTAAATACAGCTTTGAGAGAATTGTTAAATACCTTTTTATTTTATTTTAAGTATTCAGATTCGAATATTGAATCAATACTTAGGAGAATTCATTCTCACAACTAATGCACCGGTTTAATTAACATCAAAATTAATACAATAGTATTCTTGTCCGATTAAAAAACAAAGGACAACTCGATGAACGTAGATCAATTAGCAATACAGGCTGAGTGGGTGGAGAAATAATGATTCTCACCAAATATATCTTTTGTATAAGCACATATAATGGTCACACCAAACAATTGAAAATATCATAACATGTAGTATAAACTTATACTATTAGGTCTTATACATCACACCAAATAGACCTTAAGGTTTTCATACAAAGAAGACCCATAAAGCATTTTTTATACCGTGGATAAAACTCGAGCAAAGAACTTCTTTCCTGTTTCTTCCAAAAAAAAATATTAAAAACTCGAGCAAAGAAGCATATTCGATCATGGGAATCTATTCAAACAAGAATCAACAAGTACAATTAGGATAACAAGATCTAAAAAGCATTGAAAGAATATTGCTCATTTAATCCCTTCTTGTATAATCTTGGTCTGTTCGGTCGAGAAAGAGCAGGACGAAATGTAAAAAATGTCTGCTTTTTAAGAGCAACTTAATTAGGAAAGGCACTCGGATGCACCACAAGACATGGAGTGGTTAGTACGGATTGAAACACAAAATCACTTGAAATTGAATTTAATATAATTGAAGCAAGAAGCATTGACAACATCTCTTTTTACAAGTGGTATGTTAAATAGAAGTTGCCTCTAGCTTAGCAGGTACGGTGAAAGTAAATGTTTGATTCTTTTCAATATTATCTTTGAAAGAGGTTTAAAATTTTAGTCCTGAACCTGCCCAGAATAAAGTTATCTCTCGTGAACGATATGTGTAATTTATATAATAGAAAAAGTAGAGCATCAACTCTTGGATTATTGACATGACAATTAATGTGCATTTGTATATTATGGTTCAGTACAACAACTATATATATGTATATATATTGGCTTCATTAAAGTTGATTCAATCAATATTAAAGAATGGAGAAAAGTGTTTATCATTTTAAATGACATAATTTATATTCTTTCACTCTCACAAAGAGGTGGGACCCACACCTTTACTTTTCTGTCAACTCTCTCTACTACTTTATCTATCTCTTTCTCTCTCTTAAAATGACACAACTTTACATCCTTTAAAATTATACACATTTTTTCCTAAAGAATAATGAAGAAATGTTCATTAAAATAAGAATAATAACGAACTGATAAATTGATAAATCTCAATATATATAAACCCTACAAGCCTCATCATGATGACTAAAATCGCCTCTAGAAGCATTGTTCTTCCCCTTTATAGACTTTTTTTAATCCTACATAGACCTAGTCAGAGATTAATTATAGGTTTATAACTTACCTAACGTTTTTAGATGTTCAATCGTGCAGAAAGAGACTAGCACCATGATATTCTATGATATGATATATAAAATTGATTTTTGCTGGAGAGCATATAACGGAAATTTGTAAACAAATGTTGGCATTAAAAAAAACACTATATGCACATTCATTGAAGTTAGGATCTAGTTATATAATTAATGGAAAAGTATGTATCATTCTAAATGACATAAAGTTGTGTCATTTTAAGTGAGAGAAAGAGATAGATCATGGGAGAGAGAGTAAAGGTTTTTTTTTTAAATGTGGGTCTCACCTCTTTGTGAGAGTGAAAGGACATAAGATGTATCATTTAAAATGACACTTTTTTCCCATAATTAATTGCATAAAATCAAGCCAAATCTGTCTATATCTTAGTCTTTATAAATATAAAAATTAAAGTTTCTTTTGAATATACAAGAGAAAAAGTAAGGTCCCACCCACTTTATTTATATATATATACTTGGCATTTTATATATGGAAGTCTTTAGGTTGACAGACGAATTCGAGTGCAAGATTTTTATTTTCTTTTTCTTTAATAAAAATAATATTGTAAACAAGAACCTTTTTTTAATTATTCTGTGAATCCATATACTTAAAATGTAAAAGCTTTTAATGACAGACATGTACTTTTTTTTATAAATAGATTCATGTTATTTAACAATGTCTATAATTAGGTCGATACTGATTTTAAAATTATATATTTAAGTGCTTGAAACCTGTAATAGCAACATAAAATGATTGGCAGACTCTTACCCAAAAAAATTGACTGCAGAAAATTGTAAATACTCATTAACAAAGTCTGAATGATCAGTAAATATTTATTTGAAGAATTTCGAAGTATATAAATATAATTAAAAAACTTTAAATCATGAGAACTTATTTTAAATCTCATCGTTTAAGGTCCAAACAGCTCAATAATTCAATAATAAAACCATATATATATATTAATTAGGATACCAAAAAAAAAACATATATTAATTGTAGATGGCTTCAAGTTGCGGTTTTGGTAAGCATATCAATAGTATAAATAATAAAGTAGTAAGGGATAAATAATTTCTAGCTAGTACTAATTTATTATTTTCTATTTTATTTGGACAGATCGTAATGATATGAATTTAATATGAGAACAATACGAAATTAAAGTAACTAAATTACAAAAAATAACAATTAACAAAATTAAAACAAAACCCAATAACAAGCTAAATAAAAAATGATTAAAATAAAAATAATAATGAATGATTGAAAAATACATTAAGAAAATAAATGTCTACATCTCAAAACAAATTTATTAATTAATTTGGAATATAATTAAAGAAAAAGATAAATGAACCTGATATTTAATGAAATAAAAGCACAAGAAAAATATCATTTAGTAAAATAAGTTTAGGAATTTGTACTTTTTTCCTAACTATGTATAGCAGTACAATAAATGAAGTAATTAAAATAAGAAACAAAAATTCACCAAAAAAAAAAAAAGTGAGCATTGATCCTCTTTCTTCAAAAAATAAAAGATGGTGATGGCTCTGAGTCTCATTTAATGACACTTGTATATGGGCTTAAATCTCTAAACAATGGTTTGTTCGGTTTGTGCACACTTATAGGAAACGAAATGTATGTGATATTTCATAATAACCCTCCCCTTGCATACGTCTGCTGTATTTTTCTGATTTGATTTCTGTTTGTAATCCTAGATGTGTCTTGTTGCTTTGAGTTGCTGTTTGGGGTTGTTCCCCTTTACTTTATAAAAAAAAAATACAATCAACAATCAATTTCTTTAAACAAATAAAATTAAATATTCGAGCAAAAAACAATTAGGACTTGTATTAAAATCAGGACCTTGGTATATATGTAGACTTTACTATGTTTTTTTTGTTGTTTTTTTGTTTTTTAGAAGTTTTTTTTATATAACTTTGTTTTTTATGTTATAAGTTTTCGTTTTACGTATTTTTTTTTTTGCTATAAAAATATTATGAGTATAAAAAAAATTTTCTGATTATATTAAATGATTCTAACTTTCAAATTATCTTTTAAGATCCAACCTAAACCTAAGACTTTTGGTGCCTGGTTGAGATATCTGACTCTATTGCTGTAAAATCAAATCAAGGGCCAACTTTAACTTTGTCTGTGGTCCTTGATATTTATTCTTCATGCCAGCTAAAGAAATTTAGCTATGTGAAAGTACGAAAGAGATTGATTTAAGGGTTTTATTAATCTCATGTTAAATGAAATAAGTTATTTTATGTAATAGAGATAAATTTGTGAGCTCCACAATCTAAAAAAAAAAGAAAAAGGATATACAGTTATCGAAGAGTGTGTAAGAGAGAAAGTTATCACATATAGCATAAGAATCATTTTCCCATTCATTTAAATAGAATATCTCGTATTCCGTTTAAATAAGATTTTAGATTCAACTCCCGTAAATACAAAATATCTTCTTTGGAACAGTTAATCCCTTCCTGATGTAAATGTTCTTAACTTAAACTGAATTATCTCTTGTATTTGTAATTTATTGCAAAAATATACCCCATGACGTCCTGTCCCCTTGTAAAAGGTCGGTAACTACACGCAGACAAACATGACCGATAAATGTCGGGTTGATTTCATAGCCACACAAGTTTGTGCAAATAATTTGACAAAATATCTGGGTTTGGCTAATAAAATTAAGGGATTTATTAATCACATATTGTATAGATAATTATCTCATACAACATAGATAAGATAGTGGAATTCATTACTTTTTTTTAAAAAGATAAAAAAGAAAGTGGACCCCACTATCTTGTCTATGTTGCATGAGATAATTATCTCATTTAAAATGAAATAATTATTTTCCTAAAATTAAAGCAAAATAAGATTTTTAAGGCAGTTTGACTACACGATTGGGTTTAACTCGACACGGGTTAGTCCATAAGTTTAAAATTTAATAATTAATTGCTAAAATTGCTAAAATTATTGAATTTTTTTAATTACTAAAATTATTGAATTTTTTCGTTCATGTAAATATTATTTTTAAATCTTTTAATCAAAATAATTTAGCTAGGTTTTAACAAATTAAATATGTTATTTGAAATTAGTGCTTTTAGACTTAATTAAATTGAATAAAAACATAAAATAGAAAGAAAAAAAAAATGCAGGCTAATGTAGCAACTCGGATAACCAGTCGAATCGACGATTTATTAACCCAAAATTTATACTTTGCTTGTTATACACGTCGAGCAAACATTTGATCTGGCCCACATACACGGATAACCTGATGGAGCGACCATCTTGAAATGATATATATCCTTATTTTTTTAGCTTTTTGCTTCTTCCAAATGTCCGTTTACCGGGGAAAAAAAAGTCTAAATATAACCAATTTGGCTCCTCTAAATTATGGAGATCACTTTAGTCTTTATAGGCAAACATGTGGAGGTGTAATTGTTATTAGAAAATCAATAGTTGACATTACGATAAAATATATATACGATTATTTTAAAATTATGAAATTCTGAAAATTTACTTGCTTATTTTCTTAACTAACTTTTATGACTTTGTATCCTTCTCAGTTGTGATTGTTACAATCTACTCTCTTAATTTTTTAATTAACGATTATGACTCTAGATCCTAAACGTTAGAGAATTCAACTCCACATGAGATGCGATACAACTTAATTAGTTTGCATTAACTTTGCCCTTATCTTCACACTATTATCTTCACAAATACTCGTATAGTCCTACCCAACGCGTGCAACTCGGTGGTTCTTTGTCGCTGAGTTATTGAGGTTGGATATGTGTTCGATTTCCAGTTGAATGCATTTTTGGGGAGGGGCTGAACCTTTAGCCATCACTGTCTCCCACACTCCGGATTAGTTCCATAACTAGCTCAAAAAATTGAAACTTATGGGAATATCGGAGAAAGTCTATTCACCGTAAAGAGATAATTAGGGTTTGGTAACTAAAAAGATAAAAAATTTACTCCCATAGTCCTATGGAAGCATGCTCTAGGTATGGTCATTCAATGTCAGTGAATTCTCAGTTCATGGTGGTTGAATTAAGAAATGAATGCTTGGAAAATTCAAAGACAAACTATTCAAAAGGTCCCATGTTTGGTAGTAGGTGCACAGCTTTACTTTAAGGTCTAAAGCACACTTTATCTTTTGTGGAATAATATAGTAATCTACTGAGATCTTTCACGTTCCACCACAAAAGCAAAAGCATGGTTAATAACGTAAATTCAATGAAAAATTATTAAAAAACAAGTCTTGGTCCTTCCTTCTACGTGTTTCTTTAATATGTGCGACACTTTTAAAAAAAAAAAAAAAACTAAAGCATTAAATTAATTCTTTATTTATATTGAGTTAAAGGTGAAATAAATACTTCTCAAAATGTTTATTCTAAAATCCAAGTAACTGATACTACTGTTAGTTTAGATTTATGATCAATACAATTTTTTTTTTTAAATATGTATTACATTTTAAAAATAATTATTTTCAAAACTCATAATTAGTTTGCATTTGGATCATTATATACAAAATACTTTTAAATAAAAAATCATATTTAATTTTTTTCAGAAGCCAAAATCTTGACTTTTGAAAAAAAAGTATTTTTTTGACTTTTTTCAAAAAAATTCAAAATTACATCCGTTTATGAAGAATAAAGTGCTTTAATTTAAAAAAATGCATAGAGAAAAAAGCCTTTCCAAATAAGCTTTATATAAAACGAAATTATTTTCTCATGTTATTAGATATTGCTTTCTCGTATTGTGAGATATCAAAATTCGTGTTATCTTTTTTTTTTTAAACAATTGACGGGACTTACCATTTGTTGTATCTATAGTATGGGAGATATTATCTCACGTCGTGACATGAGAAAAGAGAAACTCTTATATAAATCATTTACGCATGATAAGTACATTTTAAAAAAAAGAACATACATTTATCATGTAATCGGAGTTATATATGATTTAGTGTTGAGTGAGTATTTTTTTAAAACTAAATTTCAATTTGAAACTAAATAAAAGAAACTTGTATTCTAGCATAAATTTTATCTTGCAGATTTAAACTTTTTTTAGATGTTATTAGTATAGTGCACGTAAGAAATTTAAATTGATGACTTTATATACAAGATAAATATAAATTATTAAATAGTTACTGCTGTGTTTAAAAAAAAATTGATTTATAAATGATTTTTTTTTTAAATTCATCATAAAAATAGGGGAAGGTTATGCCTTCTTCTTCTTCTTCTTTTGGTAGGAAAGATTATACTTAACAACAAGTAAGTTTATCACTTTTATAACCGTTTGATAGTAATAACTAAAATATAATGGAAAGAGAAAGTTAAAAGAGAGAGTGGCGGAGATCATGAAAGAGAAAGAGAAAAAAATTATATCAAATGATAACTGTTGATTTATTTTCGTCATATGGTTATTAAAAAAAATGGTAAACATTGTTGATGTTAAGTATAATCTCTCCCATAAAAATAAAAATAAAATTGATTTAAAATCAAATTATATATGTTGATTTCACCAAAAAAAAATTATACATGTAGAAAATACAAAACTATTAAGTATGAAATTGTAAACTTAGAAAATTAAAATTAAATAAAGAATAAATTGCATTAAATCTACATAAAATTAATCAAATTAAAAAAGTACATGTACAAAACTTTTCATAACTCTACGAAAGCTAGCGAGAAGGATATACTTACCGCCTTTAAAACCAATTAAATCACCATTGATTTTCATTAATCTAATAATTATATTTTATTGAAAATTATTGGGTTATATTTATTAATTAATTATTAATTCTCAATAAATTATAATCATTAGATTAACAAAAATTAATAGTAATTAGATTGGTTGTGAAGTTGATAAATATTTTTTGTGGTAAATATATAATCGGATCAATTACTAAATTTCAAATTAAAAATAAAAATAAAAAACTTTTCATATGACAGTACCATGACAATAAAATTTTAACCACCAAATGCGAACCATGACATCAAAGGACAATGCATTTACGATTCATTGGTCATTTCTCTCTCTTTAAATAGATATGTATCCGGGGGCTCTTACCACACCAACACGCTCATAATTCAAAACAGAGAAAAAAAATGAGCTCTCTTAGTGTCATCACAGTGAAAGCAGCTTTGTGCTGTGTGGTGGTTGTGCTTGGAGCACTACCCTTCTCAGATGCACAGCTAGATCCCTCGTTTTACAATACTACATGTTCGAATGTTAGTTCAATTGTACGTGAAGTGCTCTCAAATGTTTCACAATCTGATCCTCGCATGCTTGCCAGTCTCGTCAGGCTTCACTTTCATGACTGTTTTGTTCAAGTATGTTTATATTTCTGCTTCTTTTTTCTTTTATCCAATCTCTTATTCGATTCTCAGACTTATATTGAGTTATATTGAGAGCGGTTCTCTTAACACCATTTTTTATATTTTTAGTATTTAAACTCGAAATCTACTCTTGTTAAGAGGAATAAGTCCCTCGCCACTTGAATCGATATATATCACTTCCTTTTAAGATTGGTGTGAACTCTAAAACCCAACTCTTCGATACAAACATTGGAATGTTGTTATGAACTTTTTTGCTTTTAGATAATTAGAATGTTAATAATTATGTCATGTCGTAGTAAAACTGTAAAAGTAATTGAAGCAGTACTTTGGAACGTGGAAATTTTCTATAAGTGGGACCCTTCGAGAAATTTATTAAAGAGAGGGAACACCAAACATGTTGATTTATGTTGTCCATGCTTGTGTTGTGACAGGGCTGTGATGCATCGATCTTGTTGAACGACACTGCTACTATTGTGAGTGAGCAAAGTGCAGCGCCAAATAACAACTCAATAAGAGGTTTGGATGTTGTGAACCAGATTAAGACAGCTGTGGAAAATGCTTGTCCTGGCATTGTTTCTTGTGCTGATATTCTTGCCCTCGCAGCTGAAATATCTTCTGTTCTGGTATGTCCTATCCTCCTAAATTCTAATGAATTTCTAGTAAAAAAAATGTTTAATTTTATTGGGACATTGACCATACTGCCCCTTCTTTGAATATAATATACCCGAATACCATGGGTTCAAAAAAAAAATTCCAAACTGTCACGGTACTATAGTCGCTTGTCACGGTACTATAGTCGCTGAGGTAGTCAGTTACTATGGATGAGACACGTGTCACTTCCCCAGAGGCTAGAAGATCTGATTGCACCAAAGTAGCTGACTACCTCAGCTACTTTGGGTTAAATGAGTTGCATGTCCAGCTACTGGGGACGCGACACGTGTCCCATTAATAGTAGCTGATTACCTCAGCTACTATGGTATTGTGTCAGTTTGGAAAAAAAATTCTACTCCACGGCATTCAGGTATATTATATTCAAAAAAAAGGTGCTTGTCCCAATTCTATTACTATCTAGTTTATTTATAAAATGAAAATGAAAAACTTTAAAGGTTAAGATTTTCTTTTTCCTGATAGAAAGTTACTGGATGCAATATATTATCACAATTTTAATGCTTATTCCTTAATCACGCCAAATATATACCTGAACTATAATAATAACATTTTCATAGAAATAAAAAAAAATGCATCACAATCTATAAAGGGCCGACCCAGTTCAAATACTCACTTCGTGAGTTTCTGGGAAAGGAAATACTCTATCGCAATCTATATGAACCAAAAAATATGTTTTTGTCCCGTTTGAGTCCCAAGGCCAAGGGATTACCCAGTTTGGGGTAGGGTGATGATAGTAGTAGGAAGCTCCAAGTGCAGCATTGAGCTATAGAGATGCTTTAAATAATATTTCAATACTTATAATTAAGTAAGTATATTAGTGATATTTTTGGTACCATTAGGCTTTCCCTTTATGTAGGCATAGGTAGGGACCTCTTTTTGACCAGGTTCACGGTTGGTGTTCTTACCCTATGAATGCGGGATTTGGTAAGGAAATACTGCGCTCTTTTTGGTTTGGGCCAAGGTGACAGGCCTTTGGGTGATGGGGCCTTTTTCTATTGGGCTCGAGCCCAAGCCGAGTCCAGAACTCTCTTAATATACTTAGGGTCTATTTGATTGTGTTCTGGTTTTTTTTGTTCTTAAAACTGTTTTGTAAAATAGTTATGGGAACTGTTGTTTTCTACGTTTTTTTCTTTTTTAAAGTTAAAAACCAAAACAAAAAACAAAAATAACTCAGCCATGTTCTCTAAATTTGATTCTAAAAACAAAAAACAGTTATAGTTTTCAAAATACTTTTTATAAAACAGGTCTAACCAAATGAGGTTTTTAGTTTTTTTTTTTGTTCTGAAAACTTAAAAATTGTTTTCGAAAACAGAAATCAAACGGAGCCTTTAACATTATAAGTTTTGATATCAAAATTAAAAAAATAAAAATAAAAAAGGTTTTTTCTTTCTCCATATTTTCTTATCTTGGTTTAATTTGTCAGGCTAATGGTCCTGATTGGATAGTTCCATTGGGAAGAAGGGACAGTTTAACAGCAAACCTAACCCTTGCTAATCAAAATCTCCCATCTCCCGCTTTCACCCTAACTCAACTTATAGCCAACTTTTCTGCTCAAGGCCTCAACATTACTGATCTAGTTGCACTCTCAGGTATGACATTTTGACCTCTCACGAAATTTCTTTTAATAAAAATTTTGTACATAAAACAATGGCAGATATATGTATATGGAGTAGGTTATATTTACAAACTTTTTTGTTTACAAAATCTTACAAACTACACTAAGTACGACCAGTCATACTTTAATCATGCAGTGTACGACCGGTCGTACTTAGTGTAATTTGCAAAAAAAAGTTTGTAAACGGATGATATGCTTATGTATATATATGATTGTGCATGTTTCATTTCAGGTGGTCATACAATTGGCAGAGCACAATGCAGATTTTTCGTTGCCCGATTATACAATTTCAACAGCACTGGCAACCCTGATCCAACTCTAAACACAACCCTCTTACAATCACTTCAAGCAATATGCCCCAATGGTGGAAATGGGACTAATCTCACCAATTTGGACCTAACCACTCCTGATACATTTGACAACAACTACTACTCCAATCTTCAGCTTCAAAATGGCTTGCTTCAAAGTGACCAAGAGTTGTTTTCCACAAGTGGTGCAGATACCATTGCCATAGTCAACAATTTCAGCAGTAACCAAACTCTTTTCTTTGAAAACTTTAAGGCGTCAATGATAAAAATGGGTAACATTGGAGTGCTAACGGGGTCACAAGGAGAAATCCGAGCTCAGTGTAATTCTGTGAATGGGAATTCCTCTGGACTCGCTACAATGGCCACCAAAGAATCATCAGAGGATGGTACAGTGAGCTCAATCTAAATAAGTTAACAAATGGCTATATATGCTAGACAATGCAAAGATCAAAAGGTACCTAATAAAGAGTTCTATAGGCACATACTTTCCATGTGCCAGTGGTGGACAATTACGATCACGTTTGTAATAATTTGTATTCTACGGCTATCTATTAGTGTGTTTATAATAAATATCTGATTATGAGGATTTTGAGTTCTTGGGTAACAATTTAAACCCGAAATCAATATATTTTAAGTCAGAATCATGTTCAATCATGAAAACTCCAAAGTCTTTTACATTTGATAATATACACGATGTATTAAATTTCATTTTTTTTGTTAAATATTAAATATTAAATGAAATATACATTTTACTATTTATAACATTATTTATCATACTTTTGGCCTTAGTTTGTTTGACACCTAACACTTGTACACTGGAAATGATGTAATTGAAGGGAACTAATAAAGAAGCTTTATATAGCCACATTATTCATACAGCATGTGCCAGCGGCTAGCTATTGCTGTGGATGTGTAAGATCTTTCTTGTATTCTGAATCATGTTGTGTTCTCAGTCCATTTACATCTTTCTGTCTCTGACTTGTTCTGTTTGTGTTCTTCTTCTAATTGCAAATTGAATAGCTCCTGCAGAGTTTTGAGTTAAACATTCAATATTGTTTGCACAAGTGATAGTGTTATTAAGGAGTAAGATGATAAAAGATCCGAATATGATCATAGAAAACGATTTTATTAAGTTAATATTGGAAAAAGTTCGATTAAAAAAAATCCCAAGTCATGATTTATGGTTCACTGTATGTTATTTCTTGAACACAAATATATTAACAAAAAAACTATGTCTAAAAAATTTAAAATGATTACATAAGATATTTGAAATAAATAAAAATAAAAAAACAATTTTCGTATTTTTCTAAGAGATTACAAAAAATAGTTTTAAAAGAATTAATAAATTATTTCATAAAAACACTTTTTTTTTCAAAATTTATCTAAATTCAGCTTTGGGAGAATTGTTAAATACTTTTTTTATTTTATGTACTCAGATTCGAATACTGAATCAATACTTAGGAGAATTTATTCTCATAATTAATGCACCGGCTTAATTAACATCAAAATTAATCCAATAGTATTCTTGCCCGATTAAAAAAAAAAAGATGTACCCTTGATCAGTTAAGAAATCCGCAAGATAATGGACTAAAATAATAGATATTAAATAAAAGATTTAGGCTTTCAAACAAAGACCCATATAGCATTCTTTACACTGGATAAAACTCGATCAAAGAAGCATATTCGATCATGGGAATCTATTCAAACAGAAGCAACAAGTACCAGTAGGATAACAAGATCTAAAAGTCATTGAAAGAATAAACAACTTAATTAGGAAAGGCACTCGGATGCACAACAAGACAGGGAGTGGTTAATAAGGATTGAAACACACTTAATAACATTATATTGATTTAATTAATTAAATTTAAAAATAATTGATGCAAGAATAAATAGAAGCTGCATATAGAATAATGAATAGTGCACCAACTCTTGGATTACCTCTCTTAGATTATTGACATGACAATTAATGTGCATTTGTTTATTATGGTTCAATACAGCAACTATATATATATAAGGATCCGTTTATAATTTTTTTTTTACAAATTATACTAAGTATGACTAGTCATATACTATTGATTGAAGTATGATCAGTCATACTTAGTTAATTTGTAAGAGTTTGTAAACAAGATGTTTGTAAATATATCATTCAGAAAGAAAGAAAGAAAGAAAGGGAGCATGAGAGAGAGATAACAGAATAAGAACGAAAAAAAAGAAAAAAGAGAGAAAGAGAGACCGAGACAGAAGCGTCGCGAAGAGGAGAAGAAGAAGGGAAGAGACTCCGGTGCGGTGCAGTGATACTTCATCGGAATAAGCTCAAATTTTAGGGGAGTGTTCGTGGTGTGTGGTAGCTCATACTCAACGGTCATTTTGTGGTTTGAAGTTGTCTATAGCATAGATCTGATTTCTCTTTTTTAGAACTTATTTGGTGACATTTCTCTTTACTCTTTATCTTGATTTCTATCTTGTTGATGATGTTGTAGGATTCCTCTAAATATAGAAAAATATCTGCAACTTGTTTCTTTACAGGCCAGAGGCTAGGCCAGGATTCATGTTTTGCAAAAACAGGTCAGGCTCATGCCAATATCTTAGCTTGTGGCAGGCTGAGAGGCTGGACTAGGTTTAAAATATTCTATATGGGCCTAGCTTATTTATGCTAAAGTCTAGTTTGGCCTGGCCCATTTACACCCCTACTCTTATATATCATTCAGGTCAGGGACGCTACTCCAAGGTTTACAAATGATTTGGTTTGTTTTTCAAAATTCCTATTCTCGTAGATTATGATTGATATTTGGGGAAGAAATGAATGAAATATGAAGTAGAATAGAAAAAGATGTTAATTTCTATTTCACTGACACTGAAAGCCTTCACCCAACACTCTCTTCGTTGGCTGTATTGGGTAAATGGGATATTAGTATTAGGAAATAAATTCTAATTTTATTCCGATGATTGTCATAGGTAAAGAGTTTACCGACCGATAAGCTCAGGACAGTTTACATCTCTATAAATGTTGATGTGTATTCTATCTAGGTATTTGTCTTATTCTTTCTTTTTACATCTCTATAAACCTGATGTGTCAATACTTCCTAGACCATGACATATTTTAGATAATGCCATGAAATATAATGGAGACAATGACTTGACTTTTTGTTATTATAACCTTAGTCTTTCAATTGCAATTTCCTTTCAATTCTTTGGTTATTTTTTACTTACGAAGCGTACTTCAACTTATTTTGATTTATGGTTGTGTAGTATATATTGGTTTCCTATTTTATCCTGAAGAGAGTTGTGTATGAACAAATATTTAGCCATAGCTTTGAGTCATGTTTTTATAGAACATATGTTATTGACTTAACAACTATTGATATATAAGTTACTTGCCTTGTAATAGCTACATCAAGACCGGATTTAAGAACACATGCTCATTGCAAAGACCATGCTAAAAAAAGGTTCCTCTCTCACTTACTCATTAACTACTTTGTAATGTTTACTTAAAACTCTTCATGCCCATCTTTTGAAATCTCTTACACTTAAGTTTTTCTCATCTTCAGGAGAGCTTATATTGAGAACTAGTGAATTAGCAATCATTGGTGTCATCTTCCATTTCATGTACCCTATGTTTTTTCCTTCATTATTTCCTTTGAAATTATACTTTTTATATTAATTTGAATTCAAGATTTATTGTCATCACTTGGTGAATGATGAGTAATTAAGGCCAATAAGCATTAAGAACCTTTTGATTTCCATTGGAAATGAGTGGTAAAATAGGGAATTGGATTTGGGTTTTGTAGAATTTGCTAGTTTTCTATATTTCTATAATTAGGTAAATTTTAAATCCTCAAATTAAGAACAAAAGAGTATGTGTTCAATAAGTTGTATTACCCAAAAATATAAAATTTAAATTATTATATTCATCTCAAAACTATATTTGATTTTTGTCTTATCATCAAGTTAAAGTTTAATATTTTCTTTGCAGGTGAGATACGGCAGATACGACTTTAAAGGATTAGGATGCATGTAAGAGCAAGTTTAGGAATGACGATATGGAAAAATTGTACTTTCATCATTTTTTAATGAAACTAAGGAAATAGTTTTTTTTTTTTTGGTGAAAGAAATAGTTTGTTTTTGGTTATATGAAAGATGATGATTTTTTGTATATACCTTAAATGGCAAACTTGATGTCTTCTATAAATTTTGCAATGATATCAATAAAAAAAACTTGCATATCCAAAATTGAATATAAGGTTTTCAATTTGGTTCATATTTCACCGAGTCTACTATTTTGTGATTGAATTATTTTTAATATTATTTTCTTTATTGTTGTAAGGTTTATTAAATTTTAAATATTCTTTATTCAATTTAAAAAAGGATTTTTTATTAAATGTTTTTTATTATTTTATTAAATTTTAAAAAAGAATTTCATATATTTAGCCACATTCATGAATGTGGCTAAAAAAGTTTTCAAACATTATTAGCCACATTTTTTAATTGTGGCAAACTATATAGTTTAACCACATTTATAAAGTGGCAAAATTAACAATAAATGTGGCTAAAATAACGCTACCACACTGGGTCAAAATGTGGCTAAGTCAATAAAATAATGTGGTTAAATTGTTACAACACCACTTTTAACCACATTTAATCAAAATGTGTTAAAAAGATTTAGCCACACTTTTTATCACTATTTGCCACATTTGTAAATGTGGCTAAGTAACACTTTTTTTGTAGTGTGTACCTAAAAGTGAAGCTAAAATCCAAATGTGAGGAGTGACCCTTGTTGGTTTCGTAATATGATATAATGGAGTATTCCGTTACATAGTCGTGATTTAAAAAACAAACTTGCAATAAACAACCATATCAGCAATATTGGAGCAATTGTGGTTCTTTATTTTATTTTATTTTTTAAATACTTTATTCCAAAAGAAGTATAGACTTCCAAACAAATTTTTATCATTAAAAACCCGAATTCATAACATTTTCCCCCGTTTTTCTCTAATATTATAAAATTTATCTGCGCTTAAAATGATCCTTTTTCATTGTGGGTTAAAGAATACGTATGTGTTTTCACCAAAAAGAATACGTATGTGCATGATAATTATTTTCTATTATCACTGGAGAGAATATGTATTTAATAAATAATGTATTTAATGAGTTTTGTGTATTTAATCCCAATAACATATATTATGATATATGCATTTAGTAAATAGTATGTTCAGAAATAAATAAAAATATATATTATTTCCGTTAATTTGAATTCCTGAATTACTGGTTGTGCTAGAATAAAAATAAACTGATTTTATTAAGTACTATTTTGAAGCATTTCTACTCCCATATTAAAAAATAATAATGATAAGAACATTGTCTTAAACACCTTAAGTAATTGAGTCATCCGATCCGAGGCGGCTAGCCTACAAGAAGGAATATGCCTTATCGCTAGCCAAGCATATGTGGTTGTGATGCTTTTCGGTGAAAGTCAGTTTGCTGATTTGAGGGTTTAATATTTCTTATCTTACAACAGATACAATTATTTTATGAGAAATAATAGAATTATGTTACATAAGAAAGCTATCTTATGCTATACATTCATAGAATTTTGTGTCAAATTTTTTTCTTTTTCTTTTTAAATTGTAGACCCCATGTATTTGTGTTACTCACATTGGAGTACTATATTATGTAACAAGAGATTTGTAAATCCCTTATTTTATATATATGTATAGGCCATTTTTATAGAAAAAATATTTATGTTATCTTAAGAGAGATAGACACAAAAAATATTTTTTATTTTAAATTAAAAAAATAACTACCCACTTTTCTCCCATAATTTTTATTTTTGGTGTCTATCTCTCTTTTAAAATAACATAATTCATGTCATTTAAAATGACAAACATCAAATCTTTTTCTTATATATATAAATAAAAAATAAAATTATCTCAACTAATTAAATCTTTCATTGTACAAATAAGAGGAAGCAATAATTAAACAAATAATGGATAAGACGGCCAAAATAAGTCAATTCTCAAAATGAATGTGTGGAAGAGTTCAAAAATCTACATACAAAACACGTCATCACATGTAAGAGCTTGGGAAGCACAGCTTACTTTAATGCAAGACCAATGCCAAGTTGAATAACTAAATCCCACCACACTAGTAATTAAAACCGAATTAATAATAACAATCTGTGTGCTGATTTTGCAATAATAATATGGGTCGCTTTTTTCTCAATGCAAGAAGTTGAAATTTGTGTGATAACTATATATTTTAGGAAGTACATAATTATATTTTGAAAATAATAATTTTTAAATTATAACGTATATTTCTTGAAATACATTGTTATAAGAAATATAAAAAAAATTAATATTATAATAATATATTTCCCAAAATATATAATTTGCAAAAGACTTCAAATTCCTATAGCTTATTATCTCTAATAATATATGGGTTGATTAAGAATTGCAATAGGGGACTTGGCTTTTATGGGGTCCATGCAGTAGCAGTTCACATTGATTTAGCAAGATATATCTATCATAAACACTTAATCATTATTTTATATATATAAGATTATAAATAATCTAATAAACATATTTGTGATTAGGGATGGCAAAATATGTTATAATCCCCGATTGGCTCGTGAAATAAAATAAGTTGTGTACAGATTTAAATAAATTACATAAAGTAATATCACAGATTAACTTATGTGACTCACATGTCAACCAATAAGTTTTTATCAAAAAAAAAAAAAAAAAGTTGATATTTTGGTTATTTTTACATATCTCATTACAAGTCATGGATCAACTCACATATTTATTCATTTTTTTCCTTTTATTTTTATCTTGTTAGGAAAAAACCAAATTATCAACTTTTTGTGTATTAACCCATGTGACTCGCAACTGAGCTGTGTCCGGATATCAATTTTTGATCCATGAGCAAAAATGAATCGTGTACATTGTTGAATAATTTGAGCCCCGTGTCATACTTGACAATTGACATGATATGAACCAATCCGATCCACTGACACATTTTGTGACTATGACTTTTTTATTTTTATTTTTAGGGAAACCCACCCCATCTATGTATGATAAATCGTGTTTTTACACATGTCGATAATGACCTGCTAACTACCTAAGAAGTACTGTTATGTTTCATCCTCATATTTATTATTCACAAGCCAAGCCGTGCCCATTTGTCACTCTATAAATAAAGACTCGTTGAAACAGCAACACACAAACCGGGATCAAATTAATTTTAGACAGAAAATAATGAGGTCTCTTAGTCTGATAGCGACAGCTATATGCTGTGTAGTGGTTGTGCTTGGAGGGCTACCCATCTCCTCAGATGCACAGCTAGATCCCTCGTTTTACTTGAAAACTTGTCCTCAGGTCCATTCAATTGTTGTTGGAGTTTTAAGTGAAGTTTCTATAAAAGATCCACGTATGCTTGCAAGTCTCGTCAGGCTTCACTTTCATGACTGTTTTGTTCAAGTATGTATACTTGCGTATTCATCACTTTCCCCCAACTTTTGTCTCAGCTCTTTTGTTTTTTTGTTTCCTTGTCTTGTCATGTTAATTCTTTGATTCTTCAATTGCTAAAAAAACCCATCTTTTTTTTTTGCTTTCTAACAAGGTGTTTGATTTTTATTTTATTTTTCTTGGAACCTAAAGTTATAATTTTGGCAAAAGTTTGGAAAGTGTCCAAACTACTTTTCGAATTTTTTCAAGTAAAAAACAAGACATGCACAAGATTTTGTTATAATGGTAATTTTACAACTCAATCATTTGAAAAGACTTGTCAAATTATCATATTTGTGTCTTTCAAAAGATTTTATGTCGGTACATGCATTAATACTCAACCAGTCTCTCGGACCCATGGCAGCGACTCTTCCATTATATATATCGGAAATACTATTCTTCTGCAGGAGGGAAGATAGTATTTCCAGCTGTGATAAAAAATTAAGTTTTTTTTTTTAGAGAAAATAGAGAAAAAGTTAATCTGCATTTAATTAGTGAGAAAAAAAAAAAATTTAATACAAATCAATTTTTTTTTATTGGAAAGACCAGTGAATGATACAGCAGAAGTACCATAGATATTTCCCATGAATGTTTGTATTGGTAGGAAAATTGGGTTATCAGCTTTCAATATAAATAAATATAATATAATATATATATATATATATATATATATATGAAAAATGCAACTGTTATACGTGCAACAATTAAATACTTGCCATATATATACCCACCTTTTTTTCCTTTATTTTTTCAGAGAATCATAACCATATAAAGGATAAGAGCATTAAATGTGAGAAATCAATATCATACACCTGGCGGCTATATATATATATATATACATATATATATATATATATATATATATAGGGTTTTATAAGAGTTATGTTGTAGGAAAAATGATTGTGTTATGTTATAGAGAGTTTTTTTTCGTTGCGGGCCCCACAAAATGTTGTGAGTGTAAGAAATTTTTTATTTATATATATATATATATATATATATATATATATATTATAGATATATATATATATATATATATATATATATATATATATATCAACTAATCTTGACCATATATATAACAATTAATATTGATCATTGATTCCTCACATTTAATACTTTCAACTATCACATTTATTGCTTTTACTTATTATTATATGGTTACGATCCCTGAATTTAATTGTTATAGCCGAAGAAATATCAACTCCTATATACTCTACTGACGGAACCACTTTCACACTCAACCATTGAAATTGGAGGTTTTACAAAGGGAATAAAAATGGTGAAAACATTTTTGGTACCCTCAAAAGTAATTTTGTGTTCTGTAACCAATTAATGGTATCATGTTATTAAATGCATGGGTTCGTAAAAGGGAGCTTTTTGTTAGTCAATAAAATCCCACAACTGCACGTCCTCATCTTATGTCAAAGTAAAAGTAAAAAGATTTTTTCACCAAAAAAAAAAAGTAAAAAGATTTGGAAAGTCGAAAAATTCTATTGGGAATAATAAAATATTAAAGAAGAGAAATTGATTCTTACTTTTAGTTCATACATAGTTGTTGGGAGGGACCACCAATTAAATTGATTATGTGTTATCCATGCTTGTGACGTGTACAGGGCTGTGATGCATCAATTTTGTTGAATAACACTGCTACGATAGTGAGCGAGCAACAAGCATTGCCAAATAACAACTCAATAAGGGGTTTGGATGTTGTGAACCAAATTAAGACAGCACTGGAAAATTCTTGTCCTGGCATAGTTTCATGCGCTGATATTCTTGCCCTTGCTGCTTCAGTATCTTCTGCTCTCGTATGTCCAATCCTATATTATAACATAACATTCTCATTTGATGCTATAATATAGCATATATGGTTCAAAAACAAAAACAAAAAAACAAAAAAAATTGGGGCAAACATTCTCGATCATTTGATGCTATATGGTTCAAAAACGAAACAAAACAAAACAAAAAGTTTTGAATTCTAAAAAACCAAAACTGAACTTTATGTATTCAAAAAAAAAAATAGAACTAATTAAATTTTTACTTCAAAAGTTGATTTAATTTTAGAAAATCTATGAATAACATTTAAAAAACGATAGCAATAGTTACATTCTTTAAACCTAATAAATATTATATTGTTGGTCTTACTTTTCAGGCTCAAGGTCCTCTTTGGGTAGTTCCTTTGGGAAGAAGGGATAGTTTAACAGCGAACCGAACCCTTGCAAATCAAAACCTTCCAGCTCCTTTCTTCAACCTAACTACACTTAAATCCGCCTTTGCTGTTCAAGGTCTCGACACTAATGATCTAGTTACACTCTCAGGTACGAAATATTTTCCAATTAATGTTATTATGTTGCAAGTTGCAATAATGCTAAAAAAATGTAAAAAATTGGAAATATTAATTCTTGAAACCAGTTCATTCAAAATTCAGAGGAAAAAATAATTATCCGGAAATCACGATTTTCAGGAATATGATGAGAAAATGAATTTTCTGGGAATATTATCAAAAAGTTATTTGGTAGACTAAAATATTCTCAGAAATATTGGGTTAATTTTCTTGATGCTATATTTAGTTAAATTAAGTTTTCTCTTACCATAGAAATCCTAAAATATCACCCTTGAATAGTATTCTTGGATGGTATTTTTAAAAAATTTTACACACAAAATAAAATCTCAATAAAATCAGATTCTTGGAAAAAATTAAAAAATCTTGTACTGAGTGAATAAGATTACCACTTTCAATTTTCCGGAAATCCCAAAAAAAAAAAACCTTGTACCAAACCTTTAAGAAATTCTCTAACAAAAAAGACTATGTATATGCTTGAATTTCAGGTGCTCATACATTTGGGAGAGCTCATTGCTCTGTATTCGTAGACCGATTATACAACTTCAGCGGCACTGGCAAACCTGATCCAACTCTTGACACAACTTACTTACAACAATTGCGCAAAATATGCCCCAAAGGTGGGCCTGGGACACCCCTTGCCAATTTTGACCCAACCACACCTGATACATTCGACAAGAACTATTACTCCAATCTTCAGGGTCAAAAGGGGTTGCTTCAAAGTGACCAAGAACTCTTCTCAACAAAAGGTGCAGATACCATTACCATTGTCAACAAGTTCGGTAGTAGCCAAGATGCTTTCTTTAATAGCTTTAAGGCTTCAATGATAAAGATGGGTAACATTGGTGTCCTAACTGGAACAAAAGGAGAAATCCGAAAACAATGCAATTTTGTTAACAAAAAATCTGTTGAACTTGATATAGCCGATGTGGCCTCCTCCAAAGAATCATCGGAGCAGGGTATGGTTAGTTCATTCTAAATAAATTAGGATGACTATTACACAACCTTAAATGTTGTGAATGAAGGCCATTAATAAAGAAGCTATAGGCACATTATTCATATAGCATGTGCCAGCGGCTAGCTATTGCTGTGGATGTGTAAGATATTTCTTGTATTTTGAATCATGTAGTGTTCTCAATCCATTTATCTCTTTCTGTCTCTTACTTGCTTTGTTTGTGTTCTTCTTCGATTTGCAAATTGAATAGCTCCAATAGAGTTTAGAGTTACACATTCAATATATTTAGCCCCAGAGTTACCATGGAGTAAGATGATAAAAAGAACCGATGAAGATCATAGAAAACGATTCAATTAAGTTAATATTGGGAAATGTTCAATTAGAAAAAATCTCAAGTTAAGATTAATGGATGATTTTTGAAAAATTTGTTTCTCTTGTAATACAAGATAAAATTATCTCTCACACCCCAAAAAAATAACGTCATTTTGGAGTTTAGGAAAAAAAAACTGAAATAACATTATTTTGGAATTTAGGAAAACAAATTAAAGAGTATTTTTGAAATTTTACTTTCCTCTTATGTCATAAATTTTATTAAAATACTCTATTTTTTTAAGGGTTCACTTTTTCTACATTCAATGTACATAACTTATCTACATTGAGCCCAAAACGACGTCGTTTTAAGGCGAAAATCAATATATTTTTGTAATTATAACTTAATTCAGGGTTATAATAGTCTTTTTTATTTTAAATTTTTAATTTTTCAACTCAAAATGATGTATTTTTCGGAGCAAATGTAGATAACTTATCTACATTCACCGTAGAAACATTAAATCCTTTTTTAAACCCCCAAAATGATATTGTTTTGGAGTTGAAATAAATAATTTTATCTAGTGTTGCTATTGCAATACAAACGTTAATCCCTTCTCACTATATATGTTATTTCTTGAACACAAATTTATTAACAAAACTATCTAAAATAATTTGAAATAATTAAATAAGTTTTTTTTTTCAAATAAACAAAAATAAAACTCAGTTTTAGTATTTTTTTTTCTAAGAGATTACAAAGAATAGTTTTACAAAAGATAATAAATCATATCATAAAAAAACTTATTAACATCAAAAGTAATCCAGTAGTATTCTTGCCTGATTAAAAACACAAACGACATAATTACAAAAAAAAAAAAAAATACAAAAGACAACTCAATAGCTCAGTTGGCAATATACTGAGTAACTAAAGAGAGAATTTGGATTCGATTCTCATCAAATTTATTTTTGAAGAGGAAGTTGACTCAGCTCATAGAGATAATTATGTTCTGTATAAAAAAAATTGACAAAAAATTGATCAGTTATGAAATCCGCGAGTTAATGGACTAAAATAATAAATATTAAATAGATGATTAAGGCTTTCATACAAAGACCCATAAAGCATTCTTTATACTGTGGATAAAACTCGATGAAAGAAGCATATTCGATCATGGGAATGTATTCAAACAAGAAGCAACAAGTACAAGTAGAATAACAAGATTTAAAAAGCATTGAAAGAATAAGCAACTTAATTAGGAAAGGCACTCGGATGCACAACAAGACTGCTAGGGAGTGGTTAGTACGGATTGAAATTTGAAACACAATATTATTTAATAACATGAAATTGAATTTAATTAATTAAATTTAAATATAATTGAAGCAAGAAGCATTGACAACATTTCTTTCTACAAGTGGTATGTTAGATAGAAGCTGCCTATAGAATAATAAATAGTGTACCAACTCTTGGATTACCTCTCTATTGATATCATTGTGGTAGTTAAAATCTCTTTATTATGATATTTTTATATCTTTTCGATTTTTTTATCAAAATATTTTTATCAATATTCCAAACACTCTTATGTTTTTATGATTTTTTATTCTCTCTTTGTTTTTTATGTAAAATTTCGTTTTTAAATACTTTGGACATGACAATTAATGTGCATTTGTATATTATGGTTCAGTACAGCAACTATATATATGTATATTGGCTTCATTTAAGTTGATTCAATATTAAAGAATAATGAAGAAATGTTAATTAAAATAAGAATAATGACGAACTGATAAATTGATAAATCTCAATTTATATAAACACTACAAGCCTCATCATGATGACTAAAATGGCCTCTAGTAATGTACTAAAAAAAATGCCCTCTAGTAGACCTAGTCAGGGATAAAAAATTTCCCGGATAAAAATAATAATCCAGTAGTATGATTTTTAGATAAAAAAAATTTCCTAAACGTCCCCTTATAAGTTTTTTTAATCGTACATAGACCTAGTCAGAGATTAATTATAG
The DNA here is from genome assembly GCA_032173675.1 of Gastrolobium villosum. NCBI lineage: Eukaryota > Viridiplantae > Streptophyta > Magnoliopsida > Fabales > Fabaceae > Gastrolobium > Gastrolobium villosum. The sequence continues at coordinate 616,950 of JAVKPL010012955.1, read as the reverse complement.
GTTTATAACTTGTCCACCAACTCTACCCATACGTTGTCAGATGTAAGATGTTCAATCGTGCAGAAAGAGACAAGCGCCATGATATTCTATGATATGATATACAAAATTGATTTTTGCCGGAGAACATATAACGGAAATTTGGAAACAAATGTTGGCATTAAAAAAAAAAAAAACTATATGCACATTCATTGAAGTCAGGATCTAGTTATATAATTAATTGCATAAAATCAAGCGAAATCTGTCTCTATCTTATTTTATTTTATTTTTTTGGTGAAAATATCTTAGTTTTTTATAAGTACGTATGTACACAAGGATTAATATTTCTTCTGAATACACATTGAAATGGATGTAGTACAATAAAAAAGAAAAAGATAAAGGAATGAATACTCAATTTCATTGTATGAAAATCTAAATCGAATACAAAAGAGTTTAACTATTTAAACAACAGATTTAGGCGGGAAAGCACTAAAGCCTAATAAACCCCTAACAAACTTTATAACAGATAACTAAAAGAGGTTATTCTGTTGTGTGACCCTCCTTATGCTGATGTGGCGTTGATGCTGATGGATTATCCTCCAATACCCCCCATAAGTTGGGCGATGGATATCATACATCCCTAATTTGGAGATAGCAGAATGAAAGGGCAAAAGCGATAGGGGCTTGGTAAACACATCTGCCACCTGAGCAACAGAAGAAATAGGCAGTAAATGTAAAAGTCCAGATTTGATCATGTTACGAGTTGCATGGCAGTCAATCTCAATGTGTTTGGAACGTTGACGAAAAGTTGGATTGTGAGCAAGATAAATGTCAGAACGGCTATCACAATAAACAGGTGCAGGTCGTGACCAGGGGATATGGAGATCATGCAGCAAAAATTGGACCCATTAGAGCTGACAAGAGAGGTTGGCCAATGCTTGATACTTAGCCTCTGAAGATGACCGACTGACAATGGATTGCTTCTTGGATTTCCAAACAACCAAAGCTGGACCAAGGAATATGCAAAGACCTGTAACAGATTTCTGTGTATCTGGGCATGAAGCCCAATCAGAATCAGCAAAGGCTTGAACTCGAAGATCACTTGATGAGTGAAAAAATAGACCACGTCCTGGAGCTGCCTTTAAGTAACGAAGAATGCGCTTGGCTGCAGTGAGATGAATATCTGTAGGCTGAGCTACATACTGACTGAGACGATGGACAGCATAACAAATATCTGGGCGAGTGGTGGTAAGGTAAAGTAACCTTCCAATCAGCCGTCGATAGACAGAGGGATCAGAGAGGTGAGTGCCTTGGGAAGAACTAAGCTTGGCAGCGGAATCCATTGGAGTATTAATTGGTTTTCCACCGAGTAATCCAGCATCTGAAATGACTTCTAACGCATACTTGCGTTGATTGAGAACAATACCTTTGGAGGATCTAGATATTTCCAATCCAAGAAAATAACGCAACTCCCCAAGATCTTTTATATGAAATTGCGCATCTAGAAGATGCCGAGCACAATTGATTTCAGACATATCATTACCACAAAGCACAACATCATCAACGTATATAAGTAGAACAGTGAAGGAGGACTGATTGCGAAGTGTAAAAATGGAATGGTCAGCATGAGTTTGCTGATAACCAATAGAGATCAAAAATGAAGAAAGCTTGGCATGCCACTGTCTACTGGCCTGACGAAGGCCATATAAAGACTTCTGTAATCGACAAGCTTGGCCTGGCTTCACGTTCTGTAAACCTGGTGGGGGCTGCATGTAGACTTCCTCATGGAGATCACCATGGAGGAAGGCGTTATTGACGTCAACTTGATAAAGGAACCACCCCTTTGCAGCTGCAATAGCGAGAAGAATTCGGATGGAATTAAGTTTTGCTACTGGACTGAATGTGTCAAAGAAATCAATACCTTCCATTTGCGTGAACCCCTTGACGATAAGATGAGCTTTGAAACGCTCTATAGATCCATCATATTTGTGCTTAATCTTATAGACCCATTTACAGGCAATGGTTGATACTCAACCTCAGTCAAACACCAAGTGTTGTTTAAAGCCAAAACATTTAATTCAGAATCCATGGCTTGTCTCCATTCATCCGATTTCACAGCCTGATTATAAGTGGTAGGTTCTGAATGTGTGGAAACACTCAAACAAAAATGATGGTATGAAGGGGAGCAATGAGAGTAAGATAAAAAATTAGTAAGAGGATATCTGGTGGAAGAAGGAAGTATACCTTGGCAAAGATTAGCATGATGAACATTGAGTGGACTATAGTGATAATCAGCAAGATAACTCGGTGGAACACGAGCACGTGAAGATCTTCGAAGCAAAGATGGAGAACTCTGTGAGTCTTCAACAGGTGCAGAATTAGATATTGGAAGTTGTGATGAGGCAAGTGGAGGAGCACATAAGTGAGTGTGTTCACCATTCGCGACAGATTCACCATTAGTAGGAGGTGAAGGTTGTGGGTTAGGAGGAAATTTGTGGGTAAGATATGTGTCAAAGTCTAAGGCTAGTGTGTTTGTAGGTAAGGGAATGGATGTGGCGTTGGGTGGGTTAAGTGGAGTTTGAAAAGGAAAAACATGTTCATAGAATACTACATTGCGGGAAACAAGCAGTTCATGAGAAAGAAGATCATAGAGGAGATAACCCTTTACACCAGCTTTGTATCCAAGAAACACAGTTTTGCAGGCTTGGATTCAAATTTGGTTCGATGTGCTTGAAGGGTGGAAGCATAGGCTAAGCATCCAAAAACCTTTAGGTCTATTATGGGAGGGGCCATGTTATAAAGAAGCTCATAAGGTGATTTGTTTTTGAGGAAAGGGGTGCAAGTTCTGTTAATGAGGTGAGTTGAGTGTGTAATGGCATAAGACCACAGTTTAATAGGTAAATGAGACTGAAATAACAATGCTCTTGCTACATTTAAAATGTGCTGATGCTTGCGTTCCACAATGCCATTTTGTTGAGGGCATTCAACACAAGATCGTTAATGAACAATGCCTTTCTTTAGATACAAATCTGTCATGAGAAACTCAACCTCATTATCACTACGTATGGTCTTTAATGAAGTGCCAAACTGGTTTTCAATGTAACTGAAGAAGTGCTGCAAGTGTGTCCAAGTTTCAGATTTTGTCCTCATCAAGATTATCCATGTAAATCTTGAATAATCATCAACTAAAGTGAGGAAATATTTATGACCATCAATTGAGGCTTCAGAATAAGGCCCCCAAATATCTGCTTGTACAAGGTCAAATGCTTTCGTAGAAGTAGAGACACTGATATTATATGGTAAATGATGTTGCTTAGCAAATTGGCAAGCATCACATACAGTATTATGATGAAACTGAATGAAGGGAAAAAGCATTGACATTTCTTTCAAAACAGATTCAGATACATGACCAAGGCGTCGGTGCCACAATGTGGGATCACCTTTGTTCTTATACTTGTCACACTTATTTGTACTATTACAGAAACTACCAATATCTATGACAGAGTTCTGAATCTTTGCTCCACTTGTCTTGCTGTATATCACATATAGTCCATTTCTTTGTTCAGCTATACCAATCGTCGCCAGGGTATGTGGTTGATGTATAAGACAAAAAGAGGAATGAAAGGTTAGGCAGTAGGAATGAGTATTTAACAATTTTGTTACAGACACAAGGTTTACACAAAATTTGGGAACATATAACACATTCAACAAAACGAGTTTGGAAGAAATAGGAAATGTTCCTGCAAAACAAGCTGTGACACATGTACCATTTGGCAAATTAATGGAAACAGGTTTAATCCTTTCAATAAAGGTAAAATGAGACTTAAGATAGGTTACATGATCGGTGGCACCTGTATCCAGAATCCATTGAGTGCTATGGATACCTGGATTTGCATATTCTCAGTTTGTACGTTGGAGACTTGTGTGAAATTTGTGGAATGTATGGTTGGATCAACATTGAGGCTATTCTTTTCAAGAAGATCCAAGATGCGTTGATACTGATCATTGGAAAATGAAATCGAAGAATTACTTTCTGGTTTTTCAGCAGCAAAGTTGGTTTGTGGATTTCTAATCATAGCATTCTGTGATGTATTGAACTTTGGTTTCTCAGTGGCAAGATTTTGCTTGTATCCTTGAGGGAATCCATGAACGTGAAAACAAGTCTCAATTATGTGATTATTTCTTCCACAATGTGTGCATATTTTGGTGAAACCTTGGCTCCGTGCACTCATAGAACTTCTACCACGACCTCTGTAGCCTCTGCCACCATGATTTCTTCGAGAAGAGTCCACCATAGCAGCAAACGCTTGAGGATTGGAAATGTTTCCCAATTTTCCTTCTCCATGAAATTGCCTTTCTTGTTGAACAATTAGCGAAAAGGCATTAGTAGCATCTGGTAATGGATTAATCAACATAATTTGAAACCTAACCTGTGAGTATTGTTCGTTTAAACGTTTCAAGAATCTGATGATGTGATCACTTTCACGTTGTTCTTTCATTTTCACATATCCTCCACATGAACAGCGAATAGTGCAACTACAGATTGGAAGTGGTTTAAGGTTCTCCAATTCATCCCAGAGTGTCCTTAGCTGTGTGAAATAATCCGTGACACTCTTATCTCCTTGTTGTAACCGATAAATCTCCTCTTGAAGATCAGGAACTCGAAATACATCCGATCTTGAGAACCTCTTGCGAAGATCAAGCCAAATGTCTCGTGCTTTCTCGATCCATATATTGGATTGCACAATCGTTTCAGAAGTGGATCTATGAATCCATGCACTCACCATATTATTGCATCTTTGCCAAGCTGAATAATTTGGATCATTTTCTGATGGAGAAACTATGGTTCCATCAATGAAACCAATCTTATTTTTCGAAATCAGTGCCACTGTCATCGATCTGGACCAAGTATGGTAGTTGTTTGCATTTAGCAATGGAGAAACAAGGATTTATGATGGTGATTCGTTTGGATGCAGAAAGTAAGGATTGGCTGGGTTTGTGTAAAAATCTGGAGTTGTTGCAGTTGTAGCAGATGCAGTCTCTGCAGATGATGTAACTGGTTCTTCCATCGTGATTGTGAAAGAATCTTGAAGCAAATGATAAACCTCTCTTGTGTACCAGAGCTCCAATTCAGAGCTCTGATACCATAAAGGAATGAATACTCAATTTCATTATATGAAAAACTAAATCGAATACAAAAGAGTTTAACTATTTAAACAACAGATTTAGGCGGGAAAACACTAAAGCCTAACAAACCACTAACAAACTTTTATAACAAACTTTATAACAGATAACTAAAAGAGGTTATTCTATTGTGTGACCCTCCTTATGCTGATGTGGCGTTGATGCTGATGGATTATCCTCCAATAAAAGAAAAAATAAGCTCCATTAACTTTCATATATGTATAGGAGATATTATCTCTTTTTTATTAGAGATATATTAAACTCATATAATAACTAACTCAGTTTCAACTTTTTTACAACATGTTATCTGCATAATAGCATCTACCATGTCAAACTAAGAGACTTCTACTTCTACCCAATTCTTATTTCCTAAGTTATTTTTCTCACACACACTGCCTCTTTCCTGTTTGCTTTTCTGTTGATATATACGGTAAAGTGATTTCCTTACTTGAACCTGTATTGCAAAGTGATTCTGTAACCTGCAAATCCTCTGACCCCAAGTTTTTTCCGGATCAATCTAGAAGTTCCGCCAAACCCAGGTTCTATACTATCCTATTGTGGTTAATAAAAAAAGGAAAGGTATAGTATAATAATATAGTCATGCTTTCTATTCATGATTGCACGAAATGCTTTTAGACTTTCATGTTCACGAACGGTACAACGGATATAGGTATATTATGCTTAACAAAAAAAAAGGAAAAATATCTATTCTTTTAAAGGATATAAGTTTATATCCTTTTAGATCATAACTGTTAATTTCCATCCATTAATCTATTGGGTCAAACTTAATGTGCAGAATTGATTATTAATTAATTAATGATTTTGATTCAATAAATCATAAATGCAGTTGCTAATTGCAACAATCCCAGTAATATGGAATGACCAAATCTAAATGTCATGGGAAACAACGAAGATTTAGTTTATGATGGCATAAAAGTTGCAATACACTATGGTGATATGGGAGAAAAATATGATAATATTATCTGTCGTTGGCGACACCATTGCTTTTTCATTAACTCTTGATGTCTCAATAGATAATCCGGATCCAGAACCCGAAACAATTCAAGAATGCCAAAAGCATTCAGATTGGAATAAATGAAACGAGGCAATTAAGAAATAACAAGGGTTTTCGCAGATACCCTACATCAATTATAATGATTCTCCCTTAATGAATTTTATCACGTTCCGTTACTTGATCAGTATGACAACTAGAATGCATATTAAGATGCATTTAATGGACGTCGAGACTGCAGGATCACTTGATGATAATATTTATATGAAAATCCCTGAAGGATTCTCCATATCTCGAGAATATTGAGAATTTCATTGCATATTATTATGAAAATTGGGATCACAATGAAATCATAGTTGATGATGTTTTTGCATTCTCATTTGCTTATAAAAATATGATAAACAATTATGAGCCATAATCTATTATTGATTGTCATTAAATGAGAGGAAGCAGTTAAGGTGGAATTAGCTTCCTTAGTCAAACGAGAAGTTTTGGGGCTCATAACTAGAATCCTCGACAATGTAAAGCCTTTTGGATATAAAGGCTTTGATTTTCTCATGTTGCGTGAGAGTACAATTCACATGTTGTAACTCAACTAGTGATGGGCTCCACACTTATTAAAAAAAAAAGCTTTGGACGCAAATCGAAGAGTCACAACATGAGAAAACACTTCTCATGCAGCATGAGAAGTGTTTCTCCCTGGATATAAATGGGTATTTATCTGAAAATGAAATGAGAAAATGAGGTTGTGAGATATAAAGATTGACTCATTACCTAAAGGTTCTCTCAAAGACTCGAGATTGACTATGGTGAGGCATATTCACCTATGATGAATATGATTACATTTCGTTTTCTGATTTTCCTAGCAGTCTCTGAAAGATTGGAAATGCATCTTATGGACATTATGACAATATATATATAGCTTATTTAACTGTGATATTTATATGAAAATCCTCGAAGCATTTCCTATATCACATGTGGGAAAGAATGAAGTTCGCAACATCTTTAGCATCAAATTGCAAAGATCATTGTATGGTGGTCTCTAACATATTATTGTACCAGCTTGCAAATCGAGCATATTCTAAAAATGATTATTTTATTACACCAATGTTACTATATAAGCGACCGAGTGATGGTCCATTCAATATAAATGTAAACAAATCCATTTAAACTAAAAGAAATTAATGAGAAAGTATTAGGACCTGAAGTTCCTAATCTTAAACTTCGTAGGAACACTATTATACTTTGAAAATTATAACATGCATGATATTGTATTTAAAGTAAAAGTTATAGCTAGACATAGTCTTACCCCCTTATGACATTGGAATAACGCTAATCATATTTTGATTATTATCAAGGATATGTCCATGATATGGATATTTTATATTGGTGGAATATTTTGATGCTAACTATACAATATGCAGCTCTTTGTGGAAGCAAAGCAAAGAAATAAAGCTTTTTGCATGTAACTGGATTTTGATAATTAAGTTACAAACGAAGAGTTGTGTCTAGCTCATCTCTTCCTCCTCTATCTTGAGGATTATAATCCGCCTGTCTCATGGAAAGACCAAGTCCTGGTGCCAGGTTTATCATCTGGTCAAGCAATTGCTTGACACCTGAAGAGGAGATTATCAATTTCCTCGCCTCCTGGTCATAAATCCTGTTGCTACCACATGGTCTAAAAATATTAGTAGACCATAATAAAAACCATTGAAATTTAATAAACCCAATGGTTTTCTATGTATGTTCATATTTGCCCATGATGCAACATTGAAAAGGGACTCTAAAGTTCCTAATCCTATGGATAAGGCAATGAAAGCACTGGCATATTGAAGCATATGCCACATTCGCTCATGCATGCTCGACACCTTCCATTCTGAACCTGTGATGTAAGCGACATGGTTAGAATGACTTGTCTAGTGTAATATGATGCCTAAAACATAGCTTCCTCTCATGCATGTAGTCAATGCAACACTTCCACTTAAGCCTTGTATTTCTCCTCCATAAACGAAATTAATGCCCCTAGTAGCTATTTCTTTTCCAAGATCATTGGCTGCCTCATTATACACTTTCTCATTTCCTAAATTGGTTCCAACAAAAACACATATAGCTTTATAATTATGGGTTAAGGATTCTACAATAACTCATTTCCTTTTCCTGCCATTGTGTTGGAAATGTGTTTAATACAAGATAATAGAAAGAAACGGCTTTGTTGGAAATAAGCTTGCAAAAACATGTATTTATAAAGCCGAGAGATATAATAAAAATCATCTTGGAAAAGACAAAAGGTCAAAAAGTAAAGGAAGACGTGATCATAAACAATCATTAGCATGAATAATTTGATGAAATCTTATGCAGATACTTTTTTAAGTTTGTTTTGAATTTATGACAAAATTTGCCTGATAACAAACAAGAAATAAAATCTTACGCATGAATATGAATAGTCGGCGTAGGAGATTTGTTTTTGACTTGGAAAGTTGCAAAAGTTAAGCCTAATCACTACTATCATTATAGATTACTTTTATCTGATGGTGCGAATTAATTATGTCTATCCCTAAGTTTATTAGTGTACTCTTTTCTCCGCTAAGTTTTTCCCAAAAGATTTTTCTTAGCTAAAGGATTTTAATGAGACAGTTTTGTGTAATGCTTTGGAAGCGCATGTCAGGTATTCTTTTTTCTTCGCTTTTTTTTTTTTCAATAGGTTTTTTTTAGTAAGATTTTAATGAGACATGAATATTAGTGCAGTAATATCCATAAATGGACATTACTATAATTTAGTATGGGAAAAGATTAAGAGATTTTCATTATGGAAAATTTTGATTGTTGTTCTACTCCGGCACCGGCAGTAGTTATATGGCTTAATTGAGGGGGAATTATACGCACTCTACTCTTTTTTTACTTTATCAAGTTTGTATCTCATTGAGTTTTTCTTGGAAAGATTTTTAATGAAATAGTCTAAATCAGCATATAGTAATATGTGAACCATCCAAGGGGGAATGTTATGAAATAAATTTGTGGATGTTTCACCTCCATATCTATTATGAGTAAAGTAACCATTTGCATACACAGTTACTATACATACGTGTTTTATATGCGGGTACTGTATTCGTATTTTATACGCAGGTATTGTACATACACGAGATTATTGTTTATGCATATTGTGCATTCACGAAATTACTGTTCATGATACTATTCATTCATGAGATTACTGTTAAAAAAATGAATGCTTGGAAGATTCAAAGACAAACTATTCACAAGATCCCAACTCCAATATTATTGTCTAAAGCAGAGCTCGTTTATCATGCTTGGGGAGCTTATACTTCCTTTCTAAAAATAGAAAGAAAGAAAAAAAAAAAAGATTGAGATGAAATTTTAAAAAAAGAAAAGATATAAATGAAAAAAAAAACATTTTTAATAAAGAATCATAAAATAATATTGTGCTCCTGGAGCACCTTAGAAAAATCCGTGACCTTATCTTTTGTGGAATAATATAGTAATCTACTTATTTCTTTCAAGTTCTACCACAAAAACAAAAGCACCGCTAACAACGTAAATTCAATGAAAAATTATTGAAAAACAAGTCTTGGTCCTTCCATCCACGTGTTGCTTTAATTTGTATGATACTTCTTTTTTTAAAACTAAAACATTAATTTAATTATTCATGTTGCGATAAATGTGAAATAAAACCTCTTCTCAAAATGTTTATTCTAAATTTCAAATAACTGACACCACTGTTCGTTTAGACTTAGGGTTTGATTTTTCTAACGTTATTTCATATAACTATATCGAATGTTCATCGAAACGACGTTATTTTAGGGCAGAAATCATGATATTTTTTGTAATTTTAATTTATTTCAGAGTTATAATAGTCTTTATCATTTTTAATTTTCCAACCCCAAAACGACGTCGTTTCGATGAACATTAGACAAAGTTATCTAAAGTAACATTAGATACATTTTTCCTTTAGACTTAAGGTCAATTTGGATTTAAAAGAATTATGTATTACTTATATAAATAATTATTTTTCAAAAGTCAGAATTAGTTGTATTTGGATCAATATCTCCAAATTAATTTTAAATAAAAAATAATATTTTATTTTTTTTCAAAAGTTAAAAACTTGACTTTTTAAAAAAAGTATTTTTTTCAAAAAAAATTCAAAAATAACATCCAAACACATAAAAATAAAAATAAAATATTTAAAAAAAATAACTTCTTAGAGGAAAAAGCCCAATCATTTACGCATTTATAAGTACACTTAAGAAAAAAAGAACATACATTAATTATCCTCTAGTCGGAGTTATATATGATTTAGTGCTGAGTGAGTATTTTTTTAAACTAAATTTCAATTTGAATCTAAATAAAAGAAACTTGGGTCCGTTTGATTGTGTTATGCTTTTTTTGTTCGTGAGACTGTTTTGTAAAATAGTTATTGAAACTGTTGTTTTCTATATATTTTTCTTTTTGAAAGTTAAAAACAAAAATAAAAAATAAAAACAACATATACATGTTCTCTAAATTTGATTTTAAAAACAAAAAAAAACAGTTATAATTTTCAAAACATTTTTTGCAAAATAAGTCTTACCAAATGAGTTTTTTAATTTTTTTGTTCTGAAAAATAAAAAACTGTTTTCCAAAACAGAAATCAAAGAGAGCCTGAATTCTCACATAAAATTTATCTTGCAGATTTAAACATTTTTATTTTTTAGATGTAATTAGTATATGGGAAAAGTATCTCTCCCGTCCACCGGAGATAAAATTATCTCCAGTGAGCTTAAAACGACATCGTTTTGGATTATAAGATTAAAAAATGATAATGATAAAGACTAATATAACCCTGCAATATATTAGAATTACAAAAACATCTTGATTTCCCTCCCAAAACGACATCGCTTTGGGATAACTTTATCTCTAGTGATTCGAGAAATCCTTTACCCTTACTATATTGCACATAAGAAAATTAAATCGTGGAGTTTACAAGATAAATATAAATTAAATAGTAACTACTGAGGATACCAAAAAAAAAATAGTAACTACTGTGTTTAAAATTAATAAATACATTTTTTATTTAAAATCCATTATAAAAATAAAAGTGAAATTGATTTGCAATCACATTTTATATGTTTAAAATACATAATTATAAATCTTAAAATGGCTAAAATATTAAGAATGAAATTGTAAACTTAAATAATTAAATTAAGAATAAATTGCACTAAATCTACATAAAATTAATCAAATTAATTAAAAAATTACATGTACATAACTTTTTATATGAAAGTTATTTATTAATCGGATCGATTACTAAATTTCAAAAAAAAAAAAAAAAAAGCTTTTCACATGAAAGTAGCATGAAAGAAAATTTGAACCCCCAAATGCGAACCATGAAATCAAAGGACAATACAATTACGATTAATTGTTCATCTCTCTCTCTTTAAGTAGATATACGTATCTGGGGGCTCTTACCGCACCAACACGCTCATAATTCAAAACAGAGAAAAAGAAAAATGAGCTCTCTTAGTGTTATGTCAGTGAAAGCAGCTTTGTGCTGTGTGGTGGTTGTGCTCGGAGCACTACCCTTCTCATATGCACAGCTAGATGCCTAGATCCCTCATTTTACAATACTATATATATATAAAAAGAAGGTTAAGGTTTAAGAAATAAATAAAGCTTGCAATTAACTATTGTTTTTAATGGACCAACGACCTTTCCATCTAAAACATTATCCATGCTCCAAGGAAAGTTTGGAGCATCGAATTGAAGACGATTCCCTCCTCTTAGATTTGTCTTCTTGCTCAAAAACAAGGCATCAAAAGACAAATATTAAGGAACAAGATCCTGCATGTGTAGTCACGACAACCCAAACAATATGGCATCCAGTGGTGGATTAGTTCCTGCCTCCTCGATTGTAGATCTTACTATATATATATATATATATATATATATATATATATATAGATATATATATATGGGGTATGATCCTTTGACACCAGTATCAAATTTGAAGTTTGACATCTCGTCTGAGAGCCATTAAATAAAAAAAGATCAAGGATTCTGATTTGTAAGCATGTGACATCATTGTCTTTTTTGATCTAACAGTTATCGGATGATGTGTCAAATTTCAAATTTGACACCGGTGTCAAATTTGAAGTTTGACACTTTATCTGAGAGTCGGTAGATCAAAAAGATCAATGTATCAGATGCTTACAAATCAGAGTCGTTGATCTTTTTTGATCTAATGACTCTCACATGAGGTGTCAAACTTCAAATTTAGTACCAATCTCTATATATATATATATATATATATATATATATATATATATATATATATAACATCTTACGGAGCCAAATCTTACATCTTACTACATTTTTTTTAAAATATATAATTAAAAAAAAAAAACATCTTATTTTTTAAAATATATAATTAAAAAAAAAAACATCTTACGGAAGCCAAATCTTACATCTTACTATTTTTTTCAAATATATATATATATATATATATATATATATATATATATATATATATATATATATGGGTTTTAAATTCTCATATAACATGAGAATTGAAATTTCATGTTGTAGAGATAAAAAACACGTGGGACCCATATGTTAGAAAAAATTATGTGTAAGACCCATATCAGAACGGAAATCGAATGATGTATAAGAATATTACAATTCTCATGTTAATTGAGGATTATAAAATCCTATATATATATATATATATATAGGTATTGTTAATAAAAAATGTCATTTTTTATAAATTCGTATAAACTATTAGTGAATTATTTATATTTTATAAGGATTTCAACCATTAATCTTTTATCAACGATACTTTACTCTGTCTTTACGTCAAATAACTTTTTTTTAAAATATTTTCCAAACAATTAGTATGAAAGTCATGAGTCCATGGGAATATGCTTTTTTAAGCGAAAAACATGTATTGGTCAGAGATTTCCAAATAATTGGTATGAAAGTAATGAGTCAATGGGAATATGCTTTTTTATAACCCATTATGGGTGTTAGACAGTATATTTATTAGGTTTTAGTATGTTATGTTACATCATTTAAGTGTTATTTCTAACACACATAAATGGATGAAGATAGAAAGTGGAATGATTAAAGAGAAAGAAAAATATATGAACCCCACTTTTTTAATGTGTGTGTAAGAAAGTGATGTTATATCATGTTACATGATAAACATAAAACACATATTTATTTGTGGTAGGTAATGTTTTTATTATATTGTTACACATGGATTATCTTATGTGAATGAAACAAAATTATAAGAGGGATTTATAAATTATTAGAGAGAAAAAAATAGAAATGTGATCCATCTTTGTTATATGTGTATTGGAATTTAGTTTATCTCATGTTGAATGAGATAAATATAATCGTAATTTATTGCATATAATATGTGTGCACAAATATTCGCATTTAAGATATGGGATAAAATTAAAATATAGACATGTAAAAAAATAGAATTATTTATAAATAAATAATAAAAATTATATATATATATATATATATATATATATATATATATAAGAGTTTAATATTTTTGCTTTTATTACAGAAAAATTTCTCTGTCACACTCACATAAAAGTTGGGTGTCCCACTTTTATGTGATGGAGTAATTTTTTTATGAAAAAAAACAAAAATATTTTCTCTATGTAATATGTTATTCTACCTACTTTTTTATCTATTTTTGTCTACCACTCTAAAAGACCATTATATCAGAATCTTGATTAACATTTATTTTTCTCTATGGGATATGTTATTTTATTTACTTTTTTTTTCTATCTTTGCCTACCACTCTAAGGGCTCGTTTGGTGGACAAGATATGATAAGGGTATATATGATATGGGTCTTATAAGTATAGGATATGATATATTGTGTCTGTGTTTGATGAGCCTATATTAACAATCTGATGTGTTTGATGAGCACTTTAAAAAAATATAATGCAACAAATACAAATATATTGGGTAGCGTGGGGATATTGGGTATCCAATATTGTTATCATATCCTGTTGAATCCTAGCCAGCTCCCCCCACATGATAAGAAATCATGTATTGGATAGGATAAAGTGAGACAATAGAATAAACTAATCATATCATATTGACCGACCAAACAAGAGATAAAAGGAGGATATGATAAGTTATCTTATCCTATCTTCTTTATCATGTACTCCAAATAGGCCCTAAAAGATCATTAGATCATAATCTTAATTAACATTTATTTTTCTCTCTCTTCTTTAATTTCTGATCTAACCGTATTGAAGAGTGGTGGGTAAAGATAGACAGAAAAAATAATAGATAAAATAAGTTATCGCTTTCTTTGTATATAATATGTGTAATTATGTATATCCAACATTATTATCATTATTATTTTAAATGGTTAAGGAAAGCGTGGCCGCCATGTTGGAAACAAACTATTATAATGGGTAGAAAAGGACAGCCAGGAAGGTTACCTCTTCTTTTTTTGGGTCATGGACCAAAAGGAGGCCGCCAGTACTAAAAAATGAATGCTTGGAAAATTCAAAGACAAACTATTCACAAGGTCCCATGTTACGGTAAGGTCTTTGATTTAATGATTTAAAAGTTTGTTAGTGGTACACAGCTTTACTTTAAGGTCTAAAGCAGACCTTATCTTTTGGGTAATAATACAGTAATCTACTTATTAAATTCAATGAAAAATTATTTAAAAACAAGTCTTGCTCTTCCTTCCACGTGTTGCTTTAATTTGTACTACACATTTTTTTTAAACTAAAGCATTAAATTAAGGGTTCTCATCTACCATTTAACATGACCAGAAAATTTTTCCTACATTCATAATATTTTGTGAAGCCCGCAACAACATTAAAAAATTCTGACATGCAAAACGAATTTCTATAACATTACACAATCATTTTTCCTACAACATAACTCTTATAAAATCCTTGAATTAATTATTCATATTAAGATAAAGGTGAAATAATCCCTTCTCAAAATGTTTATTCTAAAATCTGCATTTAGGATTTGGATTTTTTTTAAAAAATATGCATTACTTTTTTAAATAATTAAGTGTTTTATATTTGTTATATTACATGATATAACATAACAAACCTATTCACATATTTGAGAGGAGAGAGGAGAGAGAAAAATCAAGAGATGGGATCCACATAAAATTATGTGTGTAGAAAAGTTATGTTACATCATATAACATAAAACCCTTTAAATAAAAAATCATATTTTCTCTTTTTTCAAAAACTTTTTAGTATTCTCTCTCTTCAAAAGCCAAAATCATATTTTATTTTTTTCAAAAGCCAAAATCTTGACTTTTTTAAAAAAGTATTTTTTTGACATTTTTCAAAAAAGAAATTCAAAAATGATATCCAAACACATATAAAGAATAAAAAGTACTTTAATTTTAAAAAAAAACACACATCCAAATAGACTTTACATATATATATATATATATATATATATAAGGACAAATTTTTTTAATATCGGTGTCAAATTTTTTAGTTTAACATCAAATCTTAATCTTTATTTTCGTAAATCTAACAATTATAATTTATTGGATCATATTTTTTGTTTATTTATTTATTCTAAATAAATCATAATCGTTAAGTTGACTGAAATCAAGGTTAAGATTTGGTGTCAAGATTTTTAAACCGTTAATTTTCACAAATCTGATGACAATAATTTATTGAGAATAGTAATTAATTAATGGATGTAATTCAATAAATTACCGTCATTAGATTGGTAGAAATTAATGATTTGGAGGGGTGTTAAATTAAAAAAATTGATACCAACATCAAAGTTTGTCGTCCCATACACACACATATATATAAATAAATAAATATATATATATATATATTAATGGTATTATTTTCTAATGTTACATTAAAGAGAAATCCTTATGCACATATAAAGTGTAATATGGATCACACTAAATAGAGAAAATGATACCCATATTATACTTTGTGTGTGCATAAAAAAAAAATCGAAAAATAATACTCATATATTAATCATTTACGCATTGATAAGTACAACTCGAAAAAAGAACACACATTTATCTTGTAGTCGGATAGTGCGCCTAAGAAATAAAATTATCTTGCAGATTTAAACTTTTTTTTCAAGATATAATTAGGATAGTGCACGTAAGAAATTATTATATACAAGATAAATATATATTATTAAATAGTTACTGCTGTGTTTAAAATTAATAAAAAAATTCTGATTTAGAAATAACAATTTTATCTGAAATTAATTATAAAAATAGAAATAAAATTGATTTAAAATCAAGTTGTATATGTTGAAAATACATAATTATAAATAATTATTACGAAAATAATTATTTATGTTCCTTGTTTAGTATAAAATGGCTACACTATTAAGAATGAAATGGTAAACAGAAAAAATCAAAATTAAATAAAGAATATATTGCATTAGGGAAAAGTGTGTGTCATTTTAAAGGATGTAAAGTTGTGTTATTTTAAGAGAAAGAAAGAGATAGATAAAGGAGGAGACAGAATTGATAAAAACAATAATCGTGCAGGTCTCATCTCACGGTGAGAGTAAAAAGATATAAATAAACACTTTTTCGATTGCATTAACTCTACATAAAAATAATCAAATTAAAAAAGTACATGTACAAAACCTTTCACAACTTTTTATAAAAGTTATTTATTAATTGGATCAATTACTAAATTTCAAATTAAAAGAAAAAAAAAAAACTTTCGACTTGATAGTAGCATGACAGAAAACTTTAACCACGAACCATGAAATCAAAGGACAATGATTCACGATTCATTGCTCATTTCTCTCTCTTCTTTAAATAGGTATAGATCTCGGGTCTCTTCCCACACCAACACGCTCATAATTCAAAACAGAGAAAAAAAATGAGCTCTCTTAGTATCATCACAGTGAAAGCAGCTTTGTGCTGTTTGGTGGTTGTGCTTGGAGCACTACCCTTCTCTTCAGATGCACAGTTAGATCCCTCGTTTTACAAGGATACATGTCCGAATGTTCATTCACTTGTTCGTGAAGTGCTCAGAAATGTTTCAAAATCTGATCCTCGTATACTTGCCAGTCTCATGAGGGTTCACTTTCATGACTGTTTTGTTCAAGTATGTTTATATTTATATTTCTGCTTCTTTTTTCTTTTATCCTATCTCTGATTCCAGTGCTGTTAGACTTATATTGAGTTAAACCATCATTTTTTTTTATATTTTTAATATTTAAACTTGAAACCTCTTATTAAGAGTAAACAAGTCCTTTTCACTTGAATCAATATCATTTTCTTTTAAGTTTGGTGTGAACTCCAAAACCCATTTCATCTTCCATCGATCCAAACATTGGAATGTTATTATGAACTTTTTTGCTTTTAGATAATTAAAATGTTAATAATTATATCATGTCGAAGTAAAAGTAATTGAAGTAGTACTTTACTACTTTTACTTCAAGTGGAATGTCGAAATTTTCTATAAGTGGGACCATAGGAGAAATTTATTAAGAGAGGGAACACCAAACATGTTGATTTAATTATGTTATCTATGGCTGTGACAGGGCTGTGACGCATCAATTTTGTTGAACAACACTGCTACGATTGTGAGCGAACAAGGAGCATTTGGAAATAACAACTCAATAAGAGGTTTGAATGTTGTGAACCAGATTAAGACATCGGTGGAGAATGCTTGTCCTGGCGTAGTTTCTTGTGCTGATATTCTTGCCCTTGCTGCTGAGATATCTTCTGTTCTGGTATATATGTCCCACCCTCCTCCTACATTCTAATGAATTTCTAGTAAAAAAATGTTGAATTCTATTACTATCTAGTTTATTTATAAAAAGAAAATGAAAAAAATTAAAGGTTAAGATTTTCTTTTGTTTCCTGATAGAGAAAGTTACTGGTTAGCATATATTATCAAAATTGTAATGCTTATTCCTTAATCACGCCAAATATATACCTGAACTATAATAATGACATTTTCAAAGAAATAAAATATATATATGCATCGCAATCTATATGAACCAAAAAATATGTTTTTGTCCTGTTTGAGTCCCAAGGCCAAGGGATTTCCCAATTTGGGGTGGGAAAGCTCTAAGCGCAGCATTGCGCTATAGAAATGCTTACAATAATATTCCAATACTTAATGTGCACAAACTTACAATGATATTGTAATAGTCAATTCAATAATGTACACTATAATTAAGTAAGTATATCACGAGCCTTTGCTACAAGTTTTTTTTCTAGCATCCCCGGGAAATTGAATATTTATGAATTTTTTTTATTTTCAGATACTATTGTAAATGGCATGTTTTCCCATATTCTAATAGTTAATTCAATAATGTACACTATAATTAATTAAGTATATTAGTGATATTTTTGGGACCAGTAGGTTTTGCCTTTACATATGTAGGCATAGGTAGGGACCACTTTTTGACCAGGTTCACGGTTGGCGTTCTTACCCTGTGAATGCGGGATTTGGTGAGGAAATACTGCGCTCTTTTTGGTTTGGGCCAAGGTGACAGGCCTTTGGGTGATGGGGCTTTTGGCTATTGGGCCCAAGCCGAGTCTGGAACACTTTACATTATACTTTTAACATATTAAGATTGGAAGTTTTGATATTAACTAAAAAAATTGGAATTTCCTTTCTCCATATTCTCTAGTATATTTTTGGAATTTATGTCAATTTTGAATAATGATTCACATATGAAAAGGGATTTTTTATTTTTAAGAATCACTTTCCTTTTATCGTATTTTTCATCTTTTTAAAAAAATTAATGAATATGATTTTAGGTGGATTTGATGGTCTCTATAACTAGTTATACCATTTAAGAAGAGAGAAAATAAAAATGAGTCAAAACTAGGTTGATCATATATATAAAAACTTAGCTTTTTTATTTCCTTGGTTTAACTTGTCAGGCTGGCGGTCCTGATTGGAAAGTTCCATTAGGAAGAAGGGATAGTTTAACAGCAAACCTAACCCTTGCTAATCAAAATCTCCCATCTCCCGCTTTCAACCTAAGTCAACTTATATCCAACTTTGCACGTCAAGGCCTCAACATCACTGATCTAGTTGCACTCTCAGGTATGACATTTTGACCTTTCAGGAAACTTCTTTTAATAAAAATGTTGTACATAAAACAATGGCATTACATATGGGGTAGGATATTCTTACACCGGTATAAAAGTTAGAAGTCTTGCACTCAATCTTAACTATTAATTCAATTGTATTCAATGGTTCATATTATTAATATATTTGAGCCCTTAGATATAATTAGAATTAAGGAACAAGATTGAGAGTGTAACTTACACTGGTGTAAAATGATCCTGACCCATTACGTATATATGATTGTATATGTTTAATTTTCAGGTGCTCATACAATTGGCAGAGCACAATGCAGATTTTTCGTTGCCCGATTATACAATTTCAGCAACACAGGCAACCCTGATCCAACTCTAAACACAACCCTCTTACAATCACTTCAAGCAATATGCCCCAATGGTGGAAATGGGACTAATCTCACCAATTTGGACTTAACCACTCCTGATACATTTGACTCCAAATACTACTCCAATCTTCAGCATCAAAATGGCTTGCTTCAAAGTGACCAAGAGTTGTTTTCCACAATTGGTGCTGCTACCACTCCCATAGTCAACAATTTCAGCAGTAACGAATCTCTTTTCTTTAAAAACTTTGTGGCGTCAATGATAAAAATGGGTAACATTGGAGTGCTAACGGGGTCACAAGGTGAAATCCGAGCTCAGTGTAATTTTGTGAATGGGAATTCCTCAGGACTGGCTACACTGGTCACCGAAGAATCATCAGAAGATGGTACAGTGAGCTCAATCTAAATAAGTTAATAAATGGCCATATATGCTAGCTGAACTACGCAGAGATTAAAAGGTACCAAATAAAGAGTTCTATGAGCACATACTTGTCATGTGCCAGTGGTGGATTGTGATCACGTTTGTAATAATTTGTGTTCTGATTAAGGCTAGCTGTGTTACTATGTTTGTTATATCTGGTTATGAGAATTTTGAGTTCTTTGCTGTTGATGTGTTTGCAATGATACTCTGTTGTGGATTAACTATACTATAACAAAGGGAGAGAAGCCAAAAGCAAAACAAAACTACATCACAAAATAAATCATCCAATTTATGTTAGTAGTCTTCCAAGTTTCTATTTATACACTTAGCAATATTAACTAAACAATTTGAATATCTAATTAACTAGAACATCACATTATTTATACAATTCATACCATGAAATGAATAGTCTAAAAAGTTGCACCAACTAAGAGTAGAACCATAATTCAATAACTGTAATTGGTTTTGCACAATTAATAATATTCTCGTAAGAAAATACGATTGTGACAGAAGATTTATGTCTATGCTTCACATGAAAAATGTCATGTATAAAATACATTAGTTAATCGTCCATTTTAAGACTGCTAGACCTAAACTTCATGCCAAAATACTTGCAATTCATTCATTAAAAGGCAGCAAATAATTTTTTTTTTTAATTCTAACTTAATTTTTCATAAAAAAAAAATCGTATAATACACAAGATTCTTATTAATATGCATATATTTTACTTTTGGGCATATGCAAGCAACATTTTAATCTTAATGATTGAGGGGTTTTTACAATGCTAAAAGTTCGAGTTGATGAGAAAGCACTCATGAATAAGGACAACCTCAATATCCCAAGTGGGGATTACTCTCACATGCAAAATAGTGTGAGAAACCTTGTAGGAAAAAAAAAATTGTGAAAAACATATAACAAGTGATCAGCGTCCAGCGACGACTCAGGAAACAAATCATAGCCCATAGGGTGAAAGTAATGTTAAAATTTCAAAGAACTTCTTCAACAATAAGTAAATTGCAAAATACCCTCTTGGGGTTCAAAATTTAACAAATCGTCTCCTAAACTTGTTAAATTGGATATATTAACTTAATATAACTCCATACAAAACAAAAATTGTACATTCGGGAGGTTAAATTTATATTGCTTTACACGATTTGAGAAGTTTGGGAACTTAAGTTAATGAGTTGAACTACGTGATGAGTTTTATGTATTGGGAGTTCAAACGTGAATCATAAAGTTTTCTAATTGTGTAACATTATGTACATTATGTAATTAGCTTATAATTAGAGAAGATTGCATATATTTTAACCTGAGAATAAATATATATACATAAAAAGTCATTTCTTAGCCACCGGGTATACAAAAAAAAAAAAAATTATATTGCTTTACACGATTATGTTTGGGAATTTAATATAATGAGTTATACTACGTTATGATTTTTTTAATGTAGTTCAAAACGACGTATATATGGCAAGTTTTCTAATTGTGTAACATTATGTACATTATGTAATTAGCTTATAATTAGAGAAGATTGCATATATTTTAACCTGAGAATAAATATATCGTAAAATCGCTGCTTTACGTACAACAACGATAGGTGTATGGTTATATAGCTGTAGCCATTTCCCCGCATTTACATATATATATGGGTTATGATCATTTTACACCGGTGTAAGTTACACTCTCAATTTTGTCCGTTGATCCCACTATATATATATATATATATATATATATATATATATAAGGAATAATCCGTTTACAAATTTTTTTACATTACACTATGTTCTCCGAGTGTAACTTATACTGGTGTGAAATGGTTTGTAAATATAACCTGATATATATATATATATATATATATATATATATATATATATATATATATATATATATATATATATATATATATATATATATTCATACCGTGTGGGGGCAGGACCATTCTACACTGGTGTAAGAAAAATAATAAGAGAAAAGACACCAAATCTTAATCATTGATTTTCTGCATTTAAGAGCCGTTAGATAAAAAAAGATAAATTGTGTCGCATGTTTACATCAGCATCATACCTCATAGACAAAATTGATAATATAAATATTCTTTCTCTTGAAATAATAGTTATTCCATCAGCATCACTTATATAAGTTATGGATACATTTATAGAGAATGACTATTCAATTAATATAATGATGAAAATCAAACATAATTAACACTCACTTAACTGCGATAATACCTTTAGAGTATATTAGAAACGTGCAAATCAGGGCAGGTCCTAATTATTTGATGTAAAGGTCATAAATTATAACATCTGGCATTGAATTTTGTTAGAAAAAATTTTATACAGATAACGGTACTTTGAGAGTATTAGAGCTAATTTCAATTCATTAAACTCAAAAAAAAAAATTGTATAAAAAAATATTTATTCTTTTAAAGAATGGTCAATTTAATTAAAATAAATTTATTTTTATTTATTCACTTTCTCTATGTATTTCTTCATTATAATTATTACATGAGCCAAAGCCAAAGCCCAAGCAACCTTTAACATAATTTAAGAAAAATAATTAAATAATATTTTGAATTAACAAAAAAGATATATAATTAAAAAGAATGAAAAATTGTAAATAGAGAGACAGAGTACCATGTTTCTCTAACTTTCTTAAACCCTAGCTACTTCCTGTGTATCGTTATGTTCTGCTTCTGAAAAACCCTACACTACACATTAACATTCTCTGCATCGCAAATTGTAAACATTGAATCATGCCAGGGAAGAATCGTAAGAACAAGGACAATGACCCTTTCTTCGGTAACGATTCCCGCAAACGCCGCAAACCCAACGACCAAGTTGACGGTGACGGTGGCGGCGGCGGCGACGACGAAGAGATAGAAAGCGACTTCGACGAAGACGGATTCTTTGCCGGCGACGGCGAAGAGGAATCCGAGGAAGAAACAGGGGCAGAAGCGAGGAAGAGAATCGCACAAGACTATTTGCAAAGGGTTCGGCAAATCACGCAGAAAGAGAAGGAACGAGAACAAGATGAAGAAGGAGAAGAAGAAGAAGAGGAAGAAGAGGAAGGAGCAAGAGACTCACTCATAGCTGAGAAATTGATAAAGGAACAGCAAGAAGAGAGTGGACGCGTTAGGAGAGCCATTGCTTCAAGGTTTGATTTGATTTTGATTTCACATTCTTCACCTATTGCTTGTGTTTGTGTTTGTGTTTTAATTTTGGATGTAACCCTAAGAGTATTGCTTTTTTTGATTGAATGTGGTTTTATAGTGTGGAAGTTGGTGGTGAATTTGGAGTGTTGGTGAAGCACCGGCATAGTGTTACTGCTGTGGCTTTGTCTGAGGATGATTCGAAGGGCTTTTCGGCTTCCAAAGATGGAAACATTATGCAATGGGATGTGAATAGTGGGAAATGTGAGAGATATAAGTGGCCCTCTGATTCTGTGCTGAGGTCTCATGGTTTGAAGGATCCTCAAGGTTCAGCTACAAGGCAAAGTAAACATGTCTTGGCCTTGGCTGTGAGTTCTGATGGTCGTTATTTGTCAACTGGGGGCCTCGACCGCCATATTCATATATGGGATACGCGAACCAGAGAGCATCTTCAGGTAGCTCTTCCTTCTTTGAAATGAATAATGTGAGGTGAAAAGTGGCTGAAAAGAAATTGGTGAGATTGGAATGGTTGATAGTTATTTGCTGTTTGTATGGATATGGACTGATCATGGGGAATATGTACTTTGCATGTTTGGTGATAATGCCTCACCATTGTTGTTATGTCTGTTGCTCTATCAGAATGCTTGGATAATTCTACATGAATTTTGTGTTTCAGTGGATAGTGAGTTGATTTGGAATGAATGTACACAATATCATACATGTGGATTGACAAAGTGAAACCTAGACTAATTGACTTACTTTAATTTGTAATTATCTTGTTGACACAGTATTCTTAGCATCTGCAAAATCATAGGCCTCTTTATAACTGAAGTTTTTGGGTCTTGGACTGGTGAGTTGGGACTTACTATTATTAGGTTTTTAATTTTGTCTTATTTATTTTACAGGCTTTTCCAGGTCATAGAGGCCCTG
Source organism: Gastrolobium villosum (assembly GCA_032173675.1). NCBI lineage: Eukaryota > Viridiplantae > Streptophyta > Magnoliopsida > Fabales > Fabaceae > Gastrolobium > Gastrolobium villosum. Next base: position 592,852 of record JAVKPL010012955.1, on the reverse strand, counting down.
TCTCTTGTCTGACTTTTAGGCAAGGAACTTCAGAGCTTTTTTCTGGTTCATTTGATCGAACAATTAAGATATGGAATGTTGAAGACAGAACATACATGAATACTCTATTTGGCCACCAAAGTGAAGTATTAAGTATTGATTGCTTACGCAAAGAAAGGGTACTAACCGCCGGACGTGATCGTAGCATGCAGTTGTTTAAGGTAATCTCAACAAAGGGAGGTATTTAGTATTTGGTTATGAACTGTATTGTATGTTAGATTTTTCGTACTTTCTCCTGCTGTTGCTCTGTTTTTTTGCTTTCTATTTTTTTTTTTAGTAGATGTTGTTTTCTATCTTTATGTATGGAAAACTTTTTATCGGCTAAGGACTGTTTCTTGGGCTTTTCTCATTTCACTTTTAGACTTGTTTCTGACTATTTGTTGACATGTTTTCTCTCCAATATAGGTGCATGAAGAATCCCGTCTTGTATTTCGCGCTCCTGCATCTTCCTTAGAATGCTGTTGTTTTGTTAATAATGAAGAACTCTTGTCTGGTTCGGATGATGGAAGCATACAGCTTTGGACTGTGCTGCGAAAGAAGCCTATTTACATTTTGAGGAATGCTCATGCCTTACTGACAGATAGCATGAAATCTGACCAAAATGATAGTGCAAGACACCCCAACGGTAACTTAGGTAAGCCTTTAAATATTCTGTTCGTATAAGTTTTCCTCATAAGTCAGATGTCTCAAAGTATAAATGGTTCAGTTAGTTAAATTAAATTTTGTTCGAGCAAAATACTTTTGATGTGTGCATCAACATTTTTTCTTTTCTTTGCCTGTTTTTCTGAAAATGTCGTGTGATCCTGTATCCATTTACTTCTTAACTGTATCTGTGAGAAGACAGAACATTATATTTTCTGTTAGCATAACTACTTCAAGTTTTACAACATGAATGTGTGAATTTGTGGTACATGTGTTAGTTAACTTAAAATCCTAAAGTAATACCATTATCTTCACTCTGCAGAAAATGGTTACCACGAGAATCATCATCGTTCGTCAGTATTATCTTGGGTCAGTGCAGTCACTGTTTGTAGAAACAGTGACCTTGCTGCATCTGGGGCTGGTAATGGTTCTGTTCGATTATGGGCAGTTCAAAGTGAGACCAAGGACGTTAAATCTCTTTATAATGTGCCATTGGTAAGTAAAAGACAACTAAAACTCAGTTGCCTTTTTCCTAGATAAATTTTGTTTAGATGTTGAATGTAGTTTTCATTGAAAGGTTGTTGAATGTAGCTTCTTGTGTTAATCGCTTGTTATTTATTAAATAGCTTTCTCCCCTTCTGTACAAATCTTACTTTTTATGCCATGTAACATTAAGTTTTTGCTTGAAGCATAGAGTATATGGAACATAGAAAACCTGCTTGCACTGATTACTTTTGTACATAGAATTTGTAGTTTTATATGAAAATGATACTTTTAAATTAAAATTTATTTTCGTTGTTATCAAAAAAAAAAAAAAAAAAAAATTATTTTCAAAACATGTTAAACTTCTTTCTATTTTTGGATTCGCATTTGTGCCGAGTTTTATTTGCAGTTAAAAATCCCCTGGCATTTAACTAAACCTTTTGTGTCACAGGTTGGGTTTGTGAATTCCTTGGCTTTTGCAAAATCAGCAAAATTCCTAGTTGCTGGAGTTGGGCAGGTGAAGTTTTTGCTCATACTGTCTTATAATAGTATGCTCTTTCTTTTTTGGTGTACATTTTACTGAATTGCTCCGAAACACTGAATATTTGTCATTGACCGAAGAGCTACTTAGCCTTTCAAATTTCTGCCTTGGAAGTTTGACAGTTAGTTATTAAGGATTACTATAGTAAAAGTGACTTGGGGTTAAGTTATCTTATGTATATGATTCATAGTAACTTGTGAAATTGTTGTTATCTCCTTTGTTTTCCCTTTTTTATTCCAACATATTTGATTAACAGTAGGCATCATACTGACAATTTGCTAGTTGTTAGCTTGTGATTGTGAGTCTTCTCTAATATCAAGTGATTAAAATGGTGAAATGACTCTTCTCTAGTATCCTTCTATATTTTTTGTTGCTCCCTTTGCACGCTGTTATTACACTGTACAAAACTAGTGGTTTTTTCTTCTAACATGATGATGTCTTCTCCGACAGGAACCTCGTCTAGGAAGGTGGGGACGTACCCCTGAAGCTCGGAACGGAGTTTCCATTCTTCCTCTTAAGTTGTTATGAGATGATGAGGCAATGAGATTGTACCTCCTCAATTTTGACTAATACGAAATGCAACAGAGTTGAAAGATGTCTGTCCGTGATCTTTTATATATGTATTAATAAAATTAATTTTTTTACCTTCTAATAGATATCTTCAGTTTAGTTTCCTTTGTGTTTTGAAATCCCGAAATGTGATTCCTACTTTGGAAAAGGAACTAAAGAGTACGTAAAGGGGATAGGGGACCCAAGCTGAATTTTTTTGTGTAAAACCACTCAATTGAGCCACATCAACATGTCAAGGTGACGTGATTCTCCTCCGGTGGAAGAAAATCGTGGGAATGAGAGCCTTGGCACAACCTCTTGTATTTTTCAGGCAACAAGTTTGTTTCATGTATTTTCTGCACCTTGTGCACAGGAGAGTTTTATAACGTTAAGCTGACATTAAATCTTTCATTAAAACAATTATAATATTCATTTCATGCATGTTTTGTTTTAGATTTTGCTATATCATATCTTGCTTGAGCGCTCAAACAAGATTGTAAAACGCATGCTTGAGAAAGCGACACGGATACAAGAATTCCTTTATAGTAATTATTTTCATGTCTTTCTTGGGTTATAAAATGATTTTATTTTTTATCATTTAATCGACTTTGTACACAAAATTGGACTGACGTACAACACTAAAATTTATGTCATACTATAATCAATAATGAATTTACAAAAGTTCGGGTTAATTTTAGTTACAAGACTAAAATGACCAAAATTATAAATCTCATTTACTGTGATTCTTTTGGAACTTTTGATTCGTTCATTCATAGTCTTTAGACGTCAAAGTGGAACAGCAGCAATTTCATGTTCAGAGCAATATTACAATCTAAATCGTTAAATAGCTGATCTTTAAAAAGGCCAGTGCATCGCAATTCGGCGTAACTCGTTAAATCTTATTAGATAGTCATCTCAAGTTGATTTGGAAGAAACTTATACCATATACTGGAGCAAGCCAGTACAAGTTTCAGAACACGAAGATCAAAGTATATTACAACTGTAATGAATCTTATTCATCTGGGAACTCAATTACAAAGCACCCCTCCATTTTTTTTCTTCTCTTTCTCATTTCAGCACCTATTCGGAAGTGCAGGTCCATATCAACAATCTCCAAGCTTCGCAATGGTAAACATCCACGTGACCCGAGCTTGAGTTAACCACTTGGGTTAGGAATTTCCTATAAAAAATCATATAGGGTTACTTTTGAGAGAATGAACAAGTCAGGCAAGGAACTCATTTTAATACCGAAACACTTGCAACGAAGTGACGTATTATATGAACAGTTAAACATGAAAAAGGTGAAAACTCAGCAGCACCTAATTGGGCAAACTAAATATTGATATGAACAGGTGTAGAACTCAGTAGCACCTAACAGCATGAGCTAAAGCCTCATCAAACACAGAATTTCTAGCTTCAGAAGTAGGTGGGAATAAAAAAATCAATATTCCTAAAAAAAATAAAACAGCGCGAACAGAGGTCCTAAATACTCTTGCCCAGCCAGCCAGACTCCAGGATGTATCTTCCCACCTGGTTAACATTGCGAAGTTAGCCACCCAAAGCCAATTCACAGGAATTTACATTAGCTACTCATATGTTCGACTCCTTTTTCATCGTCTGTTGTGTCCTTTTCACTGTCTCCAACTTCAGCCAATGTGGCATCCGCAGAACATGAACTTGGATTTTCACTTCCTGTTTCAGTTGGCTGAGAGTTTTCACTGCTTGGGTTCTCATTGACAGATGCTGATGGTTCAGCAGCTATGTGTTCATCCTTTGTCAATGCAACACTGGATGGCGGAGATAATGATTCAGCTGCATCATTGTTCCCCGATTGCGTCTCAAGTTCTCCATTGGGAAGAACATCAGAAGGGTCAATGGCATCTGAAGACTCCCTCCATTCAACCCACTCGACTGGTTTATCCGTTCCACCATGTTCTAATTTTGGTCCTGCTTCTGGAGAAGATGTAGCAGTGTCAGCTAAGTCCTCATCTTCACCAGCAATAACATTATCATCTCCACTGGTATTGATAGCACCCTCCTCAACATTGGGTGATGGAGACGCGAGGGAGCCAGTTGAGCGTTCATTGGCTACTCTATCTCTATCCTCCTCAAAAGCAAACCAGTTGGAATTTGTGAAGAGAGACCCACTGCACGTGCCAAGAAAAAATATAAGGTGTATGCGGAAAAAATGTATAAATACATTATAAAATATACCAGGCATGACATCTGAAGTAGAAAACCCACACATAAATGATCAGCAAAGGCATACGATTTACCTTTCATGGTCATCTCCCAACCGCAAAGAAGATATAACAACTTCTGCAGATTCATCATCAAAATAGACATCCTGCCAGATACAATTTATATCAGATATTTTGTACTATTATTATAAAGAATCATTTCAACCCAAAAGCTTACACTATTAGATGAAGACCAAATTAATGGTTTTATATCATATTTCTATCATAAATCAAATATCAAACAAAAGAAATCATGATAAATCACCAAAAAAAAAAGACAAGATAAACATGACAATATATGCTGTGACTGCAGACTTGGTGAAAGCACCATCAAACCACAAGGTATGACCGATGTTGTTAAAACGTAGATCAACCATCAAAACAGGTTGACTGCGAGTCGGGTCGGGTTGGCCTGCCGGGTCTTCTTCTTTTTTAAACTATTAGGTAGTATTTTATTTATTACCAAGCTTTTATGATATCCAATTTTTTTTATCTTAGTACTACCCTAAAAAAAATAAAGAAAAACTTTATTAATGACAAAGGTTATCCATATATGGAGGCAAAAATAAGTTTCTAAAGAATGTCTAACTAAATATTTGCATACTTTTAGGCTTGAGATTGGAAAAAAAACTAAAGGAAGTGTGAAATAAAAATAAGTAATATTATAAAATTTAACCCGCCAACACACCATAAAAAGGGGTGGGTTGGGCTTTTCAACCCACGTTCAAGAGGCGGGACGGGGCGGGTCAACCTGTTTTTGGCTGGTTGGCGGTGGGTCGGGGCGGACCGACTCTTTTTGCCACCTCTATTAAGAAATAACGTCGCAGATAAGGACTTTAGACTTTGTGAAACATATACACACACATCGAGTAGCAGTAGAGAGGTGTTAGTGTTCCCAAATGTGCAAGCTCATAATGGTGTTCCTCACTCTCATTCCTCTACTCTGCAGCTCCTTCTCTCTCGACAGACAAACTCAATTTGGCGAGTCCTCGTTTTGCTCAATGATTTCGCCATCAAATCCTCTCACTCCCTCTTCTTCAAGTCTCTACAATCTCATGTCTTCGATCTCGATTTCAAGCTTGCCGATGACCCCAAGATTGCGCTCCAGAGATACAGCCAACCTCTACGATGCCTTAATTTTGTTTTGCCCAAAAATACCCTCCACTTTTTTTTATTTTTTTTTCACACTCAACATTTTGTAGGGCCCGCAGTCAAAAATGAATCTCTATAACATAACACAATCACTTTTCCTACAACATAACTCTTATAAAACCCTTTTTTATTTATTTTTTCAATACTGAGTCAACTCAGTAAACTCGTCGAGTCAACCGAGTTTACCAAGTGAACTCGGCGTTTCAACCCAAATTCTGTTTCAACCATCGTTCTGACACGTTTTTAGACCAAAAAAAGTAGAAATGGACGTTTCTGTGTGTTGGAACAACGTTTTAACAACGGTTATGACTCAGTTGGCAAACCTAAGCTTCAAATAGGTTAATATTATATGCGGTGCAAAAAAAAGTATTGAACCAAATTAGTTCACCATGAAAAAGATAAAAAAAACTTCAATTCCCCTATAACTCACTTGAGAATAAGTTATATTAGAATCTTCATAATAATTGTAGAATCTCCCAAATTTTGTAAGCATCTAAAAGAAGGAAGGTCTTGGCTGATTTCAAAAAATATGGAGACTATAACATTACAAATTAAAGGGTAAATTATGTATGTACAATGTACTAGTGAGGTGAACCCACCTAATATACTAATGAAGAAAAACTTGTAAGCAATTTAGATTACTCTTTCCATTTAGACCAATTTGAATAATAAGAAAACTTGTCCGGATTATTAGCTTCCACAGATTCAATTTTACATTCAATTCAACCCATCTCCAAGACTACAGATGACACTTCAGAGGAAAATAAAAGTATACCTCATCATCTCGTTCAAGAGAGCCGTGACCCTGAAATCAGCAATCAACCAATGACCCAAAATCATGAAAAGCGATAATATCAAACCAACCATAAATAAAACAGGACCACAATCAAAAAGTACTAAAATTGACATAATCAATCAAGAGTTTATCTTTCTATAATAAAATAAATAGTCATGAATGATTAGGAAAGTAACACTTAACCACTAAGAAAGAGTTAACCAAGCTACTAAGTAAAATGCGCAAAAAGAACAAATTGACCATTTGGGACAAAATTTGCATCAGCAATTTGGCATAAAAAGTAGCAGCTGGTGTTACATAATTAGAGAACATATAGTATTAACTCCTATAAAAGCTCCTGAAAGCCAAGCAAATTCCAAAAATGCTGGCAAATCTATGTACTTTTCACTCTACTCTGATCTTCTTAGGATGAAGACGATATTACTGTTGAAAATCACTTTCTCACATAGGTGGTCTTAACTACCTAACGGAAAATATCAGATATTACTTTTTTAGGTCTTCTTGAATCCAAAAGAAAGCCATTAAATTCAGTTAAATCTTCTAATATGACACTCCACACAAATCATCTTTGCAGGTATTTTGTATACTTCTGTCTAAGGTTATCAAATCACAATTCAAATCGTGGATAGCTAAGTTAATTTTTGAATCATGAATCATAGATCATATCAAATCGTACTATTCAAATACAATGAAAAATAGTTCGATGTACATCATTCTCAATGTAGTAACTTTAGACTAGGAACTAGGAATTGACAGAAGAACTTAACCATAAGTCTCAAAAAAAACAAAATCACTTGTCATAAGGCATAACTGAGTCACATAAGTGACTGCATGAAGCTTATGGTTCAGAAGACTGAAAATAGAGCAATGGTATAGTCAAACTAGGTGCATATAGAATGGGCAAGTGTCTATGTGAAGCCATTGTTTATGAAGAATAAAAACAAAGCAATGGAATAGCCAAATTGGAGGCATAAAGTGAGTGAGTGATTGTGTGAGGTCCCTGTTTCAGAAGAATGGAAATAAGGCAATTAAATAATCAAATAGGGTGCATTTAATGATATTCCTTTAATTCCTTTTAATTTAACAAATTTAAACTTATTTGGCTTTTCAATTTATTTTATGAAAATTGACGAAAGAAAAGCAAAACAGAAACGAAAAAATATTATAAATCATTGAATCGTGCTATTCATATCGGTGATACAGAATCGCATCGATTCATGTATGGATCGCACGATGCAAAAGCATTTCCATATCATCCCATGATACAAATGGTTTTGGCTTGGTAAATGGTATCAAATTGTGCAATTTGAATCACTATGCTTCTGGCCATTATGAAGAAAAACTACTTTAAAAGTTTTTACAGTCAGCAACAATAACACACATCAAGTATCAATTCCCACCGAGGATGATAAAATAATCTTTCAATAAATCTCAATGAAAATTTCCAGATGTTTCTGTTTTTCTGTTCAGACCAGTCAAAAATGACACTATGATATGCACATACGCCAGTAGACAAACAGGTGCTCCCAAAAAAATGACTATACCTCTTCAATGTCTTCATTATTATAAATGCCATAACGGAAGGCCTGACTTAAGTTATTTGCTAAGGTTGCAACATCATAATCCCGATCTTGGTAATCATCCTCATCACTGTCCCTAGTCCGGTCATGCAATGCTGTTGGTCTCCTGCAACAATCAATTAATTTAGAATCGTCAGGTAGGTCTCTCAGATCATTTGATGGAACCCAGAAAAATACAATACTGAATTCGTTAACAATGGAGGCATAGCCTTTTTTTACATACACTAACACAATATAAAATGCAGAAAATAAACCCAGAAAGCCTCAACTACCCCTCAAACCAAATACCTAGGCTCAAGAGTTCCCTAGAGGTTTCCCTTTTCCCCACTAACCAATTCTGAATACATGCCTCCCTCACACTCCCACACTCCCCTTCTTATATCCTATTATTTGAGAATATTCTAGAATAACTTCCTAACTAACTAACTAACTAACTAATTATCTCAGGCCCATCAGTCTCTTGCAACAATCAATTAATTTAGAATCATCAGGTAGGTCTCTCATGACATACACAAAACCACCTGTTATGACCATACAGAAGATGCCCATTAAAGAGGTATAACCCACACTGAAGCTGATTCAAAATATCATAACCTCAACAATAACAAGAAAAAATTTCAATAACAGAAATCAAGATCATGGTCAAGCTCCTGTCGCTTCAAAACATGTATTTCACATGACAAATCTGAAAAGTATAAATCATAACTCTTTCAATTATCCTCTGTCATGCATGATTGATATTACTTGAATTTGGCACTGGTGCCACTTAACGCAGTACAGAAGTGCAAAAGGGATTTAAAGTAAGGACTAGGTATTGTTCTAGAATAATATATAGAAATTCTGGTTTTTCTACAAAACAAGGAAAGGGCTTGGCAATATCTACACGTAGCAGGCCTTTTAAAGTTATCTTAGAATTATCTTAAAATTAAACTTTAATTCTATCATCATTACCATAAAATTAAAATTAATATACAATTATAGTTGACCCCCATTTGTCCTGCATCATGGTCACAAAGTAAAGGCTCTTGTATCAATAACTTCATTAGCAAAGATCACGATGGCTAGTCAATGTTATTTCTGTAAGGACAAGGAAACAATATATCAATCTCAGTTCGTATCTTATTTTAGATATCGAAGGCTTTATTAGAAGAGAAAAGTACAAAATGAAGGAATCATCCCACAACAGAACAAAAGAACAAAACATAAGACAAAAAGAACATAGGTTCAACATTTCAGTAATCCCTCTACAAGACAAGAAATCCCCTAAAAAACCCTTTGGCAGAAACCTAAAAAGATAACCTTATCTTAATAGAAGGACACACAAAATTTACTTGAGAATTCATGCATCCCTCTGTTACACCACTATTATATATTCTGGAGCTCAATGTTCTTTCGGTTCAGTTAGTGATGGTATATTCCCCAAATAGAAAAATTTGTGCTTATTAAAGAAGGTCAAAGCACATTATACTTTGGAGATTCTATCGGTTGCTATAATGCTAAAGTTTATGGCTTAAGAGAAGAGGATAGGTTTTCACTCTGGAGTAAAATCTCTGGAGATGGATTTCTAAAATGTGTGATGGCATTCAGAAGGAACTGCTAATTTTAAATTTTCAGCTCATTCAGATAGTGCAAACGCAGATCAACCATGGAGTAGAAAGAAATGCCAGTTAAGAAATACAACATACCCACACGCCCATTGATAGACATTTTCCACAGCATTTCGGTTTGATAGAACATTCATGTACCAATCTGTCCATTCACTATTTCCCTGTCAATTTAAAAAGTTTGAAAATGAACTTCAAGATTATGTAGTTAACTTTTAACAATCATTTTGTCATTAAATATAAAAACAGCAGGTAATTACTTACTGGGAAAAGAAAGAGAATTGTTAACAAATACCAAACAGTATACCAATACAAGTTTAACCACTCAAAAATCCTACCAGAGAAATTGCTAGGGTCATAGTAACGGACCTGCAGATGTTCCTGAATCACACTGTTGTTATTCCCTGACTGGACAAGTTTGTTAGATAAACGGGTTAAGTGTCCTATGCTTCCTATCCTAGGCTGCGATTTACCCTCAGCAGGTATTGTTGGCTGCATGAATATTTGCAAGAACAAATTGAAATGTTAAAACATATATTCATCTGAGTTCCGTAAAAGAAGTTGTATCAAAATGCAGACAAACATGACAAATTCATTCATTATGATATAATTTCAAGGAGAAAGAAAAGAGATCATGTACCTTGTTTGTATCAGCTTCCAATGTAAAATGCTTTTCTGCTTGAATAATTTTCCCAACAAAATCACAATCAAGGAGAAGATGTTCCAGAAGAGAAGAACTCTTGCTCTCCAAGCATGATATTATAATAGTTTCCACATGGTGATGCAGAAAGTTATTGTATGGGTACCTATAACATTCAAACAGTGCATAAACAATGCGATCAAATGACTGTAGCACAAGATGACAGAATTGCTAAACTTACTCAAAGAACAAGTGTATAATTCTTTGTACTGCTCCAAGATCAATCAATTTCTTCTCAGCAGCGTCACTACCAGCAGTTACTAAGACTGATATAAACTCTACAATCTGAAAGAACATATGTTCAGTTACTATCGTAGCAAAGCGGCAATATTACTTTTCAACATCTTCAAAAATCATTTACCACAAACATATTAAAAGGGCAATTTTAAAGGTATTATGACAGAAAATGTTAATACTGAACTAGCAATTACCAACAGATTAAGATAGTCAAATGCAATAAGTCTGAATAATTAAATTACCTTTAAACGATGTTTTCCAAGAGGTGGTTGTAACTTGCCAAAAGTAGTTAGCAAGGTATTTTCAGCAGAAGAAACATCTAAAAGTTTGAGTAGATCACCTGCAGAATAAGAGTAAGATCGGTGTTTATTTTCTCCCATAAAAACACTTGAAAGTATGAATATATTGTATTCAACTGTACATAAAACTGTACAAGGGTCCTCTATTTAAAGAGGTTAAATGACCTAATGGGCTTACCAAATAACCTTCTAGAATAATAATAATAAAATAAAATACAATACTATTTCTAACACTCCCCCTCAAGCTTATGTGTATATATCATAAGCTCTCATCTTGTTACATATATGATCTATTCGGGGACATGTAAGAGCCTTGGTGAAAACATCTGTTTGTGATTCCTGACTGATTCTTCTCTCTAACAAAGTGACACTCAATTTCTATATGTTTGGCCCTCTCATGAAAGACTAGGTCAGAGGATATGGGCAATGCACCTTGATTGTCACAAATGAGTTTCATGGGTCGTTGTTCACAGAGATGTAATTCCTTAAGCAATTGTTTTAGTCAGATGAGCTCACAAGTTGCGTTTCCAATTGCCCGATATTCTACCTCTGCACTTAACCTGACAACCACAGTTTGTTTCTTACTCTTCCAAGAGATCAAATTTCCTCCGAGGAGAACACAATACCCCGAGGTGGATCGTCTGTCTGAAGGAGAACCTGCCCAGTCAGCATCTGAATAGTTAGACACCTCTGCATTCCCTTTATTAGTGTATAATAAACCTCTTCCTGGTGCTCTTTTGATATATTGAAGAATCCTGATAACTGCATCCCAATGAGAGTCACAAGGAGAGTCGAGGAATTGACTTAACATACTAACTGAAAAAGAGAAGTCGGTCTTGTCATAGTAAGATTGTTTAACTTTCCAACTAGACGGCGGTAACGACCGGGTCTGCCAATGGCCGCCCCTGTCTGGGTAATAAATCTGATTGGGCATAAATCTATTCCCATTCAGAAATCTGATCCTTTGGAATATCAGTATACTTGCTTGTGAGATGTTTCCCGTGTCCTTGAGCAATAAACCAAATCTTAACGGAGGTAGACCAGGTCTTGTAAGTAACAGATCCGGTCAGTTTCATCGTTGTAATGGATGGGGTAGTACTGGAGATGATGCCGGTAGTGTTTTTGAGCGCATTACTAGAGCTCTCCATCACAAAAATAAAAGAGATGACTAGAAAATAGCAAGGAACTACAAGAAAGCAAGAAATCGGGCAGAAACGTTGCAAAAAGATGTCCAAAGAGCGGGTTTTCGCCGATATCTTCCTAACGGATGGGACTCCCAACAAACGAAGACCAGATCTTGAAAGAGAACGAGAAGGCGAGCAAGACGGTGGTGGTCCGGCCGGAACAGTGGCCAGCCAGTGGCTCACGCGCTGGAAAAGTGGCTCACCCGCCGGAAGACTCCACCGGCACGTGGTTGCTCCGATGACCACACGATTTGCACAAACGAGGTCGCCTCCTTGAGCTGCTCCTGGTCGCGTGGTTGTTGGGCGGAAAACTTGCCGAAAAATGCTCCGACAGTGGTGAACAGTAGCGGATGGTGGTTTCCGACGATGAACGGAGGCTGACGATGGTTTTTCTGACGATTCGAGGTTGAGAACAAGCAATTGGTGACTAACTGAAGGATTAGGTGTGAAAAGAGGGTTGCCAGTATGATGCACGGCAGGATAAGGTTTTTTTGCGAAAGCAAGGTTTCCCAAAACACAAGCTCTGGTACCAACTTGAAAGTATGAATGTATTGTATTCAATTGTATGTAAAACCGTACAAGAGTCCTCTATTTAAAGAGGTTAAATAACCTAATGAGCTAAGCCCAAATAACCTTCTAGAATAATAAAATACAATACTATTTCTAACAAAAACAGTCAATAAAATTACAAAAAACAGAACAAGCATGCATGATGGTGTCAAGATGTAATGTAATTTAAGATGTAATATAACATGAATTTTACAAGTTAGAAGTGAGTAAAAGCTTTTTATTGGCATGTTTCCAATCTATTTAAAAGAATGATTTTCATAGGGGCGGGGAAGGGGGATGGAATGAAGCAATCGTAGGAAAAAAACAGGAAGAAAAAAACAGCACAAGAAAATTAATAAGAGATTAAACCAATAAAAAGATGCAAGATGAATTGCATTTTGTACATGTATGTAGACAAATTATTCCCCCCAGAACATAATGTCAAGCCACTCAAATATGTCCCGTTAATCACCATTGTTTGCATATATATCAGAGTCAACTCCAACTCTAGAAGGCATATTACATTGCAAAGATAGTCCTAAGCAGCAATGTACAAAATGGAAACTTGCTGCTACGGTGGCCAATTAAAAACACTATATAGAGCTCATACATTACAATACTAACAAAATCATATAGAAGTTTTTATCTAATTTGAGACTGAGAAATAATAGGTTGTTCGAAGGCAATGATGAAGTCTTACCCAGGCTTTCTAGCATGCCTTCAACAGTCTCAGGATTAGCAGTTACAGTGGATCCATTAGCCATTTGGCGGTTATATGTATGATAGGCTCCAAAAGTAAGTCTCTTGGGGTCTAACAAAGATATGCATACAGATAAAGAGTTGACAAGAACAGATTTTGGTCGAGAGTCTTCCAGAGCATGACGAAATAATCTACCTATAAAGCTGCAAGTAGAAGATATAAGATATTAATCAAAGAAGAAAAGGATGCATCAACTTCAAGTCATTAAAAACTAATGTAGGCTTGCATCCACAACACAACATCAACAACATCACATTTATCCCAAAATAGTTGGGGTCGACGGTAAGATGAAACCAAATAAAAGCAAGAAAAGATAAACCAAATAAAATATTAAATATTAAAAAATAAACAGGGGAAAAGTAATTAAAGAGGAAGATAAATAAATATAGGGAAAAAAGACTAACAAAGACAATTGCACTATCCCTCCACAATGCTAATAGCTTTCATCCACTCCATCCTACGGCACACTATACTCTATAAATCAATTTATTTCTCACTCCATTAAATTTTGTTTTACTACTTTCCCTCAAGTTTCAGCCAACATCTTCCTCTCATTGTGTCATGCTCTCGGAAACAACTTATGCTTTTACAGGAGCATCTACGGATCTTCAAATAATATGCCCAAACCATCTCAATCTATATTCTCTCATCTTCTCAGCCACCGGAACTACTCTTACATTTCATCGAATATCTTCATTTTATATCTTACCCATCCTTGCATTCATAACACAAATATATATATATATATATATATATATATATATATTGGAACAAGTTTACCTTGGGCTGGAGATTTTGGCAGTAAGACCTGCCGGAGCAAATCGTGTAATGGCACAGAGTGTTTCTGCTGCATTAGCATGCACTTCTGGAGAATCCTGTAAAAGCCACACCAAAGGAATGTACAGACAATGTGAATGTATATGCTGAACTTCTTAATATGGAGAATATGGTTATATATATTATCCTTACACCATTTATCCATTCATGCTTCCTAGAAGACTATCAAAACCACCATTTATACCTCAATTGAAGAAAAACATGATGAGGGTATAACTGTGTCACTCCATAAATAAGTCCAAAAGGGTACCGTTATTTATTATTATAAGTATGAACTATTGAAAAAGGCAGTGGCAACTGAAACGTCCTTAATGATTATATGTTCCATTTGAGCATAGAAAATTATATAGTATCAATGCATAAATATTCACATGTGTAATCTACTTGTTGGCATCATCCCAGTAACACATCTTTTAAATTTAAAATATAAACATATCCCAATCCTCCTGTAGGGATTTTATTAAACTGATACTACTTACTGAAGAACTGAACTTGTCAACAATCATCTCAAGCACATCAGTGTCTTCAATCCACTGCATTGCATCCACATGGTTTACATACATATGCTCATCGGCACCAATCAAGCGTATCAAAACCTGGTTTTTAAAAGAGAAAAATTACCACTAAAATTACACACACACACACACGAACAGAATATAAAGAGGAACAGAATATAGAGAGGAACAAAAATATTAATTCCAATGCATGTGTATCAGGAACAAATACAAGTAAAACAAAATACTTTGAACATACAGCAACCTGAAGAGAAAGCTTAACCAGGAAGTGCAGCATTAAAACAAAAAACAGATGTTACCAAAAACCAACCTCCATGATAGATGTAATTCCAATCAACTCAACCAGTTTCTTCACAATTTCCTGGTGAGCCTGGATAAAAAAAAGGACAATATATCAGCCAAACTGATAATTGTAACTCAATGTAAGTATAACACAGCAATGAAAATAAGCAGTCAATCCATTAGTAGAATGTAGAACATTAGAAACCATTCTTCCAATTGTTCCGTCAATTAGCTTCCTTCAATATCCACACTTAACACATGCCTCACACCTTTTACTTTTGCTGTGCTATTAAAAAAGCCACAGCAAGAGGAGGACAATCTGTTGGTATTTTTTAAATTCACACATATCACACCTTTTTCTTTAGTTTTGCGCTATTAAAAAGCCAGAGCAAGAGTGAGGGAAATATTAGCATATTTTTCAAGTTCACAAGCTTTGACATCTATTCAAACTTTTATAACCATGAGTGGTATGGAGAACAAAGAGATGAGAAATAAACATGTTATTTAACTTGGTTCAACCTACAGTAAAGCATAGCCAAACATCAACAAGCAAAACAAAGAGAAAATTGACTAAATATCAATGAAGATTACAATGTGTACACAGCACTCAAACCCTAATTTCAATACACCCAAACGCTCACTTGTGAAAGAAATTTCACAACACTCGCTGACCTAATTACTGAATTTATGTTACACACACATATAGGTCCCCTGCATCCACCACATAAGTTACTTGAAAATTCAGTGTCAGGTTGCAATGCTAGCTTGCCAGGTCAGGTCACGAGACAAGTCAAAGCTCAAAACAAAGTAAAAGACAATTATAATCATTCTTCCCATTCACTTGTATTCTCATCATCATCAACAATGAATCCACTCAGGACTCCCAATCCCACCATTTGCCCTTGAAAGGCACTACTAGGTACCACAACATATTCCAACCAAGTCCAAGCAATGCCTAAACTTGCTAGCAGGGAAAGCTTTGATCATCATATCTACCGGGTTCTCATCATGAGTAGAAATCTTCTGCAATAGTCCCCCACATAACAATAATTCAAACAAAGTGATGTCTAACATCAACATGCTTGGTCCTCTCATGATACATCTAATTCTTTGTCAAATGTAAAGCACTTGGACTGTCACAAACACTACTGTCTTTTCCTGCAACAACAAAAAATCAATCATTAGACAAGGCAACCACATAGCCTTCATTGCCACCTCTGGTAGACAACACAATTGTAGCTTGCAAGGTTGTCTTCCAACTAACAACACTGCCAGCAAGAGTACTTAGATAACAAGCTAGAGACCTCCCCACCATCCAATTCGCCTGAAAATTGTAGTGCACGTAGCCAAGATCTGTGTCCTTCATCTCAACTCAAGAAAACATCAAACCAGCATTAGTAGTATATCTCAAATACCAAAGAATCCATTTCAGTGCTTTCCAATGCTGTCTCCAAAGACATGCCATATACCCACTAATTACACTTGACAGTTTTTCACTCCAGTAAGAATTTGATGTAACTAAGTGCATAAACAAAAAAACAGGAGAAGAGAAATAGATACAATTTAACATGGTTCGACCTACAATGAACTATAGGCCTACATCCACAGGCCATATAGAGAGAAATTCACTATGATCAATGAAGATTACAATGATTAGCCACTCAATGCTCCATCCATAAACATTATCAGCCAGGTTCCTCAACTTCCACCATGGATACCCTAGAAAAGTCCTTGTCGGGTCACATGTTGGGCCAAAAGGCCAATAATTAAATACAAGCCTCATTATAATACCCCATTTTAAAAGGATACAAAATCTCTCTCTGAACCAACACCCTAAAAATAGCTCACAATATTTTCTGAACAATGTACATACACTCCACTCTAAGAAGAAGCACTAACATTTTTCCAATACCAATGAAATGAAAGGGAAAACAACTCTTGCTTCTCACAATGCCTTAATGTATTGCAAAGGGTATTATTTAGAGGCTTTAATTGGTTAGCTTTCTTTGTGAGGGCAAATGTCAAGACTACGAGGGAACTGATCATCTTCGAAACTAGCTAAAAAGAAAGTCATTTTGGTTGAGTTTACTCAAAAGGCTAAGGGGTAGTAAACACAAAAACTTTATATTCCTTTTCATGTAGCAAGATTATACCAAATAGGCCTCACCAGTAAAAAAAATAAAAGAGAAGGTATCAGAAGATAGGTGTCATATGCACAAGAGCAGCGGAGAAACTACTGAAATGTTCTGATTCATTACCACAAGAAGGATAAGTCAGCCTCTTCAAACAAACCACCATACTCCAACAACTGGCAAGTATCATAATCATATTCTAATTGATATCTTCCCAATTCATGCAATAGTATTGTGATAAAGAATTAAAAATCAGGATAAAAAATAGGGAGACCAAGCTCCTTATAAGCAGAGGTAGTCCTCTATTAAAACTAAAATGCAGAAGAAAAAAACAAGATAACAACGGATATTCTGCAGCTGAACAGAATAATTGAAGCCACCCAAACCTGTGCTCCTCACTCAATTCTTGCCTGCCGTCTCTCTCCTCCTTCACCTTTTATATTCTCTCCTCCCCCCTCCCCAAAAAAAAAAAAAATCTGATATCAGATCAGGATTCCCTTCTCCACTCAACATGTGGCAGCTGCCCCTGTTGTTACAGCCTTTATGCTCAACCTGTGAGAGCAAGGTTGTCAATATCACGATCTAAATTGCAAGATCGTACGATTTCACGATTTTTTCTTCATGACCAATTTGAATCGTATGCAAAATCATCTTTAAATAGGATCTTTATGAATCACCGTGCAGAACCACAAAAACGGTGGGATCGTGCTGGACAACTCAAGAAAAATGAGCAACTCTTTCAGTAAGACCCACTCATTTGAAACAGGCAGAACCTTCTCCAACTTCGTAGGGTTCTTTGTGCCATGAGAAAAATTGGAGAAGGTTGAAAGCATTCAAAAGTAGAGTTTTAATTCTGGAGTGAGAAAAAGAGATTAGAGAGAACTTAAGAGGAAACTGAAATTTCAAAGGAGAGGAACTTTTGCAAATGAAAACAGAGAAGGGGAGAGCAAGTTAAAAATTAAAATTAAATATTTTTGAGTTAGTTTGTTTTTCTTAGTAGGTGTCATTCCCTGATGCATTTGTTGTCTCTTTATTTCCCATTTCACTCTCCTATTCTCTCTTCTTACTTCTTTCTATTTTTATTTTTTTTTAAATCCTTCTTTTATATTTTGAGAGAATTTTCAATTATCATCTTTATCTTTTTTTTCTTTTGTAAGTTAATCTTAAATCATATATTTATATGCATAAATATTATTTTTTTAATATTTTATATGCACAGTGATGATCTTACAATCCGTGTCGATTTTATGATTTACTACCTTTTTACCCTCTTCCGATTTTAGGTAAAATCTCAATTTTAACAACATTGTGTGAGAGGACATTTTGTTATACAAATCCCTATTTGTTACTGATACCGTATAACAAAATCAGTAACAAACTTGAGGGATTTACAGTAATAAAACAATAATACAGCACCTTTTTTTATCAGTATCCTATAATGTTACAATACATTCTCAAAAGAGGACACTAACGAAAAAATCATATTTGTCATACCAACTAATTAGCATTATTTAAAAGAAAATACATCCTGTTCTACAATAATACTGGCACACTACAGTTCACTATAATAACCATATGCCATTGTAAGAAATATGTTTCTGTATGAAAAAATCTAAGATGTTATTGACTTACTTGAACATATTGCATGAAAGGAACTGTCTTGCGTAACAACAGGCATACAGCTACCTAGCAGCATAAGAACTTAATAAATACAAGGGCCAAGATTATTTGTAGATGGAACTTTAAAAAGGAAAACAATTAAGTAAAAAGAGAAGGAAAGAAACTTAAAAAGAATGCTAAGTTCAGATTTCAAAGAGGAAGTATTGGCCAAACTCAACCAGGATTAGTTTTTAAGTCACAAATAATTTTGGGGTCATAAAGCACCCGATTTACTTTTGGAAAGCTCAATTCTGCCTACACCAAAAGTAATTTTCCAGCATAAGAAAAACTTCAAAGCTCAATAAATCAGTACCTTGCTAAAATATCCAGCTAGTAGGTTACTATGGCAGTGATTTGGCTCCAAAAAGGAGAACAACAAATTCATCAACTGCCAAGAAAGCATTCAGTCAGATCTTCCAAAAAATATTGCCCAGTAAAAAGGTTTTAAAAGTTATGATGCCTTACTTCCTCATCCTCTATAAGAGTTTTGAGTATGGTATCAACTTCACAGGTAAATACCTCACAAGCGATAAAAGGAAACCTGTTACAAAATAATAGCAACAAGATGTATCACGGCAAATATCTATCTGAACAGGAACGTAAGTCAATCTCCAGTTTGAGCAGCCTACTTAAAAGTTCGCTTCTTTTCAGCATCCTCAGGAGCTTCTTCTACAATGTATCGTATCAATTGTTCAACCTGTACTCTTCCAGACAAACTGCAATAGACAACATAAAACTGCATTAAGAGCCAAAAGAATTAAAAGACTAGTGTAGTTAGCCAATCATATAACAATAAAAGACCATGGTTGAATGGAACCAATAAGGGAATAATTTATCCCAAACACAACACTGCTATCAATATCCAAGACAAAGGAATATATAATTTAAAACCTTGAAGCAGAATAAGATATTCCAGAGTTTACTAGATAAAAAATTACAACTTTACACACACCAACTACATACTTCAATTGGGGGGTTTGTTCACCTAAGAAATTAAGCACCTATAAATATTTTAGAAAAAAAGAATGAAACAATTCTATTTACCTCTTTAAGAAATAAAATCATGCCGGGAGCCAAACCAAAGAAGCAACCCTCACCCTTCCTCACTGTAAATAACCAATTCAACCCAAAAGCTTAAGCTATTGGGTGAGGGCCACTTTAATGATTTTATATATCTCAACACACCCCCTCGCACAAGAGCCCATTGGGCTTAAAGGGTGGACAATGCACAAGCCCACCTACATGTGCGAAGAAAGAAATTCCACTAGAAAGAAAGTGGGGGGCGGTGAGGATCGAACCTAGTACACCCAGGCTCTGATACCATGTAAAGAACCAATTCAACCCAAAAACTTAAGCTGTTGGGTGAGGGCCTCTTTAATGATTTTATATATCTCAACACTTACTAACAATTAATAAAGACTGAAGTACAATTACTAAAACTAGAGTAGGAAATGGGAATGTCTGTTAAAAAATACGCTTAATTGAGGTTATCCTTACTTGTGTTTTCCCTCTGTGTTCATATTAGTCCTTACTTTTTCAGTTTGCTCATTTTAGCCCATCAATTTACCAATTACATACGATGTTGTCCTTATAGCAACTTTTCATCCAAGTTATTTGTTAAATATTGATGTCACATTGAAACTTTGTTAAATATTGATGCATCAAATGGCTATCAATGCAGTAGTTGTAACATCCTAAGGGCTGGCAAGGGCAGGGAGTGATCACCGGTGCAAAGAGGTAAGGACAATGAGCGGCTCATGCCAAATCTTGCAGTTGGGGGGAGGGGGTACATGAGTGAATCTAATCAACACGCGAAAGAGAGAAATTCCAGAGACTGTGCAGGTATGAGACTGTACAGTTAGAGATAGCTTATAAGAATTAATTGATACTACCTAAACTAACAAAATGCATCTACTTTTCGGTAGCCCAGAACGGAAGAACTTCATAGTTAAGCATGCTTAACGTGGAGAAATTCTGGGATGGGTTACCTCCTCGGAAAACTTCCCAGGAAGTGTGTGAGTGAGGACAAAACACGTTAAAAAATCTCGTGTTAGTTTATGGGGACAGTCATTGATCTTGCAAGCGGCCGGGCTTCTCAAGGGTATCAAAGCAGGGCCTCTCTCCCAGTACGGTGTAGTTCGAGGACGAACCAGGCAGAAGCTGGTGGGCATGTAACATCCCAAGGGCTGGCAAGGGCAGAGAGTGATCGTCGGTGCAAAAGAGGAACAAACAATGAGCGGCTCATGCCAAATCTTGCAGCTGGAGGTACATGAATGAATCAAATCAACACCCGAAAGAAAGGGATTCCAGAGACTGTGCAAGGATGGGACTGTACAGTTGGGGATAGCATATAAAAATTAATTGGTACTACCTATACTAACAAGATGCATCTACTTTTTGGTAGTCCGGAACGGAAGAACTCCATAGTTAAGCGTGCTTAACTTGGAGCAATTCTGGGATGGTGACCTCCTGGGAAACTTCCCAGGAAGTGTTTGAGTGAGGACAAAGCATGCTGAAAAGTCTCGTATTAGTTTGTGGGGACATTCATTGATCTTGCAAGCGGCCAGGCGTTATAGTAGTCTTACATGGAAAATTTTCAAAGTGACACATCATTATTTAAAGGAATAATTTCAATGGAAAATCTTACTTGTGTGTAAGTGATAAATTGGAGACTAAAAAGCATAAATTGATAATGTAAAGACTAAATGAACATAACAATTATAAGGAATAAAAAAAGCCTGAAAAAATATGATTTTCCACATCAATAGGAAGAAACTTAGTGTCAACCTATGCATCCACAAAATATTTTAGGAAAAATAATAATATGAATCAATTTGATTTACATCTTTAGGAAATTAACATCACACTGGGAGCAAGACTAAAGAGGTAACCCCTTAGTTACAATTAATAAAGAATAGAACATCACTATTAAAACTTCAGAAGGAATACCAATTATAATTATGTTTTAAAAGCAATTTTTTAATAAAATTGTACTTTCAAAACAGTATTCATAGTAACAAATTTGTTTCAAAAAAACAAATTGCAAATAACAATGGTGGGAGCCTGGTGCACTGGGCTGCCCTTTTTTACATTAGTATGAGTTACACTACATGCGGCAACTTTTACCCATCCTTTAATCTCCTCATTCCTGAACCAGAGTAGACTGTAGACAAAAGCAACTAAATTAGTAATCTCTACTGTGAGTTTTTTTTTTTTACAATCTTTAGGATTTAAACATGCAAAATGAGGTTTATCTCTAATTCATTATCAACCCAGCAGACAATATCAAGTTTTTGAATCAGATTATCAAAACATAAACCGGTGCATTACATTTTAAATTACCAAGTCAACAAAATGGAAACTCAAACCTACAACAAAAACCGAATTTGTTAAAAGAAGGGCTCGCTTTAGTGATTTCAAGCAGGTCACTTAATGATTTCATTCTCACCCCTTAACAATACAATGACATCAAAAGTATTTATTCATAAACCAGTATTTAAGCTAGTCAGATGAATAATATTGTAATTAACTTCACAGGGATAGTTTTTGCGCAACACACACACACACACACAAAAGAGCAGGGAAAGCAACAAAAAATACACCAAAATAATTTCTAATAAGAAATACATATGTGATAGCAGAAAAGAGGCATTACAAATTTATAAGGCGACTATTAAGAGCTTTGCATTCTTGAATAATATCATCCTCATCAAGCAGTTCCTCCAAAGTAAAATTCTCCCTATCCAAAATGGTCTCCACCTGCAATATAATACGTCAAATAAACAGCAACATCCATCAACCAATAGTATCAATATTTCATTTTAAAAATTATATCAAATAAATATAATGATATAAAATAAAATTGACATGCAATTTACCTGCCATACAAAAAATACTAATATGAGATATCTCATTCTTATCTGGCAACCAAACACAGCAAAAGGAAACATAATACACAATAGCCTAAAGCAAATTTTCCAATCTTTCCCCATTCAAAATAGCCTTAAAACATTGAGTATTTCCTCTTCTCACCCCACCACATGAGCACTAGTATTGTTCACAAGCATTCATTTACATAGTTGGAACAATAAGTTATAAGACAGCTTATAATCTTACTGTTACATGTACAATTGATCCCACCACCATTTGCCACGAAAAACCAAACTTGGATTCTACTCACTATTCTTCAATTATCTTTCTCTAACTCTACTCTGCATTTCTACACTAACACCCAGAAAAATTTGCAAAAGCTGTACAAGGTAACTTAAACATATAGCTGTCAACCTACTCTAATAAAACCCAATCTCCCTTCACGAACAAGAATAAAATGTGGTTTCAAGTCCTATTGGACTATCACAAGGGACATGCTCACACATGTGTATGCATACGAATTGGGCAGCTATTCTCCACTTTTTACTATTTTTGTTCTAAAATATACTTTTCTTTTTTCTATTTTGGGGAATATCTTATCCTCCTTATAGATGTGATTTCACCTTCTTTTTTTCTAATAAGCTTAATTTTACAATGCCTTTTCAGAAATTCTGAGGTAAGGTATTACAGTGCATCTGACAGAGGATAAGACATCATCCTAACTAGAATTCTAGAAATAGAAAAGAACTGAGCCACAGTCACTCAAAACAATGCCATCCAATCTCTTTGTATATCCATGATAAAAAAACCTCTCAAGCAACAATGAGCATAAACCAAAAACATGATCCTATTTCACAAAAAGTAAGGAGAAATGGACACCATACAAAAATGCGGGCATTTCTTTCCAACCAAATAACTGTGTAGATATTCCCCAACCAATTGTCCTCCCACGACTATAAACATGAATCACGAAGGAAATGCAGTTGTAAAATTTTAACACTACAGATTTTTCCTACAGTAGAAGTTATAGACATTAAACAGAAGCTCCTCATTTTTATCCTATCTTTACCCCACTGAAAATCGTGACTAACAAACAACACAAACCCTCAGCCTCCACCCGCTCCAATGATCATTTACGTACTCATTAGTCCCCGTTATTGATCTTGATGGAATATTTTTTAAATCATATAAGATTTTGAAAATTCTCAAGCACGGGGATAATCCCAGTGTCCTAAACTTGATGTAAAAGTAACTACAAACTGGCCAAAATATCAAAAGGCATCATCACTGTATAATCACGCAGGGAGATACGTGCACCAGTTAAAAACATCCGATTCTAGAATAAATAAATTGAGAAAAAAAATGACGCTGAGATCACCAAATAGAGTAAATTAAAAGACAATAGCCCTCCATATTATCACATTTTCCCGAGAACCAAACGGAAAATCAAATCACAGTTAAGAAAACAACCGGAACCACAAAAAAAACACACGAATCACTGGCGGAGGAACTTATATGAAATAACAGAACATCGAAGAAGAGAGTGCGGAACTCACAGGAGACGCGGTAGACAAACCAGCCATGCGCCAAAACATGTTGAAGTTCGAAGGAAGGTTTCCGAAATAAGAAACCGGAAAACGGAAGACGGATCTGGCAGCGCAGAAACCCTAGCGCCAAGGCCCCAAATCAAATTGGAGCAATTATTATCGGAATGGAAACCCTAGAATCGGTGACGATGAGACGAAGAGAGATCGAATCGAGAGAAGAGAGAGAGAAACCAAAAAACAACCTTCAATCGCGGGAGATTGTTTACAAGTGAATAATAGCATTCCAACCACTATCATATCATCATCATATATATTGTGAATTTAAATTTTAAATAGCTTTTACCCAGGGTTTATTTTCCTTATACAGATTTATTAATTTAAAGCATAAATTGGCGTAATTTTTCTTTTTCTGAGAAAATTAGAGAGAGAAAATTGTGGAAATGTAGTATCCCCTGTGATGACATGGTAGAAGTTAATATTATTAAATAATCCAAAAACATATTTTTGTTAATTGAAAATATATGGTTGTAAAGATCCATATATCATATATAGGTTTACTTATATAATTATATGATTTATGTCAATTATAAAAGAATAGGAGGTAATATAATATACTATTTATGGTTGCTCCTCGAAAGTTGGAGGATTATGGTTGTCTACTTGCCAACGAGAAGCATTCATCTCCTCGTCTTCCATATTTTGGCTCACTTCTTCTTTTTGTGAATTTCTTTTTCCTCAAGGAGTCATTTGGTATCAGATTTTATTTTAGGATTCCCCAAAAATTAAATTTTTTTTAAATTTTTTACTTCTGGATATTATCTGAATGTTTTCATCGTATTTTTCGAAATCGTGATTCCAGATAAATAAAAAATTTAATTGTTTTCTACATAAATTTTGCAGTCACGAGGCAGTTGGGACTTGGGACAAACTGTCTCATTTAGAGGAAATTTTGTTAGTATTTACTAAAATTAAATATTCAGCGTATACTTATTTATATTAGAATTAAAAAAAGGACTAATTTAATTATATTTACTTATTTATTTATTGTTGAGTGTATACGAGTCATCCTTATACGAGTATCTACACGGGAGCATTTGGTAACTGGTATTTATCAGGATTTTCGAGAAATTACAATTTTTTAAATTTTTAATTTTCGGATATTATCGTAAAGTAAACTGAGATCATATTTCTGAAAATTGAGATTTCGGATAAAAAAATTTCTCCTCTACCAAACACCCCTATAAAATGTTGCGAAGAGTATGTGTGTGACAAACTAAACTACAATAAAGGAAGTGTATAAAGGTTATTAATAACAATTTATAAATAGCCCACAAAATAAAGAAGAGGGAGTTGCTACCAAGATTTTCTATTACTAACTTACTATTTATCACTATTGAATCAAAGAGAGAGAATGTTAAAAAAAATTTAAAAAAAAGAAAATATTGATCTAATAATGATTAGATAGATAATAAGTTGGTAATAAAAAATTTGGTAGTAAGAATATCTCTCCTCAATAAAGAATTACTAGATGAAATCAAACCTAAAACTTAACTTTTAAAAAAATTATAAATAATAATCTTATACACTTTTGGATCAGGATTTTACCGTCCAAATGACGACAAAAGGTGCACTCCGCAGAAATTGACTGATTTCTATTTAATACACATGACTTTGTTGCTATTAATTAATGAATTTAATTTTATTCACGAGATAATTTTATCTCCTATATATATATATATATATATATATATATATATATATATATATATATAATATAAGTATATGAAATTTATAATTTTTTTCTCTATTTTATTTACAAGATTTTGTACGGCTCGTGCACTTTTTTATATATATATATATATATATATATAATAATTTTATTTCTATTATATGAAAAATATTAAATTCTTAATTAATGGGATAATATTTAGAAAATAATTTTATCTCCGCATAAAAATATAGATTCAGAGTGGAAAAATATATATAATCTCTTGCACGGAAACACTAATCAATAGCATATAATATCAATCATGTTTGAAACAAGAAAAATACGGTTCATCGTTACGGAGTACGGTGCTCAGTTGCCATTTGACTAAATGACCACGTGATAAGCAAGGATGCACGAGATGTTTATCTTTCAACACCTGGCCAATTACAAGAGTAAAAACATCGTATGTTCCATTATGTGAACATAACATTATGTTTTTTAAAATAAAATGTTAGTATTTTATTAAAAATTTATTCCTTATTTAAAAAAAATAAAAGATAAAATATTGTATTATTTTGAATGAAATAGTAATATTTCACTTTATGCCACAATTTTAAAGAAATATATTTCATATTGAAAACTACTAGAGAATACAATGAGGAGGAAAAAAAAAATTTGTCCGGGAATCTCGATTTTCAAAAATATAATTTTTACATCTAATTTATGTAATATTCGAAAATTTAAAATTTAGAAAAATTCAGTTTCCTAGGAATTCAGAAGAATACCGCGTATCAAATGGCCCAAAGGCCTTCCAAATGATCACCCTTTTTATTTATTTTCTTGCTTCTCACTTCCTGAATAACAAAATGATTAGGAAAAAAATGACTTAGAGTTGGAAACACCAATACGGGACATGTGATACGATATGACACTCCAATACGTTAATTCTAAAAGAAATTAAATTTCAACACGTTTTGATATTATATTATGTTTTTAATTTATGTAGTGTATATTATATTTAGTATTCAATAATTTAACAAAAAAATAAAACTAAACTTATAATACCCATAAATTTGGTAAAGAAACATAAGATATCTCAAATGTTTATATTAAACTCAATAAAGTCGTTATCTAACGATTTTTTGTGATGGACTTCATGCATCTTATTGCTTCTGTTTGGATTTTTAGCTTGAAAAGGCGATTTCTTGACATATCGACTTTTGCAATTAACTCTCCTTTGTGATTTCTTATGACAAGAGAGTTATTTTTTAAATGTATATCATACCCCTTCTCCAAAAGCTGGCCAATACTGAGGAGTTTGCTTTTCAAAGATGGAATATAATAGGCATCTGAGATATATGTCTGCAACGCTCCGCCTGAAGCCGGTTAATTAACATTCATATGATCGTAAGCGCAACATGCTCAACTTAATTAATGCGGAAGCTAACTGAATAGATTTTCTCTTTTTCCTTATGTATTGCAAACTTGTTATATTCCCTGGCCAGTAGTATTACATTATTGCACACTGCATTGTTATACATATTCTGATGCATGCATGGATATTTTATATACTGTGATTATACCATAAGTGAGCTTAGGGGTGGAGGAGCCTTCTAAGGGTCCCTCGCTTACTGTGGTAATTATATTATCTCACCCCGCGTTATGGGAATTACCATTTCAGGTACAGAGCTGATGGTGCTGAGGCATAGCGTGGCAAGAAGCCAAACGAGAGATATTACTTGACCCGTTAGTCAGGATTAGCTTGTTATACTGATACGTATTTGGCATGATTTTATTTTGGATATGTATCTATATGCCATTTCATTATTTTGAGAGCATAGGAGATGTCTATGCCATGTTGATAGTTTATCTATTTTATTAGTTATGTCTGTATATGTATAGGTTACTTATTTAATTACATCTCTTTTGGTTGGTTGATGTAATCATGTAAGTAACTTTATGGAGATCATTTTGAGACCTGATAAGTATGGGATAGCCTATGCCATGGATGGCTGGGTAATATGGTTCACGTCTGGATTATATTAAACTGTCAATCAGGTTAAAATCATCTTGGTGAAAATTATCCCCAGTGGTCCAAAATACAGAGGAAATGTTGTCTGTTTTATTTTTGCCATGGAATTGAAAAAGTTTGCAACACATAAGGAAAAATAGAAAATTTATTCAGTTAGCTTCTGCATTAATTAAGTTGAGCATGCTGCGCTTACTATCATATGAATTAATTAACCGTCTGCAGACGGGGCGTTACAATGCCTTACCTCCATTTTTTGTAAAAATCATAATCTTTCTATTGCCTTTGATTGGAACCTGAGAGATCTCCAAAAGTGACTTTTCTTGAACTTCTTCATACAGCTCCGTGAATAGTTCCTTTTTGCCACACATATGATTACTAGCTCTAGTATCAAGGCACCAGACATCTTTGGTACTATCTTCATTGCATTTATAAGTGAATAACATGGCAGCTAGTTCATCAACTTTCTCTTCATTTGTTGTGAAATGACTTCTCTCAGCAATTTTAGCAGCATCTCTACATTCATAGCTGAGATGACCATACCTGTTACAATTATAACACTGCAAGTGAGATTTATCACCTCTTTGTTGAAATCTTCCTCCTCCTCGGGTCACGAAACCACGACCTCAGCCACGAGTATAAACTCCTTGATCGCGTCCATATGCTGCTGCATCAGTATGAAATCTTCTATTTGTTTGGTTATATCCACCATGTCTGCCACGACCACCTTGAGTGTTGAATCTACCTCGAGAGTTATAGTCTCCTCTATATCCACCACGATTTCCATTGTCGCGTATAAAGCTGTTACTTGCTTGGTTTCCATCAAGATATAACTTGCTTTGCATAGCTTGCTCCAAATTGCTAGAGCCTCCATTCAAATTCATTATTTGCTCATGAGCTTGAAGAGAGCCCACAAGCTCATCAATAGACATCACCGTCAAATCTTTAGCTTCTTTGATGGCAGTGACGATATAATCAAACTTCTTGTTAAAGACCGAAGGACCTTCTCCATGATTCTAACATCATCTAAGGCTTCTCCATTTCTTTTCATCTCCTTGGCCATCTTTTGCACCCGTGAGACATAGTCTGTCACTGGTTCTCCACCTTGCATCTTCAAATTTTCAAATTCAGCTATGAGTGACTGGAGCGCACCTTTTTGGTTTTGTCATCTCGTTGGCAGGATTTCTGCAAGACTTCTCATGCTTCTTTGGATGACTTTGCATCTGAAATTTTTGCAAAGGTTGATTCATCAACTGTAACAAGAAGTTGTTAGAGAAGAGAGAGATCAGAGAGAATAGAGAGAGGAGAGAGTTTGGTGAAAATTTTCTATATCCTTTTCTTGTTACTCTTTGTCACTTTTAAACAACTAGTCACACTTCACACACACTAGTCACGTTTACAACACACTCACAGCAATATTATTAACATTTTAATGGACTATTTAATCACCAGCCCACTAACCCTACCATAACACTGTGTGGTTTACATTTCTAGCCCACTATGTAGTCTTTTAGATAAGCTGGTAGAATCCTCTTCCTTGGGCCGGTTACATTACCCGTTGCTTCAAATGGGCCATCGTCCACGATGGCTGGATCAGGACGCGAGACAATCGATGGAGTGGGGCCCAACATCTCGAATGGCACAACGGTTGGCAGCATTGGTGGAGTCAACACGCTCTGGCGCGCGACGCGAGGGAACAGCTGCTGCGTGTCAGGCACGTCTGGGCGCGGCACGCGAGGGAACAGGTGCGGCGTGTCAGGCTCGTCTGCGCGCAGTACTCGAGAACGCAGCAGTGGCGTGGCAGACACGCGAGGTTCCAGATTGGAATCGGACGGCTGGCAGGCTGCCGACACTGCCAACGCGTGGGCAGCCGTTGGATCTCCTTGGGACTGTACAATCCGCGTGGTAGAAGCATTTAAGGGCTGGCAGGCGGTCGACTTTGTCAAAGCATGGGAAACTGTGGAATCATCTGGAAACGCACCCACCTTCTGTGTGCAGGCCTTGGGAAGAGATGTTTGGGAAACTAAATTGGAAGTTGCATGCAAAGGCCCCATAACTTGTTCTCCCTTCGCCAAAGAGTCATTCGGATTCCCATTTGAGTGTGCCTGCGCGACTCCCTGTGTGCGAGGCGTTATCTCTTCCTCCTTGTTGTGGAGGCTTGCCTCTTGTGTCTCACTAGTCTCCTTTGTAACCAGCAAGTCAGTATTAAGCAAAGAAACCTTATCTTCCCACGTAGAGTCTTCTGGTCCGAGTCCCTCCCATTGCACCAACACTTGGGGAACCAGGAGTCCTTTCCTCCAAATATTTCTGGAGGAAACCACTGCAATAGGACGATGAGACAGCGCCGACGAAGGGTTGTGCTCCGGCAACGGGTGGATGTGATATGATCGACTTGGACGAAATGGTCGTAGTAGGGAAATATGGAAGACCGGATGTATCTTTGCAGCGGCCGGAAGCTGGAGACGATACGCCACCGGACCTATCCTTTCCAAAATTTCAAATGGACCAAAATATCGGAGAGAAAGCTTGTGGGACGAACGGCGATGAACCGAAAGCTGCCGGTAAGGTTGGAGACGAAGTAAGACTAACTCTCCCACGGTAAAGTTCCAATCTTTCCTTCGTTTATCCGCTTGACCCTTCATAATTTGTTGTGCTCTGTACAAGTTATCTTTCAAGGTAGCCATTATACTAACCCTCTGTCCCAACGATGTATCCACAGCCTCATTTTTTGAACCACCAAGACAATAAGCCAGGAGATTCGGTGGTTTATACCCGAACATGATCTCAAAAGGTGTACTTCCTGTTGATTGGTGAAAGGAAGTGTTATAGTGGTATTCCGCCCAACTGAGGAATTTAGACCACAATGAAGGGTGAGAATGCACAAAGGCCCTCAGATAAGTTTCTAAGCAACGATTCACCCTTTCGGTTTGCCCGTCCGTTTGAGGGTGGTATGAAGAACTAAATTTTAATTGAGTTCCTTGCATCTTGAACAGGGAACGCCAAAAATCACTCAAAAAGATGGGATCGCGGTCAGAGACAATAGATTGAGGGAGGCCATGGAGTTTGCCCACATGATTCCAAAAAAGTTCTGCAATTTTAGGAGCAGAGTAATGAGACGGCAGCGGCACAAAGTGAGCAGCCTTAGAGAATCGATCCACCACTACCAACACCGCTGTGTGTCCCATTGATAGAGGTAAGTGAGTAACGAAATCCATAGTTAACTCGGTCCACAATGAATCAGGGGTATGTAATGGTTGCAATAGACCCAACGGGGGGTGATTGGGTGGTTTTATTTTCTGGCAAATTTCACAACTTTGAACATAGTTGCTAATCTGTCTTCTCATGCCGTGCCAGGTAAAGTTTCTGCTAATACGCTGGATAGTGCCCTGAATACCCGAATGGCCACCCTGGGGAGAAGTGTGCATGTCATGCAAGATGTGTTCCAGAATAGTGGAATTAGCAGGGATAAAGATTCGAGAACGAAGGAACAGAAGTCCGTTGCGGAAACTCCAATTTTTCCATTTGTCTGTATTCATGTTGGCCTTTATGTCTGTAATAATCCTCTTAGTATAGGGATCGGATTGTAACTCGGACTGTATGAGAGATGTATAATTG
The DNA here is from genome assembly GCA_032173675.1 of Gastrolobium villosum. Taxonomy (NCBI): domain Eukaryota; kingdom Viridiplantae; phylum Streptophyta; class Magnoliopsida; order Fabales; family Fabaceae; genus Gastrolobium; species Gastrolobium villosum. Next base: position 561,303 of record JAVKPL010012955.1, on the reverse strand, counting down.
AGAACAGGGCCAGTAATGGCGAACAGTTGCGGTGAGGACTGAATCCTGGCTGCTTCTGAAATTCGGGAAAGACTGTCAGCCACAATGTTGGTTTTGCCAGTCTTGTAAACAATGGAGTAGTAAAAGCCCAATAACTTGGACAAAAACTCTTGTTGTTCAGGTGTTTGAATAACCTGGTTCATCAGGTGATGAAGACTCTTGTGATCAGTGCGAATCACAAATGAAGAGCCCAGCAAGTATTGTCGCCATTTACTAACAGCAGACGTAATTGCATACATCTCACGAATATAAGTAGACTTAGCCTGCATTGTCGGAGCAAGCTTGCGGCTGTAAAAAGCCAACGGGCGCTCCTCCTGTAATAATACGGCCCCAATTCCAATTCCCGAAGCATCCGTCTCCACTGTAAAGGGCTTAGAAAAGTCTGGTAACCGGAGAATAGGAGCCTGGGTAAGTTTCTCTTTGAGTTGCTGAAAGGCAGCGGCAGCACTTGGAGACCAAGTGAAACCCGATTTGGTTAACAGATCCGTCAATGGGGCAGCAATTGTAGCATAATGGCGTATAAACTTTCTGTAGTAACCGGAGAGACCGAGAAAGGCACGAATATGTGTTGCTGTAGTTGGGATAGGCCACTCATGGATTGATTGTAACTTTTCTGGATCTGGAGAGAGACTCATACCCGAAATCACATGACCCAAAAATCGAATAGAAGATTGGCCAAAGGAGCATTTAGATTGTTTAGCAAATAAGTGATGAGACCGCAACATGGATAACACCTGATGAAGGTGAGACAGATGGTCTACCATCGAACAACTATAGACCAGTATATCATCAAAAAAAATAACCACAAATTTGCGGAGAAATGAAGCGAAAACCTCATTCATAGTAGCTTGAAACGTAGATGGGGCGTTCGTAAGACCAAATGGCATCACAGCAAATTCAAAATGCCCATGGTGAGTACGAAAAGCTGTTTTAAATATGTCGGCAGGGTGCATGCGCACCTGATGATGGCCGGATCGTAAATCCAACTTAGAGAAAATAGTAGCGCCATGTAGTTCATCAATCAATTCGTCCACCGTTGGTATAGGAAACTTATTTTTAATAGTAATGGCATTAAGTGCTCTGTAGTCCACACAAAAACGCCAAGTACCATCCTTCTTTTTGACTAACAAAACTGGTGAACTAAAACAAGATTGACTAGGTCTAATAAATCCAGCCTCCAACATTTCCTTGACCAGACGCTCAATTTCATTTTTCTGAAAGTGAGGGTATCTGTAAGGCCGTACCTGAACCGGTTTGGAATGAGGAACCAAATCAATGTGATGGTTGTAATGGCGGTCAGGAGGTAAGTTGGAAGGAATAACAAAAACATCAGCAAACTCCTGTAAGAGGGGATTGATAGCGGCAACAGTCTCTTGAACTGTAGCAAGTGTAGGTGAACCAGACAGACACATTAAGCAGCCCGAAATGGAATCTTGGGCCAGCAATTTGTACAACTGTGATGGAGTGATCGGTTGGGGACCCAGAGTAACATCGCCTTGTAAGATGACCTTAGAGTTATTGTAAGTGAAGGTCATAGTAAAAGCAGAATAATCAGTGAGAATGGGCCCCAGTGTAGACAACCATTGAACTCCCAATACCAAGTCTGCACCCTTTAAATCCAATACAAATAGGTCCATGACAAAGAGGTGGTCCTGAATATTCAGTGTGATAGCTTGGCAAGAAGCTGAGCAAAGCAATGCATCACCATTTCCCACTTGGACCTTAAACGGTGTGATGGCATTCAAAACCAATTTAAGGTGAGAGGCCATGTGTAAAGTAATAAAATTATGTGTACTGCCGCCATCAATTAAGATCTGCATTTGCTGACCAGAAAGAAAACCTGTCAAGCGAAAGGAATTATTGGAGCGGTGGCCAAATAAGGCATTGAAACTGATTTCAGGTTGTGGTATGTGGTCAATGGCTGGGAGGTCCAGCAATGGTTCAACTGTAGGAAGCGGGACAACCTCGTCGTCGGGAGTTGTATCCTCTATTCCCTCCAAATACAAAAGGGCAGCACGCCCTTTGCACTTGTGACCAGGGATAAAACGTTCATCACAATTATAACAAAGATTCTTTTCTCTCCGGGCAGCCATTTCCTCCTGGGAAAGTCTTTTAATAGGTATATTAGGTAATGTGGGAAACTGTTTAGGTGTGAAAGTGGGTGGCCGAATGATGGAAGTGTTGTCAGATGAGTGATGGGTTGTTGGACTAACAGAATTGAGGGGCACAGCTGAACGCACAGACCACGGCTTAACCTAGCGGTCGTCCAGAAATTGCTCTTCGTAAACTTTAGCATAAGCAAAAGCCTCTGTCATAGTGGCGGGTCTATGAATTAGCACGGATCTGCGGATTTTGGGTTTCAAACCCGCAAGAAATAGACTCTTACGAGTTGTGAGAGGTAAATCCGGAGCCCTACGAGCAAGCAGCTCAAAGGCATTTTGGTAGTCAGCCACTGTTGTAGATTGTTGCAGCTTAGCCAAAGCAATAGTCGGATCATCAAACTCAGTGGGTCCAAAACGTTGGTATAATGCCGTGACAAAAGATGTCCAATTAGGCAAGTTATTACTCTCGGATAAGTTTTGAAACCAACATGCAGCAGGTGGATCCAGATTAATAGAAACCATTAATAATCTCTCATCAGGTGGAACATGATAAAAACGAAAATAATTTTCAACAGCAAACAACCAGGTAGAAGGATCACCAGATCCAAATCTAGGAAAATCCATTTTCATTGGACGACCAGAATTACGAAGAGGACCAGAGCCCAAGATACCTGCACCAGAATTACTGGTTGAAGCAGTACCCTGATTGGACTGTAGAAGAGCCATGACGTCCAGGATCTGCTGACGGAACTCCTGACGCATTTCCTCAAAGCGCTGAGTCTGATGGAGCTCCAATGATTCCAGACGGCGTTCATGATTTATTTCAAAATTGGTCCATTGTTCATCTGCAGAATGACGTTGAAGCTGTAGATCTTGGATTTGTTGAGCAATATCCCTTAATCTAGTGTTTTCTGCCATCAACTCTCGATGAAAGCACCAATGTAACAAGAAGTTGTTAGAGAAGAGAGAGGTCAGAGAGAATAGAGAGAGGAGAGAGTTTGGTGAAAATTTTCTATATCCTTTTCTTGTTACTTTTTGTCACTTTTAAACAACTAGTCACACTTCACACACACTAGTCACGTTTACAACACACTCACAGCAATATTATTAACATTTTAATGGACTATTTAATCACCAGCCCACTAACCCTACCATAACACTGTGTGGTTTACATTTCTAGCCCACTATGTAGTCTTTTAGATAAGCTGGTAGAATCCTCTTCCTTGGGCCGGTTACATCAACACTTTGAAAAAATAAAAATAAAGCCTTCTTATCCTTTTTTTGTGTTTCTTTGGGCGTCCTTCTCTGTGCATCTGTCATGGCTGCTTCAACTGCTGCATCTACATGCTTCGAGTTTCCGGCTTCAACGAGTTCTCGGACATCTTGTGAACCTAGGAGTGTCTTCATGTGAGTGCTTTAGTTTCCATAATTTGACTTCGTCAATTTTGGAATTTGGGGTTGAATCATCTCCACCATCCTTGATCGACTGTGGCTCTGATACCACGTGTTGGAAATTTAATAAAAAAAGAAAACTAACAAAAAATGAAGGCTGCACTAATATTATAAAAGAAAATTTCACACAACCACTCTTCACTTTTTCTCTTTAAAAGTGCTACGACACCTCTTCTTCGTTTTTTAAGCAATTTTGAATTTTTTTATTCATATATTCATATTACAAACATATGTTATATATAAGAGATCAGTCACCGTTTCACCTCTTCATTTTTTTGTCTTCATCCATCATTTTCATGACATGTATTACCATGACTCATCATTAACCGATTAGAAGGACAACACTTAAGCCACATGGTTGTACACCCACGTCTAAGAATATTACAAGGACAACAATAGAGTAATATAATGACACATAGTACAAGAGCAACTACAATACAATGACACCTATTTTTAGAAACGGTGCATATAAAAGTTTGATATTTTAAAAAGAGAACCATCAATAAACCCAAGCTTGTTCTCGACACAGAGAGCAATCTATCTTCATGGCCCATCTCCAAGATGCATAGTTCTCGCTGGTGAGGAGCTAAGAGTCCAAGACTAAGCTGTAAAATTTCTGAATACTAAAATACTTTCAATTCATTCATATTTTTCCTCTTTAATTGAGGAGTATTTACAAACAAATCATCTATAAAATCTCCTAACAATTCCCTAAAAAAAATTCTCCGTTACAAACATTAATACAATAAAACTTCCTATCTGTTACAAACATTAATACAATAAAACTTCCTATCTGTTATAAATAGTATTTACTTCCTATCTGTTACAGACATTAATACATTTACAACAATATTTCAAATTCAAATCTTCCTATTCTAACACTCCCCCTCAAGTTGATGCATGGATATCAAGCATGCCCAACTTGTCAATTGTATCTTTTAGAACCTTTCCAGAGACTGCCTTTGTTAATATGTCTGCAAGCTGATTTTCAGATCTAATAAAAAGAGTTGTGATGATTTTCCGATCCAGTTTTTCCTTTATAAAATGTCTACCCACTTCAACATGTTTTGTTCTATTATGTTGAACCGGATTATGAGCAATTTCAATGGATGCTTTATTATCACAGTACAGACTCATAGGAATATCATACTTGATGCCTAAATCATTCAGAATATTTTTAATCCATAGGAGTTCACAAATACAATATGCCATACCTCTAAATCCTGCCTTAGCAGAAGATCTTGCCACAACCTTTTATTTTTTACTTCTCCATGTGACTAAGTTGCCTTCTACTAAAGTAAAATAGCCTGAGGTGGATTGTCTAGTAGTCTTGTCTCCATCCTAATCAGAATCAGTAAACCCTTCAATGCCTTTCTTGCTGTTTTTTGAAAAATGAATACCTTTTCCAGGTGTCCCCTTTAGGTACCTTAAAATTCGGTATACAGCTTTCATGTGCTCTTCACTAGGGGAATGCATGAACCTACTTACTATCCCAACTGCATAAGCAATGTCTGGCCGAGTATGTGAAAGATAAATAAGTCTTCCCACTAGCCTTTGATATCTTCCAATTTCGACCCACTTGATTAGGGTAAATGCCAAGAGTATGATTCATTTCAATGGGGTTCTCAGCTGGTTTAAATGCCAACATTCCAGTTTCTGATAGAAGATCAAGGGTATACTTTCTTTAGGTTAAAAAAATGCCTCTTTGAGACCTTGCAATTTCTATCCCAAGAAAATATTTTAAGGGCCCTAAATCCTTCATTTCAAACTGTGTTTCTAAGTGATGTTGAAGGGACTTCATCGCTTCAATGTCATCTCCAGTTAGCACCATGTCATCAACATAAACTATTAAAATAGTTATCTTCTATTTCTGTGTTTATAAAATAGAGTATGGTCACAATTACTCTGTTTGTACCCGAATCCTGTCATTGCTAAAGAGAAGCGTCCAAACCACGCCCTTGGTGATTGCTTGAGTCCGTACAATGCTTTTTTCAGTTTGCAGACCACCCCTTCACTATTCTGAGTTAGTTGCACTCCTGGTGGTACATCCATGTATGCTTCTTCTTCTAGGTCACCATTTAAGAATGCATTCTTTACGTCAAACTATTTCAGTGGCCAATCTCTGTTAGCTGCTAAAGAAATTAATATCCTTATAGTATTAAGCTTAGCTACCGGAGCAAACGTCTGTTGGTAGTCTATTCTATACTTCTGCGTATATCCTTTGGCCACTAGTCTTGCTTTGTATCAGTCTATGCTTCCATCCTCCTTTAATTTTACAGTGAACACCCATTTGCACCTAATTGTCTTCTTTCTATTTGGTAAAGGTGTTAACTCCCAAGTTGAGTTATTTTGGAGTGCTGCCATCTCTACATTCATTGCTTCCTTCCATTTGGGATCATCTAATGCTTCCTGTACACTATTTGGAATTGACACACTAGATAATTGATTAACAGTTAATCCATACGATTCAGATAAGTTTTGGGTAGATACATAGTTGCTAAGGGGGTATTTGGCCTTTACTTTGGGATCAGGTTCATAGAAGGTTTTGGGAATACCTTTGTTAATCCTAGAGGATTTTCTGGTCTGTGTTTGAATTAAATTAGAAGGAGGGATAGGAATTACCTCTAAGCTTTGTACAGGTTGGAATTATGGGACAACCACCAAGGGATCTCGGTTATGTGTGTTAGACAAGGTTGATGATGTTGTGGTGCAACTTCGGTTTGAACATATGGTGCTGCTGCAGTTTCATCTTGTGTTGCACTTGATGAAGTATTTGGTGCTGTTGCATCTAATTAAGGATTGGAGTTGAGAGGTATTACATGAGTGCTAAGCCATACTTCTTCTTCTCTGTTAATTATTGATGGTGGATTCTCCCCCTGAGAAGGAGAAGGAGAGACTCCCCCTGAGTAGTAAGGCTCATTCTCCCGAAAAGTGACTTCCAAAGTGACATATATTTTAGAGAAAGAGGGTCAAAGCATCGATACCCTTTCTGGACATCTGAATAACCAACAAAAATGCATTTTTTTGCACAGGGATCCAATTTAGATCGCTGATTTTTTGGGATATGAACATAGGTGGTGCAGCCAAAGATCCGGGGTTCAAGGTTAGTGGGGTGAGGGATAGAAAAGTGAAAAGTAAGGGCTTGGTAAGGTGTTTTAAAATTAAGGACACTAGAAGGGGTCCTATTAATAAGGTAAGTTGCTGAAGTTACAGCCTCCCCCAAATAGAAGGAAAGGACATTCATCCCAAACAAGGAAGCTCTAACGACTTCCAAAAATGTTCGATTCATTCTTTCTGCCAATCCGTTTTGCTGTGGAGTATAGGAGCAAGAGGTAAGGTGTTTGATTCCACGGGAGGACAAAAATTCAGTAAAGTCTCCTGACATATATTCCATTTCATTATCTGATTGAAGAATTTGAATGGTTGTCTTAAATTGATTTTGAACCATGTGAAAAAAAATTAAACACAGAAAAAACTTGTCCTTTATTTTTCAGAAGACTCACCCAACACATACGAGTACACTCATCGATGAATGTTACATAATACAAGGATTTAGAGAAGGAAGGGACTTTGGCAGGGCCCCATACATGAGAGTGAATCACTTGAAAGGGAATAATACTTTTATTCAAACTTGGATAAAAAAGAATCCTATGGCTCTTGGTCAATTCACAAACAGAACAATGAAAATCACTAATACTGACATCATAAAAAAATTGGGAAATAATTTTTTCAGATAGCTAAAAGAAAGGTGGCCTAATCACCTATGCCATAACCAAATACGATTTTTTGCAGACTCCACAGCCGAAGTAGCAAATGCACAAGGAGGGGAGTCACTGCTACCAGATGAGATATCCAAGAAACTTGCCTTTTCTAACACCATAACCAAGGGTCTCCTGTGTTTGGTTGTCCTGGAAAATACATTTATTTTGCAAAAAAATCACAGAACAATTAAGCTTAAAGGTTAGTTGACTAACAGGTAGAATATTAAAATCAAGGGAGGGAACGGCTAACACAAATTGAAGGTGTAACCGATGGAAAGAGAGATTGAACCCTGGCCAACAGTGGCAGAGGTTCCACCGTTGGCTGTAGAAATTACAGTATTAGGGGAAGGGGAAAATTAAAGAGGAGATGAGGGTCCCGAATCATATGATCGAATGCACCAGTGTCAATTATCCATGAATCAATTTTAGATAATGTAGAGAAAGCATGAGACTCTCCTAGAATTCCTTCGTAGACTGCATTTGCTGAAGGAGGAGGCCCTGTATCAGAGGAGGGAGGCAGCGCTTTGGTCAGAATTATCCTTCGTGGTTTCTTATTGAAATCCCACCATTCGGGATATCTAATGAGTTCGTAGCAGCAACTCTTGGAGTGTCCAGAATCTCCACAATGACTGCAAAGAAAAGGTTTGTTGAGTGATGGATCCTTACGGGTTTTTGGAGCAGGGGTCGTGGTGGAGGAGCGAGAAACGTGGGAGACTAGAGCGGAGGATTCCGGTGTAGATGCTAGTCGGCTCATGGTGACTCGTTGTTGATATTCACGGCGAATGAAGGCATAAGCTCCCTCAAGATCCAATTTGGGATCCTTCCGAAGTATCTCCCCTCGAACCTGAGCAAAGTCCGAGTCTAATCCACACAAGAAAATGTACAGGCGCATGCGGGCCATAGAGGAGTGGTTCTGAACAACATCAGCGACGGTGGTGGCAGAGGAGGATAAACGGTGGTCAATATCTTGAAAGATAGACAAAAGGTCGTTGTAGTAGGTTGAAAGGGGGCGGCCAAGCTGTTTGGTGGAGAATGCACGCTGATACAGTTCGAAGAGGAGGGTCTCATCAAAACCGTCATGTAAAGTTCTCCGGGCCGCGTCCCAGATGGCGGCGGCAGATTCAAGGCGGATAAACCGCGGCATCAGAGGAGGACTCATCGATTCGATGAGCCAACTTTTCACCTTCGTGTTCTCCGTCACCCAGGCGTCGTAGGTAGGATCCGTGACGGTGGGCTTCGTCGTAGCTTCGGTGATATAGCCAGACTTGGTTCGGGCACCAATTCGCATCTCCATAAGTTGGGACCAAAGCGGGTAGTTCGATTCATCAAGGATGAGGGTAACCGGAAAGGAGGAGGTTTCTTGCTGGATGATGATGTTGGACGGTGGGACGTTGGCAGCGGCGTGAGGTGGGGAAGATAGGGGGTGGGGTTGCTGTTTGCGTTTTCATTTTCCATGAGGTGGATTTAGGGATTCGACGCAAGGAAGGGGATAGGAGATAATAGAAGAAAAAAAAATAAGAAAGCTTATGTTCCTGGATCGTAAACAACTGATACCATGTAAAATTTCTAAATACTAAAATACTTTCAATTCATTCATATTTTTCCTCTTTAATTGAGGAGTATTTATACACAAATCATCTGTAAAACCTCCTAACAATTCCCTAAAAAAAACTCTCCGTCACAAACATTAATACAATAAAGCTTCCTATATGTTACAAACATTAATACAATAAAATTTCTTATCTGTTACAAACAGTATTTACTTCCTATCTGTTACAAACATTAATACATTTGCAACAATATTTCAAATTCAAATCTTCCTATTCTAACATAAGCTAGGATTGTCATCATGATGAAGGAAGAAAGAACTCAAAGAATTGCCAATGGCGAATCTGCCAGGTTGAGTGGTTGACGTCTTGACGAAGATGAATCTTGAGAATCCATTGTCGATTTTGAAGAAATAAGACAAAGTAAAGAGGTATTAGGCTAAAAAGCCGTGAAGACAAAAAAAGGATTTATGGATCGAGGAGTTACTTATATCACTAGAGATGAAACAACAAAAGAGACATCAACTGATACCATATTGCAACCGAACATGCAAGAGAGAAATAGTGAGGGAAAGCTGGGGAGACAACTCCATAAACTTGTCTTATTGAAAAGAAAGTTTTGTACAAGTTAAAGAAAACAAGATAAAAGTAAAAAGTAAATGAAGTAAAAAGTAAATGTAATATAAAAGAAGATAAGTAACTAAATGACATCATATTAGCAATAAACATTTGACATAGTTTGGTTGAGAATAGACTAAAGGTTACAAACTAAACATAACAGAAACTAAGTCTCTAAAACTCCTCCCCAATGATGTATGTATCTGGTGAGAATCGAACTCAGGTTCTCTTCCCACCTACTCAATTTGTGTTATTAATTGAGCTACAAGTATTGAGTTTTTGTTATGACTTCTTTATCCCAATAACATTGTTGAAAATAACATTATCTCTTTTGTCATTTGAAAATAACATCATCCCTTGTGATCTCCAAAGAATATTATTTTAGGATTGAGATTTTAAAAATTAATATAACCTAGGGAAAAAAGTATCTAATGTCTCTTTATATAATTTTGTCTAATATTCACCTAAATGACGTCGTTTTGAGGTTGAAAAATTTAAAAATTAGAATGATAAAGACTATTATAATCCTGAAATAAATTAAAATTACAAAAAATATCATGATTTCTACCCAAAATGACGTTGTTTCGGCGGATATTAGTTAAAGTTGTCTAAAGTAACTTTTAAAAAAATGAACCCTATAACCTAAAAGAAATTAAAATTATTAAAATATCCTCCAAACCCAAAATGACAAAGTTTTGGATCATATTTATGTCACCCAACTGGATAAACATTAAATTCTTAATCAAATTATAATAAAATGATTATAAAAGATTCAAGAATAAATAGGTTATAATTTCTTATAATATTCATTAATTTAAATATTATTAAAATTATTCATAAATTTAACATATATGTGTAATGGATAAATAAATTTAAAGTGAATTTATGATGTTATAGGTAATAAATTTAATACGTGTAAGAGTGTATGGGATCTATGTGAAGAAAAAAAACAAAGAAAATATTTATTTTTTTGGTGAAAAATTGCACGCACTTTTATCCTTGCATAATAGATAAATTTATCTGATGTGATATAAGAAATCGTACAAAAAATAAAGAAAGAAAAAGGGAAAAATGGAGCACAAGAAATAAACAATCGATTTTGCAGGTGCAGGGGTTTTTGTTGGGTTTTGCTGTCTCAAGCCAATGCCCTGAGAAATGCATCGACGCCTCACCATCTTCGCCCACCAACTCCTCTCTAATCCCACCAATCCTCTCCGGTCACTTCCCCGTACCACCAACACCGCCACCGCCACTTCCCTCTTCCACCACCGCCAACCCTCCTACTCCTCCTCTCATGGACGCCACCGCCTCCTCTCCTCCTTCACCCCCTTGCACCACCGCCGTCAACCCGATCGGGACGACCCTTCTACCCTCATGAAGGAAGACGGCGTCTCCCTCTGCTGCCAAATGTGGATCGACAACTTCCGCCACCCCGACAGGGTCGTCACCAACCTCACCTCCTTCCTCCGCCGCTTCGAATTGTGGGTCTTGGCATACCAAAAAGTCTGCACCGACGACACGGGCGCGTACACGCCACGTAACACTATCCAAAGGTCCCAACTTGATGACCTTTTGGCCCTTCGAAATGCCGTTCTCGATGGAAGGTTCAAATGGGGTGCTAGGTTGAAGTTCTTCATCAAATCCCCAAAAGACAAAACCGATTACGAATCTCTCTCAAAGAGGAAGATTAAGGCCATTTTGAGCACTACACAGCCTTCACCTTTTCAAGACAAGATCGTTCAGGAGGTTTTGTTAATGATTCTTGAGCCAATTTATGAGTCTAGGTTTTCTCCAAAGTCCTTTGCTTTTAGACCAGGGAGGACCCCACACACGGCTTTGAGGGTCATTCGGAGGAGTTTTGCTGGCTATTTGTGGTATATAAAAGGAGATTTCAGCACTGTGTTGGATGGGATGAAGGTGGGGTTGGTGATCAATGCTGTTATGAGAGATGTTAGGGATAAGATGATTGTTGATTTGTTGAAAGCTGCTTTGGTGACGCCTGTGGTCACGACGAAGGTTGGTGATGGGGAGGATAAGAAGAAGAAGAAGAAGAGGAAGTATCAGAAGAAGAGGGTGCTGGCTGAGGATGAGCCTAAGCCTGATCCTTATTGGTTGGATACTTTCTTTCGGATTTGCACCTGAGGAGGCAGAGAAGGTTCCTAATTGGGGGCATTGTGGAGTTCTTAGTCCACTTTTGGCTAATATTTGTTTGGATGAGTTGGACCGTTGGATGGAAGGGAAGATTAAGGAGTTTTATGTTCCTTCCAAGAGTGATGTTATATGGAATAATCCAGAAGGGGAAGCTGAGCAGGGAAACACTTCTTGGCCGGAGTTTGTGCCGACGAGTGGACCTGATAAAACTAGGAAGATGGATTATATAAGATATGGAGGTCATATCTTGATTGGTGTTCGAGGCCCTAGGGCAGATGCCGCAACGCTGAGAAAGCAATTGATTGAGTTTTGTGATCAGAGGTTTATGCTCAAGCTTGATAATGAGAGCCTTCCCATTGAACATATAACCAAAGGTATAATGTTTCTTGACCATGTTCTGTGTAGGAGGGTTGTGTATCCAACTCTCAGGTACACTGCTACTGGTGGTAAGATCATAAGTGAAAAGGGTGTGGGAACCCTTTTGTCGGTCACGGCAAGCTTAAAACAATGTATTAAGCAATTTAGGAAGTTGAGCTTTCTCAAGGGTGATAGGGATCCCGATCCCCAGCCTTGCTTTAGAATGTTTCATGCCACTCAAGCTCATACTAATGCTCAAATGAACAAGTTTTTGTCAACCATGGTTGAGTGGTATAGGTATGCAGACAACAGGAAAAAGATTGTTAACTTCTGCTCTTACATCATAAGAGGCTCACTTGCAAAGCTATATGCTGCAAAATACAAGCTTCGTTCGCGTGCTAAAGTATACAAGATTGGTGCACGGAACCTGAGCCGTCCACTGAAGGAGAAAAAAGGGCAGTCTCCTGAGTACCACAATCTGCTGAGGATGGGTCTTGCCGAATCAATTGATGGGCTCCAGTATACAAGGATGTCTCTTGTACCGGAGGCAGATTACACCCCATTCCCTAGTAATTGGAGGCCTGACCATGAAAAGTCATTGCTAGAATACATAAAACTAGAAGATCCAAAGACTTTGGAGGAGCAACAGAGTTGCATCAGAGAACAAGGTCTTGTTTCATCTCAAGATTATATTTCAATGCTTGTTTGGAATTACAAAAGGAATTCCATTCCTATGGACCATCTCTCCTTAATAAGGAGCAACGAAAGTGTTGCAGCAAATCAGCATTTGCTAGTTGGCTCAAACCAGGACGACCATGACTGCATAAGCAAAGAGCAAGAGAATGATCCAAGGATGAATGCAGCACAAATGTAACAGAAGGTTTTGTAAGATGCACTTATAAAGATATACTTCTTTTGTATGTAGTCTTTGAATATGATCTTTCAAGATATTTTGGACTCATTGAGAATCTGAGATATAGGCTTTTCATTTCGTTCCCTCCCTTGCCTGCACGTAGGGGTGTGTAAAATAACCGAATTGAATTGAACCAAACCGTATTTTTCTGAACCTGTTTTGAAAACCGAATTGGTTTTATAAACCAGTTTAAAAATTAAACCAAACCAAAATTACTGGTTCAAAACCGTCTTGGAACCAGTTTAGAATGGATTTGCATACTTGAACCGGTTCTGTACGGGTTCTAAACTGGTTTTGAACCGGTTCTGAAAAATAAAATCAGTTCAATTCGGTGGCAAAAATTTTTGGTTTGGGTTTACCCATATCCACCCTTACATAGTTGGTGTTAACCCATTATACTTTATATTTGGGTGGTAACACCACTTTGTCCCTTTTCTTTTGTTCTTTTCCCTTCCTTCCTTCCTACTTTCCTTACCTTCTAACATGAAGTGTATTTATTAAAATATTTTATGGGAATGATAACAGTTACTGATATAAAAACCATTGATGTGCTTTCACTTAATAGGTTAACTTTCATGAGAGTTAGTCCTTGACTTGATATTAGAACCTCTATCTAAATAAAGTTGAATCTCAACACAAAGTAAAAATAAGCTTGTGCATAGTCCATGCTGGCTGGTGCAAGTCCAAAGGCCTCTCGCATGAGGCAGTGTATTAGGGATATAGAGACCATTTCACTTAATAGTTTAAGCTTTTAGGATAGTTAATCCTTAACCATAACCTTAACTCCTGTTTTTGTGATGTGATTATCATGATACAAGGGCTAAGTATTTCCTAAATTTTTACAAAAACGCTTTGCTTAAGTTGGAGAGTAAAAATATCATGCTGCCATGTAGTTTTTACTTTAGGATTTTTGCTTCAGTTTCAAGCTCATTTGGTGCTGTGGTGGTCATCTTTCCAAGTTAGTTCTTGGTGAATCAACAAAAACTAAAGGAACAAGTTTCTCTATTTTTTGCCTCAAAACTCCAATAGATATACATGATGACATCATGATATACTTAATGACAACCTTTTTAGCTACCGCCCCTGTGGGGCTGCTAGTAATGATTGTTTAACACTAGGCCACAACTTTCTTAAGCAATTAGCATGGTGCTATAATCAATTGATGGGATGATACTCTTTTGTTGAGTAACTTTTAAATATTATACTTATGGTTAAGTTTGTCATTCTGATAAAATCATTGTTACTATCATGACTGCCACCAACAACATTCAAGCCTTTATCACATTGAGAGGGGTTGGCTACATGTATTCTAGTACGCCGTTGTCCTTGATCCTGTATCATGGATTCATAAGGTCCCTTGTATCGTATATCTTTCTTAAACACTTGAAATGAATTTGTGTCAGTTTTACTACATTGTCTCTCATAACTATTTACTAGTCCTTCCCTCCTTGCCCCTGCGCTAGCTAGCTCCCTCCGTCCCTCTTCATTTTTTGTTTTCATTTGGCTTTTGGGGGTTCACATTTTATCCAATATCCATTGGTATATGTGAATTCATATATCTGCTACACTCCTTAATTTCTAGATGCTTGTTGAGATTCTTAAAATCAGGATGAACGCATATATTTCTTGTAGTGTTAGAGACTTAGAGTGTGTTCCCCCTTTGCCCTCTTCTGCTGCATTGGTCTCTGAACTGATACTCTTCTTCCTCTCTGACTTCTAACATTGGTTTTCCACTTTTCGGTTTAACAGTTTACCTACCTGTCTGTGACTTTGTCATTTGCTTTTATAGCTTCAAATTAATTGTGTTGTTATGTGTTGAGATATATAGTCCCACATTGGTTGAAGAGCAACTAATGTGGCCTTTATAAGGTCTTGGGTACTTTCACCCTTTGAGCTAGCTTTTGGGGTGGTGTATCCCACCTAGGTTCCTCCTCTGTGGAAGCACAAAAAAGGTAAACCAAAGATTGAGCCTGTTGCATAATCCACGCTTCAAGCCAAGAGGGCTCTTGCGTGAGGGGGCGTGTTGAGATATATAGTTCCACATTGGTTGAAGAGCAACTAATGTGGAAAATTAAACTTGTGTGGTGTATCCCAAGGTTCTTTACATTATGTTAGCTGCGTTGCCATGTTGAAATATCTGTTTGTAACTCCTGTTGTCATTCATTATTTAGAATCTCAAGTTTTGGGATTAATGAATGCCAAATGCTACACTTGGCATTTTCTTTGAATCTTTTTGATGTCCAACAAACCTTTTTTTTTTTTTTCTCTTTTCAGGTTGATATGTTCTTTCTTTCACCTTCCCACCATGGATGCTTGCCAGAGAAAGGATATAATAACTGAAGAGTGGAGAGTTCTTTCGGGCAAGCGCTGAGTCGAGCAAAATATTGGGATTGCCACTCTGCTTGTGAACACTGGGCTACAAGATGGAGGTAGCACTTAAAAATGTGGAAAATAACTCCACATGTTGTTTTGGAGTGCTATATTAGTGAGTCCACAAGAAGGAGGAGGCAGCTTTCTATGCAAGACTAAGAAAGCGTGTTCCTTGTGGATGCATACTATAAGGCAAAAAGGGAATTGAACTCCAACAAGATCATTTCAAATATCATGTTAAAATTTTCTAAATTGATTATTTGTTCATAAGTACTTGTCCCATTTTTTTAATGAGTTGAGTAAATCTTCATATATGTATATTTTTCACTCTTTTCTGTACGGAGATGCCTTGAACTCAGAAGCTGTAATAACTTGGTGAATTTGAAAGCAGTGTACTATGAGGAAGAAGCTTTATATTTGATTTTTTTTGTTATTGATTCCATCAAAAGGGGGAAACGAAGAAAGGGTGCACAAGCATATCTGCTATCAATATACTTAAATATGTTGGTAGCTCCCGTTTTATTTTTTCTTAATACATGGCTAAAGTGATTCTGTTTCAATGCTATGAACAGTAAGAATAGATGGTTTTGAGTCTCTTGACACACGTATTTTTAAGACATAGGTAGGGAGAAATACCAGGCATCACACTAAAGAGAAGAGATAAAGTTTCTTACAAATTGGGTTCTACACTTGATATACTCAACAAAATCAGTGTTTAAGTGTGCAAACTAACGAAGTAGAACCAACTATAATCAAATAATAAAAATTGTGTGAATATAAGGTTGATATATTTGTAAGTCTATGTAAAACTATTCTTCGAGAAGCATCACGAGTCTTGACTCTTGACAGCTTTAAGGTGGGGTTGCTTTAATTTAATTCCTCAATCACTATAAAGATGATATGTCAACTGACCGTGATTTACACTTAATTTTGTATATCTGTTACCCTTCTCAGCTAGTTTAAGATAAAGGTCTGGTTTGAGATAAAGGTTAGATAAAAGGTCATTTACTTCGAGATAAAGGTAATTCATTAACTTTATTGAGGTAATTTATTGCATTCTCAATTAGTTAGTGATGTTAATGTTGATATTTACATAGGTAAGTTAGGCAAAAATAATTCTTAGGTAAGGATATATCTTTTTAATATGTTCATCCTCCAATATAATACTGCTCTGTCGTGAGTTTCGTATAATTTTACCTGGCCATCTTATCAGCATACCATTTTACAGGAAAACTAATGCTGTGTATAAAAAGGACAAAATAAAGTATGATTAAGAAAAGAATTGAGCTCAAATTACTAGTTCATGAACAACAATCATGTCTTGAATACAATGAATTAGACTAAAATAAGACTAAACTGGGGCGTATCCCAAGTTAGTTCTCTAGCCACCGGCTTCAATAAGCTCCCATAAATTGTGCTTAGCCTGTTAAAAGTGAACAAACAATCAATCATTTGTATTATACACATACGGAAGCCTATTAAAAACAAAGATAATCTGTCTGTCACTTGAAACAAATAATCAACTTCATTTTTCCTTAAGTCACAATCACAAAACATACCAGTTAAATATAAGCTGATGATTATTACTGTCACCATAATGGTAGATATACAAGCCCTTACACCGACAGCAGCTGAGGTTGACCTGCACAATTGATAGCTTCATCAGTATAACAGGAGTAACTCTTGTCAAATGGGAAAGTTGATAATGACCAATGGCATTGAACAAGAAAGATAAATACTAAATGAAGTGTAGGTGTTATGCTTTTCAATAGAATTAATTCCATTGTGATGTTTCATTGAGTTTTATTCACGGCTTTTACAACTTGCTCCTTCTGACATTCTTCATGCACTAAACAATACTTTAATAAAATGATTGCACTAAATGATAATAAAACAAGTGGAAGGAAAATCTAGAGTGAAGTTAATGACATCAGCCACTGACTAAAAAATGCAGCGTAAATCAGTTAACAATGAAGGACCTGAACAGAATGGAGTTGGAAGTGCTGGAGCAAGGAGAACAAAGCACAATGGAGACAGTATAGATTTTTATTTTCATTGAGCATAGATCAAATAACATATAAAAGCTTTCATAATTTAAATGAAAATCACCTTTGTACGAGGTCCTTGACAGATTCAGTGGTCAATCCAAAACTAAAAGGAAAGAGTGGATCATAGTGAGGATCCCCAACATTCATTGGGAGTTGATCTACAGATTTGAACCATGTCCTTGCAAGCTTACCACTGAAAGCATAGTCACCAAATAGGACATCTGTAACACCTTGGCCCTCAGTGCCTGGTAACCATGCTGCCACCAAAACATCTATAGAAGAAAGATATGGTTCAATCACGATAGGTCTTCCAGAAATGATGATAACCACACACTTAACAGTCCCGCAGACGTTGTTGATGATATTTGGACCAGGATCTATCATTGTAAGTGTTGCGCTGTCCCCGGCAGTCTCGGCATAAGCAGGCTCACCAACTACAACAATGGCATATTCAAAGTTGTTGGACTTAACAAAATCACCATCAGGGTTCTCACTAAAGACAACTTCTGTGCTTGGATCAACAGCTGATTTTATGGCGCTGAGAATAGTTGTTCCTGTCCAAGGAAAAGAAAGCAGTTTCAAAGAGGTGCACATAGTAAAAAAACAACTCCCCGTTAAACCCGACCAGCGAGTGTGGGGTGGAGGTAATCCTTGTACGCAGCCTTACCCTTGCATAATTGCAAAAAGGCTGTTTCCTGAATTCGAACCCATGACCTTTCAGTCATGAAAGAACAGCTTTACCACTGCTCCGATTTGCCTCCTTAAAGAGGTGCACATAGTAGTTACAGAAAATGGAAAACCGCAAATATGTTTTTTAAAAAAAATGTTATCTATCAAAGCAACTAAAGGATTTAGGAAAAGCTGCTTCTGCTCTTCTGATTTGACATGCATGCAACTACCTGCTATTAGTTATTAGAAAATACGCATCAAAAGCTTAGTGCATATTTATAACAATGACTATTATCCTGCATTGCTGCACATGATTATATAATTTTGGTAAGTTCAAATAAAGAATGCTCATTGATTACTTCTCTTACATATCAAAGTAAATACATAGTTTAGTACATCTGGAACCCAGAATCTCATGCTTCCATGGGCCAAGACCTCAGCTTTCTATGAATGTCTGAGTCACTTACCCCTAGTATCATCGTTGCCACTGAATCCTTGCCATTTGATTGTCCACCCACCACATTGGTAACCCAAATTATCGGCATGAGTACCAGCAACTAGGATTTTTCGGGCTTTCTTTGAAAGAGGCAGAAGTGGAGCACTTGAATTTTTCCCATTCTTAAGCAGCACTAGAGATTTTCTCACGGCTTCCTTTGCTAGGTCCCTGTGTTCCTAGTGAAACAACATAACCTTATATTTCATGACTCTCAATGTATCAATTATGCTAGGCTAAATTCTAAATCACAGGCAACAAGTAATGCCATTAAAGTTGCATACCACTTTTGTCATTAAATCACTAGCAGGCATCAGAGAAGGTCAATGCACAAAGGTATATTAACAAAGAATGTCAATATATTCTGTTTAGTTTCTTAACAAAAGTAGGTTTGAAGATTTATTTATTTACAAAAACTGCTGTCAACTTGAAGTATCACACAGAAGGTGATCATCTGAGATGGGTTGAATATCAAGAATCAATCCCAAAGGGAGGTCTTTAGTTCAGACCAATTGGACATGGTTAGGTGGATTTTGGATTGGGATGGTTTGAATGACTCACCTGGCTACCAAGTTCGCTGACTAAGCTGAAATCAGCTAGAGGATTCTCAAAAAGACCCATGGTGAACTTTACAAGCAAAATTCTCGCCACAGCATCATCGATACGATCCATTGGAATGACATTGTTCTTGACCAAGAGTGTAAGATCCTGAATGAACTCGTCGTATTTGTAAGGGACCATCACCTGTAATAATTAGTCAACAAAAAGAAAAACTGAGTTCTATAACCCTATACTTCAGTAAGCATTACATTGTTTTATGACTACATTTCACTCCAGTCCTGCAGGCAATTTCAGCATAAAGAACAGACTAACCATATCAACACCTGCTTCAATGGCAGCCTGGACAGAGTATGAGTAATTTGAATCGGGCGGTGTTGTAATTTTGTCAATACCTTGCCAATCTGAGATGACAAATCCCTGACAAACAAATGAACAAAATTGTGTTGTTAGTATCTGTAGAAATATAAGACTGAAATATACTTTTTCATATATTGATTAACACCCAAAGGGTTCATTATATACAGATTACAAAGTAGTTAAGAAGATGAAGTAATAAATAAAATACACAGTAACCAAATAGACATCACACTACTCACCAAATCAAAGAGACATCACACTAATCAAAGAGACATCACACTAATCAAAGAGACATCACACTACTCAAAGAGACAAGTAGTTAGAAATAATTAAAAGACTCTAGAATATTCTACACTCCCCCTCAAGTTGGGAGATATATATTGATCATCCCCAACTTGCTAATTAAATCCTCAAAGATGGGTTTGTGTAATCCTTTGGTGAGAATGTCGGCTGTTTGCTCCTTGGTAGGTATATATGACAAACATACACTACCCTCCTCCAATTTTTCTTTGATAAAATGACGATCAACCTCCACATGTTTGGTTCTGTCATGATGTACAGGATTTTGAGCAATACTGACAGCAGCCTTATTATCACAATAGAGTCTCACAGGTAGAGAATAAGATATCTTTAATTCTTCAAGAAGTCTTCTTAACCAGATTCCTTCACAAATACCATGAGCTAACGCTCGAAATTCTGCTTCTGCACTGCTTCTGGCAACAACAGTTTGTTTTTTACTTCTCCAGGTCACAAGATTTCCCCAGACATAGGTACAATATCCTGAAGTGGATCTTCGGTCCAATGCAGAGCCAGCCGAATCAGCATCTGTATAGATTTTTATCATCCTCTTGTGTCCTTTTAAAGAGCATTCCTCGACCAGGTGTGTTTTTGAGGTACTTGAGAATTCTATAAACCGCACTAAGGTGCTTTTCCTTAGGAGAATGCATGAATTGGCTAACCATGCTAACGGCAAATGCAATATCAGGTCGAGTGTGAGATAAGTAGATCAGCTTCCCTACCAACCTTTGGTATTGCTCCCTATCAACATCCTTTCCATCTTCAATTCCCAATTTAATATTGGGTTTCTGCAGGCTTGCACCCAAGCATACCTGTTTCTTGTAGCAGGTCTAGGATATATTTCTTTTGAGATAAGGAAATTCCCGCTTTGCTACGAGCAATTTCCATTCCAAGGAAATATTTGAGTGATCCAAGATCCTTTAGTTCAAACAGATTTTCCCTTTAAAGATTTTATTTCCTCCCAGTCATCACCTGTGACAATTATGTCATCAACATAAACAATGAGGATATCAATTTTTCCACTATCGGAGTGTTTAAAAAATAAAGTGTGATCAGTCTGAGCTTGGATAAATCCCCTTTCTTTAACAGCACGAGTAAATTTTTCAAACCACTCTCTAGGGGATTGTTTAAGTCCATAAAGAGACTTCTTCAACATGCATACAGAACCATCTCCTTCTTCAAAACCAGGTGGTGGATCCATGTAAACTTCCTCATGTAAATCACCATTTAAGAAAGCATTCTTTATGTCCAATTGATGCAAGGGCCAATCAAGGTTGGCAGCAAGTGATAGTAGGACTCGGATAGAATTAAGTTTGGCAACAGGAGCAAACGTCTCCTGATAGTCTATCCCATAAGTCTGGGTAAATCCTTTGGCAACCAATCTGGCCTTATATTTGTTGATGCTGTTATCAGCATTAAATTTTATTGTGAACACCCACTTGCAACCTACAGTTTTCTTTCCTCTGGGAAGTACCACGGACTCCCAAGTTCCATTTCTTTCAAGGAAAATTGCCAAGACAACATCTTGATATTTGAATTAAATATCAAATGGAACTGACTTACTAAAGAAAAAAACTCATATAACCAATGATGATCAACAATGAAGGCCTTAATCAGTTAAGTAGAAAATATATAGCCATGAGATATATTAACAAGTTACATGAATATTGACTTGTGAACAGAGGCGGACCGAAGGCAAAGAGAAGGGGGGCAAGTGCCCCCCCCCCCTTAAGATTTGACATGAAAATACCAAAATACCCTTAATTTAAAAATAAGTTTTCTTCTATTTTGTTTTTTGTTTTTTCTCCTCCACCCATGACTAGTGACTTGAGTACCTGACCCCCTCCATTAGAGCAAATCCAAACCTAATAACAGCAGTCATCGGAGACGGAGAGGATAGAGCTCTATACAATTGGTTTGTTATCTTTATTTATATATGATTTTTGAAGTTGCATTTTCATTTCTATTTGTGTAATGGGTTGGATCTTATTTGGCTTTTTTTGTGATCCTTTCAAAAGTGCAGCAAATAAAGGTTGGATCTTTATCTTCTCTGTACACATTGTAGTGCCTTGTAACGCCTCCATGCTTTGAAGTAGCCAGAGTAACTTCAGGAAAAAGATAGAGAGGTCCCAGCAGTGGGCAATAGCATCCCCCTTGTGGAAATCAATGCACCCATAACGACGCTGTCGTTACTCAAATCCCATGTATTCTCACTTTTTCACCATTACCTCATTTATTTATTTTTATTTAATACGGCTATATTATGGTGGAATTTTTCAATTGAATTCAATTCATTTGTTTTTTTTTTCGTTTTTCACTTTGATAGATAGATAGATATATTGTGGTGGATTATTCATTCTGGATATGCTTGGTTGAACTTCTTAGTGCCCACCCTTCATCCATGTTCTGGATCCGCCACTGCTTGTGAAAGTGACTAGGATATAGTTTCGATCGGAAAGATGGCGAGCAGCTAAATGAAGTATGCTAGCACTGTCCTTAGGCCCAGTGTCCTGATCTTCAGCAGTTAATATTACTCAACATTTTGACTACGAAAAACTATGGATAGAATATGATCTTTAAATTCCTTTTAGACATTTTCAAAAATTTTAATACAATTAATATACACCCTAGATGATCTCTGTATATGGGCTGTTTTTCATGCTTATACTCACATTTGTGTATCATATAATTTAATATCTATTTCTATGCCCAATCTTTTGACTCATGTCACTATTGTAGGATTTTCTTGTGTTTCCATGTTCAAATCATGTTATTAGTGTTCCACCCAACCCCGGGTCTGTTTCATATTAGACAGACAAGAAACATGACAGTCAAACAAGTGAGAAACATTACTGTAAAAAAACATTTGGTAGCAGCTTCCATTGCATAGAACAACTGTACCTCAACATGTATTAAGTAGCTAAGTATGAGAAAAGAAGAATACAAAGTATCCAATCACCTTAAACTTAAGGGTATTCTTAAGGAAGCCAGTGACTAGATCACGATTTGCATGCATCTTCACCCCATTCCAACTGGAGTATGATACCATGACTGTAGAGACCCCCTTAATGATGGAATCAGAATAGCCAGGCATGTGAAGGCTCAGCAATCCATGCCAGTCAATCACTGTGTTGTTCTCATTTATTCCCTTTGTTGTACCACCATCTCCAACGAAGTGCTTAGCACAAGCTGCTACCTTAGTCCTACGAGAAATATATAAACATAAATGAAGGATAGAGGGACAAAATGAACCTTTTATATATCAGTAACTACATAAAATACAAGTAAATCATGTAATCGTGATTTTTTCTTTTTCATATTTAGTTGGAACTTAGTTTTTGTGGTTGATGTTAATAATAGCTAATTGAGTAGTATCCCTAGCTTGGTGAACTGTTGTTGATAGTGTTTTCCCTTAAGTCAGCCAAACTGTTATTAAGAGAAACCTCTTAAAAACACCCTATTAACCGAATAAAATTTAAATTATAAATCAGTTTCCATTAAATCCAGACCACATGGTTACCAGAAACACAGATCAAATGCATACATCATATCAACAACTTGCAGATACAGAGGAACTGTGCTACCTTTTTCAACACTTTAGTTAAAATGTATAAGAATCTTTCAAATATAAACTATATTAAAATTTAAATTTATCAGTTACTTTAAATTAAATTAGCAATGTAAAATCACTAAAGATCCATTAACTATATGAGTCAGACAGGACCCATTGAGTTAGGAAGTTATAGATTTAGTTAGGTGGTTATAGTTGGAAGGGTAGGGGCTTAACTTAAATAGTAGGAGGAGTAGAAGGAGAGGGATTCAGATTTGTTATAGAGCAGTGGCTCAAGTGTAATAGGAGAAAACCTTTGTTGAAGGGAAAAACCTTGTAAGGAGAATTCTCTCCTCTCTGTTTGTGTTTCAGTCCTCACTAAGTGTTCTTTTTTACTCTCTATCTTCCATACATTTTCTCTGTTTTTATTTGAGGGTTCGTAAAAGTGCCAGACTCTATCATCTTTCTAAGGGGTGGAAAACCTTACGCATCAAAACCATACATCATTATAAAATGTGTACATAAAATGCCAGAAGAAATAATGAAATGCACTCTTCATTTGAAAAAGACTTTACTATCATTAATTTCATACTTGCCACCAACATATGGAAAACCCTTCCTGTAATTAGAAGGGATATTTCCTTGTAGACCAGGTATGATCTCTGTCATTTCTTGCACAATTTTAGGATCCTCGCTATAGCTTTCATAACATCGACCCCATCTTGGATCTCTACAAACCTATAAATAATGCTTCAGGAGTAATCAGGAAAATTATAAAGAAAAAATAGTACAAATTTGCAACCTTAAACTTGTCTAACAAGAAGTTTTCTACAAGTTTATCATTTAGACTCTTCATTTCATTTACCGCAATGCATGGAGCAAATACATAAGGAATCCCTGTAGCTCTGACTTCAAGAGCAGTTGCAGCACCAATCCTTTGTGCCAGGTCAGGATCCCTGTTCATCAAAGATTATTAGAACAGAACCAATGGTGGATGCATCCAATAAAGCATACACACAACTTAAGGTACCAATATAACACCATAAAGATTAAGATCATCTGAGTTTTAAACCTGCAGAATTGACCGAAAAGTTTATACAACACCCAAGTATATTGCAGGTTGAATATAATAACTGCCAACAGCAAATTTGTTTTAGTTCTATCATTCATATATCATACATTCACACATCATATCCAGCAACAGTTGCTCAAGCATGATGAAGTTTAGTTTCAATAAATAATCTTTTTTGAAACGGTTCAAGTGACAAGAACCTTTTTTCCAGGCCAGTTATCAATTTATCAAATACCATGTTACATATGAAAATTGTAGAATCAAATGCAGATAAATAAAATATAAAAAAACTCAACTTGCCTGGTACATCCAAGCCCAACATTATGGGGAAATATGGTAGCATTAAAGACATTATTGTGTCCATGAACAGCATCAATCCCATACATCATTGGGATGCCCAATCTACTTGCCAGAGACCCTTTCTGAAATTCATTTATCATATTAACCCAATCTTCAGCAGTAGCCCTTGGAAGGGGTTCACTTCCGCCACCACTCAATACACTCCCTGCACACAATTAAAAGAACCGGTTAATTGATATTGTCTCTTAATAACGTCACCATTTCCATTGATTACCTATTCTTAATTCAAATTTTTGTCAATTACTAATTCCTGGCTTCTTTCATTATCCTATTTAGCTAGGTTGTTAGTAGCGGCCCGTAGCGCCGCTAAACCGCTACCGTAGCGGGTAGTTCAAGATTAATGGATTAATTTGAATCATTCTAGAACTGAATTTGGGAAAGTTTAGTGAGGTTCTACAAAAAAGTCAGATTCCATCAAGTTAGATGCTACGACAGTTAAAACGCAGATATGCATTTTATAAGGGAAAGTCATTGAATTAAGAATTCTAGAATTTTAATCTTGATTCTAAACTCATTTAAACCTGTACAAACCGCGACGCTACGCTACGCGACATTGGCTCTAGCGGAAGGTAGCGGCGTAGCGTAACGGCAATACCCCTACCCGCTACACCACTACACCACTCCCATGTTGGAATTTGATGGAGAATCCGGAGATGATGATGATTTTTTTCATTAATTCACTTCTTGTACTTGACTATTTGACAATTTTATTGTTCATTTGTGTTTAATTTTGGATCCTTCCTTTATGTTCCTTGTATTTGACATTGATTGTGGAATTATGTGTTTGATTTTGTGCGACTTCTTATGTTTGAGCATTAATACTAAAAGCGGTATTGCCTCGTTTCTTGACTGTTAGTATAATATATATGGAATTAATACATATATGGAATTAATACTTCACCGTATGAAATTGTAAAAACTAACAAGATTCATTACCCAAAGAAAAAACCTAAAAAGATTCAAAAATCTATCCTGAGTCATAAATGAAAATGAATTATATATGCTAGCCAGAATTACACAGAAGAAATTCTTTCAACATAAGTGAATAGAAACATGACAAGGAAAGGATGTCAAGCAAATACTGGAAAACATGAGACTCATCACCACCAAAACATATAGTTTAAAGGAGTTATCAAACTTGAAAACAATTAAATGCAATGTGGATAAAAAAAAAACATGACAGAAAACTAGAAGCTTGGTTATAAATTGGTTTATTGCCTGGACATGAAAGTGCAACTTTAATTCAAACATTATTCATTGAGAAGAAAAAGGAGCTTTATACCTATGAAGTTCTTTAGTTCTTACCTATGAAGTTGGTTTTCATAACATTAGCATTGGCAACACTCCTATCAATTTGAACCATTTGACCAATCTTCTCCTCCAGAGTCATTCGACTCAGCAAGTCGTTAATCCGAGTTGCAAGAGGTTGTTTTGGATCTTTGTATTTCAAGTACTCAACTTGAGCTTCTCCAGTTGATGCCAACAACCAACATAGCCACAAAATACCCAACAAATGAACCAAAGTCCTAGACATCTTGAATTTCTCAGCTCAAGCTTCACCTGCACAATTGGAACAGAAGAGAAACAAACCCAATAAAGATACAATTTTTTTATTTATACCCCCACTTGGTCTCTAAAGGTAAATGATAGAGCAACTAAAGAAAAGCATATCCAATGAAATGGGGTTTAAGAATACTCTACCCCTATACCTTTATTTTACAGTTTTTTTATTTTATTTTATTTTACTTTTTAAGAAAATGGAAATGTGAAAAGGGATATAAAGTATATAACCAACAAAGATCAAAGCACACTTTTTTGCAGCAGAAAAGAAATTTTCACAGCAACCAAACATACACTGAAATTGAAGGAATGAAAACAAGCAGCAATAGCACAAGTAGGTGTGGGGGAAGAAGTGTGTGTCACATAGGGAGAGAGAGGGAGGATTCACAAGGAAAGCAAAAATGGTGACTTTATGAGATGATTTTTCAAAAAGTAAAAACTTTGGATCCGATGGACAAATGGGGGTGAGAGAAATAGTGAAAATGGCAGAGTGGGAAGCATAGAGGGTGGATAGTAGTGGGAGACACTTACCACTGTTTGCGTCTGAGTTGGGCGGTTTTTTCTCTTTGTGCAATGTGGAGGTTGTTGCCTAAGAAAACGTGGTGATTTTTTTTTATTTTTCTTAATTATCTCTTAATTTCATAGAGTTTTTATGTATTAATCCGAAATTTGAGAAGAATTCAGAATTAAGATTTTAAATTTAATTTTTTTTAAGATGATATTGACAGGATCAAATACATATTTTCAATCTCAATTACTCAACTTTCATATATGAATTAGAAATAAGTTATTCTACTTATCATTCTTTTTGTCTATTTTTTTGTCTATTACAATTAGATCAGAATCTTAAGAAAAAAGAGAAAGATAAATGTTAATTAAGATTCTGATCTAACGATATTTTAGAGTGGTAAATAGAAGTAGACAAAAAAATAATAGATAAAATAACCTATCGAACTAAGCAACCATCATTTTATAGAAAGCGTGGCGATAATGACAACATTAACAAAATGTTATTAATTTCTGCCTTTGTTGTAATGGAGGGATAGTTAGTGGAAACGGGTGTTCCATTTTAACATGATGATACCATGGTTCAATTATTTATTGATAGATTAAAATTGTGAACATTAGCAATTAAAATTATTAGTTCTTCTTCACTGTTATGAACTTTGTTATTATAGCTGTGAACATTAATTTATTAACAACTAATTGAGATTTCTCACATAATATCATCATTTTATGATTAAAAGATCCATTCCAATTTGAATGATAAT
This sequence comes from Gastrolobium villosum, assembly GCA_032173675.1. Lineage (NCBI taxonomy): Eukaryota > Viridiplantae > Streptophyta > Magnoliopsida > Fabales > Fabaceae > Gastrolobium > Gastrolobium villosum. The sequence goes on along the minus strand of JAVKPL010012955.1, from coordinate 533,755 downwards.
TACTAATAGCAACACAAAATCATTTTTCTCTCCTTTTTTGTTGTGTTAATATTATAAGTGTAATAAAAATAATAATATTAAATAAAGAATTTAATATTTCTATAATGAATGTAGATAAGTTATATATATTCGCTTCCAAAACGATGTTATTTTATGTTGAAAAATAAAAATGAAAAAGACTATTATAACCCTGAAATAAATTACAATTAAAAAAATATCTTGATTTTTGCCTCAAAAGTAACGACATCATTTTAGACTCAATGTAGATAAGTTATCTACATTAATGATAGAAAAAGCGAACCCATAAATAAAATTATAATATTATTCGAGTATTTTAATTTTAGTTCAAAAAAGTTATAATCTTTCACAAGAAATTAAAAAGACGAAAAGTCTGGCTATAAAAAAAAATGAATTTTTTAAATATATATAATAAAAAATAAAATAAAAATTAAATATTGTTGTGTATAATAAAATAAATATACAATAAAAGCTCACATGTGTATCACATTTAGCCTTTTTAGTTCACCTCCAATGCATGCACGACGGAATGTATGAAAATGAATGATTGATTGTGTCAGTTTGGACTACGATAATTTGACAATTTTGTATTTTATTTTCTGTCGTAGGGTAAGTGTTATTGACTGAATAAAATGTTATATCTAAACTTTAAATAAATAATTGTCTTATAAGAGTCAGGTGTAATAAATTTCAACAACTTGCTTACCACAAAAAACAAAATTCAACAACTCAAAAAATAAAATAAAAACCCTTTCATTTTTAATTAAGAAAGTTTCTTTCATAATTTTAAAGTTCAATGTTTTTATATTAATCTTTTAGGTGTTTTTTTATAATAATCTTAAATTTTTGGATGAGTTACAATTTCTGTACTAAGTGTCTTTAAATTTTATAAATATCATTTACCTTATATAGAAAAAACAGGATACAGAGAGTTTGAATATTCAATTGTTACTTTGTTACTTTTTATATATATAAAATCTAAACGTCCGTTTGTATGGATTTTTGTTTAAAAAAATTGTATATTATTTTTGGAAAAAAATATTTATTATTTTAAAGGGCATAATATGTCATTTTAAGTAAAATGACCATATTTTAATATATATTTATTAATTTTTTATATTATTTCTCTTTCACAATACTTTTTTTCTCTCCTCTTAATTTTGTGAAAAAAAAAACATAAAACTAATAAAAAATCAACAAATATAAATCAACATACAGCCATTTCATTTTTTTTATGATACAAAGTTGTGCCTTTTAAAACCAGAAATATTTTTTTCATTACTGGTTTGAATGAACTTTTTAAAAAGATTGAAAACCCATTTGGATGGACTTTTGAAAAAGGCATTTTTAATGCCTTGTTATTTTTAGAAGAAAATTTTAAATTTTTTAAAACTTATTTATGTTTAGATGAATTCCATAAAAAATACTTTTGAGTAAAAAAATATATTTGAATGTTAAAATTAATAAATATTTTTATATATAAAATTAATAAGTGATATGAGAGTGGACAAAATTAATTTTGAGAATTCTGTACCAAAAAAAAAAAAAAATTTTGAGAAAAATATGTGACTTTTGAAATCTATTTTTTTTTCAAAACCAATTAATCTTGATTTTAGGTTTTTTTTTAATTATTTTTTTAAAGTTATATCCAAATACACGTGTTAAATAAAAAGCAACTTTATTTTGAAAAAAAAAAAGTTTCTTGATCATCCAAATGCATAAGTATTAGTTTAATTTCAATTAGACAAGCGTTGAGAAATATTTTTTTTTCAAGTCAAATATTTCAGAAAATTCTTCATTGCTCGCATTAATCTGATGGTTAAATTATTTATTTATTATATGTCAATTGATTCAGTGGCTTGACAACTGTCCTTGAATTTTATTGGTTGTGTAACATCGAAAGCTTCATTTAATTGATGGATAGACAGACAAATTGGGAAAAGGTAGATTCCTTAACATAAAGAGTCATATTTAGCCAAAAACAAAAATATTTTTTTAGTATAAAAAAGAATTTTTTTTTTTAAGAAAAGGGAGATATGGATCCTGTCTTAAAGATATGGATGGCTACTGTGGTGTGGTACCATGTCCAGAAGTATAGAACATGCAAAGAATAACTTGATTAATGAAAGAAAACTAGCTTTTCTTTTCACATTTTGTTAGAGAATAGGATTCTCCTATAATCCCATAACCCATTCTTCGTTACTAGATTTCATCATTTTGTTCAATAAAATATAGGGGAATTGTTTTCTTATCTAACATATGATAAAATAAGTTTCCTATACGTACATATAAAGGGGAGAGAAAAAAATATAAATGAGTCTCATCTATTTATATGTGTGTGCAAAAAAACTGTTTTATCTTATGTTATGTAAGAAAATAATTTCCCATAAATATAGGATAATATTATCCTTCTGTAATTAGACATAGAAATTATGACCTAGACAGACAAGAAAGTGATCCGCATTATATTGCTGGAGGAGAAAAAGAAAGAAAGTTGAAACTCATATATTTTTTCTATTACCCGAGTATATTTTTGGTACTACTGTAGTATGTACTCCTTTATTAAAAGTAGAGAAATATAATGGTATAGGGAAAAATAACTATACAAAGAAGGGTAAAATGGTAAAAAAATATATTATTATTTTTAAATTAAATAAATGTTGCACTGAGTCTTCAGTATTACAGTATTACTGAAGATATTTCCCTATTACCCACATGAGACAACAATTTTCCAGCAACATACAATAAATAAAGGTTTAACTTTTCTTATGTTGTAGGATTGTAGGGAGAATATCTTTGGTGCATCAAATGTACCGAACTCAGTACATCTTTTTTCTAAATTTGGTAAAATTTGTAATGTGGCGGGAAATGAAAAATTCAAAAGTGGTGAAATGTTTTCTAAATTTGGAAAAAAGATGTACCGAATTCGGTACAACTGATGCACCAAATATATTCTCGATTGTAAGAGAGAAAAAAAGTAGAGAGAAATTGAATGTGAGTCCCATATTTTATATTTAAAAAGAAAAAAGAATTAATTAACACGAAAAATGAATTTATGTAGGAAAGTGATGTACTCTCATGTAGCATGAGAGTATTATTTTCCATAAATAAAACCCATAAATATATTGCAAAATTTCAGCTTTTTAGACTTTGGTTTGGTCCCACCTTGTTTTGATGGATTTGTAGGTTATAACAAATTAAAAAAAAATAAAAAAAATTGAAGAGGGCTACAGGTAGGGGTGTTAACGGGCCGACCCGAGCTTTGTTCTTAAAAGGCTAAGCCTGTGTTTAAATGTGTCAGACTGACTAAGTCTGTTACTTGTTATGAATATAATTATTGGCCTTGTCCTGACTTGTTTACAAAAACAAAAGTCTTGTTTAGTCCGTTGGCCTCTTTAAAAAGAATAAGACAACAAAAATTTAATCAAACAGAATATACAATCAACTTGTTATAAAGTAATATATATATATATATATATATATATAATCAACAACACTAGTAATTCCATAAATACTCATAAATTAAACGTACATCTAAACAACATAATGTATAACAAAATCATTCAAAAAATATGGTTAACTAATAAAATGGGGTGAAATGGATTAAGGAGAAAGAGAGGACTACTAAAAATAGTATAAAAAATAAAATAAAAAAATTTAATATACTAAGCCAGCCTGGGAGGCTTAAGGTCGAGCTTTTGAATTGGAGCCTGATGCCTTTTTATTAAACGAGCTTTAATACAAGTCCAAATCTGGTTCCAACAACCAATTTTAGACATGTAAGCTCAGGCCTTCACGAGTCAAGTCAAAGGCCCTTGAAAGGCCCCTGGTTCATTTACCACCCCTAAGAAACCAAATAATATGTTGGTTTAAAAATATGTGGAAGGGGAATAAATATGATCGCTTCTCTTCCTTTTTAGATGTAAAGTGAAGGGATAAATAGAATTGTGTGTTGTGAAATAATTTCGGGATAAGAGGTAAAATGTCACATTTTGGCATTTAATTGTTGAAATATCACGGTTCAAATTTTCTTTTACTCATATGTCACGTTTTAGCGGGTTTAATATGTCTTGTGTCAAACGAATAATGATTCTTTGTTAGAGATCATTTAGGACCCGTCATTTCTTAATTCTTACAACATGTTCTTCTTCGTGTGACGTGTGGCAAAATAATAACCCAATTGTATAAAAAGAAAACACAATTTGTTGCCACATGTCACACAAAAATCCACTATTAGAAATGACGGGTCTTGAACCCGCCAAGATTAATGGATCATAAAACATAGCATATTGATAAATAAAAAAAATTGAACCATGACATTGCCGTAAATAATTTTGAAAAATGTAACAAAAGGATAGTTGTCCCTATATTTCCGTTGAACTTCCTCTAAAAATCAATTTAATGCCTTTTCTATACAAGTGCTTTCACCACAAATAAAGATGACAAAAATGATATAAGATGGACTTAAACAAACATCCTCTTAAATTTGGGAATACTAATGACTTTAATCTGACGATATGGATGACGGATAGGAGGGGTTATAGCTTCTAAAGATTAAGTTCCTTTAGCTTATGACACTTTCGGTTTGATTTGTGGTTATGTCGTGGCTTATGTCATAACATTCCGTCTTTCTAGCTGCATTCCCAATTTGTTTGAAGGCACTTTGCCCCCGAGTCCCGACATCTCCTTTTCCTTCTCAGTTTTTCCTTTTCTCTCAGAGGTAAAAGAAGGGTAGAATCCTTTGCTCCCAGGACATTACAGAGCTTTGTCCTTACTATCTCTTTTCCTGCCTCACTAAGAAAATAGTTCCTTTGGTGGGACTAAACTATTAAATTACCTCTCATTTCTCAAAATATCAAGTTGAAGATAAAAGTTGTTTATCCATCCACACCTGAATATTGCATAATTCAATGTTTAAAAATATCATTATCATATCAAATGGTGGTATTTCAATTAGCTCATGAGCAGTGCGAGCAGGTATTCGATCATCTCCGATACTATTTTTAGAATAAGTTTAAAGTCTTAATCCTGGACCTGCCCCGAATGGGACAAGTCGAGAAGCGATGAATCGATTGGAATATTTTCATTATATATATATATATATATATATATATATATATATATATATAAGATAGGATCCTTTGACACCTCATCTGAGAGCCACTAGATCAAAAAAGATCAATGGTGTCACATGTTTACAAATCAGAGTTGTTGATCTTTTTTGATCTAACGACTCTCAGATGAGGTGTCAAATTTCAAATTTGACATTGGTGTCAAAGGATCCTATCCTCTCTCTCTCTCTCTCTATATATATATATATATATATATATATATATATATATATGGGGCAGGATATTCTTACACTAATGTAAAAGTTAGAAGTCTTACACTCAATCTTGATCACTGATCCACTCGTATCCAATGGCTCACATTACTAAAAAAATTGAGCCCTTAGGTATAATTAGAATCAGCGGACAAGATTTAGAGTGTAACTTACCCTGGTGTAATATATATATATATATATATATATATATATATATATATATATATATATATATATATATATATATATATATATATATATATATATATATATATATATATATATATATATATATATCTTCAAATGTCTAAAGGCATATTTGGTAATAAGACTTTTAATTAAGCCAATAAGCATATAACTTATTTTATTTTATTTTTATTTTGTTGAAAATAAGCATATAACTTAGATAAGTTATTATGTTAGCAAATCAATGTGTTAGATTTTTATTCTCATAATTAAAGGAAAAGAACATACATGGTGCATTATCAATCAAAAAGTAAAAGTAAAAGAAGATTTGTACTAGGAGAAGGATATTCTTACTACCAAAATTTTCTACTACTAACTTACTACCTATCTAATCACCATTGAATCAAAGAGAGAATGTTAAAAAGATTTTGAAAAAAGAGAAAATGTTGATCCAATGGTGATTAGATAGGTAGTAAGTTGGTAGTGAAAATTTTTGATAGTAAGAATATCCCTCATCTTATACTAGAAATAAAAATAAAAGAAGATGAAGAAAAGAAAATCAATACCAATATATACATAAATAAGAGGTGACAAAGTAGGTCGGCCGATCCCAACCCATCTCGATTAGCTATTAACTCGCTAAAAAAAGTGTGGGGCTGATTGACCGCCTCTTGAATATGGGTTGAAAATATCAACTTGCCCTGTTTTATGACAAGTTGATAGACCAACCTGTTTAAAAAATAAAAAATAATTAAAATTTAAAAATAAATTATATTTTATAAATTTTATCATGCTATTTCATTTCATTTCATTTCACGTTGCCCTTAATTTTTTCAATCTCAAGCCTAAACGTATATTAATATTCAGTCACACATTTTTAGGAACTCATTTTTACCTTCATATATGGATAACCTTTGTAGAATTAAAGTTTTTTCTTTTATTTTCTACGAGAATACTAAGATAAAAAAAATTGATATCACAAAAACTTAGTGAAAAATAAAATACTATTTAACAGTAAATGAAAAAAATATCCTGTGGGCCAACCAGCCTCGTGGCGGGTTGAATCTATTTTGACCCACTCTTATACTGGGTGAGTTAAAACGGGTCGGCGGATTAAAAATCTCAATCCAACCTGCCAATTGTGGCGAGTTAAATGGGTCAACCCAATGGGTTGAGCCCATTTTGCCAATTCTAGCAACTAAAAGCCTTGATCTATCTTATTTTATTTTTTGTTAAATGAGTTAGGTTATAAGTTTTTGACGAGTTATCTAGTTAACCTATTTTTATTCCTAATCATAAATTATACTTAAAAGTAAGGGGAATGCTACTCTCATTTTACATGAGAGTAATTCTCTCATGTTACAGAAAGAAGCCATGTGGGGGCCACCATTAAAGAATAAAAAAGAAAAAGAGTGGGTGCGATTTTTGAAGTGAGATAACATGAGATAATTATCTCATGTAAAATAAGAGTAGTATTTTCCTAAAAGTAATTACAAAGTATATAAGCTTAGGAAACAATCCCAAATAGACTGCAAATGCAAATTAGATCTACGTCTTAAGCAACCTAATTAAATCAACAAGGAGAAAAGCATAATTTCATGACATTTAAAATTTAAAAGATTCATGCAACATATTAAGAAGATAAATTATTTAAATATTCATGCAACGCAGTAATAGCTTCTTCTTTTTTGGGAGCAGTAATAGCTTGTTCAAATAACTTTTAAACCTACAACATTTAACAAAATACAAATTAAGAAGACAAACAAAAATAGATTCATACGACCATATTCTATGACTTTAACTCCTGATCATAAATTAACTCTACGCGATATTGTTTATAAAAAAAAAAAAAAAAACTCTACTCGATATTATAAACGGAAAAGCCCAACAAATGCAAAATCAGGCTAACTAGTCCGAAGCAATTTAGCCCATTGCGGATGCAAATCAGGGCAAATAAGCCCAACTTTTATATTTAGGTTGATTGCCCATTACCTCTAAGGACAAATTCAGTAAATTCAAATTTTCAAAACTTCTTTGACCGAAAATAAAAAACAAATAAATAAAATTCACAAGTTGTTATCCAAGAATTCACAAGTTCTCTCTTTCTTTCTTTTTGTTTCGTTTCTTCGTTTTGCTCGTTCTATATGTTAGAAAATATAGAATGAGATTATTACGATTCGGTAGTTAAAGATGGAGGAAGAGGCATAATACATGAATTACACCACCCAAAAGTTAGATCAAAAGGTGGGAATGCCCAAAACCTTATAAACTCCATACTAATTGTTCATTCAATGAGATTATATATCTGAACACGCACCCTCACACGAGAGTCCATTGGGCTTGAAGAGTGAATAATACAACAGGCCCAACCTACCTGTGCTAAGAGAGTCCACAAGAGAAAGTGAGGGACGGCAGAACTCTGATAAAACACCACCCCAAAAGCTAACTCTAAAGGTGAGAGTGCCCAAAGCATTATAAATTTCACATTAGTTGTTCATTCAACCAATGTGGGACTATATATCTCAACATAAGAGTCCCATAGACCGGACTAAATGCAGGCCAGTCAATTTGTCTGTCTATAGTGTTTTTATTTATTTAATATAAGTATAGTTGAAAATATTAATTTCAAATATGTTATATAATAAATATAAATGTTGTAGGTCATTTTCGTTCTTAGAGGCATAACAAAAATTAAAAAGGGATGCGTTAATGAAACAATGTGTTTTAATTTTTTTAGTGATGTGTGATAATCTAGATCATAAATAAAATTATAAAAAAATGTAAGGTATAGATTTATTGAGCAGACCCCTTTTCTTATCTATTAAAAGGAGAGGATGCTCACTTATTAATTAGTTACACAATTATTAATTTGCTACTATTTTTTTTAATTTTTTTTTACTTTTATTAGTTTTAAGTGCAAATAAAGTTGATAAAGTAGATTAAACCTCACGAGTTAACTCGTCAATTTGTCAAAATCGAGTGGAGTGAGTTGTAAATTTTAATCGTCGAACCCAACACTACATGTCCCATATGTAGGTGGGTCAAAGCGGGTTAAGGGTGGGGTGGGACAAGTCAACCTGCTGTTCAATTTTTCCTTTTTTTAGTTCAACTTGTCATCTTCATGTGTTTAACATCATTTTTTCACCAACATATTCATGATTTTAGTGTCATATACATCATATGGGTTTATTGTTTCTCATATTGTAGGAGATAAATTTATCTCCTATACACACATAAAAGTGTGTGAAGCCCATATTTTCTCATTCTCTCTTCTCATCACATGGGCCCCACATACTTTTATGTGTATATGGGAGATAAATTTATCTCCTACAATACGAGAAACATCAGACTCATATCATATACGGTACATTTGATTTTATATTTGAATATGATGCAGTCTTATCGCAAAATTGCAACATCTACGAGTGTCTCCGAAGGTCAGATCATTATCATTACAACTGAAGGTTGAATTCAACAAAAAAAAATTATTTCCATGCAATCATCAAAGAAATTTTGTAATAATAATATTTGTACAAAAATAAGCTCCTTATTCAATCCCACAAGTCAGCAAATAATGTGGTAATACCAATATTAAATGACACTTATCATGGTGGATTGTCGCTTATCCTATTGATAATAGTTCTCCTCCACCATGGACCGACCCTCTTACCTAATAGTGGTATCAAACTCATTGGTTGATTGACTTATATGAATTGAGTATTTGGAGATAATGATTGATGTTCGGTTCTGTAATCCTTCAAAACCCATGTTTTGGATCCAAGGATTTGATGAGAATAGCCAAGCCTTGATGACAATATAAATGAAAAGACTAATAAACCTAACATCTTAAGGTTTTACATTGAGATATGGTGTTAGGCTCACGTGTTATGGATTATTATTTAGCCTATTAATGCATTGATGATAGTCTCCTGTAATCTGATTTACCTTGGCCACATAACAATGGTATCAAAATCAATGGTTGATTAACCTGTATTAGCCGGGAAATTGGCTGACCAAGTATTTGAAGATGGTGATTGGTGTTTAGGTTTGTAGGTTGTGCTAAACCAATATTGTGGAACCAAGACTTGCACACTTTTGGTCAGTAGCCCTATAAATACTTGAAGAAGCGAGCTGCCGCTTGAGATGAGTTGACAAATTGTAGAACTTACACTTAAGCGGGGGATTGTTAGGAATTCAAGTATAACTGATAAAATTCCATATTAGAGAATAATGAATTAAGCAAAGAATATACAAGTGAAAGAAATTATAAACTTATCACCTTGGAATTTGGATTGAAATATGATATTGGATTATCAATTAATGGGTTTTCTATTACGAGTTAACCCATTCATATGTACAAGACACGATCTCACTAACAATTATTTTCATGTTCGTTAACCACCCTCGGAAAAGACACCGTTTTAACAGTCTCATCCCTCATTAACACACGTGGGATCTCTCCGCAACAAGTTGCTTCAGTTTCATGCACATCCATTTTGAAAACCATGAAAAACCTGACTAGTTGATTGAGTTCTTCAAGAGACATGGTTTGTCACAAACCTAGGTGATAAGTGTCATTTGGTATATTTCACAATTCCTTTTATTTGATCCTGAGAAAAGTGTCAAGCCCATTTTTTTGCAGTCCAAAGGCTTTTCTAACATCATAAATTCGGGCCCTACCATCCTTTAAAGAAGCTTGCATTCATAAAGGAATTATTAGTATCTAAGTCATTTGATACATTTTTTTTTTCAAAACAAAAGCTATATTTAAGTTAAAGATAAAAAAAAAAGCTCTTTAAAATTAAAGTTACAAGCTGATACAACTTAAAAAAAAGCTCCTCCTATTAGTTTTTAATTTTTGAATTGTTTTCTTCATTATAAAAGAAATGACTTTTTATAGAGCTTTTGTAAAAACCTATTTCACCTATCTTGTATTTGTAAGAAGAAGAGAAGCTAAAAAAAAAACACTCAAACAGACACTAAGGATGGCCTCAAGAAAGTTATCATATTATGCTCAATTATTCTATATGACCTTGGCAACTGTTTTGTACTTAGTAGCAAACAACTAAGAGAAGTTGTAAGTTAAAACAAACTTACGAGTTAATAAGCTAAATAATATAAATGTAGAATAGCAAGAGACGAAAGAAACATTGAATGAATCCGTATACTGAATTGATACAAGAGTGTACAATATATAAAAACACTAATAGACTTAGCCCAGACCTAACCCAAATCCTAATAAAATAAGAAAATAGATATTTACAAATAATAAAGATATTTTTTCCAACACTCCCCCTCAAGCTGAAGCGTATAAATTATAAGCACCAAACTTGTTACATATATATTCTATTTGAGGACCCCTCAAACACTTAGTAAATATATATGTTAATTGATCACTAGAGGGTATAAAATTGGTCATAGTTCCATCAGCAAGAATCTTCTCTCGAACAAAGTGATAATCTATCTCAATATGCTTGGTTCTTTCATGAAACACTGGATTGGAAGAAATATGCAGTGATGCTTGATTATCAAAAAGGAGAGTTGTTGGTCCAGTGTCTCCAAATTTGAGCTCTTTAAGAATTTGTTTAAGCCAAATGAGCTCGTGTGTAGTAATAGCCATAGAGCGATATTCAGCTTCACGACTTGATCTGGCAACTATATTCTACTTCTTACTTTTCCATGAAACCAAGTTGCCTCTGGTGAAGACACAATGTCCAGTAATAGATCTCCTATCACTAGGACAACTGGCCAATCAGCATTAGAGTATCTAATATTTTTAACATGACATTTATCTTCATATTCAAGGCTTTTTTCTGGAGATGCCTTAATATACTTGAGAATACAAATGACGACATTCCAGTGTTCTTGATATGGAGAATTAAGAAACTGACTTACCACACTAACAAAAAATAAAATGTCAGGCCGAGTGAGTGTGAGGTAGTTAGTTTTCTAAACAATTTTATATACCTTTCGGAATCTACAAAGGGCTCCTCCTGATTTGGTAGAAGCTTGACACTTGGATCCATAAGGGTATAAACAAACTTAAGATTTAACAAAGCAGCCTCTTCAAGAATATCAAGAGCATATTTCCTCTGAGATGTCAACTCCATCTTTAGATTGGGTCACCTCGATTCATAGGAAATATCAAAGTTTTTCGAGATCTTTAGAATGAAACTAATGACATAAATGTTACTTCAACTGAGTAATCTCATGATTATCACTATCTATAATGATGATATCATCCACATGCATCACCAAGTAGATAGACTCAGAAGCTGAATGACTATAAAAGAGAGAATGACTAGCCTCACTCTGAGTCATAACAAATTATTGAACAACGTTGCTAAATCTGCCAAACCAAGCTCGTGGAGACTGCTTGAGACTAAATAGAGACTTGTGGAGCCGACAAACAAGACTTGACTCCCCGTGAGTATCAAATCCAAGAGGTTGCTTGATAATTGATAATTATTATACTTAGTTGTTACTCTTGATGAGTGATTTTTGATTGTTTAGTGTATAAATAATGGTCTTTGGGTAAAATTAGATGTTGGGTTTTTAATTGGGTTTATTTTGAAATTCGTAATAAAAATTCAGATTTGCGTTATTGTAGTATTTTGAGCATAACTCATTCCACAAGTGTCTGATTGACCTCATTCTTGTTGTGTTTTGTAGCTAACTCAGAGGGCTACAAATATTATATAAAATCCCAGTTAGGACAATATGATGGTCAAACATTGAGCCCAATTTTATCATGAGGTTCTAGCCATGGAGCTTCCAACAACGATCAACAGTAAGATTGGTCTAATGACAATGAATGCAAAGTAATCGACCCTTAGAGGGTTTACGTCCACGACCAGTCGAAAACTCAGAAATAGAAGAGACAGGAGAATCCATAATCACAAAAAAAGAAGACCAAAAGAAAATTAGAGACATTAGATCACAAAACTAACCGGAAGGAGTAGGATTTATGCATCACCAAAAAACAATGTCGAAACACCAAAACAAGACCAGACCAGAATCGTCTCAGAAAGGGGAGAAAAACCCAACCGGTCGACGCTGGAAAGGAGATGCCACATGTCGGAAAAAGGAAGACAACACGCCAAGCTTTGGCATGCGCATGAGGGCGAGTGAGAGACTTTTTGGGGATGAGAACAGGACAGACGACACCGCACGGTCGAGAAGAGCACAACGGTAGTTGGCTTGCCGAAAAAAGCTACCTGACGGCGGTGGTCGACGGCAGAGCAACAACATTCAAGGTTTTCCGATGGTGGTTTGCGAAGAAAAATGGTTTGGCAACGACGCACAAATGATCCAAGAACAAAAGAAATATCTGGAAACTGACAAGGAGGCAGTATCCGAAAAAATTGGAAAAGACGATGAATAGTGGGTTCAACGAAAAAAATGGATCAGTATTCCTCTCGTTAGGCTCTATGTATCATGTAGAATAATAATAGACGAAAGGAACATTGAATAAATTCATATATTGAATTGATACAGGAGTGCACAATATATAGAAACACTAATGGGCTTAGCTCAGACTTAACACAAATTCTAATGAAATAAGAAAATAGATATTTACAAATAATAAAAATATTTTTTGCAATAATAATAAAGATATTCTTTCCAACAATAAAATTTCAAACTTGGTTTATTTAATAAATGGACTAAGATTATTACCTCAAACTAAAATCATTAACTCTATAGAGATATATAAAATCATTAATGCAGCATTATCCAACAACTTTGAAGCCTATTGAGCTCTCTTATGTGGGGGCATGTTATAAATATATAAAATCATTAATGTAACCTCACATAACAACTTAAATTTTTGGATTGAGTTGGTTCTTTACAAAATTAATTTCTGAATTGTTAACCAATTAAGTCATTACTATTTTATGAGCATGCACAACCTAATTATTTGCAACCTTACTCTAGTCACCTTTAGTACTTGCCTTGTACTTGTGTTTTTTATGTTGAACTAACATGGGTGCATTATAACACGGGTGGGACTACATCCCACTAACCCCAACATAAGGTTGGCTTGATCTCTTTGCAATTATTTGAATGAAGATGGCTTGGTCTCACTACAATAAATTAAATGAAGATTAACATTTGTTTGGATTACTTTATTTTATTTTAAAAATAATAAATTTTATCAAAAAAACTAGTTTTTTAAAAGATCAATTTTTTTTTTATAAATTAAATAAATTCAAGTATGCTATGAGTGTTTCTTTGGCACGTCAAGTGGTCATTCTTTATTTGAGTTTAATTAAAGATAAAGTTTTTTTTTTAATATGATAATTGATCAAAATCCAACTCTCATTACTTTTCATCTAAATAGGAAAAATTGTCATCTATGACATGACAGCATATGTTGGTGACCAGCTGTTGGTATCATCTACATGTATGGGAGGCATTGTACAGTACTTGTTGATAAGGTAATGTGCAAGTAGTCACTTACAACATAAATTGACTGCCAATGCCGATATTACTCTCTTAGATACTCAAACTGAATTTTGACCAAGTGAAATACATAATTCTTTTTTGAAGAAACCAAATGTTTTTTCACTTTTTGGTTTTTAATATGAACATTGTCCTTATCACGATGTTCTTCAACTGAGATTTATGTTTTTCTATTTCTTTTAATTGAAAAAAAAAACTTTATTAAACAGAATTAAGAATGTCTGAAGTAGCCAATTTACAAATAAATTAGAGCTCTTTCATCCACGCATAGTTTAGCTTGAATGGGTGGGTTGGGCAAGTTGTAGTTATAGGGGGATTTATGTTGAAAATTGCGCATAATTTAATTCTAGACATAAATATTTCATAATAAAAATTCAATCTTATGTATAAGAGTGAAAATATATAACACAGAACTCGAATGGAATCAATTGGATAATTAATAAATCAGTGGATAAATTAAAAATATTAACCTAATGTCTTATAGAAAGAGTTAACTTTAGTACTATAAATAAGGATTATCCTAATATCTAAAAATTGTGAGAGAATCTTATTTAAAAAAAAAAAAATACAAGAAAGAAGTGTTTGCCAGCCCCATTATATTTTCATTTCTATCATTCTATGTGGCAAAAAACAAAAATTTCATCTTTTTTATTATTGAGTTAATTTAATTCTAATTATTTTTTTGAGACAAATTGACTGATCTGATATTCTCACAAATTTCGACTCTTTGAACTAAAGACTAATCCAAATTGTAGGACAAATTAATTAGGGATAAAAATATTTAAATTTCTTTCAAAAAAAAATATCATGTAAAAATTGAACTGACATCTTTTAATTTCTATTTACTCAACTCCATACTAAATTACCATCATTTCATTGCATCCCTTTTCTTTCAAAAGCGCATGACAAAGTATCCAATTATAGATTCTCAATATATATATATATATATATATAATTAATGGGTTTTATATTTTTATATCATATACATTCAACACCCTGATTAATTCACCTAAAATTACATAAACATGTTATAGAGACAAATATATATATATATATATATATATATATATATATATATATATATATATATATAAGGTTTTATATTTCCCGTATGTTATAAAAAATTATGTGTGTAGGACCCACGTTGGCACAGAAATCGAAGGGTGTGTAGGAAAAAATGAATTCTCATGTTAAATGAGAATTATAAAATCCATATATATAGGAAAAAATAAATCTTATGTTGTAGGAGATTGTAATCTCATGTCATAGATACATCAAGTGTGGGATCCACCTAATTAAAAAAACCAAAAAACAAGAAAATGAGTGACACACCTTTTATGGTGTGTGTAGGAATGATTTATTTTCTCATGTAACATGAGAAAAACAAACTATATATATATATATATATATATATATATATATATATATATATATATATATATATATTCCATTGATACTGATGTTAAATTTTAAAATTTGACACCAAATTCTAACTATTGATTTTCGTCAATCAACGGTTATTATTTATCGGGAATTACACTTATTAATTAATCATTAATTGTCAATAAATGATACTCATTGATTGACGGAAATCAACTGTTATGATTTGGAAGTTAAATGATGTGATGGGTTTTGGGAGCAACCTTGTCCGGCGTCTGTCTCCTAATATTCTAATAATTCACGTGGTAGTAATAGTCTGCTAATTTTATTTTTAAAATATTAGATACAAATATGGCCGTGGTTAAATTAGTAAATAAACACCATATGTATTCCATTATAAAAAATCTACCATTAATAAATTTTCTTTAATTAGAGATAATGCGCCATTAACAAATCCTCAAATTTGAGGGACAAATTCAGAACTTACCTTAGTTGGAATTTATTTTCAACGAATTGAATTGAATAATGCTTTTGAAACATTAATGCAATTGAGTTTTGTTACATTTCCAATAACGGTTTTACAAAACGCAGCTTTCACATTTTCATTACATTTCTTTCGTTTTAACTATATTTAATTATTAAAAGAGTGAACAGTGTCACGTGGCAGCCCCATCTAAGCCACCAAATCTCATAATCACTAATTTTATTACATTTAAAAAAAGATAAATATATTTTTTTTACATTGGATACGTGACACGACACTCTGACATGCTAATTCTAAAAATGTTAGATTTCGACACATTAAAACACATTTAGGTATTAAATAATATCTTTAATTTATGTACTGTATATTATATTTAATATTCAATAATTTAAAAACAAACTAATTTAAACTTGTAATATTCATAAATTTTGCAAAGAAATATAAGATATCACAAATATTTATATTAAACTCAATAAAATAATAATAGTAATCCAAAAGATCTAATAGTTGGAACTAAAAACTCAATGCAACGCCACTTTTATTTTTTTTTTGAATTTCTATAACGCGTGTTGGAGTGTTGGGGAGTGTCGAAGAGAGTCAAGAAGTGTCGGTGCTTCCGGTGAGATTTGAATTTATAATTTTAAATAAATTATCCAAACTTCTCGTTCACTGGATCATTTTTAGTGGTTCGATTTTTTATTTTATTTTTCTAACTAGGTCAAGTAGCCCATTCGTGGCTACGAGTATGATCTTAGTGGCACCATAGTGTTGATAACTTTGACAACTCGAAACCGTGGGCACGCCTTGTAAGAGACAAAGAAAATTGTCTGCACATTTTTATCTATTCCAACAAATTTCTACAGTTTCTTTATAGCTTTATCATCTTTTATGTTTTGAAATAATGGATTAATATTTCTCTTAATGAATAAATTTTATCTTTTATATACACAAAAAAAATATGTGAGATTTATGTGAATCCATGTGAGGAAAAAAAAAATATGAATCTCGCACATTTTTAATGTGCGTAGGAAATAAATTTATCTCCTATCCTATGACAAGAAACAATAAAATCAAATAACTAGAATTGATCTAATAGTGAGAGGATCGGGTAGATTATATTACATTCCGCGTTGTGTTCGATTCTCGACCGTATTAAAAAAAAAAACTTGAAATAAACAAGTTTTGAAAACAGCGTTGAAAGGAGAGCATAGAAATGCCATCAATACAGAGCACTCATGACCGCAAAAATGTATCGACCAAAACTTTTGATATCTACCCAAAGGACAAATCCTTTTATAACTAGTTCATTATGCAAAACTACTCACATTCCCATTACACAGATCGCTATAACTAAAGCATGGTTTTGTGAATGAAAGCTTTGAGAACCTTGGCACCAAACTCACCACAAGAATTGCTTCTTCCAAATCACATCATCGTTGCTGAAATAAAACCCATCTTGTGTGACCATCCAAGAGCACATCCTATGAAGGCTACAACGAGAAGTGTCCCTAGAAGCCTTAAATGCATCAAAACTCTTCCTTACGTTGTCCCATTTCATCGTGCACTTCATGTGGTTGCTGTTCCAAAAATTGGGCCTCATAGTCCAGCTAAACTCATCATGCTCTTGAAGGGCACGCCCACCAAGATCCATATCCTCCGACGAACACCAAATAACCAAAGGCACAGAAGAATTGTCGGTGAAGCCATTGATTACTCGGATATAATATTCATGAGTTCCAAACAAATACTGTGCTCGTTCCATTGTGACCATCACAATGATCAAGGTGGACGCAAAGCATAATATAAGGAAAACGCTCACTACAAATTTCATGGTTTTTTTTTTATGACAATTTAAGTGATCTCTGTTCTGATTCTGAGGCTTTATATGGCTATCAATATACGGAGTAGATCTTTGTTGCAAATGGAGTACTCCCTTATAAAAAAAATGGAAAAAAATATAATTTGAAAAGAAATAATCATAAACATAATACTAATGTAAATGTATTTATTTATTTTCCATATTTGATAAAAACATATACCGATTACTCGATGTATATATAGTACCGAAAATATTTACATATATAGATAAAATAAAAGTTTTGTTCTTTTAAATGACATAATTTATGTCATTTCATTCTCACAAATAGGTGAGACTCATGTGAAAAGTTATACTTACTACATGTTTTTCTTACTACTTGTTACTACCAAATCTTAACCGTTAATTTCTGTCAATCTAACAGTTATAATTTATTACAAATTAATAAGTATGATCCCATAAATTACAACTGTTAGATTGACGGAAATCAACGGTTAAGATTTAGTAGTAAGAAAAATAATCTCTCCCGTAGTAAATATAATTTTTTATCTTATCTCTCCTCTTTTATCTATATTTTTCTCACTTAAAATGACACAACTTTACATTTTTTTATTTTTTTATTTTTTTATAATGATACATAATTTTTCCTATAAATAATTAGTTAGCTTAATTATTTGAATCATATATGCCATTAAATAACAGGTTATATTATTCTTATTATACATGAAAATAATATAATTTCTTACAAACTCATTAATTTTTGTGTCTTTTGTAATATAACCCTTAAATAATTGTAAAGGTTTCACTATCATGCTTCCCGTTATGCCCTCGTCGTTATCGTTCTGCGTGATATTTTCCTTTTTTGGCACTTTATGTTTGGGGTGTAGATATCATTTTTAAAGCAAATCCATGCGACACGCTGCCTGTTTATACGCTAGGATAATCTTTTTTTAATATCGTACTTTTCATTCGATGGTGTACATTATATATAACAGATTTGTTTGTTATATTTTATTAGATGAACAATAAAGTAACTTATTTTTTTTTTTTTTTTTTTGACAAAGAGATAAATTAATCATTCAGATAATATTGCGATCGAATATTAATAACGAGGTGATTCCGACAATTACTTTAAAGGGTGGTTTTAAAGTGTTTGTGTCATTTGAGAGAGAAATTCAAAAAAATAAAGGTGTGGGTCTTAAAATTGGTTTAATTTTAAAATTTTAAAGTTTTATTTGCACAAAATTCAACTTAAAATTGGTTTAATATTAAAATAGTTTGAGAAGTTTATTAGTTTTTTTTTTGAAAGGTTATACTTAATACCTAATTTTCTTACTACTTGTTACTATCAAATTTTAACCGTTGATTTCCGTCAATCTAACGGTTGTAATTTATGAAATCATATTTATTAATTAATTATAATTTACAATAAATTATAACTGTTAGATTGATGGAAATTAACGGTTAAGATTTGGTAGTAACAAGTAGTAAGTATAACCTTTCCTATTTTGTTAGATAAAAAAGATTAAGGCCTTTCGCTTATCTCAACCACTCTTTACCTTTGCCATCATTACCACCACCACCATCATCCTGACACGACCACCGCTACCATCGCAACTGCCGTCGTCATACCACTTGTGCCATCGTCACTACCTCCCACCACCATGATGCCATCGTCACCACGCCCCACCACCATGATGCCACCGCCACCATTACCACCACCTCCACTTATCACTACCACTATGTCACTGTCACCATCACCATAACTATCACAACTGCCACCACCATCATCACCAATACCGCCAACAACCACCACCACCATCATCGCAACCATTGTCGTCACCGCCACCATCGCCATCACCACGTCATTCCCACCATCGCCGCCGCCACCACCACCACCACCACTGTCACCAACTACCACTACCATTGACGCAACAACTACTGTCGCTGCCGCCACCAACCACCACCACTGCCACCTACCACCACCCCACTATCGCAGCCACTGCCACCACCACCACCATCATGCCACCGCTACCATTGATGCCGCCACCACCATTGTCGCAGTCGCTGTCATCACCTCCACCACCACCATCCCCACCACTACCACCGTCGCCGCCACTATTACACTGTCATCGCCACAGCTATTGCCGTCACAACCACACCACTATCATCACTGCCACCACCACTACCGTACCATCGCCGCCATCAGCACCACCATGCCACCCCCGCCGCCACCACCACCACCACAACCACACCATATGGAAAGGAAAGTGATGATTCAATTTTTTTATATTTAATAGAAATTATTTTTTATTATATTATTTGTTGTGTTATCAAACACAATTCTTGTTATAGAAATAAAAATAGAACATATTGTCAAACACATTTTTTTTGTCATAAACTGTTCCAAGGCACAGAAATAGAAAATAATTATTTCTTTTCAAAAATAATGCTAGGGAATAGAATAGTTGTCATACACACCCTTATTGTCGGTTTAGATGATGATGTAAGACAATTCATGTCAGACGTGATAGTGAACTTGACTTAAGTCTAATGTATAATTAAATTTTAAATGTATTTTATTTAAGATATGATTAAAGAAGTAATTTGATTTTATTATTACACGACTCTTAATATTATGCAATATTAACAAATCGGTACATAAAAAGAGTGTTCGCGGTCTGGATTGGATCGGTTTTTGAAGCGAAAATTATCGGATCCAATCCCTTCGGTTTGATCATATAATCATCTATTCGGTTTGAATTTTTTTCAAATCTGATCTGGTCCAACCCAATTTTTTTCGGTTTAGATTGAATCGATTTTCGGTTTTTTGAAAATCCTAAAATTTATTTTATAATTATTGTGCAAATAATATCTTTTGTATATATTGGCTTTGTAAAAAAAAATTAAATGCAAAAGTATTAGTAAACTATAATATAGTTTTTTTTTTTGGGTAATGAGATATGAAGCTTTATAAAGATATTTTTTTATGAGATGTGATTAAATTTTCTTGAGTTTAGTTGAAGAGTTAATGGGTCTTGGGTTTAAAAATTTTAGGGCTATGATTGGAGAAAGTCCCAAGTAGGTAGAGGGAAATTAATATATTGGATCAGTTTGAATTGGATCGATTTTCATCAACTCATCAAAAAATCAATCCAATCTAATTAAAATTTACGGGTTTTTTTCGGTTTTCGATTTTTTCAGTTTATTCGGTTATCGGTTTTTCGATGAACATCCCTATTACATAACGAGGTGTTGCAAAGATCAATAAAACCAAGATCTAACCTCATCTTGGTGCCAAATTGTGGTTAAGAATTTTTTTTTATCCATTGATTCATCAATTACCCCGACTAATCCAATTCAAGCACAAAATATATCAAATCCATTATCAAGGGTTACTATCCCAAGACCATTTTCTCTATTCCCACCAAATTTATTTTTGCAGGAAAAAATTTATAGTGCACCTGGACCACTGTGGTCCTTCAATTCAAAATTTGACATTTGGCTTAAAAAGAATTTAATCTATTTTCTTTCTCCTCTCTCATAAACTTTTTTTCTCTTTCTCCGTTGCATTCAATGTTATGTGCTCCTGGATGATATCTCTTTGCAGATCCCTAATCAAAATGGTAAAGGCCTAAAATCTCTTATCCCACGCGAAACAGTTTAGAAACCTAAGGGAAAAAAATAATAAAAATTCCGAAGCCATTCTCTAGACATGATGAGACTTCTAAACATACCTTGACATGAGTTTATAAAATTAGAACAACTGTCTTCCAAAAAAATAAAAAAAAATAAAACAACTTTTAATTTATGGTAATTTAAATAAAATTGATAACCATTCTATTATATATTATTAACAAGACATGGTGATCACCAAAAATAAAAAATAACAAGATAGTGTTTTAATCATGATTGTTAAAATCCTGATTTAAATCTGCGATTTTACGATTTTACGATTTTTTTAATCAAAATGATTTGATCAAAATTCCAAACGCTTCTACGATTTTTTTACGTTAGAATTTTACATTTTACGGTTTTTTATCCTCATTTTAATTTTAGATAGAATCCCAATTTTAACTACATGGTGCTAACGTAAATTAATATTAAGAAAACTATACGAAATTAAAATATATAAATATTATAAAACACCTATATCACATTGGATTGGTACATAGCATCACGCTCACCACAAGAATTGCTTCCTCCAATTGACATCATCGTTGCTGAAATAAAATCCATCTTGTGTGACCATCCAAGAGCACATCCTATGAAGGCCACAACGAGATGTGTCCCTAGAAGCCTTGAATGCATCAAAACTCTTCCTTATGTTGTCCCATTTGATTGTGCACTTCATGTGGTTGCTGTTCCAAAAATTGGGCCTCATGATCCAGCTAAACTCATCATGCTCTTGAAGGGCACGCCCACCAAGATCCATTTCCTCTGATGAACACCAAATAACCAAAGGCACAGAAGAATTATCTGTGAAGCCATTGATCACTCGGATATAATATTCATGAGTTCCAAACAAATACTGTGCTCGTTCCATTGTGACCATCACAATGATGAAGGTGGAGGCACAGCATAATAATATAAGGAAAAGGCTCACTACAAATTTCATGTTTTTTTTTTTTTTTTTTTAATTGACAATTTAGGTGATCTCTGTTCTGCTTCTGAGCCTTTATATGGCTATCAATATAAGAAAACGCTCACTACAATTTATTTGTAATATTTTCTTATATATATATATATATATATATATATATATATATATATATATATATATATATAGGGGAGGGTTCTTTTGACTGGGGAGTAAGACTTTTAAGTCTTACTCCCCATCTCAGCCGTTGATGGACGGATATCAATAGTTGTCATTTATAGTGTAATTAATAATTAATTAATATAACTCTTGAAACTATAACCGTTGGATGGACGGAAATCAATGGCTAGGATGCAGAGTAAGACTTAAAAGTCTTACTATGGAGTCAAATGATCTATTCCCATATACATAGGGGAGGGTTCTTTTGACTCCAGAGTAAGACTTTTAAGTCTTACTCCCCATCTCAGCCGTTGATGGACGGAAATCAATGGTTGTCATTTATAGTGTTATTAATAATTAATTAATTAATTAATATAACTCTCGAAACTATAATCGTTGGATGGACGGAAATCAATGGCTATGATGTAGAGTAAGACTTAAAAGTCTTACTATGGAGTCAAATGATCTATTCCCATATACATAGGGGAGGGTTCTTTTGACTCCAGAGTAAGACTTTTAAGTCTTACTCCCCATCTCAGCCGTTGATGGACGGAAATCAATGGTTGTCATTTATAGTGTAATTAATAATTAATTAATTAATATAACTCTCGAAACTATAAATTGAAAGCTAATATGATAATTAAAGAAATCATTAAATTGAAAGATTATATGATAATTAAAGAAATCATTCCAACAATTACTTTAATTTTTTAAAAGTTTTTTATTTATTTATAAAACTCAACTTTGAATCAGTTTAGTATTTTAATAGTTTGAAAAGTTTATTAGTTATCACTCTTCAAGTTAGGTTATAATCTCAATTAGCTTTTATCTTTCTCTTTTTTTTTTTTTTTTTTGAGATTTCGATCTAATGATGTAAAAAAATAGTAGACAAAAAAGAGAGGTAGATATAATAACTTATATCTTTTAAATAAAAGGTGAATCAATTAATATAAGAAAATAAATAAATGAAATTACGTAATTTTGAGATGACCGAAGATAAATTTATCTCAAGTTGTCGGAGAAATATATATATATAGAAAGTTTTATAGAAAGTTTAATAAATTTATCTCCGGAGAAATATAATACAACTTTTATTTTCGAGCTTGCATTGAATGTATAGAAAGTTTTGGTATAATATCTGATTTAGTATTTAGTCAAAGAAATTAAGTAATAAATGGTTAAAAAATTCCTATTCAATGCTAGGAAAAAAAAAAAAAAAACCGAAGTAGAAATCCTCGTTTTCTGTTGCAGTTTCAATTTCCTTCAATTAATGATTTTAAACAGAATTTTCTTTTTTTTTAAAAAGAAAAAATTAAAGTAATGAAACTTTTATTTTAAAATCGAGCTTGCATTGAATGTATAGAAAGTCTTGGTATAATATCTGATTTAGTATTTAGTCAAAGAGATTTAGTAATAAATGGTTAAAAATTTCCTATTCAATGCTAGAAATAAAATAAAAAAACAACCGTTGACTGCCAAAAAAAATAACCAAATGTTATAAATGATCTGTGCGTGTTTGGTCTAAATTATTTTATATTAAAAAGTTTTGCAATTTAGTTTTATGTCTTGAGCTTTTTTTTGTTATAAGATTTTATTAAAGCAAATTATAATTCAAACTTTCGATTAGTTTATTTTGTATTTAAAATAGATATAACCTATGATGCACCGATAACGACACGGGACACGACACGACACACGTTAATTCTAAAAAATGCTAAATTCCGACACGTTGGGACACGTTTTGATATTAAAAAATATTTTTAATATATATAATATAGTTTACATTTAATACATATAGCAACTCATAATAAATCATATAATTAATCAAATATTCAAATTCCATAACATAAACATTAAGCAAAAATAGTAGAACATCCCAGGAGTGTAGAGTGTAGACCACTCACAAGTTCAATTATTTTCATCTCCATCTTGAATAGCCTCTATCTCTGGCTCATCAAGGGAAAGACTAGCAAATTGAAGATCTCCAACATCATCAAGTGAATCGAATGTTTCTCCAACAATATCCCACATTTGAGTTGCTCCTTGTGCATAACTAGGAGTCTTTCTTGATAAGAGTCGAAGATTGCTATGCACATAAACCAAGTCTTCAGCACGTTTTGGAGTGATTTTATTCCTCTTGATGGAATGCACAAAAGAATAAGTACTCCAATTGCGTTCAGCACATAATGAAGAGGAGGGTTCTTGAACAAGTCTCAATGCTATTTTTTGCAGCATTGGAGTAAAAGTACCATAAAGTAGCCACCAAGATTTCGGATCCATATTGTATTGAGTATTGATGGCATCAAAATCGCCAAAGGTTCCACTATTGCTAATAAAATCTGCATACTCCAAACTAATCCGGCCTCGGTCCTCCATGCCAGGAAAGAATCTCCTTAAACATTTTTGTCGCTCTTGAGTAAGCTCTAAATCCATGTGTGGAGGAACTCGACTAGAATTTCCCTGAAGCCATTGTTGACTATAGTATCTAAAAGAGAAGGAAAAAAATCAACAACTTGTCAAATTATATCTAGAGGAGTATTAATTTTAAACTGAATCATATTTAAAAACTTACTTGGGATTCAAAGCATCTGCCAAACAATGTAGTGGAGTTGAATTTTTTGTCCAACGATCCACAAGAATACGATGCACCACATCATAAAAAGAGGAGCTCTCTTCCATCCTCTTCCCCTCTTTATGGTATATAGCTTTCTTCACTTTCACAATCATTGAATCCCACATATCATATATCAAGTGAAGACAAGCTCTATCAGTGTCACAAGCGCTGATCATATCATAAATAGGAGCAGTGAAAGCAAGTATGTAATCGACTGAATCCCAAAAATAATCATCCAATAACTTTTCCTTCACAAGTCTGGCCCTCCCAAGATTATCATCTCTATAAATATTCCATTTTTCACTTATCACCATATTTTGGAGACCGCTCTTTATTAACTTCAACCTCTTTAGCATCACAATCATTGAAGCAAAACGAGTATCAGCAATAGAAAGCAACTTCAAACTCATTATAGATGGCCAATCTCATAGAATGATTCATAATGAAATGCTTTATTGCACCAACATCACCTATAATATCAGAAATCCAGTTGCATTCCTCATACGTTATTTGATTGTTCTCCACATTCTTTGCAGCACAAATATTTTTCACTGCCAAATTTAATGTGTGAACAACACACGGTGTCCAGGTAATAGATGGAAATTCCTGCTCAATCAGTTGCCCTGCTCCTTTACAATTTGCAACATTATATGTGATTACTTGAACCACATTCGCCTCTTCTACTTCTTGAATAACTTCCTTCAGCAACTTGAAAATGAAATTTTTATCCTTGATCTCCCTCGAGCAATCAACTGCTTTTAAAAACATTGCTTTACCATTAGATACTGCCATGAAATTAATGAGTGGACTCTTTTGTGAATCACTCTACCCATCACTTACAATACTCACCCCCTTATGAGTCCACGCTTCTCGAATAGGTTCACACAACCTATCAATATTTTCTTTCTCCTTTTGCAACAAAGTGGTTCGCAACGCGTTATATCCTGGTGGCACATAACCTCCAATATTATGATTTGCTGCATAAGTATATGAAACTTGGAAGTAAGGGTTCTTTGCCAATTGAATGGCAATCCTGCAGAATAAAACATTCTAGCAATAAGATAATTTAATTCTTCTCGTTCTCCAACATTGAATGCCATCTCAAGAGAACCCGTGGTTTTTCTTTTTTTTGGGCCAGTGGAAGAGGTAGAAGGGGGTAAATGTACATTTCTAGGTGCATTAGATTGCTTTCTCTGCTCAGCTTCTTGTTCCAAACTCTCCATCTCTATGATGTCTCTATTTTGCTTCATTAAGCATTTCCCAATTCCTTTGCCTGATATTTTTAACAAATGAGCCCTCACTCTAGTATACGAACTTTTATAATCTTTTTTACAAAAGTTGCACTTCCAAGACAAATTCCCTCCTGCTTCCACTCTAGCATCCAATTGGGTAACATATTTCCATAGGGGTTTATCCAGTAATTCATTGGCAGCAGAGACACTAGCAGCAGTCGCGCTATCACTGCCACTGGCGGAGGCAGAACTTGAACGATCCATGTTGTAATCCTGTAAATGTGTTAAACAAATAAAAAGTTATATGATTCATAATTAAGTCCATATATAATAATACATAAGGTAGATGGAATACCAAGTAATGATAAGGTAACCAATGTTTTAATAATTCAGAAAATGGCAAAAAGAGGAATTAAACATTAACAACATATAGCATCACATCAATAATCTTAAACCTTAAACGACAAGGTCATACAAAGAATCATAACTATATCTCTGTTTTCACATATATTTTAGCAGGTATAATATAATATCTTGGTCTTGATTCTTAAAGAACATAGATGCTAAATCAGTGAAGTACACTTAAAAATTAATAGAAACAAAAGCACACAGTTTGACAACAAACTATTCAGTAAAGAATGATAAAGAGAAAAGCATTTAGCCACCCACAACTACAATTACAAAGAATCCAATCTACAATTATTTAAACAAAAAAAATGGTACCACACAGCCACACACATTGCGGTTAGTGATAAATTTTAAAATAATTAGTAGTCCACTTTCAGTGACAAAAAAACAACAAACTACACAGTGATAAATTGTACCGTGTTCAGTTGTTCACCTTGAGGGGTTGCTAAACAAGAACCTAAGAATACTGATTCATCAAAGATGTCTTTCCCACCTTGCAAAACATCAACAACATTACAGTGTTAAAAAGAAACCATACATCTTTGTAACTCATAAATCAACTGAGCATGATTGCAAGTGTCAAAACGATTTTATGTAGCTATGCTTCTTATGTTCCAAACTAAAAGCATAAAAATGTTTGCACAAACAGATATTCACAACAGGATGGAGATAACCAGAGATTTGTAGAATATTGAGCAGAACAAATAAACCTTACAATCGAAAATCATGAGAGAGATAAAGAAAAGAATATAGACTCAAATCGAAAAGCGGAAATGTAATTGAGGGGTTGCTACGGAAAAATAAAGAACACACCTCCAAGGGCATTGACGGATGGCGAGCCAGCGAGGTGAAGAAGAAGATGGAATGGGTCTGAGTGGTCTGATACTTTAATTTAGGGCTCCAGATTTTCGACCAAATTTTTTTTTTGTTTTTTATTTATTTATTATTTATTTTAATTTTATAAAAATTTCAAAATATTTACATTTGTACCCTTTGACCGTGTCCGACACGGTCAAAATCGCGTGTCGGAAAAGTCAACGTGTAGAAAAAAGTTGACTACGTGTCGGAACGTGTCGGTGTCGGACACGTGTCCGACACGCTTTTTTCTCCAGAATTGACGTATCTGTGCTTTGGAGGATATAACTATGAATCTAAAAAGATATAGTTTCTTTTTTTAGATAGAGGTGGCACTGACCCCAAATCTAATGGTTTAATGTTGGAATAGTAATTTCTCTTCACCTTGGTGATAATTGATAACCATCACCAACAAGCCAAGATCCATCATGCCAAATCATGAAGGAATATTAACAAAAAGATGGAGGCATACTTGTCTCCATAGCAACGAAATAACTTCAATCTTCACCTTTAGAGTATGCAATCTTCCTTAGTCAAATAACTTTAATCCTTATTCTTTAGTGTGTTGTCTTTCTCTTTTGGGAAAGAGAAACTAGGGTTGTTCTTTAACATATTGGGGATCATAATCCTTTATAGTGTTTTTTTTATTTTTGGGCCATTAAGCTCCCATTATATCTAGTTGATCCAACACTGGTATCCACTCATTTGTCCCACACTTACTTAGGAATCTATTTGGGCATCTTTATTTGATCACTTTAATTTACCCAATATATATTAAATAGCATAATATAATTATTTATACAATATGTAGCCCACAAACACATTAGGAAATATAATTTTCTAACATTTAAAAGATATAATTTCTTAACCATAGAAATCTTTTTATACGAAACTTAAACAAGGGGAACGTTATACTTACAACCTATTTTAGTTTACAACCATATCTTAACCGTTGATTTCTGTCAATCAATGATTATCATTTTTTAAAGTAAACTCATTAATTAATTATTAATTTGCAATAAATGATAACCGTTGATTGACGGGAATCAACGGTTAAGATATGGTTGTAAGAAGTTATAAACAAAGATAGGTTGTAAGTATAACCTTCATCCTTAAGGGGAAAGTTATACTTATAACCTATTTTCGTTTACAACCTCTTACAAGTTATACCCATATTTTAACCGTTGATTTCCGTCAATCAACGATTATTATTTTCGTGAATCAAACTCTTTAATTAATTAATTCGTCAATCAACGGTTATTATATGGTTGTAAGTATAACCTTCATCCTTAAACAAAATCAAACATGTTACACTTATATATTCAACCACAGAATGCTCAGGAAAATACAATGAAATTGAATATTTGATATTTGTTGATCTGGTTAATTTATGATTTCTTTTTATTTTATTTTTACATTGACAATGGTACTCGACAAATATCCACGTGTAACTAATTATTTGAGTTACACATATCATGGTTAACTAAAGATTTTCTAAAATAGTGACTCAGTGGTTCACCATCTTAACATTATTGGGTACATTTGGTAGGAAAAAAAATTATGTCTAGAAATCATGATTACTAGTGCTTTATTGTTGGGACAGAGATGTCCAATTTAATGATTGGTATGTTTATGTTGGTTCTATGTGGTCTCTCTCAGGTATCTATGGAGGACATACCTTTGAAGGTAGACATATCATTGTGCACAACAATAGTAATGGATTGCCAAAGAGTGAGGTGTGTGCATAGTGATCTACCTATCTTCAAAGGTATCTCCTCCATAGATATATTAGAGAAGGCACATAGATCCAACCTAAATATACCAATCATTGGATTGGACATCTTTGTCCCTACGACAGAACATTGGCGCCGTATGTGGGAAAAACGAAGGCTCCTCAATTGAAAGGAACTCGGCTTGGACGAACTTGCACCGCCTCTCGACGGAGATGCCTTTCCCATAATTGTTGCACTGGTATTCCCTCCACCGGCTACGAAGGGCGTTTCATGGTGAGTGCTTCGTCATCTTGGAGAGCAAACGTTGAAGACGGTGAGTCCCAAACTTGGAGAACGGCGAGGCACTGTCAGTTTTGACATTGGTGGATTGGATCGATGACGGCTTTGCCAGGCTTGCCTTCTTCGTGTTTTAGCACCCATCGTATTAGGGTTTGGTCGTTGTTGTGGCTGCTGCGCCTTCAGCACTATTGGATGGGAGTCGAGGTTTATTTATATCCCTACAGACGGCGCCAATGTTCTGTGGTAGGGACAGAGATGTCCAATCTAATGATTGATATGTTTATGTTGGATATGTATGACCTTTCTTAGGTATCTATGGAGGAGATACATTTGAAGGTAGGTAGATCACTGTGCATAATAATATTGATGGATAGCTAAAGAGTAAGGTGTGTGCACAGTGACAGTTAAAAGATAGTTTAGAATGTGTGTACCTTTGAAGGTATAACCCTTTATGGTCTTCTTAGTAATATCGACGACCCAAGTCCAACTGTTTAGCTGCCTAGATAAGATTGTCATTAATAGAGGATTCTCTTCATTATTTAGATGATTTTCCTTTTGTGTTGTCCTTTATTGGATCTTCTAGAATGTGGGTCTTTATCAGTTCCATACACAAATTGGAATATGCTGGGGAAGTAAATTTCCCGAGAATGTGACCAAAAAACTTTTTGGTAGACCAAAATATTATTAGAAAAGTTGGCTCAAGTTTCATGATTCTATGTTTGGTTGATCGTCGAATATTACCGGGAACGTAGGGTGCGCTAGTGGCGCCATCACCGCGTTATTGGCGCGGGAAGAAAAACAAGTATGGGAACGTTAGCGCTAGTCGTGCAGGAAGGAATTTTGCTTGACGCTAGTGGCGCGGAGGTCAAAATATTTTTTCACCACTCGGGAATCCAACGGTGGTATTCTTGGATGACATTTGACCTTAAAAAATGTTCACGAATTAGAATCCTAGAAAAATCATATTCTCGAGAAAAATTTCACATTCCTTATACCTAACGTGAGTAAATAAGATTCCCAAAGTCACTTTTCCAAGAATCTAAAAAAAAATATTTGTACCAAACAACCCCACAGGTAAAGTTTGTGCGCATCAGAGTCCATTGCAATTGCAGTCAAATTATTATTGGGTTATTTTTATTTGACAAGAGACTTTCAAAGCGAATAAATATAAATATATTAAACAATAATATTTTTTTTTTGGAAATATTAAAGAATAATATAATTTAAAGTAAATGGTTTTAATTTGGTAAAAGTTAAAGGGAAATATATATTTACTCACTCATTGTACTTTAAAAAATGGGATAGATTATTTTTACATATATATAAGAATAATAAGTTTTACATTATATTTTGGATATTGATTTATTTGTATTCAACAATTCACATATTTAATAAATTAGAACAATTAGATATAAATAAAATTAACGACTAAAGTTGAGAGTATAACTTGCACCTATATAATATTAGGGTTTGTTTTTTCTAAAGTAACTTTAGATAACTTTATTTAATGTTCATCGAATCGACGTCGTTTTAGGACGGAAATCATGGTGTTTTTGTAATTTTAATTTATTTCAGGGTTATAATAGTCTTTATGATTCTAATTTTTAAATTTTTCAACCTCAAAATGACGTCGTTTCGATGAACATTAGATAAAGTTATCTGATATTAAATAAAATTTTTTCCCATATATATAATATAATTATATATTTGCATACATATACCAGTATAATAAGTCATATAACCAACACGTTAATTCAAAAATGTTAAATTTCATAACATAAATATTATATAATATTTTAAATTTGTGTAGTTATTTATATTTAATTTTCAATAATTTAACAAAAAAATTAAATTTTAAAATTAATTTTTATTTTGCATTTAATAAAATATATATCCTAAATGTTTATATTAAACTCAATAAAATCGTAATCGTAATGTAACGAATCTAATAGTTGGCACTCAAAATGCAACGTAATGTAACATTTGAACCTTTTTTGAGTCTTTGCAACGAGTATTGGAGTGTCAGGAAATGGGTGTCGAAACATGTCCGTGTCACACAATTTTTTTAGAAAGTTGCGTGTCCGTGCTTCACAGTATACATTGAATGGTTTTGGTTCCCAAAATAACATTTGTGCCATTAGCATATTGAAGTCCATTAGCCAACCCAACACTAGGTTTGTTTCTTCCTATGCAGGTAAAGGTTATTTTACCGGGAAAAAGTTTATCTATTTATTAACATTTCAATAAAATAATTGAAAGCATCAGAAGTATTATTTCTACACATAAAAAAGTATTACCACGAGTACAATGGGAATAATATCATTAGTGTATTTTGTTTTATCTTGCTAGGTATTTTTCTACATATCTTCACCATTGGAAACATTTTCTCTTTCTTCAAAAACTTTTTAGTTCTCTCTCTTTGTGATGATTAGATAGGTAGTAACATTTTGGTAGTATCTTTGTGTTTGATATCTTTGATAATATTTTTTATGACACTTAGTAAATATGAGAAACTCAACCAAACTCTTCTGACTTATTCTAAAAGAAACAAATTTGGATAATTTTGTTGAAATAAAAACCTACCAACAAAATAATTAAAATAAGAAAGAAAACTACAATAGCGTCCAAGGATAGGAGAAGTAGCTCCATTAGAAAAACACCTATAAAAAACAAAGACCAATAGAAAAACAAAGGGAATAGAGAACACTGCTTTCATTAAACATGTGTGAGACCAAATTTAAGATAGTCCTTGGATTTTACTTTTGGGCTGTCTAAATGGTCAACCACTTGGAGAAAAAGATTGCAAAAAAGCAAAAACCACTTAACATTAGCAATAACAAATGTCAACCCCAACATATTGAGTTTGTAATGGGCCCAAAATCATATAAAACTGTAATTTGCACCCTAAGTCAAATGGCCCGATTCACTTTACCTTTTAAAAACAATTGCTTCCATGATATTGTTTTAACTTTATGGAGATCACTTTATTCACAAGCTTCATCCAATTGGTCCTCTTATACTGCATGAAGCCTAAGCCCTCTCCGATAACACTTTATTTCTTTATATTTGCCTAAAATACTGTTTCATAAAAAAATATATAACAAATTTAAGTATAGAGTTTTCACTCCAATATTTACTTAAATGGTCAAGTTCCTTAAAAAAGTTATAAACTTGACTTTATTCTCATTAAACAAAGTTCCTTAAAAACGTTTTGTGTGATAAACAAAAAAAATAAATAAAAATTAAGACTTTAATCTCTATAACATTACACAATCATTTTTCCTACAACATACATAAAACTGTCTCTAAATTGAAAACATGAAAAACCAAAAAAAAAACGTGAACAACTTACAACGTCTTTGTTTTAAATTTTATGTTACACAAACAAACTCCTGTTTACTTGTCAAGTGTTGGCCAACAAAACCAGCATAGTATAATAACGGAGCGTTTGAAGATTCAAGTTTCTCATAGCAATAAAAAATCTTGTTGGGAATTAAGGGTCAATAAAAATAGTAGAATCCGTTTTGGTTCTGTTATCTGCACTCTGCAACAAACATAAACTAAATCTATTGAGTATTTGGTATTAGTTGGCAAATACTGCAGAGTTGCAACTTAAAAGCACTGCTGTGCTCAGTGCAATCCATGCATCCAATTAATGCTCTTAATTTCTAACAAGTTAGTTCAATTGAACAGATACCTTGTGAGGTAAAAGCAGAAAGCAAACTGTAAACTCAGGCTTGACCATAGACACACACAAAATTGATTTTTTTTCCAACTTCCAACATAAATAAAATCTCAGAAGTAATATAAACAAGAATATGGTGTTCTTAATTTTTTTTTCCTTGATAAAAAAGAAAAAAACAGTTACAATTTTTAAAACTTTTATTTGTATAAAAATACCTTATAAAATGTTTTTTTATTTTTTGGAAACAAAAAAACTGTTTTTACAATCAGTATTCAAACAGGCCTTTCCAATATCTGTTTTGTATTTTAAAGTGGTATTAAACTAAAACACATCAAATACATTTTTACGAAGGGACAATAAACTTTAATTATAACTAAATTCTGATTCAGGATTAATCCACTAGTCAGCTCACAAAATTAAAGTTTGAGAAGATATCAGATATAGATTCATCTCAAAGAAATAATTAAATTTGATATAAAAAAAGGGATATGTTATATTTATTACCTATTTTTTTTACTACCTTTTATTACCAAATCGTAATCGTTGATTTCTATCAATCTAACGATTATAATTTATGGATCATATTTATTAATTAATTAATTATTCACAATAAATTATAACCGTTAGATTGACGGAAATCAATAATTGAAATTTGATTGAATAATAAGAGATAATAAAAAAAATATATAATACGTATAACATTTCCTGTTAAACAACAAAACTGAAACATAAATTTATAATTATAAAAGAAAAATATATTAAAGGAAAATGAAAAGACAATATAAGAACTTAAAAACTAATTATGAACTCATCGAAACAAACAAAACAACTTTATAATAAATATCACATCATGCAGCAGCAAGCCAGCAACAAAGAAGCTGGTTACCACATAGTCATGGCATCTTCCTATTCACTAACAACAAATTAAAGACCAACCCAAAAAGATCACACACACTGTGATCTTCAACCAAAACGGTAAAGGCCCTAACACCCCATATCCCTCGAGACCCGGTTCACGAAACCAGGAAGAAAAAAAAAATAACAAATCCCAATGTCTCAGTCAACAACTTTCTCTAATTAACACTCTAAAATTCACAGATCATGATAGTCTATCTAGTCCCCTATTCCAATTTCCACCACCACTTTCTTTTCCTCTCTGCCTCTTTAATTTCTTCTGCTAATATCTTAAAAAACCCTGCAAGGCTGCAACAGAAAGATATGTTTTTTTTCTTCTAAATCCACCAAGGCATCACATAGCCTAGCCTATTCTATGTGACATAACAACAAACACCTACCATACATAGGGTGTTGCTTTTCTTGGATTTTTAAAAGTTGAAGATCTTTGGCACTTTTAACATATTGAGAAACCCATACAGTGATGAAAGCACGCTTATTCAGAATCTTCAATTCAAAACACAATAAAGAATGACAAAAGATAATTTTTTTTTTCTTCCTATATTGCTAAATAGAGTAGACAATAGAGAAAGTGTTTGTGTTGTGTGTGTGCATGTGAAGCGTGAGACACACATATGATAACTGCTATAAACAAAAGTGGAAAGCGAAGGGTCTCCACGCGGAACAAAGATAAAACACACTCCTCATCTTTATGCTCTGCACTACACTGCACTCACCATAACACAACATTGACCCACAAATAGAGACAATGATATTAGGGTTTTATATGAAATCTCATGTTCTAGAGATAAAAAACATGTGGGATCCATGTGTTAGAAAAAAATTATATGTAGGACTCACGTGTACAGAAATTTAAAGGTGTGTAAGAAAATTGTAATTCTTATGTTAAATGAGAATTATAAAACGCATGATATTATTCTGGTTATTTAGTTATTCACTATTAATTAGTACATATATGTAAAAAAAAATTGTTTTATTGTTGTTAACAAATTATTTATTACAAAATGTTGATATATCAGCAACGAGCTTAAATTTTATAATAAGAATAAAAACATTGATATTAAAAGAAAAGACACTATATAATAACAAAGATTTGGGAAAGGGTAAATTTAGGGGAATAAGAGAATTAAGGCACGAGATTCAAGGACACAGTGCCTTTCGCACTCAAACTTTAAAAAGCCTCGAATTTCAAACGCTGAAAAGGATATCTTAAAGGATGCCAAAACAAAAAGATATTACCTTTTATTATTATATCATGTGTTATGTATCTTCATCATGTTCATGACCATAAATTTTGCATGTGTCATGAGGGGGACATATGCATGTATACATGCATACATTGGAGTTATGGTGATTTTTATGCAATGGCTTTTATGAAATGATAAAAAGTTTATAAAATTAAATATCTTATTAAGTAAATAAATAAAAATTTTAAACGAGAGTGAAATATCTTTTTATTATTATTTTAAAGTTCAAAATATAAGATTTTTATGCTATATTATATTGATGCAATGTAATTTAAGTTAAAAAGTACTTAAGGTAAACAATTCAGTAATTCAAGCATGCAACAGAAGAGCATGAGTGACATTTGATGGACAGTAATAGCAGCAACATGAGTGGCTTGAATTGGCAAAAGGCAACAATGCAATGGTAACCAATAACCATGTCATTAAACAGAAAAGGAATAAGAGACAAATATAGGCATCACGTATGGGGCCTGGGCCTTACCTAACTGTCTATATTCCAGTGTACAATAAAACGAAGACGTATTGATGATGACTCATGGAATGGATGTCACAGACTCACAGGAACTAATATTTGACATATTATAATAAATAATTTTATTTCTTATATACACCTAAAATATATGGGATCCTTGTCAGATCACGTGAGGAGAAGAGAAAAAAAAATAATGGATCTCATATGCTTTCAAGCATATGAGCATATGTAGAAAATAAAATTTATGACATTCAATATAAAAAGAAAAAAAATATTTATCTTTTTAAATGACTCAACTTGTGCCATTACGTATCACGTACTGAATTTTTTTTATCATGTACGTTATATTTCACCTTTATTTTTTTGATCATAATAACTGTGGGTCCAAGGAAAAACATGTGGCAGAGATTATGTGAAATTCATCACACTTGAATACAATAAGAATTAACAGAGTATTTCTACCCTAAGTACTTAACCCGCCTTTAGCCAACCACCCGGCGAGAAGCCCGTGGCAGGGGACCGCCATCAAAGAGCTAAGTAAATCAAATATATCAAGTAAGTTTGACATCACATCTCAAACCAAAATCTTATAACATTGAGTTCATTAGTCCATCCACTTGTATACTCTTCACTTAGTCCGTTACCAAGTACCAACCAATGTGAGACTCATCACACTTGAATATTCCAACAATAAGGGATATTGTTTTTTCACGTTGCATAAGATAAAAATAATTTTCCTATACTAAAAATAAAAATTAAGAGGAAAGAGAAAAGGAGATAGAGAAAAAAATTAAAATAGGTCGTACTAAAATCTATATGAGTTTTATTTCAATAATGTCACATAAGAGAAATTTTATCTACTACTCTCACTTCGACTTCCATATTCTATTTTTTTTTTCTTTTGAAAAAATAAATAAAGTGGGTCCTACTATTTATTGTAAGAGTATGAGAGAAAATTTATATTATGTGACATAAGAAAAACAAAACCCAATTTATATATATATAAAAATTATTTTATATTATGCAATCTAATAAAAACAATTTCCTATAATAAGTGATAAACAGCATACCCTTTTGGTGTTAGTGGTACAGGTGAATATGGTCGAAATTAGTGGGAGCAGAAAGCAGAGATCAGAGAGAGGGACGTGATCCATTGGATAAGGTCAGGATTTGACAGACACAGACTTGTGATGGATCAACAGAAAACATGTCGTCATCCCTTGACCATATATATTTACTCTTAATTTGTAAGGGAGATTCTGTGGGCCCCACGGATCTCTATTCCCCAATAGAATTCCCAACCCAAAACCAAATATGTGCTCTGCTTTCCTCTTTTCCTTTTGCCTAGTTTTTTATTTTCTTTTTAAGCAAGTAAAATACTTTACTTTTAAATTTTTTTTTTCTTACCTACCGCACCCCTTTATTTTTAAGATCATTGGATCAAAATTTCACTTTTCTCTCTTAAATGAAATGAGATTTAGATCCAATAATATTAAAAAGAAAAGGTAAAAGAGATTAAAAAAAAAGTAGACAATCCCTTTTTTAAGTGAAACACAAAAGCAGTCACTAATAGTGAATAATATAAATAATTTAAAAATTCTTCGGCCAATCTTTTAAGGTTTTGAATTATAATGATTCTTTATATGATATCAGTTTTAGTGACAATAAGATCATGAGTTCGATCATCACTGCCTATTCACCTGTGAAAATAAAGAAGCATGATTTAAATAAATAAAAAAACTAGGCCTATGCAATATTATCACTTCAAGTCCAAATAGTTCTTGCGTGAAGGGATGTGTTAGAGAATAATATAAATCATTATAACTTATATATTAAGGTTTTGGGTTGAATTAATTTTTTATATGGTATCTGAACTTCAATAACCATAAGGTCATGAATTCGATCCTCGCTGCCTCTATTTGTGGAATTAAATAAGCATAAAGTAAAACAAAAACAAAAAATTGAGCTATACAATATTCACGTTTCAAGCTCAAAGAGCGCTTACATAAGGGGATGTATTAGTAAATAATATAAACCATTAAAAAATCATCATCCAATACCTTAAAATTTTGGGTTAAAATAATTTTTTACACTCACCTTTTTTTATATGTTCCAATAAAGGACTTAATTCTCTCTTTTGCAAAATATAAAGACATGGAAAAAAAAAGATACTTTTAGTTTATGGTTTTAATGTTAGATAAATAATCTATATTCACTTCTAAAATAATATCGTTTGGGATTAAAAGATTAAAAAGTTAAAATAAAAAAAACTATTATGATAATAAAATAAATTATAATTACAAAATATCTTAATTTTCGCCTCAAAACGATATCGTTTTGGATTCAATGTAGATAACTTATCTGATATAGAATTTTATAAATATAAAAATCCTAATTTTATATATGTGTATATTGAATTGTAGAATTATGCAAATGTGATTCGTCTCAAACAAATAATTAAAGTTTCACAATAATTTATTTTACCTTTCTTTAGATGATTTTAGAACATACATATTGGATTCCATTTAATAATACGAGTAGGTACATAAAGTATGATAAACCTAATCTACATCTCATTAAACCCTAAACTCTTCATATTTAATTAATGGACTTTTTATCCCATGTCTTATATTAGGACAGACCACAGCATCATCACTTGTGACAACTAACTCCTTTTCTGATATAGAATTTCTAACCACAATCATCATATTATATAGTTCGTATTTTCTGGTCTTACCTCCAGCCAAACTTTAATGTTGGTTCTGTACTGGTAAGCAATATCAACAGGTTCAAGCCAAACACAACCCAATATTGTTCCACATGGTTGACTTAGGTACTATTATTTTGTTTGTCTGTCACGTTCTTGTGCATCCTTGTCATGTAGAAAGTTATCTTCCACTCTAAGAATTCTTTAGGCTTTGTTTGGGAGTTTGTTAAATCAGGGAAGAAGGCCTAATTTGTAATACAAACCCCAGGAAATCTTCCAGGGTATCACATTCCCTTGTTTGCGAGTCAAAAAAATTAAATGGAAAATAGTTGTCTGGAGGGTGTTGCACACTTTTTACCATTTTACCCTCTCTTTTTTTAAAATTAATATAATTATTATACTTTACAAATTAAATTAAATTTAAAATTTCTAAAAAAAATTAATCATTTAATTTTTATTAAAAATTATTTTCTCTCTCTAAAAATTATTTTCTCTCTCTAAAATGATAATACATAAATTATTGTTTTAATTTAATGGGAAGGGTAGAAAAGTAATTTTAAACATTTTACCTCTTAAACCCCTTGAATTGGGGGAACTTAAATTTCATGAAGAAGGGGGATTTTGGAGGATTTAGTAAAAACCCCCAAAACCTTTCCCTCATTTTTTTTAACTCACAAACAAGGGAAGGGCTTCACAAAATCCTCCCTTCCCTTTCCTTCCCCTCCAAAATTCATCTCCCAAACAGACCCTTAAAGTTTTTCCCATGCATTTGTTAAATCAGCATGAAGGCCTAATTTGTAATACAAACCCCATCATCTTCCACGTCATCACATCATGTATATCCTACTACAAGATTAAAGGAAAATAGTTGTCTTATGTGATCTTATGTTGCACACTTATGAAATTTTGTGCCTATTTTTTTTTTAAATTATGGGTCCCACAATTTTGTTTTACCTACGTGAGATAAGTATCTCATGTGATATAAGATTAATAACTCTCAAGATTAAATGATGTCCTACTCTTCGTCAAACCTTTGCAGCTCTTCTTCTCTGTAGCTCAAAAATTTCTCTAGTATTGCGGGAGTATCGAACTTAGTACTCTCTTTTATTATTTTATTTTCATTTTGATCCATACTTTTTTGTATAATTTCTTTTAGGGTTTATCATCTCTCATTTAACATGATCTTATGAAATTTCCTACAAACACAATATCTTGTGGGGCCCGCAGCAAAAAGAAAACAACTCTGGCACGCAAAACGAATCTCTATAACATAACACAATCACTCTTCTTACAACATAACTCTTATAAAACCCTTCCTTTATGTCCCAAAAATTTTCCCCTTCTAATACATCTGTTACTAAAAATATTTTCTCCTCTAGCATCTACATATCCATTATAGTAGGGTTGAATGTTTGTGATGACAAGGGAGAAAGCTACTCTTGACTCTTGAAAACTTAGCATATTACTTGGATGACACTTGAGATCACACCTTTATGGTTATATACTTTCTATTTTTGGTCAATGTAGGGTGTTTTAATTAATTATTCGCATGAAAATGTAATGACAATATCACACCCATTGAAAGTGAAGGGAGAAATTTCAAATTAAATTATTAACTCCTAAATTTTGGGGTTTGAAACAATTTTATTGGTTTTAAACTAGAATATATACTTTGGAAATAGGGCAAAAGCTTTTGGACGGTCGACCAGTTAACTTATTTGTAAAATTAACAAAAGTTTTTCACCAAAGAAATAAAAAAAACCAATAACAAGACTGATATTAACATAACATAGGGCACAGGAATTAAAGTCCTGCAAAAAAGTCACTTTATGTACGCCCCTTTAAAGTAAAAAAACACCATCATATATTCTGAAGTTGAAACCAAGACATTTTCGCTTCAGAAGGAAGCAAAACACCATGATGACCTTCGTAGTCCGTGAAGGAAAATGGGAAAAAAGAAAGACACCCTACTAACCCTGACCTCAGTATTAAAAGGCCCCAAAAGAAGTAAACCAAAAACATTTAAAGAAAACGTTACCAACATAATAGAATTCTATTCATAATGATGTAAAGTAAAGGAAGTTATGAAGAAGGATTTCACCAAAATAATAAGTTTATATAAACTTCATAAGACATAAAGAAAAGCTGTCATTAGTACATATCTGTCTGGAAGTATCTGGTAATTAAGTACTGAATATAAATTAATAGATAATATAAGTTATCTTGATATGATGGTTTCACCCATCAGACAAAGGACCAGTTCACGAACATGAAGGCCAAGCAGTGATTGGAATCTTCATCATTGAGAACTTTCCATGCAATGGCTTGCTCATAAGACACTGGCCGATTCATACTGGATACACATATCCCTGCAGGCAGATATGCAAATCCCTGAAAACAAATGGAAAAAAATTGAGAATGTAACATGAGATATTAAGACTGAAACTAAACTAAAATAAAACAGAATAGCAAAATGAAGAATGCAACCTATCCAAGTTAAATAGAGATTCTAGATTCCAAGTTTCTAAATATTTGCATGTGGTAAATTTCTCTCCTATACACCCTTCAATAACTGTGCCACCTTTTTCTTTTCTTTTCTTTTCTTTTTATTTTTCAGGTGGTGGAGCCCACAAATTTATCTCTGACATGAGATAACTTATATCCTTTAACATAAGAGTAATAAAACCCTTTAAAATCATATGTGCCTAAAGTAAAAGATGAGTAATTTACACGTTTAATCACCTGTTGCATTATCTTGGAGAACTCAGAACAAAGAATCTTCCTGCCAGCTTCATCAAGAACCCTATCGAGCATTATATCCTGAAGGGCAACCAGAGTAGTTTCAAGCATGTCTAGTCCAGCCTGGTTTGCAAAGGTGAACACTGGAGATGCCTGCAATAATTCATAGTAACCTCAGTACTCAGTAAAAAAGAAAGGCACTTTCTGAAGAATAACATAGCACTTGTTTTCAGATTTGGATAAACATAGAAGAAAATTAAGAGAACAATGCAATAATTCATAGTAATCTCAGCAATGAGTAAAAAGAAAGCCACTTTCTGAAGAATAACATAGCACTTGTTTTTAGATTTGGATGAACATAGAAGAAAATTAAAAGAACAATGCAAGTCCTTACAGTTGTTTTCACAGAACAACACATGATTGCATCAGAATGATGCCAAAGTTGCTTCAAGATTGCATCACCAGCTGTAGACTCAACTCTAAAAAGCTCTGCACCAGTGTGGATCCTGAAAAAAACATTTTATAATGTAAAGGCCAAATGCACATATAAGACCTGAGAACATTTCTTTTCTGCTCCATACACTTAAACAAGCACAAAAACTACCCTTCAAAGACTACTAAAACATAAGAAAATCAAAAATTTCAGAAGGCTACGAAATTAGCCTCAGTAAAAATTAATAAAAGACTAACCTGTAGCTTCTACAGATCCATCGCGATAAAGTAAGAGCCTCTGGTGAACCGGGAAGTGACTTTGGCCCCAGTTGGGTATTGAGCCGAGAGGGAGCAATTGCCATGGCAACCCTCTGAACAGATCCAACAACACTACGCACATACTGGCGAGCCATGGCAGCCACATTTTCCCGCAAATGGTTCTCAAAGGTAAATTGGAATGCAATGGTAAGGACAGACCTAAGGTTGTAACCATTCAAATCAGCTTCACCAGCTGGACGAGCATTTCCAGATCCTACTTCAAGTGTTGATGCCAAATCCAATGTCCTAGTTGCAGCTGGACCATCCTGAGATACAAAAGAAACAAAAACAAGACGTTGTGTAAGTCAACACAAGATCATATGTACAATGAGCTTAGTCCCACGCATTGAAGTAGAATTTTTTTTGAAATAAAACAAGATAAGTAATCTAACAATGGTTTAATGACCAAGTTTGATTAAAAGCATGCAGCAAGTTGTTGATAATTGGCACTTAACTGTTTTAGGATCCAAAGGAATGACGCGAAAACCAGAAGGCAGTAAAAGAGCATCATCAGCAAATGATTCATCGATCGGTGCAAACACAAGTTGAGCACACGCCCCAATTGCATTTT
Source organism: Gastrolobium villosum (assembly GCA_032173675.1). Classification (NCBI taxonomy): domain Eukaryota; kingdom Viridiplantae; phylum Streptophyta; class Magnoliopsida; order Fabales; family Fabaceae; genus Gastrolobium; species Gastrolobium villosum. The sequence continues at coordinate 491,119 of JAVKPL010012955.1, read as the reverse complement.
CATCAACTCCACTGCATAGCTGCAGCATAAAGTTGCATATAAAAAACGTCATTAAGAATAATTCACAGAAAAAGCAACAACTTCCTACTTAAGTAAAATAATCAAATGTACAACTTCACCTGCAACAGATACATGTCACGTGCCAATGCCATGTCTTCAGGGGAAAATGCATGACCCTCTATGCGAACAACCTCCAGGAACTGCATCATTGCAGTGATAAAAAATGAGCATATACTGAAGGAACATAGAATGAAGGTCATCACATAGTTTAGAAGATTTATACCTCCTCATGCTCAATAGTATGAGCAAGAGGTAAAATGACCTGGCTGCTGGGGAAACCACCAGGTCTTGCACAAGGAACTGCGTATGGACTAGCCTTCAGAGCTGCAGCAGAGTATGCATCAACCCCATAATCAGCCCACTCTGATCGATGCTCCCTCAAAAATCGAACCAGTAACGCAGGAGGAACATCCTGAAGACCAACATTGGTAAAAAATAAAGTTAGCAGATGCTTAGCAAATTGGGACTTGGGAATAAAAGAAGGAACAGTTCATGTAATTGTATGCCACTGAAGTACCTGTAGTAGCATTGATGCCTTGGCACATAGGACCCCACCTCCAAATGCTGGAAACATTGACGAATTGTAATGGGACCCCAAAAATTTGTTAGGAGATGAGTTTATGGCTATAGTCACATCTTCCACCCCATCATTACTCATCAGTGACCAACCATCATCCACAAACCCATTCACAGCATCATTGAACCCCCTAAAATATTGAGTATAAATTAGTTATTGGTCATTAAGGAAAATACAGTATTTACGATTAGGCTTGAGAACATGTGATTCTGCACTTCAACGTGGTCACATCAAGCACAATGCAGCCAGTCAAAAATTCAAATGCCCAACTTTGTATTGATTCTGAAACCAAGTATGGTTGGGCCTTACCTGCAAAGTCTTTGACTAAATGTCCTCAACACAGCAGGTTGGCGTCCCCCACCATACTGAATTTCTCCACTTGATTCTTGGGCTATCTGTCTTATATGTTGCATGGCCTGTAAAGTAGATTTCAATAGGTTCATTAATTAATATTGACATGGTTAAATGTGTAAAATCCATGTAACTTGTAAGTAAACTTACAGCAATAGTCAATTTCTGAGCCAAGATTTTTGATGATTCATAAAGGGGCCTCAGTACTTCAGGGACACTCCAGACCTGCATGCAATAAAACTGTTAAGAAACTGAGGACAAAAAGATGCAAAGATATGGAAATTCTAAAAGTGATATGAATTGTATCTGTAACTTACATCTAAATCAATGTGATCAACAATATTAATAATGGATCCACCACCCTCGCATGGTCTAATTAGATAACCACTGGGAAGCATTTCAGCTCTCACGAAGTTTGAAGGAGGAGGGCCAGCGGGGCCACCAGTTGAAGAAGTCAATGATCTCTCACATATCTGTCACCATGATAATTTCAACATGTTATGATTGCTTTACAATTACAAAAGAAGATAAAATTTTAAAATGAAGGTTTCGCAACAGTTCCAATAAACAAGCTAAAATAAACAGTCATTTTGCCAGATCAAGCGTCTCCTAAGAAATAAGTCACATCCTAACTCAAGAAAAACACAAGAAGCTAAATTCTTCTCAGTACCACAAGACTTCCATCTTCCAAACTCGTAGTGTATCTTAGTGTAAAGAAGTCACGAGCTGCTGCCAATGTTGTAGGGGCATATGTCTGATATTCAAAAAAGATTATATCAACAAAACAATTGAGGAATTAAGTAGAAACCAATTCAAACTGCGTTATAGCTTCCTTTACAAATTTAAATAGCCACTAGACCTGCATGTACATGAGCTCTATTGTGCCCCCATTCCCAGTGGGGACTATACTCAACACTTCGAGGCACCGGCAGTCACGATACCATGACGACCGATCTTTAAGAATCTCGGCAACCTGAGATACATAGTAGTACATAAAAGTCAAGAAAAACAAAAAACACGGTTCGTTGTCAGCAATGTGGTAAAAAACCAACAACATACCTTTGTGGGCTCTAGACTCACAAGGCCACAGGCTCGTGCTGCAACCCCACTACAGTTGCGGGAAACAGCAACGATTCCAATAGAATCCGGACCAGGCTACTCAATGCACAACACATTACAACAACAAAAAACCAAAACATTCAAAAGTTTTAAACAAATGAATGAATGTTAACATACAAATATATGAAAACAGAAACTATTAAGATTGTTGAAAAGGCCATACCTTCATCCCAATCATCTGGACCCAGTCGACAGCAGTTCCAGTAGCCTTGGAAAGGAACTCTGCCAGGGTCTCCTCAGCTATGGCGAGAAGACTACCACAACCAAAAATGAGAACAAAGATAATGAAAACATCAAAATGAACAACACACATTGATTAAGAAAAAGGGCCGACCCAGTTCAAATACCCACTTCGTGAGTGTCTGGGAAAGGGAATACTCTAGGCAGTCTTTCCCCTGCTTTTTGCAGAGAGGCTGATTCGAATCCGCGACCTGACACACCACGGCAAGCAAGCTTACCGCTGAGCCAAGTCGGCACTTCAACAATACACATTTATTAGCACAAAAAAATGAGTTGCTTACCCAGCTGGGTTGTTAGCATCCCTCTGGGGATGCTGAGGTGTTGGGTTTTGCTGTTGGTTCTGACCACTCATTACCACAGACTCACAGCTATTGTCTGTAGTAGTAGCAGCAGATGCCTGTTCAAGAAAACAGTACATATAAGACTTGTAAACTTTTAAACAAACATAATGCATCAAAGAAAAAAACAAAATCAGAAAAAAAAAGGGGGGGTTACGGTCTGTATCTGTTGCTTCATATATCCATTTTCATAAACCAGATGTGAGACTTGCTTCTGCAGACGGTCATTCTCTTCCATCAACAGCTTGTTCATTGCAGACAGCTTTCTATTCACTGTCTGCAGACGAGAAGCTTCCTTCCTTTGCTTTTCACGACATCTACACACAAAAATTTGACTATGTCTAGTAAGAAAAAAAAATACCAAGGAAATAACTTTTAAGTTTGTGTGCAGAAACTGCATTTACCACTATAAACAGCATGATATAAACTACTCATTTGTTCTTCAACCACTTAAGGATGAAAAAATACATTTTACAATGGTACACAAAACCAGAATACAAAGAGGGTTACAAACCAAAATCATTTTAGCACGTTTAGACTTAAGATTGTTAACCAAAAGAAAAGCATTGTTCCCCATCTAGTTTTCTCAGGCCAGACTTATCAAAATAGGATGAGTTATTAATGTTCATAAAGCCAAAAATTTGTTTCTTACCAGGTAAAAAGCTGAAAACATGATATAATTATTAAAACGGTTCAATATTAATGAAGGGACAGGAAGAGAAGAGTAGTGTGAACAAAACTAGAGATTAAAACGAACAAAAAGTTTCTTTCTTTCTTTCATTGGGATAAAAAAAAAAATAGCTAAAAGGTGAAGGAAATTTTTAAGAAAGAAGAAGAAGAAAAAAAAAGGATTTTGACACCTGAGGTGTGAAACCTTGCATGATTCAACACTTTACCTGCGATTTTGAAACCAAACTTTGATCTGTTTTGGCTCAATATTAGAAAGGATGGGGCACTCCCTGATGAGTTGCTGTCTCCTCAAAGAACTAGGCTTTGGGCATTCTGAATATACCCTTTCCAAAGCTTCCACTTGTTCTGGTGTATACCTCACATACTTGCTTGAATCCATTTGATTATTGGATGAGTCCTTGTGCATAGAAAGTGCCATAACACCCACTAAGGCCTAAAAACAAAAAATATGTGTGAGGCTCTTGAAACTGAAAATGGGACTGAGAAAAGACACTATTTTGGTTCTTCTTCTTCGTTGTTTTTGCTGTTGTTGTTGTTAGTCTCGGGTAGGCTCTCTTCTCCAAGAGAGCCTCCACTCTCCTTCATTAGATGCTGCAGAGTTCCCTCAAAATCCAACTTTGCAAGAAAGCTTCAAGGGAGGATGCTACTACAGTGGTCTTTATCTCACACGCCAATCTCGAGATTGTGAGAGAGAAGCAAAACAAAAACCCAGAAAGAGATGGAACAAGAGCTGAGGAAGAAAGTTTGTGTTGTGTTGTTTTTATGTATTGTCTCTGTATATAAAACATAACATCATACAAATTATAGAATATATGACTTATAAAATATGATTTATGTTTATCTCATTTTACATGAAATAAATAATTTTTCTATACATACAAATAGTGTTTGTGTCCCACCACTTTCTCTCACTTTTGGTCTCACTTATACTTTTATTTCTATAATATGAGATAATTTTTTTCCAACAACATAAGAAAAATATACCCAATAAAATATATTATAATATAGAATACATGACATATAAAATATACTATAATAATAATATATTACTGTGTGATGCGAATATATATACACATATATATAGATACAGACGAAGGTGATATTGGCAAATTTCTTTTTCATGTATATCAATTTATTTATTTTTATTATTTAAAATAATTTTATCTCTTATATATATATAAAAGGATGTGATGTCTATTTCTTATTTTATATGTGTGTAAAAGATCATTTTATTTTTTATAAAATAATAGAGATTAAATCCTATATACGTACATATGTTTTGCTATTATTTGTTAAACGTTTCTGTTTCTCTCACTGTGCAGGCAAAAGATACAACAGCAGGCACACACCACAGTGCAGCCTCTCTCTCTCTCTCATGTTTCGAATTCAACATTGATGATGGTATTTATATGTGATGCATACATGCAATAGATGGATGGTACCACTGGATGGTATGCAATGATGCATGTATATGAATACAAATGATATGACAGAGAAGGATGGATGACTGGTTTGGTATTTTTTTTAGAATAGTATGAAAATGTAATAAATAGAGAAATGGAAAGATGGATAAAGTGAAATAGGTGAAAAATGTAAAAAAATGTTGTTTGGAAAAACTTTACTAGGAAAATTATGTAGCTTTATGAAATCAATAATGCATTAAAGGTGAGATAACCGGTTTTCATGTATTTGAATACATAATGATATGATAGATGGGTTTTTGGAAGGAAACAAACATGATATTTCTGAAAGTCTCTACACATCCTCCAAAAACTCTCCCAACCAAACAACACCTGAATGAGAGAATAAGAAAGAGAGAGAAGAAAGCATGGGAATGGTATGTACGTATGGAGTGACAAAAATGTACATATAATCGCTTTTTAAGTTAATATTTGTCGGATAATAGATGGTATTTTCGGAATCGTGTTAATAGTTTAAAAATTAATTAATCTATGTACATTATTTATAATCATTCGTGGCTTGTAATTTATTTTCAAATGTGATATTATATGGAAAATTCATTTTGAGTTTTCAAATATATATACGATTAATACTGATCGATATAAATAAATAATAATAATTTAATATGAATTTTTAGAATATATTTTTCACAAGATTCATGTTTTGACTTAAAGTTTGCCTCATCCATATCATATTTTGTTAGAAATAATATCTTTAGAATATCTTTTGGATGTCTTTATTATTTGTAAAGATCTATTTCTTTATTTCATTATGATTTAGGTTAGATATAAGCTAAGCCCATTAATATTTCTTTATATATTGCACTCTGCTTAATCAATTCAATATACATATCTATTTCAATGTTCCTCTCGTCTATTGTTATTTTACATGGTATCTAGAGCCTAACGAGAGGAATCATTGTCTTTCATAATTTTAATATGGTAGTAGAGAGATATCACCCACCATGAAGGATTGACTTTCCCAACTTTTTCCTTTCTCTTTTTCTCTCTGTTTATCTTAGTTTCTTCTTCTCGTTCTTGCCTTTGCCGCTGCAAGTGTTGTGCTCTGTCACCATCGATGACCCAACCACCGTCCAGCCCTTTGTCCGCTTTCGTCGCCACCGGCGTCGCTGTTGCTGTCAGCGACCACCGTGCCAATGTTCATCAGAGTTATTTTTGTTTTTTGGGCAAAGCTCGGATCCGTTCTCTCTCTCTTTCCGGCAACCAAATCAAGTCATTATTCTGGTCGCATCTCTTTCCTCCGGCCACATCATCTTTTGTTCTCTGGCCAAATCTTGTTTCTTCCGGCTATGTTTTCTTCTTTTTCGTTGATTTATTATTTTGATTTTGATTTTCTTTTATGGCTTATATTAGGCCAATTTTACTTTATTCCCACATATGTTTGTGGTCTTATTTAAGTCTGATTTAGCTTGTATTTGATTTATTTTTGCCATTGTTTGGGTTTATTTTAGCCTCCCATTCAGGGAGAGCATTTATCTCTGTTGTTGCCTGGTCCGCTGATTATTCCAGTTACACGGGCTCCGTCGGCTTGTATTCCGGTTGCAACAATGTCTTTTTCCCATTTATCTCTATTATTGCTTGGTCTGCGGATTATTCCAGTTACACTAGCTCCGTCGGCTTGTAGTCCAGTTGCAACAATGTATTTTTTCCATCATCTCTGATGTTGCCTAGTCCGTGGATTATTCCAGTTATACTTGGCTCCGTCGGCTTGTATTCCAGTTGCAGCAATATCTTTTTTCCATTATCTCTGTTGTTGCCTGGTCTGCGGATTATTCCAGTTATACTTGGCTTCGTTGGCTTGTATCCTAGTTGCAGCAATGTCTTTCTCAGCCTTTTAGGCTGATGTCTTTTCAAGCTCTTTGGACTGATGTTCGTTCCAGTTGATTTGCTGTTGATTTCTCCGACTTATATTCCATGGAGCTTCATTTTAGTCTTCTTTCTTCCCAATATGAAGTGTCCCTCCATTTTGAGGGAGTATTCGAGTGATAGATAATATTTTATTTTAATTTGTTATTTTTCTTTAGGGTGAGTTGTAGAGTTGTTACAATCCCCACTCATTTATTTTATGTTTTTTAGTCTTTCATGTTCAAGCTTGTTGCTTATGATCTATACGCTCCAGCTTGAGGGGGAGTGTTAGAAAGAATATCTTTAGGATATCTTTATTATAATATCTTTAGGATATTTTTATTATTTGTAAAGATCTATTTCTTTATTTCATTAGGATTTAGGTTAGATATATGCTAAGCCCATTAGTATTTCTTTATATATTGTACTCTGCTTAATCAATTCAATATACAGATTTATTTCAATATTCCTCTCGTCTCTTGTTATTTTACACATTTACATATAAAAATATCTCCTTACACACACTTATAATTTCATTACTCTATAATTTTTATCATTTAATTATAACTAATATTATTTATTTATTTATTTATTATTATTTTTATTAATAATATATATATATATTAAGATTCACACTTTCTAATGACATAATTAACAATATATAATTCATGTTAGAAATATTACACTAATAATATATCAAAATTTAGTTAATTAGGTTTGCTTCATAGAAAATATATTTGAATAATACGAAGGTGTTTTTTTTTTTTTGGGGGTGTTACGCTACAAGTATGGTTCCCGTAATATTCATATTGGATTAAATCGAATTAAATTTTTAAAAAAGCCATGTCAATGTATTGACTCTATAATAGCAATTGATTGTAGAGGCATGATACTTTTATTTTTTTCTTGTATTTTCTGCATTCTTATCTAAAATTACTTGATTACGCGGTTTAACAATTATTCAATTTTATAATTATTGTATATATTTCATATAATTTATTTAAATGTGAATTCAACCTAAATATATAAGTCTAGTTCTGTCTATTATATTTCAACAACATATTAACGTTAACAAGCATACATAAACTTCCTGCGTTCAAAATTCATTAGAAGTGAAGGTTGAATTCACAAAGATTATTTCTTTTAACTCTTTATTAAATGAATGAAAAGTTCGAGATGAAGGAAAATCGACAATCCAAACATGATTAGTAGCAGACGAAATTTTAAAAGTGAGATATTTAACTTAAGAGTTTTGTTTTTTATTTATTTTTTTAAGTAGCATACCTTATCTCAAAAAACTTCAAGTCACAATCAACATTGAACTGGACACCCACCATGTGCAATGAGTGGGAGCAAAATGACAGACTCAAAAGGATTTTGTGCAAAACTACATAATTTCGGGATACTTTCCCTTCAAACAAACTTAGGGACGTGCATGGGTCGAACCGAACCGGATTTTTTAAAAAATCAAACAAACTTATTTATCTCTTAAACGCCAATAGAAGGTGATATTTATCGATTGGATTATTTTTATTGATAATTAAAAAATATTTATTATTCTCATTCCTTTTTATTTTTTGCTATACTTTTTTGACAAATTTTTAAATCAAAAAACAAATAAGAACAAAGTGACATTTTTTAAATTATTGATAAGGAATTCCACAAAAAATTAAAAATAATAATCAAACCAAATACTTTCTTTCTAATTAATTCTCAAATATCAGTCTCTCTATAAAGCAAAACTTCTTTAGAGGACATCCTCAAACCTACTGAATTGTAAACGAACACGTGCTACATAAGCCGATTATATATATATATATATATATATATATATATATGAAAATATGCTACATAATTAAGCAGATTACATATATGTAATTTTACGCACCCTGCTTTTATCTTGATTTGGCTTACGAGTATGCAAGTAATGCAAATAGCATTATTCTAGTAAAAATTAAACTACTACAAAGAGGTTGGGAAATGTGGTTATGAATTAAAATGAATGTCCAATTATGTCTTTTATGGGGAGGAAAATAGAATGAAAATAAGTGCGCCACATAGCCGAGTCATAAGTAATTCCTAGTTTTGTCACAAAAAACTTCCTATTTTATTTGTTTAATTCTAATTTGAAAATCTTTAAAATGTACATACATGTTCCGAGTGCTGCTATGAACTTAAGTTAATCGGTAGGATTAATTGAATCACAAGCATTAAATGAATTTCAGACAGAGAAAGCGAAGAGCACTAAGAAATGTTACACTCACGCAATCTAAGACGATACGCGGAGTCTTCTGAATTGCATGCTTGCATGCATGCATTTATTCGTGATTATAAGTCAAATTTGACAACTCGCAAAGCAAAAGCCGCAAAACGCACCTTGGTTTTGTTTATTATAATAATTAAAAAAATTACAAGTATGAATAACAATATTACCAATATGCATTTAGATGCATACTTGTAATGTTGTCACTGGCTTGATGTTGTTGATTGTGGGGGAGCTTAAGATGCAGCTTTTGTTTGGCGCAGTTCATGACGGTGCAGGGGGTGTCAGTCTTCAGCTTTTTTATTATTATTAAAATATGTTAACCAATGACCTTTTTAAAAAAAAAATCGAAATGGGAGAGAGTTCAAGACAGATTTAGAATTAAGACTTTAAGGGTCTTTTTGATTGTGTTTTTGTTTTATTGTTCTTAAAATTATTTTGTAATCCTTTAAACCATATTTTTTTTTTGAAAGTTAAAAACAAAAATAGAAAATAAAAATAACTCAAACATGTTCTCTAAATTTGATTCTAAAAATAAAAAAATAGTTATAATTTTGAAAACATTTTTTACAAAACAGGTCTTACCAAACGAATTTTTTAATTTTTTTATTCTGAAAATCAAAAAACTATTTTTAAAAACTGAAATCAAACAGAGCCTAAATCTTTTCCAAAAATAATACTAAAAGAATCGAAGATATACTCTGATCTCAGCTGCTTAACTCTTCCCTCGTGCTTCAAGTAAACTTACATCATTTGATTCCCATTACCCATCTAAATTTTGCATGTAATCCCATGAACCCAGGTTATGGTGCTCGGTCTCTAACTAGTCCTATAACAATTAGTGATTACACAAAAAATAGGCTTGAGTGGGAAGGCAATAGGTTTTTTAAAGGTTTTTGTTGTTGTTGTCCATTCAAAATGGAGAATAATTTATCGAGTAGTTTTGCATGATAATAATTATTCGAATTAACCCTTAAATTATTTACCCATAATTTTGAGAGAATATACCCCAAACTTGCATGTCCTAATGAAATTCAAACTGAACATATAACATTGATGAAACTTTTTGACAAGAGAAAATTTGTAGAATTGATAACTAGCTAGTATGCCTAATTATGTCAATTAATGTATAACGTTTCCTAGTATACATAACATTTACATATATGTCTACTTTTATATGGACAACATCTAATGTTATAATTAATTTAAAGTGTAAATATTCGTCATCGTGAAGTCACTTATCCATGCTTATCGTCGTCTAGGCATGCACGACAAATACTTATATAAGATTTTGTTATAAGTATATTAGTGATGAAGAAGAAGTTAATCATGAGTAATGGCTTAAAGAACACTAGTGTATCCGAGTGTAGAATCTAAATGCTTTAATTACGATTAAGTGTTGAATAAGTTTTAGGCCTGCAAGCTAGCTAGGATATATCTGAACACTGAAACCCAACTTTGTGGTTGAGATCCACCAAGCACCAACCTTCTCCCTTTTGTTGACAATTGAGAGTGTTTCCCACCTCTTTCCCTTTACTCATAAGGATCCAAAGAGAGTGAGAGAGATAAAAGGAAGACAGATAATGCCTTAGAAAAGCAATGGACTTTTAGATATTTACAAGGTTGACATTTACAAAAGTATTTCATGTTTTCAAAGCATCCAATGATCCAAAGCTTGCAAAAACTCACTCATTTAAAATTTAGTAGCTAGCTAGTGGTGTTGCTTCTCTCTTTCTCTCTTTAAATAATCATCTCAACCTAAAAATAAATTCTTAATAATTTTATATTTCTTTAATACATATTTTCTCACAAGAATACATTTGATTTGAAAAGTTTTTTTTTCAAAAAAAAACACTTTTCATTTTTAGTTCGTGATACACACTATTTAGTTGTGTAGCTAAATATTTTTTTCAAAAACAATATATTTTTATAAAAATATAAATAACTTTATTTTATAAAAAGAAAAATTAAAAGTTACTTTTAAAAAAGCTTAACCAAAATTTTAAGATATTATATATAAAAACCAAAATTTTAATATTAAATTATATTATATTTATATTATATTTCTGCAACTATCTTTCATTCCTCACTCTCTTTTATATTATATTATAGGAAAAAGATCTCTTTATAATTTTTTTTACAAATTACACTATGTATTTCTGGGAGAACTAACATAATATTCTCCTAGAAGAACATAGTGTAGTTTGTAAACAAAAAATTTATAAATATAACCCTCCACTATATTATATGATTAATGGACTTATTATGATGTAGACTTCATGAAGGAGGAGTCAATTGGTGGCAGGATATACACAAACTCACTCGTGTTTTTTTGTCTCCCTTTGCTATGTGTTATGATCATGGAGTTCCCCCTATGCCTATAGCTTTCCTTCTGGAAGAGGAAGAGACTTGGGACAATGTGACCCCGCCATTGGGTCAGATCCATATAGCTTTGTTTTCCATATTACATTGGGTGATTTTCTTAATTAAAAAAAAAAACATACAAAGGTGGAGGTACCTTTCAATTCCTTCCATAGTCCCATGCGGGGACCCAAAAGGTTATCTTTTTTTAAATCCTTGGTGGAGGGGCGATGACCCTTTTCCTTACATGCACCAAAAGAGTGTCATAGACTCCCTCACAAGACCCTACCAACCACCACCTTTCTCACTCTAGAATTGTGTGCATGCCTTTGCTTCCATTTTACATCTCTATCTCTCTCTCTCTTGTTTTCTTGAGGGTCCATGTATGATAACAGGTGTAAAGGTTGCTACATGGATGAATAAAAGGAAGCCCGGCATGATAGGATGCTCATGTGAGTGAAAATCTAATGTCTTTGCAGCTAATTATGGCAAGATATCATTTGTAATCGCTATGATTAGTAGTGGTATTTAAGTATATACTATGAATTTAATTAAATTGCTAATTCTAATTTAGAGATGGATCATCAAAAGAAAGGAAATATTCCCTTCATGAGTCCCATGGTCCATGGATGCATTTATGGAATCATGCATGCATGCATTATTAACAAGTACCCCTAGCTTGACTACGTATATGTGTGTATATATATATATATATATATATATATATATATATATATATATATAGATTAATATTCTCATATTATAGAAAGATAATTTTATATTCTACACACACATAATAATGTGCAGAATTCATGTGAGCCCATGTGAAAAAAATATAGGCTCCATATACTTTTATATATGTATAAGAGATAAAATTATTTCCTATAAATGAGCAAGATTAATCTCATTTATATATATTAGTGCCAATTCACCATGCATGCATTGATGCTGCTCTTTTTCAGATTTGTTTCAATGTACTGGCAGTGTGTACGTAGAGCAATGTAGTGCTCCTTACTTTTTGTTTGAATTTTTTTATGCTTAAGTTAATGGGAAAAGTGTTTATCATTTTAAATGACACAACTTACATCATTTCACTCTCATAAAGAGGTGGGACCTACACCTTTATTTTTGTCAACCCTCTCTCCTCCTTTATCTATCTCATTCTCTCTCTTAAAATGAACAACTTTATATACCAATTCACCATGCATGCATTAAGATTTATTTTAATGTAATTTGTAGCACAGTGTGTCTATATATATATATATATATATGCATTTAACCTCTCACTACTTAATGCAAATTTAACTACTTTGAGCTTTTGCTTCTTATTGATTTTTTTAATTTTTTTGGTAAATTGTTTCTTATTGATTTAACTAATAAGTTACCATGCTGATTTTTTTTAATATAACCTTAGTTTATGTAATTATGGAGACTAGCGTAGGGATATTTTGCAGGATAAACTTTCTACAGATTGTATTAGGAATGCACAATAATTTCTTTTGTTAAGTTATAATAGTAGGGTCAGTTATAATATGCGTAATAACCTGGTTAAGTTATATATATAATATATAGATAAATTGCAAATGCACAAAAATCAATAGTAGGGTAAATTAATTTTTAAGATAGAATTCATAATTTTAAAATTAGTATCTACAGTATTTTACTTTATGTTTTGGTGGTCACTTTTTGTTTTATTAAAATTAACATCTTCATTAGCTCTTTAATAATTTAAAATCATCCCTTTTATTTATTTATTTTTGTGACTATTGCTATTTTTTAAACATAAATACGAAAAAGTATTTAAGCACTCTTTATTGTTCTTTTTTTTATCTGAACAAATAAGGAAAAATGTGAATCGACAGGCACGTACTACGTAGTGTTTGTCAAAATGCTAGTATATCTTAATAGAATTTTTAATATTTAATTACTAATATTTTATCATCAATTAAAATTATAATACTACTGAATTTTTTTATTAATGTGTAAGGTAGTGAATCTTTTTTTTCTTTTGGGTAGTTGGCGGTGAATTTGTAATTTTTTGGTGTTTGAGGCATGCATAACTTATTTTGAGCAAGATGAGTTCGTTATAAACAGGTCTTTAGATTATTTGAATCTTTTATTTGCTATTCATATGATTGCTTCTGTCATGTGCTCGTTTTGATACATACCAATGGACGCTTGTGTTAAAAAAATTAGTTTGCATATTACATCTTATTGTTTAGGTAAGATTTTGACTTTCGACTTTTTAAATTTAATCTTGTGGCAGGTAGAATTAATTTTGAAGGAAATAATTTTTTTATTTTTTCATTGAGTGAAATTAATTTTTAGTATATGACCCACTAAATTTTTAAAAAACATATTATAGTTATACTTCAAAAGTTATTTTAAATTTATTTTTTATTTTTTTGGTAAAAGATTTTAAATTTATTTTTAAAATATTATTCTGAGACACAAATCAATTATTTCAACCTCAATTTTACTAAAATCCAAAGCAAGCATATTGTTAGTTAACTTATTTGAACGTTATTGGGATACCTTAATAAGTAATAATGATCCCGAATTTGAGGATGGAATCTGTCATGTGAGCTATCAATACAATATAATAGAATTATTAGAAAAGGAAAAAATCGAAATATGAAAGACTTTTTTTTTTTGGGTTCGAAAAATTTCTTAATATCTTATTTGTTAATACTTGATAGAAATTTTAATGGATAAGACTATTAAAAAAAAATCAGAAGATGTATAGTCAATCTTAGAATATGAAATTGATTTTTGCTTAAATGTCAACTTAATTTACCTTAAATGCAAAGATATCTTTAACGAGTTTTAAACATCTATTCTTCAAATAAAGTCTATTCACATGAAAAAAATAAAAAAGTTAATGGGTTATTCTTTTTCAAATGCTTAACATATATAGTTTCTTTCATTTGGAATAGTCAATGAAATTTTACATATTTTTTTTTGGCAAGCAAATTTTACATATTACTAATGCACATTTCATGACAGACTTTCTTCATTTAAAAATTAAATGTCTCTTTGTGATCGAAAGGTTGATTATTGGAATTATAGAAAATGTAAACGCCTAAGCAATAACGCCATATCCCAGATATACTTTTTCTATGTTTTACTCATGGTTTCCATGTTTGTGCTGAATCCTGAATCTAAATATGCCTACACATCATGAAATTTCACTAACTCCTGATAGGTGGGCCTAATGCTCGAGCTAAAAAAAAGTTTTAATTTTGAAATATATAATATTCGTATAACATTAATAATTAATTAAGCTTGATATGTCCAAATCAAATAAATTATTCATGATTAGGGTTCAAGTCAAATCCCATGAGCGGAAGTCTATTTATAAGAGAAGATTTTTGGTGGGGCGGGACCATGGTGGTCCCTCCCAAAAATAGAAAAAAAAAGAGGGACGGTGGGGAAAAATCAAAAAGAAAAGGATAGAAATGGAAGAAATTTTTTCATTTATAGAAAAGGGACTAGTTGATGGTTTTTTATGTCATGAAGTTTCATACTTCAATATAGCCAATTAATTAGTTGAGGGCTAGCCAAGTATAATGTCCAGAAAATAACCTATCCTTTCTTTGCTCATTATAGTGAACCATAAGAGACTGATACTATTTGAAGAATTGAATCCTAGAATCCTAATCAAGATATATAAAAAATGGGTAAGAAAGGTTCAAAGTGTCAGAAAACTCCACCCCTTATCTTATTAATTCACATGTCAAAAAAAGGTTATCAATGTAAACTTTTCAGGTTCTTGGTGGTTCAAATTCTGGCCAGCAAATGATTGATAAGTTGTTGAGGTCAAAAGCATTATTACATTTCTGAATAAGATTCCCAAACATGCTTTTATGTATACTCACTTTTGGTAATTGCTCCGAACTTGGTTTCTTGTCAATTTCCAAATTTTGTTGTGTTATGTGTGCTGAAATTACTGCTGAAATGTTGGTTTAGTTAATTGATATCATTAGAATGGTGCATTTAATTTGGTAAAGGTAAAATGCATTTGATAGAAGCCAAAATCTGGCCATGGTAACATGCATGAAAGATTACTCCAACATTTCACCCTTTTATTAGCTCTAAATTCATATTTTTGGTGTTATATTAAAACTTAAAAGTAAGTTGATATGACATGCGTAGAGAAATTTTACTATATTTTCTTTCTTATTTTTCTAAGAAGGAGGAGAATATATCTTACTTACTTTAGGATATTATCCATCGATTCATCTATTACTCGATTAGTCCGATTCAAGGCGAATAAGGTCTTACATGAGATTGGAACTCTGGACCATTTAATTAAATTATAACAACTCGTTACTAATTGATCCACGTATTTAGTGTATATTACTTACTTTAATACTATATTAAGTTAAAAAAAATTTAGTAAAGTAAGTTGAACGTTTTAGTGTGTAGATAAATATTCAAAATGATCACATCGAAAAATTATTTAACATACTAGTCATGCAAGCTTTAAGCATCATCATTAAGAGAAGGAATAGAATCACATATAGAAAAGGACAAAAAACAAGGTCTTGATTGAGAACACTTCTCAATCAGTTATCCAAAAACTTCTGGTAAATAAAAAGTGAGGGAAAAAAATCTAGCAGTTTGCAGCAATAAGACAAATCCCAACAACGTTGAGAGTTATAGCCAAACATGATATAATTGCTTGGTAGACTCACTGAGAATCAGATAATATGTAAAACAAAAGAAGCCAACAGTGCCCTTTTGAATTTGACAACCCTCATTTAATATTGAAGATATATATAATCATGTTTGATCGAATATGGCTCATTGGCTGAAGAATCAAATCATTGAAAATGGTCAGCAATTATATATAGGAACGAATCACTTCTCTTGACTTCATTTTCTTCAATAGTTGTTTACATGTAAAACCAAAAGCATAAATAATTTTATAGTGATTATATAGGGAAAAATAAATCTTATGTCACGTGAGATTTCAAATCTCATGTTATAGATACATGAAGTGTGGGACCCACCTATTTAAAAAAACAAAAAACAAAAAAAATGAGTGACACACTTTTTTATGATGAAATTTAAAAGGTTTGTTTTCTTACAAGGAGAAAAAAAACCCCAATTATATAAAAGCAAGAAAACGGTTAAAGGTGTTTGAGAGATTTTTATTTAATTACATGTTTATCTATTTATCATCTCAGGAGATGAAGCACTTGATTTAATTGATTCTTGTCAAGACAAACACCTGCATGTGCTTAATTAGATTAAGTTGTTATAAGAACTCTCTAATGTAAAAAAAATATGCTAGCAATATAAAAGGTCATGAAAAATACTTACGACCTATTTTAAGAAAAAAAGTTTCCAAATTACCTAGAGTCACTTATATGTGTAGTTATGTTTGCATAAGCAGATTAAGACAATTATGATGGAGTCATAAAATCTCATAGTTAAGAAGAGCTTACAATACAATTAATCATTGGCACCCTTAAAAAGCTTTGACCTTTTATTGAGGTAATATTGAATTTGATAAAGATAATAATTTATTTGACTTAAAAAGATAACTTTAATTTATCACAAAAGCCGGAGTAAAACTGGAGGAGAGATTATAGATTTACAATTTGGGAAATGTTGTATTTATAAATTTTTTATTTATAACCTCTTACAATTTATATTATGTATTCTCAGAAGTACACTAAATTACACTACATATTTCTGAAGTACATAGTGTAATTTATAAAAAAATATAAAAAATTATAAACAGATACTTCCCCTTATAATTTTATTTTATTTTAATACAATGGTGGCACTAGAATTTTATTTTATGACTTCATGTAAACTATTTAAATTTCTCATCACTAAGTCAATCCTAATATTTTATAGGTTTGTTTTTTTAAAATTAATAAAACTATTATTATTAAATATAAACATAGCAATCATTTATTACAATTTTTTCAAAATGTAAACATGAGATAAGGTAATTGTTGAATCATATTAGTATCGGAAGGGTTAATCTTGACGCAATAGTTATGGGAATACTTTGGTTAAAAAAGTTCATAAATTATAAAGTTCATACTTTTGTAATCTTTATAAGGGTTTTATAAGAGTTATTTTGTAAGAAAAGTGATTGTGTTATGTTATAGAGATTTATTTTGCGTGTCAGAGTTTTTTTTTATTGCAGGCCCCACAAAATGTTGTGAGTGTAAGAAACTTTTTGTGATCATGTTAAATGATAGATGATAAATCCTTTTTATAATTAAGCTTTTTTTCTTGCAATCATTTAAGCTCTTTTTTTTTGTAATTTTCATACTTTCGTAAAGTTCATATTCTTGTATTTTTCTTGTTAGAAAAAATACTTTATAGTGTAAAGAGAAAGGTACAGGGTCAAACACATCATAGGGTCGCATACATGACAGAAAATAAAATGTGTACAAGTTTGGAGTGGTTGCATTACAGTTGCAGTGACGAAAAAAGCATTGTTGCAGAATGAAAAAGAAGTCAGAAAAATGCAAAAATTTCAACAACAATCGCAGCTAACAAAGTACGAATACAGTAACTACAAATTGCAATTTGGCAGACATGACTTAAATAATAATTGCACTTCGTACTATCTTCAAAACAGAATACGTATGGTAAATGACACACTGAAGTTTGCGCATCGATAATTCATTCATCTTTAGAATACGTAAACGAGATTTTAAAAATTTGTATAGAATCCCCCTATATATTCTAAAATAAAAATGTATCAGCTGCACCGAAGAAATTTCCTATAAAAATTTTTATATTTATCTCATTTTAACATAACACAACATAATAAATTTTCCTACACACACAAAAGTTTGGGTCCCCATCACTCTTTTTTAAAAAATAAAAATAAATATGACACGCAAAATAATTTTATCTCTACAACATGAGGTAACTACTTTCCTACAACATAAGAAAAATATTTCCCAAAAACTTAATATGCAATAAAGAAACATAATTCTTTAATGAGGTTTTGTTTTTTTGTTAATAGATATATTTTAATAAAATACATTTTTTTTTAAGATTTTATGAATTTTTTTTCATTTTTTCCCTTATGATATCCTATATATATATATAAACAATATGATATTATTATAAGAATAAAGCTCTTTTTCTTTTACCAAAAAAAAAAAGCTCTTTTTTTTTTATAACAAGAATAAAGCTCTTTTAGATCCCTAACAAAAACACGGTCCCCACTTTAATTCCTTACAAAAAAAAATTAATCCCATAATCCCCAGGAAATTCAAAACAGACTATATATAATTCTTCATAAAAAAGACCGACATTGATTTCTTAAAAGAACTAAAATAGATTCACTCTGATTTTCATAGAAACCAGGATCCACTTTAAATTTCACAGGGACCAGACGATTAAATTTTTTTTTATAAAGAACTAAGATGAAGCCCGTGTTTTTTTTTTTTAGGGATCTAAAAGAAGTTTTACTCTTATTATAATTATAAACAAAATATATCAATTAAAAAAATAAATCAAACACTACTGAACGAAGAAGACAACAAAAAATTCCCAACCCACTACTATTTTTTTCCGTCCTTCTTTTATTCTATTCCATCACCGTTTTTCATCAAACTTGTGAGAAACCATATCGGAAACTTAAATGTCATCTTACTTATGACATCTTCAATACTACTTTTGCAGCGATCAACACAACACAACCTCCTCAACTGCATTAATCAACAGAAGAACACCAACCAGCAGGCGCAGTATATTGTCAATTGATTAAAGGATCAATAAAACTAGGGTTTTATAATTTTCATTCAACACGAGAATTGAAATTTTCCACACACCCTTCGATTTCCATTCTGATGTGAGTCCTACACATAATATTTCTAACACATGAGTACAACGTATTTTTTGTCCCTACAACATAAGATTTCAATTCTCATGTAACTTGAGAATTATAAAACCCATAAAAATAACCTTTAACCAGCTTCCAAAGAAACTATTACAGACACGACATAAGATAATTATAATGTCTCATTGTGGGACATTTTAGGCAGCAAGCATGTTACTACAGTAACTAATACTGTACATTGCTGGGCCTTCAGTTAGAAAAGAGAACAGTAAAATGTGCATAAAAAATTTAAATTCTAAAAATAAGGGGGGCTGAAGAACAGAATCCAACAGTGTATGGTCAAATGTCCAGAAGAGGGGGCCAAAATTGACCCACTTGGACCCCCAAAGTCATCAATACTAATGCAAAACAAATGGCAAATCTGATCAACCGCTTTTTACCTTTATATCAAATTAAGATTAAGATGACAATTCAGGCCAGTACTTAAACCAGTAATCATTCATTTCACTTTGATTGGAAGATACAAAAAATCCAAAGCTTCAAATTGGTTCCATCCACTACAACAATAGAATTAAAATGAATTTAATCTTCACAGAAACCTATGCTTTGCAATCCATTATTACATCGCAGTAACATTGATATAATGTCAACAAAGAAGCATTTGGTAATTATCATTAAGAGAGTTCTAGTATCAATTTCTTTTTTCATATAATACAAAAAAAAAGGACATGGAAAAAACTTACCTCCACAACTGAGACTGAATAGCAAAGAGCCATTTGTTTATAAACATTGGAAATTATAACATTTGGAATCAATTTGCTTCAATGACAGCAAAAAAATAAATAATATATACCTACAACAGGCATGGCACTTGACACACGAAATTAGAGAGGGGAGTTCCACAGAGCAATGTTAAGACGTCAAAATCCTAAAGTAACAAATGTTGTGATAACTGATAAGCGCACAAAAGCTTAGAAGACAGTTCATACTCAGCTTCATATAGATACCAAAACTGTTCAATCTTAACATAATACTAACATAATAGTCAATTTAGGAAGCAGAACAATGAACAATGATATAACAAGCAGAATGCAGAAGCATTTAAGCCACGCAAAAAATGTCATACTTACAGCGTTAATTTGTGACCGAAGGATTATTACATCAAAGAAACTGAAAGTAACAAGAAATTGCCTTCGGTATTTTTTAGTATCTTTCATCTATGTAAGAGTTGCTCCATCATAGTTTACTTTTATTTTTTTCTTTCAATTCCTTATGTTTTCCCCCTTGAGAAGGGATAGGGGGGACAAGTCATGCATCTTATTGTTATATGAATTTGCATTTTATTTTCAATTGGCAATTTTTCTATGAAGAAGAATTTTATCTACAACATAAAAAGAGGATGATGCTCCAAACTCCTGCACTTTAGGATGTTTCCAAAATTTTGCTTTAACGAGGGGCAATCAATTAACAGGGCAAGAAAGAGAGACTATCAAATAGAAGATAGAAGATAAGAGATGAAAGAAAAGTATATAAGTGTTGAGATATATAGTCCCACATTGGTTGGATGAACAACTAATGTGGAGTTTATAAGTTCTTGGGCACTCCCACCCTTTGAGCTAGCTTTTGGGGTGGTGTATCCCAAGGTTCTTTTACATGGTATCAGAGCCTCGCCGTCCCCCACTTTCTCTTGTGGAATTTCTTAGCACAGGTAGGCTGGGCCTGTTGCATTATCCACTCTTCAAGCCCAATGGGCTCTCGTGTGAGGGGGCGTGTTGAGATATATAGTCTCATATTGGTTGGATGAACAACTAATGTGGAGTTTATAAGGCCTTGGACACTCTCACCCTTTGAGCTAGCTTTTGGGGTGGTGTATTCGAAGGTTCTTTACAATAAGAATTTTTTTCCTTCAAATTATCAAATAACATTTCTAATTCACAAATGAAAAACCTATATATATATATATGTGACCCTCACCACTATAAGACACGTAGTTAGCTTGATGTTATTTTTCTTTGAAATTTCAAAAGTAAGTTCAGGTTCACAGGAATCTGAAGCTTGCATGTCTTGATACAAATTTCCAATTATTGTCTTTAGGGTCTTCCCATTTTTAAAGCCACGGTTTTGGTGATCAGTGTTAGTTCTGCAGACCCTGCAACAGATTATATATACAGGTTTAATGTTAATTTTGCTATATTATCTTATCAGGTATTTCTGTGATGAAGAAACCAATATTTCCCATCCTATCTTAGGAGAGAAAATAACGAGTTTACAAGCGAAGGGAATAAAGAAAATCAGAAAACAGAAGGCAGACATTTCAGGAAAATAATCAACGATGCTGAAAAGACAAGAAGCTAAAAAATGATACTAGAAAAATATTCAGGTTGACTAGTTAGGGACAGAACAACTATAAGAAATTAGGAAGCCATCTTAAGCACAGAACAACTATAGTCTATAACTATTCCAAAAGGAGGAGAGAAAAGCCACAGGAAATTAGGGACATGACCAAAACACATTTATTCGGCACAACAAAGAATTCAACTAGCATTTATAGTTGATATCACAGATCCAAACTGAAAGTAATCCACAAATAAAAATGCACTGGTCATTTGTGCTTGTACCACACTTTTCGCACTTGCTACCAAGCACCAAAAGTTAATATCCATCAGACAAGCTTGTTGCATCACTATGCCATAGCTCTTATCCTACAGGCATGAAGCAATGCCTTCCACTAATACAAATACCAAAGGAAGAAAAACAATACTAATTGGTGCTTGAGTGCATCTCATAATGCAATAGGTACGTATCCTGCATTATGCTGTTGAAATTGATGAATTGTATTTGTATATAGCAAATACTAAATTAATGTTACAGAAGAGGTGATAATATTTAAGTAGCGAGTGCTATAAGTTGTGTTCATAAAGAAACTGAATAAGAATATGTCAAATAGGTCCAGGAAAAAACATTTCAAACTAAATTTAATTGTGCAGTGGCACACGATATTTTCATCCAATTAACAAAAAAAAAAAAAAAGCATCCATCCTCGAATTTCATATTTAGGTATCGGCCAGATAAAAGGTCTAAAACAAAGTATGAAGTAGGGTTGTTAAATATTTAACTAAAAAACAAAAGTTCCAACTGCAAAGCAGCAGGAATAAGCACTATAACAGCAAAAGCAGTGTGTTTAACATTATTCAACTAATTGAAGCTAATAAAGTAACTATGAGTAAATTTCATGTTGATTCCATCTCAAATCTGGCATAAATTTTTGGGCAAACAAAATGTGCCCCAATATAGCAAGAGAACTAATAGTCTAGATGGAATAAATAACTCACTATTGAAGAAAATAATGAAAATAAGCAACTGGATATGTTCAACTGAAAATCTACTTACTGAAATGGTAACACGAGCAAAAGAACAAAATTTAATAGATTGAAGAATTTTCACTAGCCTTAGGCCAGAAGTTTTCATAGATAGCCCTGGCAATTGGAAGAATCGCAAGAAGGGCAATCTGAAGTTGGTCTGAACTACTTATTCTCACAGAGATCTGTCCACTGAGCTTGTTGTTCAATCCAGCACGAACAGCCATCTTATAAGTTCGTCCAATACAAAATTGGGAATCAAAATTGGACCCTAAAGCCAATTCCCCTCTCCACTTCACCAGAGAAAGACCCAATGAAGACTGGTCCTGACCAATTGGAAAATCTGCCTCTCTAAACCGCATTTCTACATTGGTGCCATAAGCATACTCGCCTTTACACCCCACAATCGAAGAGCTGCCCAGTAATACCAAGCGTTTCCCCAGAGCTATCTGATCCTCAACTTTCAGCCCAGTGGATACATTTTCACCCAAAAATATCACAGATAAACCAGCACCAGTTTTATTCCTTTTGAAATTTTTGAATTTTGTCTCACCCCTAAGAATGTAAGCTAGCTGCTTTCCAATGTTTTTTATGTCAAAGCCAGCCATGCTTGATCCATTCTCTCCATGTTTCCCAGAAACTGAGGAATCCAAGTGGATACCGAAGTCTTTCTTATCCTTTGTGATCTGAACAGCAATAACTGCAGGGAATTTATTGATAATGGCTAGACTGTGTTCGAGGTTTACACCATCGTAACCACAATCATGGTCCCAACTATGTGTGTCTAACACTGGCCTTGTCAGGAACTGGGAAGTTGGCTCTAAAAGACGGTATCTATAGGCTGGATTATCACTATCAAAGGATGGTGGCAGGGTCATATCAGGCAACGGAACTGGCACAGCAGCTGGACTACCATTTTCTTGTTCGTCTTCTTCTTCAATGTAACCATAATTGTTTCCATCAGTCTTGCCTTTTTTCTTCATCTCTCTCATCCTTCTTAAATCCTCTTTCCACTGCTTCTTCTGTAGAAGTTTGACCCGATAATCATATTCCTCAAAGTATGCTTTTCGCTGTTCTCTACTAAGCTTAGCAACCTGAGATTTCTTAAGAGGCTTAAATGGCAGGAGCTGGTCATATTCATCTTCATCTTCATCTAAATCAGAATCAGATAAGTCAGCCAACTCAATATCAGAATCCCCATTGTCAACACCACCTTGATCAGCAGGGAGTTTTGGATGGCTACGTGACTGCAATAACCAAGATAAAAAGTATGGAAGTGGTGGGGAGCGGACACGAAAACCAAACAGGTTGTGGTGGTCAAATGATTCTTGAGTTTTTGAAAGGTTACTGGCTTCAGAGAGAATCTTCATCGAGTAGCATAAGAGCAACAAGAGGGGTCTCCAACTTTGACCATTAGGAAGCACTTTCTGGCCATCTCTATTTTTTCGACAAGAAGGATGGTTTTCAGCAAGAGAAACTGGATTCAAAAAAGTTGGATTCATAAGACGCAGGTCCCCAGCAGCATGTCCAATGGTTTGTTGAACTATATGAGTTCTTTGAGCCACAAATACATCATAACTCAATGGGGAACCTGATGGCCCATCTGGAGGGGCAGTGGCAGCATGAGTCAGAACAACTACAGCATTTTGCCATATTGATGGACCAAGGGCATTAGAAATTGATCTTAACAGTGGTAGATCATTGAGATCCTTATTTTGTGTGTCCAAACGATCCACATAGAGGACAATATCAGGAGGGGATTTATTTGTTAACTTCTTAACCATAGATAAGACTTTTCTATTGAAACTTTGTTCCATTGCTGATGACTTCAGACCTGGTGTGTCAAAAATCCTTATCTTAACTCCATCAACCATCCCAACAATTTCTGTCACAGAAGTTGTGGCAGGACCATATGCACCAATGCTGGCCTTATTTTCACCAAAAATTGAATTTATTGTAGCACTCTTGCCCACACCTGTCTTCCCAAGAACCAGTATATTTAAAGAAAAATTCAAATCATCTCTTCCTTCGGCCTCAAGCTGGCTAGCACTCTCCTTTGCAGCATCTAGACTAAATATTTGACCAGTTTGCCTCCCAGCAACAAGGGTCAACCGGTACAGAACCTGAACTGCTATTGATTCTTCAGGAGTAAAACCAAGCCTCCGAACTAGTCTCAAGAACTTAATCCTGATTTGCTGCAATTTCTCCAATTTCCTCTTTTCTTCTTCACTCAACTGGATATCAGAATTGGTACCAGCTCCGACTGTACTAATGGAAGAACTGAAACGATTATCATGATATGAGTCAATGGCAGGTTTACCGGATCGAGATGACGGTCCCAAACCAGCCGGGCGCTCAACAGAGAAAAGCCTTGATCCATCTTGAGAGGTTATGTTGATACTGCCACCATCTTCTCCAGCTACTGTTGCTCCTTTCAAAAGAGCAGCCAAGGCAGCAGTATCAAACAGCTTCTTACCATCTCCTTCATCATCTGTGTCCTCCGATTCAGTCACAATCTGACCATCAATTCTCTGAGAGAGATCATATGAACCATCAGCACCAATGCCTGATTGCTGTTCACGTTCAAGCTCCTCCAAGAACCGCTTTGCAGCTTCAGAGCTTCCAAATATCACTTCTTCACCATCTTCCTCATCTGACACTGAACCATTAATCTCTGTGTTACCAGGATAATGTTCTTCCCCTTCATCAGCATGAGTCTCCATTTTTATTTCATCTTGCACGGCCTTTACAGTGTCCCTTGGAAATTCCAAAATCTCTTCATCCTTCCCCAAAACAGCAATGTCAAACCCCTCTCCACAATCATCATCATCAAAAGCTTCTCCTTCAGAAGCATTTTGTTCAATAGGGTCAAACTCATCATCCAACCCTTTAGTTTCAGAGTCATGAAATTCCTCCATGTCTCCACCACCTGAATAATTGGCATCACAATTAACAACAGAATCATCACAACAATCAAAAACCAAATTAGTTTCATTGAGCAGTGAAGGTGTTACCTATTGTGTCCAATTCAACTTCAACTTCAACTTCATTCAGGATTGCATCCCCATTGGCCTCTACAAATTCCTCTTTATGTTCACCATCATCACCGTTTAGCTCCATTTTCGTGGCGTCCCTCAAAACGACGCCGTCTGAGAGTCCGTCGTAGTAGTTGTTGTTGTTGTTATCATCAACATCTCCCTCGGCAATTGGGGTGTCAGAAGAATTCAGAAAAGGGGTATCGCTTTCGGTGGAATTTTCATCTGGGTATGAATGAATGGGCATATCCAGTGCCGTTTCAAAGTGTTCGGAGACATTAGGAATAACGGGGGTGTGTTGGTGGTGTTGTTGTTGTGCATCAGCATCAACAGTAGAATTATGAGTAAGTGATTGGTTTGAAGGGGAAAAGGGACATTGTGGGTCAGAGACAGAGTCCATTGAAGAGATAAGCTACCAAAGGGAATGGTAATGCAAATGTTGTGTGCTTCAGCGGCACGAGGGGTTTAGGAACCAAAGCTGCTTGGGGTTTGGTTTTTTAAAGAGAGGGATATTCTTATTATAAAATAAATTCCCTCTCAATCAAGGGAAAAGAATTTAGATATTGATTTTTAATAAGTAATTACGTAAATGTAAACGTTTTGAAATTATTTATGCAGGTATAGCAATTAAACACGCCCATATGGGAGATGATCCAGTAGAGTGAGACACACCCATGTAGGGCGTGACCTAAGATAGAGACATGTCTATATGGGACGTGACCCAATCACGCACATGTGGGGCGTGACCTAAGAGAGACACGCCACATGGAGCATTGAGAAACGAAGTCATAGGCACGTAGGTTTAGGGCCAGGCCGACTACTCCAAGAGCACTCATCCATAAACCAGTTACTGGTACAAATAACATAAAGAAATGTAACCAACGTTTATTGAGCAACCCCAAAGATTTGAGACCAACACACGTCCAACATGGGCGTAACCTCCCTTAATATAAAAACAAGCAGCATATTTTATTATTCTTGAGAACATTGTCTGTTCTTTGCAGTGTCATTGTCACACCACTACCCAGTGGCGGACTCACTTGCGGGCAAATGCCCACAAGTGCAGTCATAATTTTGTTTTTGGATTGTAGCCTTGTAGGTGCTTATTTATCTTTTGGTTCAATTTATACATTAGGAGTAAATACCTTTTTAAGTTCCTAACAAAAAATATGGTCTCCATTCTAGTCCCTTACAAAAAGAAAGTAGTTTCGAGGTCCCTAAAAAATTTAAAGTTAATCAATTTAGTTAAAATCGTGGTCCCTCACAAATTCAAAAAGATCTACATTAGTTCCTCAAAAAGACCAAAATGGATCCACTTTGAATTTCATAAGGACCAGATGACTAATTTTTTTTATAATGGACTAAAGTGGGGATCAAATTTTTGTTAGGATCAAAAATGATATTTATTTTAATAGTAGTTAGCAACGTACGAAGATCACTAAAATAACGTAGCAACACAAATTGATTAGAGAGAAAACTTATTCTTCTTCCCCTGTCACGTACCCATTCTCATGTTCTCTTCATCCTTTGTTTTCTTTTTCATTTTTATAAAAAGAGAGGATCGATTGTAGGTTTGACATTCTCAAATAAGTTAATATCTAGAGACGAGGCCTTCACTGTGATTTTGCTTGCCTTCTGTACAGGTAGTGTTGATTTTTTTATTCACCATTATAAATAGAATGATGATGTATGGATATACTGAAGTATATTCTCATGTTTATTTTGGAGGATGGTAAGATTTAGGGGGGAAATAATTGGTCAAACTATTGTTTGCAACTTATTATGGAAGCAATTAGATTATGAGCGGGTTCAAGCGTTGATTTAAACTTTCTTTACAAAAAAAATATTCGGGAGCGCTGCCCTCGAACCCCGCCACTAAATGTGCGGACATTAAAATATTTTTCTAGGTCCGCCACTGCCACTACCCCCTAACCTATAGATCAAGCGTGGGAAGTCGTAGTGAGTTGTTGGAACTTGGATGTCGCAGAGGACATGACTAGTGCCATTAATGATGGTTGCCAATCTTAACCATTCTTACCCAACTTTTCCTCGTAGTCATAAAGGCTACCACTTTTTCCTTTGTCAATCTACAACTTTTTCTAAAAGTACTTTTTATCTTTAAAAAATTTGAGAACCAAGACAAAACTCATTTACTAGAAAGCCATTACTAGACTAGGGAGGTCACGCCCGTGTTGCGCGTGTCTCTCTCCTGGTCACGCTCCATGTGGGCGTATCTCTCTTTTAGGTCACACTTTACATGAGCATGTTTCTTATCACTGGGTCATGTCCCATATGGGCTTGTTTGACTGCTATAGATGTGTAAATAGTTTCAAAACAATTACATTTGCATAATTATTTATTAAAAAAACAATATTTAAATTTTTTTGCCTCTCAATCCACTATGGCACTACCTATAAAAATTATCATTGGACCATCATTTTTTTCTCTTTTCAATTTTTTTTTCAACATTTTCTCTCTAATTCAATGGTGATTAGATGAAGGATGAGTTGATAATAGATTTTTTTAGGAAAAATATTTATCATTTTAAATGATATAACTTATGTCATTTCACTCTCATAAAGAAGTGGGATTCACACCTTTATTTTTTTATGGGAAAATTTTCACCCATTGTGATTTGTGTGTGTATCATTTAGCACCCCATGATTTAAAAATTATCACTTATATCCCTTATGGTTGCACTATGTGTCATCTAACCCCCGAATGACTAAAATATCCTTATAATATAAAATGTTAAAAATAGCCTTGATAAAAAATATTAAATTAAAAATAAAGGGAAAAGTGTATATCATTTTAAATGATGTAAAGTTGTGTTATTTTAAGAGAGAGAAAGAGATAGATAAAAGAGGAGAGAGAATTGACAAAAAAAATAAAGGTGTGGGTCTCATTTCTTTGTGAGAGAGAAAGTATATAAGTTGTGTCATTTAAAAGGATAAACACTTTTCCCAAAAATAAAATATCAAAATTATCCCTAATTAAAATTAAAACCCTAATACCCTTTCCCTATTCTAATTTTGCAGAGGAGTCGTACATGTAAGGGTAGAATAAACAGACGAGCATGCTTTCTAACATGTCGTTATGCATCACTCATTGGAGCAAGTTTAACTCGTAATCATATGTGCTACCTCAATTTGTTTATTAAGTTCCCTTTGTACTTTCTTTTGCATTTGGAGAGCCTGAGTTATCTACAAGTTTCCAGTAAACACATAATATGATCAATAAATGCTCTAGGCAATATCATTTTTTATCTAAGATTCATTTAAAAAAAGAAAAAACAAATATTTGATAAATTTGTAATTATTACTCAGAAATTTGATTTTGGGTCCCAAAACTGATTTTCGTACTGCAATGACCATCACTACTCTTGATTTCTCTATAATCTGCACCAAAAGGAGCACCAATATTAAGTCAAATGAGAAAATTATCAATCATGCTATTTGCTGTTAAACTAGCCATACTACAAGTTATCACTATTCTTATGTGGACTGATAATTTCTCGGGGAGAACTTTCTAATCTTCAATTTTGGACTGATAATTTACCACTCTGTAATTTCTTCTTTTTGGTTTATCTAATAAGAAAACAAAAACATCCAGATTTTGTCGTACAATAAGAACCAAAAAAGTGCAATAATGTGAGTGGTAAGGACTAAGGATGATATGATTAACGTGTTATTTTGCTTAATCTAATAAGTTTTTTTAGGATGAGGAACTGAGCATTACGATTATTAGTCGGTTAGGTTGTCTTCTCGTACTCGACAATAGCAGCAAGACATTCTTCATTAGATGGATCCACTATCACATAGTTCCTATTGCACCTTGATTTTAGTTTCTGAGCAAAAGCATAAACACGGGCCACAAAATATCATTACAAATGTACAAGATTGAGCTTTTAAGTAATAGTCCATTAAGAAGTTCATTTATATCCTTTAATACATTCCTTTGTGCCAAAATTTAAAATTCTATAATTTCCCTACAATTATCCCTTTTATTTGCGGTGCATCAAAGCTATATGGCCCAATGATATTTTGGAACCAAACCGTGAATTTGCATCTCCCTAGCCACTCAAAGAAAATCGTCGAGTACTTTCCCCACCAAGAATTCCGGAACTATGGTGTCGGGTAAATATTAATCATCTCTTCCTTAGTCCTTACCACTAGGGGTGATAATAAGACCAGGGGCCTACCAGGGGCCTTAGGCCCGGCCCGTTTCGGCCCGGCTCGGCCCAGCTTTTTTAATTATTGGACCCAGACTTATACTCATGCAAAAGTTTTTTTATTTAAAAGGACTTGGGCTCCCATAGTCAAGCCCGACCTTGAAGCCTTGGAGGCTGGCCCGTATACAATAAGTTTATTTATTTATTATATTTTTATATTAATCATTTGAGATAGCAAGTGCCACTCTTCATAATTACTAACAATATTTCATAATTACTAACAACGATTGGTAAAGAAATAAGAGATATGAAGATGAAGATATAAGATGTAGAAAAAGAAAGATTAAAAATGACAAAAAAAAGATGAAAGTAATTCTGTTGCTGATGCTTTGGCAACCAAAGGGAGACTATTAGACATCTGTGATCTACAGTTTTCTTCTTGAGGTCCCTATGGATTGTAGAGAGCTGTTTGCTAGAGATTTGATGGGCACTACTTGCCCCAGACTCTGTTTTGTTTCTAGTTCTGTTGCTTTCCCCTTTGTTCAAAAAAAAAATAATTAAGGAAAAGCAACGTAAAGTAAAGCAAATTTACCGTTGTTATTTTGACTTTTTAATATTAATATGTTTTTTTATTATAAAAGAAACAACTATTATTATCTTACAAAAAAATACATACGAATGCATGATTAATGGGTTAAATATTGCTGCAAATTGAAAGGTAAGATTTTTATTTTTAATAAATAAACAGGCCACAGGCTTAAGACAAGCTTTTATTTTTTGTAAATGAACCAGGCCACAGGCTAATATTATATTCGTAATAGGTAACAGGCTAAGGCCAGTCTGACACGTTTAAATACAGGTTTGGCCCGTTAAGATCAAAGCTCAGCTCGGCCCGTTAACACCCCTACGTACCAGTCAAAGTAGTGCTTACCAGCTGGCTATGGGTATTTTTGATATTTTATATTACGAGGGTATTTTGGTCATTTGGGGGTTAAATGACACATAGTGAAACCATAATGGATGTAACTGATAATTTTTAAACTGCAGGATGTTAAATGACACACACAAACCACAATGGGTGAAAATGAAGTTTTTCCTTTTTTATCCACTTTCTCTCCTTTATAATTTATCTCTTTCTCATATTTAAAATGACACTACTTTAAATCCTTTCAAATGACACATACTTTTTCCTTTTTTTTATATTAAAAATATTTCCCCTCTTTTTTTATATCATAAGATTCATAACTTATAATGTAATATATCATGATGCAGAATATTTATATCATTACTTTTTTTTACTACCAATCCATTTAGAGGTGTCAAAACGGGTTGACACGACACGAATACATCAACACGAACGCGACACAAATTTTTATTCGTGTCAAAATCTTCAACACTAACACGACATTAATTTTTTGCGGGTTGACACGACACGACAATACTAACACGCAAAATAGGGGTCAAAACGGTAATTGACAAAAAAAATTAAAAAAATGGGTTGAAATTAAAAAAAAATTATATTAACAATAATAAAAAAATAATTAAAAAAAATATAGGTCAACACGAAAACGAATACATCAACACAAGCACGACACGAATTTTTTACGTGTCAATTTTTCCAATACGAACACGACACGATTTTTTTGTGGGTCAACCTAAACACGAATTTTCATGTCGTGTCGTGGGTCGACCCGCGTGTCATAAGCTATATTGGCACCCCTAAATCCATTACCAATGGATCAAACTTTTCAGCAAAAAATGAGCATAAGAGAGAGGAAAAAATTGCTGAAAATTTTGATTTAACGGTGATTAATGTGATAGTGGATGATAATAGAAACAATGGTAATATAAATATTTTACCTCTTTTTTTTTCTTTAAACATTTTACCTCATATAATAATATATACAGAACAGTGTTTGTATATTTAAAAGATTCTGTTTGGTTTTTATTTTCTTTCTAAAACTACTTTTAAGTTTAAGTTAAGAATAAGAGTTTAAAAAATAAAGTTATAAACTATTTAATAATTATATAAAGTTGTTCTTAAGTTTTGAAGGAAGAAAAATAAAATAATATTTATTAGGATAAATGATAAAATTTATAAAAAAAGATTAAAATAAGGGTATGATTGAAAAATAAGTGTAAAAACACCAAAAAAGTTGACATACATCTTTAAAAAAAATTACCTTTTATTTTTTCTTTATTATAAAAAAAAGAGAAATATATTTCTTATTGTTATGGAATATTCCATATCCTAACCACCTACCCAAGGATCCCTTAAAGGATAATTACCCAATTATCCTAACAATATAAAACAGTAAGGTTGCTAAGGATAGAGTCTCTATCTCAACATAAAGGAAGTTGAATCTTACTACAACTGAGAGATATACACAAGCCCAAGAGACAACCCTTATAAATAAGAGGTTAAAGACCCCAGGTACACAACTCTGAAACCCTCTCCTTTAACTTGTCAATGTGCACACACCCCACGCCTTGACTATGTCGTAGTGCACAGTGATCCACTTATCTTTAGGGTACCTCTTCTATAGGTACATGAGAGATGGCAAACAGATCCAATATTAAATTACCAATCTCTGATTGGACATTTACGATTTATCAGATTGTAACACTTGTTGTATGAAATAAATTATCTCATGCAATACACACAAAAAATGAATGGGACCCACTTTTTCTTCTTTGGATCCCACATACTTTTTGTATGTGTTGCATGAAATAATTTGTCTTATACAACAAGAAATTTATTCACATAAAAAAAGTCTTTTATAATAGGGATTTATAAGAATAATATTGTAGGAAAGTTATTCTATCAGAAACATCAAATGTGGGCCCTACCAATTTTTCAAAAAAAATAATAATAGTAAAGTTTGCCTTTGCTAGAAGGAATGATTTTGTCCTGCAATATGACATAATCATTCCCCTTGATAATAAGAGTTTTTGAAAAATTATGTTGGGCTAAACTTCTGTTTATAAGAAGAAAAAAAACTAAAAATAAGAGCATACAAACCCCAAAATAGTATTTTTTTAGTACTAAAAAGACATCATTTTGATTAGGGTTGGCAAAACGGGCCAACCCGGCCCAAGCCATTTACAACCTGAAAAAAAAAGGAGTCGGGTTAGGGTTGACTCGAAAAAAAAAGAGCTAGAAAATCCAACCCAACGTGACCCGAGTCAGGTTAAGGTTGGCTCGTGGGTTGACTCGAAAAAATGGGGGAAAAAATCGCCTTTGTCACACTCATCTAGTACATATAGTGGGAAGCTAGGGAAATGATTTTAACTTGATATAAGATAATTATTGCAAAGGAAAACTATTGATATGAGATATTTAGTTGTTGAGTATAATTAAGTTAACAAGTTACAGAACCAAAACAACAACTCAAAATACATCACAAAAGATATAATACTTCATTAAAAGTTTACAAAACAAAATATTCCAAGTCCAACAAGACATGATGCTAAACCAAATCAAGTGAGCATTAGATAATGCTAAACATAATGCTAGTCCAAGTCCCCTTATTATTCTATTGTATTTTTTTAATAAATAAAAAAAATAACCCGCGAGCTGATCCGTTTGACCGACAAGTTGACTCAGTTTTTTTTTTTCAACTGGCTCAAGTTGTGAGCTTATTTTTCCCAATCCAACCGACTCATTTTATATAGGTTACAAGCCAACTTGACGGATTGACTCATTTTTTGCCATCTCTAATTTTGGTAGTCAAATATTTGGGAATATTGTTTCTTACTGGTAATATGTTTTTCATAAAGCATGGGAAAAAAACACGAATAGCATTTGGAAATATATTGAATGCATTAATAATAGTGAAATCATTATTTCATTTTACATGAGATAACTCTTTCGTATTGTCTCACATCAAAAATTGTGCCACCATTTTTTTTCTTAATGGTGGGCCCCACCACATTATGTGTCTATTGTAGGAGATAACTATCTCCTACAACATGAGAAAATCGAATCCCTTAATAATATTATGTATGATTAAATGACATTCGATAATAAATATGATTAATCTTATGCATGATTAAATGTCAGAATCATTACACCCAAAAAATGTCAGAATCGATAAAATCATTCAATGTATTTATGTATGAATTTATAAATTGATACCGTGATTTATATTAAAAAATACATAATGATTATTATAACTGCAATTTTGCGATTTTTATAATATAATTGTGCCAATTATGAAAATCTATGATCATAATGATTATTTTAACCAAATGTCATAATTTTTAAATTTACCATTTTTCAATTAGCTGCTTTTCTTCTAAATTAAAAAAATATAATTTAAACGAATGTCTTTACTAATGATTCAATTAGCTTGTTGCTCCCAATTACTCACATTCATTCCTAAAATGGTCTAGCCTAATCATTTATTAAATGTCTCAGATTATTAGTTAAATTATTGCTTATGAGAACAAAATTTTCTAATATCAGTAGGGATATGGTATTTTACATGCAATATGATAGCAATAAATTATCATAAATTCTTTCCATTACAATTAGTTTATGGTTAGGAGCCAGCTTTTTAAACGATCAATTTATGTTTTGATTATTACTCAACCACAAGGTCCAAAGATGAGCACGAAAAAATTTAGAATATATATTGGATATTAATTTCCTTGTATAATATTTAGAACTAATGATTGGAGATTTAGTTTAAAGCAAGATTTGTTGATTGCCATTTATAGTAATTAGTCTTTGCAACATTAGGAGGGAATAAGCAGTAGTAGAAAAGATTGTTAGCATGCATTTTCATTATTTCATTTAGATTCTCGCACAAAGCATTATGAACTTGAAGTTCAAAAGATAAATCTTTTGCAAAATACTGTAAATCAAAGACTAAATTATTTTAATGACCTACCAAGAGTTATCAAATATGTAAAAGCTCTTATTCATACTAATGCTCTAGTAAGACAATCTATTAGGGAAAATGAAACTAGATCACGCTTAAAACATGGAAGACCAATCGATTCCAAGGAAAAAAATCCTCAAAAAAGAAAATGGGCAAATGATAAAGATTGTCGTAACATGGAGACAATTGCTCACGAAAAACCCAAAGATAACTTTCATAAGATCTCAAGGGAGGTTTAAGTACCTAAATATAATAAAAATGAAGATATCTCAATTATTTATGTCATTGTAGGAAAAATATGAAACCAAAAATATATAGTTGTCGATAATATTTTTGCATATAATGTTTGTTGAAATAATGAATCAAGACGAGAATCATGAAATAGATATGTTGATGAATGTAAATGGAGAAATGATCGGCCAAAATGGAAAGGCGGAATTCAAGTATAATTGAATTCACTTGAAAACACAAAGATTTTGGACCTATAGTCCAAAAATATAAAGGCCTAAAGTTAGTGAGGTGCAAATCCCAAGATGTAGCTCAGTTGGTATATGAATTGCAGCTCAAGGGTTGGATTGTGGTGGCTGATGAAGTCATGGGGTTTGATTTCTACGAGAAGCACTTTGGGGCTAGTGGTAAAAACCTTCTTGCTCTAAGCCACGAAGGAATTAGTCTCATCCTACATGGTGGGGACACCCTGAGTTCACTCAAAAAAAAAAAAAGTTAGCGAGGTGCAAATGAGCTTTTGTGCGAAAACATAAAGAGAAAAATGAAGTTGTAAGATATAGCACAATGATTTTTATAAAAACTTGGCATTGATTATATGGAAACATATTCTTTTATGGTTGGTGTAATCACCTTTAGATATCTTATTAATCCGACAATAATTGAAAAACTTGACATGCATCTAATGAGTGTTGTTACCATTTATTTTTATGACTTACTAGATAGTGAAATTTATATGAAAATCTCTGAATGATTCAAAATTCCTTAAAGACACGAAAATTCTTGAGAAACAAAGTAAAGCAATCGGGGGTTATGTGCTACAATCACCTTAATAGAATATTTATTCACCAATCAACTTATACTAAGAAAATTTTAAAGTGATTTTACATTGATAAAGCGCATCCATTGAGTACCCCAATGGTTGTGAGGTCGCTTGACATAAATAAAGATCAATTTTGACTCCATGAGAATAATGAAAAACTTCTTGATTTTATATCTGAGTTCAACTGGGAATGTATAATATGATGTAAAGGTTAATTAGTTTCAACGGTATATAGTTCAATTAAAGGGATATATTATGAAAGATTATACGTATTTTTTTATTTTATTCGATTTTTGTCCCAATGGGTTTTTTCAATTTTTTTTTTGAAGTAGTATCAGTAAATGCATATTTACGAGTGGATGCTTCATTTTCTAACCTGTAATCTTATCCTCTTATTCTTACATTTTCTCCTCCTTGTTTATAAGTATAATGAAGGATATTTATGTGATCCATACAAAGCTGGGATCCGAACAAAATATTTATTCACAAGTGGAAGTTCAATTATTTCATGGCATTCAACAAATTCATCAAGTTATATTTTAGCATATTTATTTATTAAGGCATTGCCTACTTCATGTTTTGAGAAATCGGTATATAAGTTTAGGGTGCACAAACTTAAACATATTAAATGATATTATCATTAAGAGAAATAAAATATGCACTACACTATTTTTTCTTTAACCAAGATTTTGTTCCATTTGGTTTTATGAGAAGGTTTTTAATGAGGAAACTTCAAGTATTACGTACTAAAAATGTATACCATTTTTTTTTTTTGGATATATGTATACCATTTTCCTTTCATTAGGATTTTTTTCCTAGTATTTATTTAACGATGAACATCATTTTAATGGACATCTAAGGGGAGTGTTATAATAACATTGATGTGGATGTCAATAACCTCAAAAGAAATAAAAATAAAATTTATAATCTATAAGAATTTATGAGAGTAAATCGTGTATCTCATATAGGCAAATTATGTATTATTAGAAGGATTAGATTTTGTTATTTATTTCATTATAACTCATGATGGTCGAGAGCTTACAAATATAACTTATATATATAGACAAATATTTGAAGGAATAACCTTGTGACATGCTTAATTTTTAAATATTGATATAGGAGTTGATTCGTTTTTATTTTTTATTTTTTATTTTCTTTGCAAATGTACAAAACACGCTTGTAAGTAAATCTTTTTTTTTTTTTGGTGAACAAGTAAATCTTTATTTCAAGGAGTATTCTAATTCATTTTTATTTTTGGCTTTGCTAATCGACCTAATTACTTCAAATAATAAATAATAACGATGTATCTGAATTAAATAAAAAAATATTATTTCAATAATTAACAATATGAATATTAATTTTTTAACAATCGATTATAATAAAAGCGCATTTATGGTTAGATAGAACTGGAAAATAATTTGAAAACCATTTTTTTATATTGTGTAAAAAATTGCTTTCGTATTAAATCATGTAAATTTCTTAAGTGTGTATTAAAATGCTTTTTGTCGTAAAAACTGTTTTGAACAAAATATGATATGTTTTGGTTCTATTTTTTGTATTCAAAAGACATTATGTTCATACTAAAAAATGGGGAAAATATTTATTATTTTAAAGAAGGGAAAAATGTTTCTGCAGTTAATGTAGATAAGTTATCTGCATTTATTCCCAAACCGATATTATTTTGGTATTGAAATCTTAAAAAATTATAAATATAAAGACTATAATAACGCTGGAATAAATTAAAATTATAAAAATACCATGATTTCTGTCTCAAAACGACGTCGTATTGAGTTTACTGCAGATAATTTATCTGCAATAACTGCAGAAAAAATGAATCCTTTAAATAATACAAGTTTATTTAAAGGATTTGTATTTTCTGACGTTACTTTAGATAATTTTATCTAATGTTCATCAAAACGACGTCGTTTTGAGACGGAAATCATGGTATTTTTGTAATTTTAATTTATTTCAGGGTTATAATAGTCTTTATTACTTTAATTTTTTAATTTTTCAATATCAAAACGACGTCGTTTCGCGAATAACAACCCGTAGATAAAATTATCTAAAACCCCGTGTGTCACTCTCAGAAAGTTTTTTTTTCCTTATTTAAATTGAGAAAACAGGAGAGTGAGGGAAAGAAAACAGCAAGAAAATATTGCGTTTTGATTTAATTTTTATATTTAAACATATTTATAGGAAAAATAAAATAGGGTTTTTCTTAATTATTAATAAAAACATATATTACTAAATTTTGTAACCCTTAAGTGGTTATACAAAGAGAAAATGATGAAAAAAAGATTAAAATTACTTTTTTAGAATACGATATTGAAATTTTAGAATAAGGTGGCTGACTTTCATTGCTTTTCACTCCGCCGCCATTTCTGTTCATTTTCTCCGCACATGGGCCAAGAATTTTTTGGCCCCACACATTTTTCTCTCTCTCGCATCTAGCCTCATCTTAGCAGCAAAAAGTATAATTTTCAGGAAATTAAATTAACACTGACTAATTGTATAATGTAAAGAGATTGTAGAAATAAAGCAAAGAGATTGTATAATGTAAGATGTAATGGCCAACATTATTGAAGTTTTCTTGGATGTGTCACTGTCACATAATTGGAACAAGGTACAGAATTTGCGTCTTTATGTTTGGTAGTAGTGTAGGAAGGATAACGTAAAGGATGGAAATTCCTTTAAAAGTTTTGTTTGGTTGTGGTCTGGTCCGTACGTGTGTTTATTTTCTCCCTCTCTTATTGCTCATCTCAATTCAAAGGTCAATTATCTGTTACTTCCCTGTTCAAACCATCATCTAAATTATTCTCGAATCTAAAATCCATGTATTTTGGGTCACTGATATTGTAACAGTAAAAATTGTAAATCCCACGTAAAAATTCATTCTCTCTCTCGCATCTAGCCTCATAGTAATTGTATAATGTAAAGAGATTGTAGAAATAAAGCAAAGAGATTGCAGGAAGGATCAATGTGTTCCTACCAATCAATTTTGTTTGGTTGTGGACTTGTGGTCTGGTCAGTACGTGTGTTTATTTCCCCCTCTTATTGCTCAATCTCAATTCAAAGGTCAATTATCTGTTACTTCCCTGCTTAAACAGTTAATATTTTATATTTATTTTCCATATTTAATACTTTCAAAATTATTCTCGAAAATAAATATAATCTAAAATCCATGTGTTTTGGGTCAACGTATTATATATATACCAACTTTTTTATAATTTTTTTTTACTTCTCTCATATAATAGGATATGAGACAAACAAAATGAGATCTATCAATTTTTCTTAAAAAAAAACAGATCTTTTTATACGAGTATAACATGAAAAATAAATCTCATATAACATGAGCGTATAATTTCTTTTTTTATAAAAGATGTCATGAACTCCAAATAGTTTTTCATTTAGAGAAGCTTACACATTTCTTGGCAAATATAAGCTTGAGACAACATACCAACAACTCCATTGGAGCATGTATTCCAAAAAAAGCCCAACTTTTTAAAGTTTGCAACCAATATGCTGAAAGAGTTTATCATTTATTTGCTTCACATACATGATCCAACAAAGAAACAAAATAACCACGGGCCAGTTCAAATTGAACCCTCCCCTACCTACTTATAATCTATGCCCGGGCGACATTTTTTAATTTTTAGTGTAAAATGTCATGGGTTTGACTGGAAGCCCGCCTTGCCCACCCAAACGGAGCGGGTCAGCCCATTTTTTGGTGGGACTATGGTTGGACAGCGTTGAGTTTAACTATTAGATTCGTTGGATTTGCGACCAATTTATTGCTTTAATATAGTTTATCATTTATTTTTTTTTGCCAAAATTGATGTATATATAAGTCTTAGTTTCATTTTTTTGTTAAATCTCTCTATTAAATATAATATACATGATCCAACAAAAATATTATTTAAATAACCACGGCCCAGATAATATTTTTTAAAATTGAACCCTCCCGTGTGTCCCGTGTCAGTATCGATACTACATAGCTTATAATTAAATCAAAACATAGATATCAACATTTAAATATAGATCTTGGCCAGTTGGTTCACTGCCAAAATATAAATAAAGATCAATTTATTATTCAAGATAGACAACAAATGTAAACCTTTTTCTTTTTATCTGCTATTGTACCAAACTTCACCAATCCTGGTTTTATTAAACTATTTGAACTTATCATCCTCTTCACTAACAACAGAACAAAAGATAAGTACAACAGCTAATCTCTCTCTCACAAGCTAAATAAACATAATGCAACCAAACTATCCTAGGTTTAGATAATCTCTAATCTTTCTATAATACTAAATAGTACAAAGAAATTCCCACACAATAAAAATCTCACCTACAAAAGGCTAGAAAGGATCACATTGGGATAATACTTGATTGAATCACTTCAATTTACATTTTACTTGCTTTGTCTTGCAACCTCCCTAATAGACCCTACTACACAAAAACCTACATATAGACCCATATCCATGGGGTTGTACATTGCCAGAATGAAACAATGGCAAGATATCTGAGGCTGTTGTTGGTTGTAGACTGGTCTCATCATATAGACATACAACACATCTCGGCAGTCTCTGGCATCACCATTTTCTCTAGTTTTAGGATGTTCTATCTGATGGTGCAAGATCATTTCTATCAGAATTGAGATTGATATTGGACTGTGAGTTTTCAGTTGATGAAACCTCGTTCTGTTGATTCTCATTTTTCTTCGAATTCAGAAAACGACCTCCACATCCTCTTGCTCTTCTCAATGCATGCAAATGTCGAGATTCATGCAAGTATGGCTGAAATATTTGTTCAAAGATCGGGTTAAGTACATCCTAGAAGATTCATGGGAGCATGTGAGTCAAATAAATCTATGGAGGCAAACAAAATCAACATCAACATCAACATCAAGAAGCTAGCAGCTGACAACACAAACTTCCAGGAAGCTTCTTCCCTTCATTTTCCTCTTTTTAATAACTTATTTTTTAAGAACCTTAGCACAACGGTTGATGTTGTCGCTGTGTGGAGGTCACGGATTCGATTCATATAATCAGCTTCTTGCAAATACAAATGGAGCTTACTATAGACTCACACAATGGTTGTGATCCTTCCCTGGACCCTACGCATAGTGGAACTTTATAAGCACTAGGCTGCCCTTTTTTAATTATTATTATTATTTTCTTATTATTTTCTTAATCAACTTTTGGCATCATTAAAAAGAACCATGAGAAAGGATGGGAATAATGATATACCTTCCGATTCCTTGTAGCTTTTTTTTCTGATTCAGCTTTTGCACGGGACTGCCTTCGTCTTAATATACCATGATACTGTTTTGCATTGACAAACACAGGCTCCTCAACTGCATCAGTTGGCAAAGGAACACCTGCTTGTTGAATTCCCATTAATTGAAGATGGACCTGGCATAGGATATGGTTCAATAATATGAGGGTCAGAAAAAAAGGTTCAGACAAGAAGCCACAATATTACAAACATCAACATCAGAAAATTAGAATGAACCATTGGATGTCCACCATAGTGTTGTGGGGGATAAGGTTGCGCATCATAGGGAGCAAAGATGCTTCCGTAGTACGGATCTGGATATGGATAAGCAGCTGGTGCCTTCAATTAGATAAGAAAGCAACAGAAATTAGTAAAGTGCAAACAAAGTTTAAATTCTTAACTCCGATGGGACTGAAAAACCAACAGCAATGTAGCAACAAGATCAAATGTTCAGAGGAGGGCGGCGCAAAAGTAATTCAATTGCCTGACCAAGTCTGAGCAGCCACTTCTTACTTCTTTGATATCACATCAAGATAACAACTGGCACCAGTACTTGCTCAGGCAATCATTCATTAACCTTCAATCGCCAGGTCAAAAAACTCTGGTTAAGGTAACTTAATTTACACAGCAAAGAAACTTCAGATTGCAATGAAATTGATCATTATTTGTCAGATCAGAAGTCTTCAAACTATCCCAGACTAAATTAAGTGCTGATAAAAAAAAAAAAAAAAGGAGTTTCTAAAACTTTCAAAAAAATTCCAGCGTAAGGTATTCCTTTCATATAATAATTTTAAAAAAAAATTCATTGTAGTTTGTTAAGTCACATGGCAAAAGTCCCTCTTTCACAGTTCAGACAAGGAGTGCTAAGAGCTAACTCATTCAGAAATTACAAGTCATGACTAGATATTAGATAATATTCAGAACCGATCTTCTTCAATGACAAAACAAAATAACCACTGTATGTATATCTCTTATAACTACAACAGGTAAGCCATGTGAAATAGCATCGAATGCCTATTGCCGATAGAAAAGCAAAACATTCTTAAGGATTTCTTGAATTAATTAAAGATAACGTATATCATTTGACCGCCGACCCCAACTAATTTGGGATAAAGGTAACGTAGTTGTTGTAATTAGTTACTAAGATGCCAGCTCCAACGACAGCACTGAGGATGGCAAACCACTGAAGAAACATATTTTGTTTTATACTTTTCTACGACAAAATGTAAAGAAAGCCCGTTGAAATGTTAAGTTCATACCATAGCATGCCCAGTTCCAAGCTGTGGAGGTGTTGCATACTGAATATTCTGAGTACCAATACCTGCATGAGAAATTCCATTTGCAGATAAAGGCTCCTGCATCTGTGATTCTGACTGCTGCTGCCCATCAGCTTCATTATCTGGACAACAATTTGTTAAATAACTTCAGGCTTCAGATATTATTTTTTTGCATTTTTTTGAGGCCAAGAGGGATAGGAATTAGGAGTAGGACTAGTAAGATGCATCAGTTTATGAAAAACACAAAACTTCAGATAGCATGGCAAAGAAGCTCAACAAAAAATTAATAAGATAAAAACTGAAAAGTCAATCTAGAGAATAAAGGGCCAAGAAGCTAAGCAAGGGATGACATTTTCACTCTGCAGGTACAACAACCAGAATGCAGAAGTATCTATTCCACTAGGAACACAAAAGCTCCAGATTTATGTATAGTTTGTATGTTTTAAGAGAAACAAAGGTTGCTGTATATATTCAGTTTGAAAGAAACTAAGAGAGAAAAGAGATACTCTTTGAATGGAATTTTCTGCTCAAATCTCTCAACTCCTACATAAAATTGGCTTTTATAATTTAATTCCTTTGTTATTTTATTTTTTTGTAATTTACTAATTTTTATTTTCTTTTGGAATGAAGTGAAGTCTCTGTTGTTGTTTTTTTCCTTCTTTTTTTTGGGATGCACACAACTTTGGCTTAAAAGATAACTTCCTCTGCTACAGAACAGGAGTAAGTTCCTTCAAACTCCTATAGTCTTAAACTAATGACTTTCAGAATTTTCCAAAATCACTGAAAGTCAAAGGCAACTGTTGCACAAATTATTTTAAGATTAAAAAGGATACCAGATAAGCAAACATGGGACTTGCTAAAATTGGAACAAATAAGTTTTGAAGTTAAGATTATGAAGGTCAAATAAGAGGATTAAGTTTTGAAATAAAACAATATGTGGGTCTCTCTGTGTACACTACATCTTTCTTAATAGCCTCCCACCATGTCTTTTTGTTCCTATTTTTAAAGGGGCAACTTCACTAAATTCACAATTACCAGGGCCTATGTAGGTCATCATCTTACATTCCCAAGCCATCTTAAATGGTTTTCCATTTCATCTTCTCCACAATAATCTCATTTCCTAATCTAATCCATCGCGTTTGTCCATACACCAATCACACAACATCCTGATTTTGGTGATCTCCATCTTTTGCTCATTATTATTATTGTAGTTCAATACCCAGATTCTGTTCCACACAATGTTGAAAGTCTACCTGCGGTTCAGTAAAACTTTCACTGTCACACGTAACTTATAGGGAACACCTTAGTATTAGCACAACTAGTTCATCCAGAATCCATGTCAAATTGCTAATTTATGTTTAATAAATTTTCTTCCAATAATGACCACATTAGACAAAAAAATGCATAAAGAGTTTTTTTCCATAAACTGTTCACTATCAGGAAATGAATGTAATCCACTTCTTACCAACAAAAACGGTGGCATAAAAAATAAATTGGAAAAAGGAGATTTTTTTATTTTTTAACGTAAATACCTGTGAGTTCATGAGTAGAAGAAGTCATGATTTCTTGATCCACATGCAACACAGTGTCCAAATCTGGAAGCAGAAGAAGTTAACAGAATTCAAGAGTATAGCAGCAAACTATGCAGAAAAAACAGAGTCCAGGAAAAAGAAATGAAGAAAATTGCCAGAAGCTAATAGTCTACGTAATTATAATTTCGTCAAATGAAAAAACTGTTATCATTTGTAAGTACTGTGTAAGTATGTCCATACAACCAGAAAATAAAAAATGAGAGACAAAAACTAATATCCAAGTCCGCATGGAGCTCACAAATGAGGGATAGAGCCAGGCAAACACTTAATAATATAAAAAAAATTGATGCTAATCAACAAAGTCACCAAGTTGCTATAATTGTTATAGATATTTGTTAGCTCTCTAAGCATAAGTAGAAGGAATATAGATTAAAAAAACAACAACTCAAGTTCAGAACAACAATATCAAAGAAAGGAACATAAGCTAAAGGAAATGTGTTTGTATGCTAGTTTAGCATGCTCGGGTAATCAGGCATTTAATGTAGCAACTATTACAGCAGCTATGGTAGTGTTGAGTATAGCAAGTCATATTCTATAGATCATGAGTAGATGGAATGCAAAAGTTAATCCATTGATCCCTCTTGCCATTAGGGATAACAAATGGTTGGATCATACGGATTTTGGATTGGACTATAAAGGATGTATCAAATTTAAACCATTGATCCATTTAAGATATGCTAAAAATTATTAAAAATAAATCACAAAAAATGTATCAATCCAACAAAACAAGTAAAGGAAGGTCACATTCAAAATAAAAATTGACATTTATTCCTCATAATGAGTTTTAACCTAATAAAAAGAAATTCAGTGCATAATTGTAAAGAACCAATTCAACCCAAAAGCTTAAGATGTTGGGTGAGGCTACATTAATAGTTTTATATATCTCAACACCCCCCACATGAGAGCCCATTGGGCTTGAACCACATATGTGCAAACAAAGACCACTTGAAAGAAAGTGAGTAGGGGCATTGCCGTTTTGATACTTAAAGAACCTTCACACCTTAAAGTTAGGCTACATTAATGGTTTTATATGTATCCCAAAATGGAAATAGATTCTCTCATGTCCCATAACCACATATGAGACCATCATTGCCGTTTATACTTCTTCACACCAAAGTTATCAAATGCGGATTGCGGCATGTCGCGGTCAACCCCG
Organism: Gastrolobium villosum; assembly: GCA_032173675.1. Lineage (NCBI taxonomy): Eukaryota > Viridiplantae > Streptophyta > Magnoliopsida > Fabales > Fabaceae > Gastrolobium > Gastrolobium villosum. The sequence goes on along the minus strand of JAVKPL010012955.1, from coordinate 446,168 downwards.
AAAAACGCGGGTTGCGGATGCGGAAATAGCGGATGCCGTTTATACTTGCTATTGCGGCACAATTAACTAGTATGCCTCACACTCTATCTCACTCTAGTCTCTCATCAGCATTGATTTATCTATAGACGGTCAAGATCATCTTCACATGAGGTCATGTGACATAAAGGATGCATTCACTTCTCTCCCAAAACTAGAGAAAGAGAGAACGGCACGTCTTATTTTAAACATGCAGACCCATAATCAATGTTAACCGATTTAACAAACTGACAATTATAAATTTGCAATAAAAAAAATGCGACAAAATTCACACCTGGCATCTATTACTAACGTGTCGATTCTTAATCCAATACCACCAAGTTCAATATCAAATGTTCATAAGCATAACCATCCAAAAACATAAACAAAGAAGCTCAGAATAAGCCCAACAAGTTCAAAACTTTCATTCTTTTTAATCATCTATCCGATTCAAACAACCACAAAAATTAAAAAACCAAAAAAGATAATTTAAAAGGGGATGAACACGAAGGACCTACCATATAATTAAAATAAAAATCCTATCTTTTTATTTTCAAACCAATTTTTCCTTGAGACAAGTTTGTGAGAGATAAATTAAAAGAAAAAAAAAAAAAGCCCCAGAAACAACAACCCCAAAAAGATTCGAAATTGGGAATGGGAGGTTATTGTTAAGGTCAGTTTCAGAGCACCAAAAAAAAAAGGGCAAAAGGAGGAGAAAAAAATAACCTTTCGAGAAGGGAAAGCGTTGTAATCTGGAATTAGTAGAGGCTTGAATTGAATTGTTGTTGCTGTGGTTGGAATTGGGAGAGAAAGAAAAAAAAGGATGTTGTGGAAGAAACAGAGCGCAGCTGAGAGAAGAAGAGACACACTCTCACAACATAGGACTGTGTCGCAGCTGCCACCTATCCACACTACACCCACCCAAATCACAAATCACACAAATAAAAAAAAAAATAAAGCATTTAATTCTACTTTCGTTTTCTTGCTTTTAAATTTTTTCATTATAAGAAATTGTTTCATAAAATAGGAAAATCGAAGTCAAGAAATGAAAAAAAATCTATTTAATGAATGTTGTTTAAAATATAGATTTTAAAAGACAACATCATAAATATGTTTGGTTTAATTTTTTTTTTTTGATTTGTTTTTTTAAATTATCGTAGATAACATTATCTAATGTTCATCGAAACGACATTGTTTTGGAACGGAAGTCATGGCATTTTTGTAATTTTAATTTATTTCAGGGTTATAATAGTCTTTATCATTATATTTTTAAATTTTTCAACTTCAAAACGATGTCGTTTCGATGAAAATTCGACAAAATCGTCTAAATTAACATCAGAAACTTTTTTCCTTTTTTTGTTTTTGTCAAAACAAAAACTCTGCTTTAGGAAAATGTTTATTATGGTCAAGGACCACTGGTGCTCCGTCTTACAATATCAATTTTTCTTTCTCTTTTTACCCTTATTATTTTTTCTCTTTTTCACTTTTACCCTTCGATTTACATTAAGGGACCACCAAAAGAACGGTGATCCCGGACCACAATAAATAATCTCCTGCTTCAGATAACTCCTAATTTTGTAATAAATTAAGAAATACTTTGAATGAAACTCAACACGTTAAAAATGTCTCTTTTATCTTAAGGTCATTATGTTTTCCATCTTTAATACCTATAAGAGCAATATGAGTTTTTCCTTCTATTTTTTTTTGTCCATACATAATTTGTTTCTCACTATTGTTGTTTTTAATTTATTTCTGTTCTGGATAGATATGTTTACTGTGATGGTGGAAGTGATGAGTTTGATATGAATGATACTACTTTGACCTCATAAAACCATCATCTATTTCTTCAAAGGATGTTCCAAGTGTGCCGAATGCTAGACTAATGCAACACAGCAACATAATTTCATATGGTGATTTATAAGAAGATAAGATAGAATAAGCTAGAATCTTGCTCTAATTCTATACTTTTGTTGCTGGAATTTTGTTCTCACATGTTTGTCTTGAATAAGCTATATATCTTTTAATATTCCTTGAACCATTAATTATTATAGTTCTTGAATGTATTAGTCTATTAATCATTGAAATCTCCAAATTTAACTCAACGAAAATGAGGAGCCATTCAAATATTAATTCCTTTGTTTTAATTTCAAAAAATAAATAAAATTTTATAAATTTATTTTATTAAAACACATACAAGCACGTTTCATACAATACATGTAACAATGAGCCACGATGTCTTGATCATTATGCTTTAGGAAACAAGGAGCCACCATGTCATTAAATTTTTTGAGTGTCTTTATTTTTTTTCATAAGATTGTGCATTAAAAAATTTATATGGAAATGAACAGACGTTGTTAAATGGATATTCATGTTAATTAAATTACTACAATGGAAAAAGACAAACCACCAATGGATTGTCATCTTAATAACGTTTCATATACAAAAAGTAATCATGCATAATCATAGTCATCAAAAAATGGTTTGAAAAGCGTATTATGGTTGATTATTATTATTATGATTATGGAATACCAAAAGTTGCTTTCCAGATACTACATTTGAAAAGTATTTAGATGGCTTAGTTAAAAATATTACCTAATTAAAATGAAACATTATTTAGTAGAACTATTTTTTTTTAATAAAGAAATATAGGAATGCAATAATATATAAAATCTTCATCCAAACTAACGTGTCACTTCCTCCTTCGTTCTTAGGTTTGTGTTCACACTTAGAAGAATTTGATATGTTTCTTCTTTTGGAAAATTTTAAAATTCGAAATTTCAAATTAGTGGGTGGGAAGAATAGTTCAAAATATATAGTGGAAGACACATGTATTAATGATCCACTACTTTCTGTATGGATAGGTGGAAAAATATTAATATCCCATTACTTTTTGCATTGATGGGTGGAAAAATATTGATGGGTGGAAAATAGGTCATCATTAATATCTCACTACTTTCTTTATTTTGGTAAGCTATATCCCACTACTTTCTAGGTAATTATTAACCTATAAATATCCCACTATTAGGCTTAATTATTAAAAGACAAAATTATTTTGTGTATAAATAAGATATGTATTACTGAGTCTTTTCATTTGGTAATTAATATACAAAAATAAACATTTTAAACTTATATGTATAATCAATATACAAAAATAAAAATTATAGAAAAGATAAAAATAATTAATTTTTCAAAAAATATGTATCCTTAATACAAAAGAATTAAAATTTTAAATTTTAAACTTAGATAATAAAAATGATATCTATCGTTCTGTAGAAAATAAATTAAAATTAAAATCCCATTGTTCTTTTGTATAATTAAATTCCTAATTCAGATTTCAATTTTTGTAAATATAAATTTATAAAATTTCAAATAATAATGACACAAATCCTTGTAAAAAACAATTATTTATTATTATTTTGTAAATCTAATTCTAATAAATGAAAGTTCATCTGTGAGATAAAATATAAGAACATATACGCAACTATAAGAGCCTTTTTGTGGATAAATATAAAAATCTATTACATGCTAATACTTAGAGATGACAAACTGGACTCGGCCCGAAGGGTCGACCCACCAACACATTTTTATAATTAAATTAAAATTTTATCCTTCTTCTTTTATAATTAAATTCCTAAATCTTATTTTGCTTTTTGTAAATACAAACTTGTAAAATTTCAAATACAAAGAACACAAATCCTTGCAAAAAAATAATTATTTTTAAAATCTGATTATAATAAATGAAAGTCAGTCTCTGAGATAAAATATAAAAACTTAAAAGTGACAATAAGAATTTTTTGTGTGGATAAATATAAAAATATATTGCAGGCTGATAGTTAAAAGAGGCAAACTGGGCTCGGCCCAAAGGGCCGGCCCATCAACACATTTTTATAATTAAATTAAAGTTTTATCCTTCTTTTATAATTATATGACCAACACATTTCCTCTTTTACACAGGTTTTTGTAAGTATAAGATTTGCAATGCGATTAACCAACCACGACGGATGATAAATATTTTGTTCTTTTTTCTCCTGGACATCGCACAAGTAATTCACCTATTTTGTCACCGTGTCATAAATTTCATACAGTCTTACAAAGCATATTTTGTCATCGTGTCATCATTTCATTCAAAGTATTTCTTAATTTATTACAAAATTATGAATTTTTAACGTGTTGAGATAAAACATAATGTCTTTACTTTTAAATAATTAAATATTTATGTTTTGCTTTGGACACCATCTCAAGGTCCTTGGTTCTCAAAGGGTGTCTGGAGCTGTTTCAGGTAATTTTTCGGTCCGATCCCTTCTTTGCTAAAGACCCCCAACTTGCTTTCTCTTTGGCCGAAAAAAGGTAACCAGCTCGGTGACTAATGTTCAAGAAAATGAGAAATAAAATGAGAGTGGATGTAGGGAAGAAAAGGATGGGGTTTGGGTGAAGAATTAGAGCTGAGAAAGGCATTGGGAAAAACAAAGATGCCATTTTAGAATTTAGTATTTAAAAGAGTAATTGAGAGAGAGAGGAGGAACCGAAAAGTTTCTTTTGTTAGGTAGTATAATTTCAAATATTATTAATAGACTTTTCATCTTCCAATGCAATTTTTAAAAATCTTTCATTTCCAAATACAACAATTATTGATGGTGGGTCATTAATCATCCATTTCGATTTTCGTTTTTTCATAAAAAGTCATTATTATGATTTTTTTTCTTTTATTTTTTAGTAAATATTAATGCAAGTGTGAACACAACTTATGATGAATCAAAATTTGACACGTCAGCATTTTGGAGGGTTTCAAGTGTGAACACACAGGGGGTTGCTTTGATTTTCCTTTATATATATAATAGATAATTTAAAAATTATAAATATCTCCTTACAGTTACAATGCCCATTTCATTTTTTATAAACAATGCCCATTTCTTTTTTTTTTTTGGTAAAAGAACAAAGCCCATTGCAATTTTGTCCTTCTAGGAACCTAACTATAATTACCTATTTATAACATTTAAATTATATAGATTAATATAAAAAAATTTAAAAAATACAATGACATACGAATTAATTTTTATAAAATAATGTGCGAATTTAGTTTAAATTTTTCCAAAATAGCATGCGAATATAATTAACTCAATTGTAAAAATTTAGAGATCATGCTTTTCTTTTTAGCACATATCACATGTTTTATCAAGTTAATACATATGAATTCTATGGAAAAAAATTGCAATGACTTTCAACTGATTTGTTAGTATATATTGGAATTTATACTTCAGTAAATTAGTATGTGATATTTATTTGGTTAGATAGTGAATAAATTATATTGTTTGCTGGTAAAAATTACTCAAATCATCCCTACCTTTATACTATAATACTTTAATTTTATTTTCCATAAGATTAAAATGCATCAATTCATTTATAAACACTTAATTTTGTACAAAATATAAATAAAAATAAAAAAGAATTTTAATTTATTTAATGTAAAAATTTAATATAAAAAATAATAGTGAATCAATTTTAAATTTTCATTTTTTTGTTTATATTACGGTTTATCAGCTAATACATATAATATTTTTTAAGAAAACTAACAGTAGAAGTCATCAAGTTCCCCACTTCCTCCACGGTGTCGTCTTCAGACAATTTAACAAATAATTATTACCCTAGACTTTGGGCCAATCATTTTCTCTTTCTATTTATAGCGGATTGGATCAATCAATATTTCTTTCCATTATAATTAAAAAAAGGAAGTTGTTCTGTACTGAGGACAGAGATGTTCAACCTTTATCAGGCTGATTGGTCACTTTGGATCGTATAGCTTTGATTAGGGGTATCTATTAAGAAGATATCCCTAGACCTAGTTTGATCACTAGAAAGAATATAACTGTGGTGTCAGTGTGGTGAAAGTGGTTAATCATGTGTCATTTACCGTCGATGAGCCCTCTTATTTATAGGGGCTGCCTCTGGTTTGAAATGTGGAGCTGAGCTGTAATGGCGCGGGGGCCATTACAGCCTGGTCGGCCATTATTGCGTGTAACATGCCGAACGTTATGCTTCCTTAATTACAATCCGTTTTAAGCATTTATCTGGAGTAACGTACCGGGTTCGAGTTCTGCCGGGTTGATACGATGGGTCTGTTAGTGTGGGCCTTCTTACCGGGTTGCTAAGGCGGACCGACTTCGTGGGCCTTTTACCCAGGTCCATAACAGAAGTATTGTACAAAGGACAACAGCAGTGAACATGTCATCCCATGTGTAACTAGTATATCTAAGGGTTTAATGTTTTTCCTCAACCTCCAGTGGGCTGGAATTGATTTTTATGTGAGTATGATAGAAAAAAAATTTGTACCAACGGGGTTGGCGCAAGTGGTAAGGTACTTGGGTTGGCTTAAGTAAGGATTCGAGTTCGAGACATTGTGTATGCATAAAATCCTCGCTGGGAGACTCACCTTCTAATACTAGGTAACCGACGTGGGTGAGACTGGACATAGTTGGGGCGAAGCCCCGAAAACCAGTGGAGCAATCCAAAAAAAGAAAAAAAGATTGTACAACGAAAAAAAAATATTTTTCTATATTTAATTGTTATCTGAAATGTTAATTTTGCACTTTCAAGTTCTTGTTTACTAAGTTGGTTAACTGATGATAAATTTAGAAAAGTTGCGGGCAATATGTGTACACAAGTGCTTTTATGTGATATTATTCAGTTACTTAAATGGGGATGTAATTATAAAAGGTTATGAAAATTAATAACCAGTATCTTTCTATTCATATTCTTCTTCATTTCTCCTCTATTTCTCTATTTTGTTTATTAAACATAAATTCTTCATATCATTTGATATCATCCCCATGAAAACTGGGGAAAAACTCATTTATTTAACGCGTAGTTTGGTAGAAAGTCAAGGATGTAGGAGACCAAATCAAAAAAAAAAACATGAAACATTCAAATGATGGTAAGAGATTTTGAAAAATTCAAGTACCTCGGGCAGTGTCTAAATCGCACACTCAAGATTAAGAACCACATAAATTAGTCTTGGACGTATAGTGACTTCATACCTTAGGACCAATTAAGTTGGACTATAGGAAACTTGCGATGGTTTTGGGTCAGAATGGAAATTTTTTATAGCAAGAAGTTCAGAATGACTCTTTTTATTTAGCTGATAAAGCAAGTCAGGACAAGACTCCTCAATTATACTCTAAATGTTCCGGTCATAATTCATCACTGATACCGAATGGAGTAAAAATAAAAATATAAAGAGAAAATATTGAAGATAGAGAGATTAGGGGGGATATTGAGACATTTGGAAGAAACTTGAATTATTTTCTTATTTTCTACGTGCTCAATGAGCTAATAATTTATAGAATTATAACTTCAACAAAGATAAAGAAATCCTAATTTGAATTCAAAACTAATGACACCCATAAGATAACTCCCAATAAGATAATTTAAATAACAAAGATAAAAATAAACTAATCTAATAACAAACAACTAGGATAAAGGGATATTGATAAATCTTAATTGCTATATTCCCCGAGGTCGAGGTAGGCCTCCACTAGGATCAAAGACGAGTCGTTGTGTTTGCAATGCGCGTAGGGCATGTATAATAACCTTAATTAGTAAAATTGGTAATTAGGAAAAAAATTCATAAAATTATTAGATAATAATTAGATTAGAAATCTAATTATAAAAATTAAGTCACTTTCAGATAAAGTGCAAGTACAGAGAATTTTGGGGTAAAATATAGAATTTACCTAAAACTTGTAATAAATTAGTGAGATGCTAATTTATAATGATTATGAAATAGGCATACATATAGAAATGCTAAGTGTTGGCTAGAGAGTGTAAGAATGAAAGAAAATTGAAAATCATGTCAGCCTCCAGCTCGTTGACTTGCTCGCTGAAGCGAGCAAAAGGCTTGCTCACTGATTACTACTCGCTGAAGCGGTAATCTCAACGAGCACTTGCGTGAAATGTTAAAATTTAACATTTTACACTTTCTCACTTCACAAACCTCACCTACCACCTGCTTAGTCCGAAGAACATCATTAATGAAGAGAAATAAAGCTTAAGAAAGGCATTTCACTAGTGCCCATGAAATCCACAAGTGTAAACTCCAAAGTTGTTTAGATTTTCATACTTTTCAAAGCCCACCAACCATTTTCTTATAATAAGTATTGGGTTGAGAAATCTATACCCCTAAAGAGAAGAGGGATTTTCGGATTTGAAAGTGCTAAAGCTTATGGATGCTTGGGAAACACATCTTTTTCCATCCTAAGGTTGATTGTGGTAAGTTTTCCTTGATCACTTCATGTTTCCAAAGATGTTGGACAAACCTATGGTTTCATTAATAATAACCATGAAAATTGCATGATATGAGTAGTTAGAGGATGATTTAGACATGGATTCTTTTGTGAAACATATGTAGAATGACTTCTTGTTTAAGGAAAACCAAAGAGTTAATGATTTGAACCTCCATGATAAATTAACATAGAAATGTGTTGGAATTCTTGATGTTCATGGCTTGAGGATAGTAAATTGTGTAGATACAATGTATGTTTTGATGATTACAAAGTGGCAACAACAAAAAAAGAAGAGTATTAATCAAGAGCAAAAAGCATCAATCATATATTGATATTGAAGATGTATGATGTAGCCACATAAGAAGAATAATGACATATCAAAGTGGCAAGATCATTAGATCAAAAGCATCAAGGAATGATTAGAAGACCAACACCAAGATCAAACACAACAAACCATTGACAACATCTAAGAGAAGCTCAATATCATAACCATGGTGAAAAATAATCAAAACCAACAATGTGTCAAGCATTGTCATATCCAACAAGTTAAAGCATCAAGTTCAAGTAAAGATCCAAGACACAAGACATGAAGCTAAGTCTAAAATCATATTTAGAATATATCTTTAGGAATTATAGTATATGTGAGGATATATGGTAGATTGCATTACATGAGCTCAAAGTTTTTCTCAAAGTAAACATATTTTTCGAATTGAATAATCAAAACCTTTATATACTTGAAAGAAATTTTAAAAACCCATGGAAAAGATCCTTGACATGTTTTATAACTTTAAAACATATTTATCAAGTCAAGATCTTTCATAAAAAATGGTTGGAAGCAAGTTGAACACATTTGAACTTAGAATTTGCTGAATAATTTTTCTTATGCCTTTAATACGATTTTTCATATCCAAGATGATGGATTTATATATTGTGTTTTTCATAAAAGTTGCAGATCTTTCTATTATCTTTCAAACGAGACCAAAATCATATCAGTCTGACAAGAATAACTCAAGTTATGCGCAAAATACGAAATAATATTATTGTTGTTGTATTTTCAACCTTTCCAACAGGTTGGGAATCGATTCCTTGTGAGTATGAATGATTCCCACTCTCTCATTTTGTGCCCGGGAACAGAAAAACAGATTTTTTTTATTCTTTTTTCTGTTCCTCTGCACAAAAATTAAATCGGTTCATCCCGAGAACAAAAAAATAAATCGATTTTACCAAACGAGTTTCCTATCCATTTCTGTTCCCGGGAACAGAAAATAAAAAAGAATTGATTCCGGGAAGGTTGTCATGCACACATTGTAAAAGTTGGGAATCGATTCCCACTCATTGTGAATCGATTCCCACTGCGACAGAAAGCCTATAGCAGCTATAAATGGCTATTTTATGAAAAATCACTATAAATACATTTCTTGTGTCCCTAAAACGATTCGATCACTATTCTTACACATCTTAAGGATGATTTAAGAGCTTCTTTCATATCTTTCAAAGATCAAACATATTTGAGCTCATATCTTGAAAATTCATATACCCATAGTGCTTCAAGTTGTATATCCACATTTTGAGAGTGTATATTTCTTTCCATATATTATTGAGTTGAAAGGGTTGTGAGACCCATTGTTTGAGAGGTAGCCAAATACTTAAGTAAATTTAGATGAATTGTAAGGTTTCCAAGTACCCGTAAACTTGGAGATTGTAAGGTATCTAAGAACCCAAAGTCTTGGAAGATTGTAAAGGTTTGTCAAGCACTCGTGAAGCTTGACTATTTGTGAAAGAGTTGATCGAGCAGTCTGGACGTAGGTCACAAGTGGTGGTGACTGAATCAGGATATACTGTGTTTGCAATTCTCTAAACTCTAAACTCTTTATTTCTAGCACTTTAATTGCTTCTTTGATATCTTGTATGTACTATAATAAGTTCTATAATTGTAATGTATTATATATTATGGATTGTTTGAATGTATTGAATAGCTTTCCACATATCAAAGTTTGTTTGAAATGATTATTTAGAAACTAGAAGGGGCATTTGCGAAAATCTTGTAATACTCAATTCACCCCCTTTTGAGTATGGAAGTCACATTCCTAATAAATTGATGGTGGTTTATTTGTTGTGAGTTGTGTAGTGCTGAGGAATTAGATACATTAGTGGAAGAGATTTTCATAGAACCATTCGTTGCTCAAGATCAAGGCTCTTGAGAATTTCCCCAAAGTGGGTGAGTTGCACTTCCTATGAAATTAAGGAATTCTAGCCAATGGCTTAACATGTTGTTTGTTGTATAATATGTATTAATCACAATCTTACTATATGTTACAGGTTGCCTTTGTGTGTTGGATTGTGCTTGTGACTCTTGTGTAGAAAAGAGCTACCTTCGGAAGTTCCATAGAGGTGAACTTTTGGACCTTGGGGTTAATCTCATTGTATGTTCCACCATACTCTTCTAGGAGGAATGGTTTGATTATTAGATGTGCATGATAGTATCATGGCATAGTAGAATGCATTTTAAGATAAATGGTACTATGATGTGAATGTTAAGTATGAAAGTATGATGATGATGAATGATAGATTATGTGAGAAAATGTATGATAGCAGCAGTTCATGATCTGAAGCATGCAGTCCAGCTAGAAAGCCCTTGATACTGGCAGTAGCTTTGGGTTGTAAAAGAAATTGCTCATTATCCTCCTCGCTTAAGCGTACAACTCAACAAGAAAGGGTGCAGCTCAGCGGCATAATTAGAATTTTAATTTTACACGCCTTGTATGCTTATGGGGGCTATTTGGTGTTTGATATTAAGCATGTATGGTATGTTGCCACATGATTTAGGAGTTGTAATTACGTATTTGAATTATATATCTGGAACCAAGGTTTATGCATATGAAAATAAAAAAAAAAGAAAAAGAAAAAGGAAAATTTTATTTGTATTTCAACTCAATATTGTAATTGTAACTACGCTAACATCATAAGTAATGTTAACAAACCGTTTCTAGATCGGGGAGTTACAATAGGTATCAAGAGAAGTTACATGAGCTACTTCTCTTGGAACCTATGGAGAGTTTTGTCATTTTTAAACGTTTTTCCAAACTCTCCACTGGATATCCTAACCAAATCACTAACATCAGATCCAATTTCAAAATTAGCCATCATATAAAGAAATCTTGTGTTCGCTAAATGCATATATTTAAATCCTTGGAGAAGGTCAATTTATCAAATCTGGTAACCAGTGATTGATTCACTGCCTCCGGATGTAGCACTGTGAGGTTTTTTAGGAGCACCTTTTTTTTGGTTGAGCAACTCGTTTCAACAAATATCCACGGAATGCCTTTCGAATTTTGGCTGCAATCTCTTCATTATCCTCTATCCATTATTGGACAAGCAATCGATGGTTTGATATTCTTCTCGCATCACAGCGTAATTATTTTTTAGTTATTGTGCATGTTGCTAATATGTAGATGACGTTTAACTCGATTTCGTCCTACTTCTAAAGCACCAATATTTCATGTGTTATGATTGGGAGATCCCCATTTGTGAATCCATGAGTCAACCATGTCTTGTCAGAGCAAGGCAATTGCTAATTTTGAGATTTATGCAGTTGTGTCGAGGATTCTTGCAAACTTAGATATTGTTGTTCATGCACTATTTTAGTGGCTTGGAGTTGTTGCTCAAGATTCTCTACGTGTTGGTTCAGGTTCCTAAGGTGGGCGTTTTCCACCATGGGAGGATGAGATCAAATGAAAGCACCAATGATCAGAATAAAATAAAAAATATATAGAGAAAATGTTGGACATAGAGAGATTAAAGAGGATATTGAGGCATTAGGAAGAGACGAGAATTATTTTCTTCTACTTTTCTATATGCTCAATAAGCTAACAATTTATAGAATTATCATTTCAATATAGATAAGGAAATTCTAATTTGAATTAAAAACTAATGACACTAATAAGATAATTTAAATAACTAAGATAAACATAAACTAATCTAATAACAAACAACTAGGATAAAAGGATAATGATAAATCTTGATCGCTACATTCCATCGCCATTCAAAACAACCTCGTCCTCGAGGATGAGGTGGGCTTCCACCACGATCAAAGAGTATCTACAATGTGCGTAGGGTAGGTATCAAGCGGAGTTGCATGGGCTGCCTCACTTGCAACCTATTGATAGTATTGTCATTTTTAAATGTTCTTCCAGACTCTCGACTGGATATCATAACCAAAACACTAACATCAAATTAAGTTTCGAAATTAGCCATCATATAAGAAAATCTTGTGTTTGCTAAATGCATATATTTAAATCATTGGATAAGGTCAATATTATCAAATCTGGTAACCGGCAGTTGATCCAATGCCTCTGGAGGTAGCATTATTAGGTTGTCCAGGAACACCTTTTTTGGTTATTGAACACCTTGTTTCAACAAATATCCACATAATGCCTTTTGGATTTTGATGGCTATAATTTCTTCATTGTTCTCGACCCATTCTTGGAGCAAGCACTAAATGGTTTGGCATTCTTCTCGCATCGCAGCATAATTTTTTTTTAATTATTGTGCATGTTACTGATACACGGATGAAGTTTAACTCGATTTTGGCTTGCGTCTAAAACAACAACATTTGATGTGTTATGGTTGGGAGAATCCATTTGTGGATCTATAAGTCGAGTCATGTCTTGTATGAGCAAGACAAATTGCTAATTTTGAGATTTAAACAGTTGTGTCAAGTATTCTTGCACACTCAAATATTGTTGTTCGCGCACTGTTCTAGTGGCTTGGAGTCGTTGCTGCAGGTTCTCCATGCATTGGTTCAGGTTCTTAAGGTGAGTTTTTTCCACAATGGGAAGAGAGATAAACTAAAAGCACCAATGAAGGAAATAAAATGAAAAATAGATAGAGAAAATATTGGAGATAGAGAGATTAGGGAGGATATTGAGACAATATGAATATACTTGAATTATTTTCTTCTTCTTTTCTATGTCCTCAATAAGCTAACAATTTATAAAATTATAAATTCAACAAAGATAAGGAAATCCTAATTTGAATTTAAAACTAAAGACATTCATAAGATAACTCCTAATAAGATAATTTAAACAACTAGGATAAAGATAAACTAATCTAATAACAAATAATTAGGATAAAGGGATAATGATAAATCTTGATCGCTATAGATACCACTAATTTTAAAAGACAACCATTCATCACCGATGGGGTCACTTTGCATATTAGAAAATGCTTAATACGGCACACACAACCTTCCTTTGACCCGACATACAGATGACAATTAAACAATTGATAAAAGAATGTGATCCATGTCAACAATGCAAGATCAAGAACCTTAGACCAACAGGACTGTTCCAACCTCTGTACATCTGTAATACAATTTTGACAAAAAACTTAATGGAAGCTTTTAGAAAGATTGCCACTATCTCATTGGTATTCATCGATCACGGTAGTTGTGGACGAACTATCAAGATATGACCACTTTGTAACGCTCAAGCATTTAATACAGCACTGGCAGTAGCTAAGTTATTCCTCAAACATATTGTTAAAACTACATGGAATACTAAAGTCAATTATATTGAATCGTGAAAAAGTATTCATGAGTGTTTTTTGGAAATCCTTTGAACCTCTCTTCATATAAACTCAAGCTACCATCGACAACTGAATGACCAAACAGAGGTGGTTAATTGGATCCTGGAACAATATCAACGATGTTTCGGTCATGACCAACCAAAGAAATGAATTGAGTGGTTTACTTGGGCAGATTATAACTACAATATAGTAGTCAATTTGCATGGACTTTTGAAGTGGTATATGAAATGCGTCCTCAAAACTTGTAGTTAGAGATGAGCAAAATAACCAAAAAATTGAACCGAACTGTAACTGAACCGAATCGTAACTGAACCGAACCACACTTAAAATAACCGATTTTTAAAAACTAATTCAAGAATCGAACTAGATTTCAAAGAACCAATTCAAAAATCGAACTGTTTTCAACTGAACCGAACCGTTTTCAAACTATTTTTATTACTTTATTTCTTTAGTTTTTATTTTTATTTTTTCTTTTTAGAATAGGGTCGACCCGAACTGATTCCGAATCGAACCATTTTTGAATCGAACAGAATCAGATTTGAACTGAACTGAGTCATTTTCGAGTCAAACTGTTTAAACCAATTCGGTTTGGTTTTTCAAAAGATTTGGTTCAATTCGACCCATGCATACTTTTACTTGTAGTCTTATGTTCTAGGTAGTTCAAAAATACAATACATCTGGAAAGAAGGAAGAAATTAATGGAGTAGAGAGCGATTGTGTTTTTTTGAAAAGAAGGATGTACAAATTTATAAAAGCAAAATAAGTTTTTTAACCTTTATAGTTCAAATTTTGAAACTACAAACCAATTTAAGCTTTTAGCCAAACTATTAACTAATATAATGCGGAAAAAACACGTGCGCGTATGGAAGTGGACTGCGTCTAAATGCAATGTGGAGGGAGGCGCGTCTTTTAACAAAGACACGCATATAGCACTATCGCGTCCTTTGTGAATAGCACACACAAAAAATGTCAAAAGTTGACTGTACATGAAATTTATTACGTTACTGGATTTTGGGGTTCGAACCCAGAAAAGTTATGATTAAAAAAATGACAGAAGTGTGATAGGAGAAAAAAATTGACAATGACATGTAGGGTAGAAGAGTTATAGTTTTTTAGGGGTTCGAATCACTGTAGTAGACCTTTTGCTTAATGTTAGTGAGTGATAATTTGCTATTAACCAATAAACTAAGGGAAATTATTTTCTCATGTTGTGAGGCATCAAAATTCGTGCTTTTTTTTTAAACAAGTGATGTGTCCCGGTACTTGTTGTGTCTATGACATAAGAGATTCTACCTGATATGACATGAGAAAAGAGAAACCCATAAACTAAAAAATAACTATCGTTGCTTTTAGACGCGCTACCAAATCATGCGTGTCTTGTTTGATGCCACGTAGGGCACACTTCTTGCACATACGCATTTTAACACGTATTATTAGTGTGCGTGTTTTCTCGCATTATATCAATAGATAGTTTACCTTAGATGGCGTTTGGTAGGAGTATTTATTTTATATTCCATGGAATCCCTTTTTCCCATGTTTGGTACACGTATTGAATATTTTCCTGAGAATATCGGATTCTCGGGATTCATTCTTATGAATAAAAAAGCTAACTTAAAATACACTAGCTACGTGGTATTTTGTGAATTCCACTCGGTAGGAATGTTTTGTAATTTTTTGGGATATATTTTATGGGAAAACATTTTCTCATATTGCATGATAATTCAAATCTTAGGTTAGTGATCTTTCGATTTGTGTGTAAATTTTTTTATTTTTTTTAATAAATATGGGGCCCACCACTAGTTGAGTCAGGTGGACCGTCGGTGGGAAAGAGGTGTCTTTGGGTAAACCGATAAAAGTAGAATTATTTTAGTAAAGTTACCCCGCGTTGCGAGTAATATTTGACAATCAACCAAATATAACATCAGAAAAATTGACCCAACATTTCTGGTAATATTTTGGTTTACTAGACAACTTTTTGTTAATATTTCCGATAAATTCACTTTTTCACCATATTCCTCAATATCGTGATTCTCCGGTAAAAAAATCTCTCCTTTATCAGAGATTCTCTTAAAGCTTAAACTTATATCTAGTTTCAAATTTGAATTATATTATTATTATTTTCATAGATAGTGCAAAAGTTAACCATCAATATAGTTTAAGATAAAACACTGAAAAAGATTGGGAAGAGAAATTGAGATTTTTTTTATAACAAAATTGAGAAATTTTAGATTAAACACTTCTAGATTTTGAAATAAATCAAAGTGATTCTACTTTATTGTCTAAATAAAATCAATCTTTCTAAACTAACTTTTAAAACATCAATTCGGTATACCAAAAAAAAAAAAATTATTTCGAAACACAAATCTATTCTCTTGATATCAATTTTTTTGAAAAACAATTATTTTAACACTTATATTTCTATTCTTTGGCACGGTATTACTTATACTTGATTATTAAGGTATACTTTAGTTTATATTTTATGTAATTGAAATCATGGACAATTAAGAAAATACATAAATGGGAAAATAATAATGCCAATAATCTCACCTTTTCTTTTCTTAACTATATTCTTTTATTAATTAGTTATTAATTCACAATAAATCTTAACCGTTAATTGGCGAAAATCATCGGTTAAAAATATTAGTTGTAAGAGATTGTAAAGGAAAATAATTTGTAAGTATAACCTTCCTATATATATTGTAAAAACATAATCTCATGTTATTTAATAAAAAAGATTAATATTTCTCGTATTGTAAGATATTTAAGTTAGTAGTGGAAAATTTTACACAAATAAAAATATGTGGCTCCAAAAATATATCTATGATTACATCTCAAATATATTTTTAATTTTATTATTTAATTAAAAGTAATCAATTACACATAGGTTATCTTTACTGTATATATGTTTATGTGTGTATTTTAAATGAAGAAAGGCTTTCATTTATAAAATCATTTGTTTGATTATTATTTTTTGGATAAATATTTGGTTGATTATTTAATTGTTCTGTACCTGCGAAATCTTTAGCTCACCTTCAAGTTATTAATCAATTTTTTGTATTAGAAATTGTAGAGAATATTTTTATTATTAAAAAAACTCCATGTATATTTTTTTTGGGTAAAGTGTGTATCATTTTAAAGGATGTGTTTTTAAGAGAGAGAAAGAGATAGGTAAAGGCAAAGAGCTGACAAAAAAAAAAAAAAGTGATAGATAGAATAACTTAAGTTGTGTCATTTAAAATGATAAACATTTTTTTTTTAAAAACATAATCTGTTATTTATAAAAAAGAGAAATAATTCTTAATAAAACTCATATAATTTGTTTTCAATCTATGAAGCATAGACTATACACATTTTACGTGTGTAAAAGAATACGGCATTTTTCGATAGATTCCTTTTCTACACACGTTCTTTCCATGCTATATACGTAATTTTTTCTAGATACGATACAATACGTTTCTGATACGCGTATTCGATACATGAGATTTTTTTTTTTTAAGAGTATGGTGATTCATAGAATTTGTTTTCGATAATAAAAAAGAATATAATTGGGTTAAGGAATTAACTATTGCTAGTTGTTGGCAAAGGTGAGATCAATGAAGGAGTGACACTCCAAACCAAAGGAGTCAAGGGGAAAAACAACCCTTCCCATTCTCCAAAGGATCATCAAACCAAAACCCTTTCAGACAATCAACATATTTTATTAGACCCATAATTAAAGTTCTGTGCTTTTCAAATCACCTTCTCCAATCACTTTTTGAACTAAGATTACTATAGTTTCTTTGTTCTCGATCTCATGATGGCTCATTTGGCCTTGTCTCAGGTAAACCCTTCACTTACTTCGTTTTCTCCACGTTGAAACTCTTTTTGGCTTCCCAGAATAAATGGGTCACCCCAAATGGAATCAAAATTTGACCTTTAAAATTGGACTACAACTACCAATGATTTTTTTTTATTTTTTTTTTTATTTTTTTTTTGAGTTTCTCAGTTACTGAACATAATTTAATTAACGAATACTAAGACTTTTGTGTGTTTATGCAGATGGCTGTAACTGTTCCTGTTGGCAGTGATTTGTCTCTTAGAAGATCTGCGTTTAAGGTGTGATGTTTCCTCTGATTCGTTTTTTCTGTCTTCTGACTTTGTAAACATGATTATGAATGCTTTTATTATTATTGTCATGTTATGCATATAGACCAAACTGTCTGAAGGATCTGTAGTAATGCTAGATTTTTATGACTAGTTTGATACTTTGATTTGGTATGGCTGTTAAAAAATCTGGACTGAGCAATTATAGAGATTGGTGGATGCTTCTTTCTGAATGAGTTTAGAAGAAACTATATTTTGCTATACATTTGATTTGGTTCATTTCTGTACCTACAAGAATGTAATGAGCTGAAGAAATATGTGGCAATTATTTTTATTTGTTGCCAAGAGAAGTTTTTGGTTGTTGGTATAGATGATCTTCTACTTAGAAGTGGTGTAACTTGATAATTTTATTAGAATTCTAGAGCTTTTGATATATACGAGGTATTTTGGTTTTCCAAGCCCAGTAGTGTTTTAGTGACCGAGTTTTCTTAGCACACTCGTGTGACCTTTATTTCTGAGTTTTACATCTTGTTTCTGTAGAATACAGATAAATGTTTTATTATATCAATTAATTTTCAAAAGGGGAGTGTCTTAAGAATGATACTGTAGTTGTTAGAATAAGAGATTATGTTTACTTAAATATGTTTTGAAACTTAGCTTCCTGTTTAGGTTATATAACTTGTATTTTTAAAGAAAACTACTCTTGATGTTGCAGGCGTCTAGCATAAACTTTCGGGATAAATCATGGTCACCATTGTTAACTTTGGACTTGAAAGCAAACAACTCCTGTTTGAGAAATCGTCATGTGATATGCATGTCCGTGCAACAAGCGAGTGTTCCCAAAGTTAATGTTTCCCCTTTAGAGTTGGAAGAGGCTACAGAACCTCCATTGAACTTACACAAGCCTAAAGAGCCCTATACAGCAACAATTGTTTCTGTTGAGAGGTTGGTAGGCCCAAAGGCTCCTGGGGAAACTTGTCATATTGTGATTGATCATGGTGGAAATGTTCCCTACTGGGAAGGACAGAGTTATGGTGTTATTCCACCAGTAAGTGACTTATTAGTGATAGTCATTTTATGCTTCCACTCCTCATTCTTTGAGTACTGAATGTGAATCCATACTGATTGATCTTTGGCTTCAGTTTTTGGGTAAATTTGTTTGGAAGAAAGGACCTCATTTTGGATATCTTACAATATCCAACTATGTGTCCTTTCTTAGAGAAGTTTAATATTATTGACCATTGGCAGAATTTAAGCTAATTCTGACTCCCCCTCTCCATCTTCCATCTCAAAACTGATGTCACATTTTGAGCTTATTAATTCATGTAGAAAGCATTTTTTCCCCCTTTCTTTAAGAGGGCAAGCCTGGAGCAGTGGTAACGTTGCTCCTTTGTGATCGAAAGGTCACGAGTTTGAATATGGGAAATAACGTCTTTTTTTATTATGCAAAAGTAAGGCTGTATGTAAGGATTGCTCTTACCCCTACCATGGTTAGTTGGGGTTTAATGGAGAGTATTTTTTCTTTTTGCGGGATCAGATGTGGGAGTTCACACGTTTACAATTCTGAAATGATTCGCAACTCATAAATACTCCTGTACATGATTGGCAGGGTGAAAATCCAAAGAAACCTGGGAGTCCCCATAATGTTCGACTATATTCAATTGCTTCCTCAAGGTATGGAGACTCTTTTGATGGAAAAACAGCCAGTTTGTGTGTGCGTCGTGCAGTTTATTATGATCCTGAGACAGGAAAGGAAGATCCTTCCAAGAGTGGCATTTGTAGCAATTTTTTGTGTAACTCAAAGCCTGGAGACAAAATTCAGATCACAGGTAAGAGCAAACTCCTTTTACCCAGCCAAAGGTTAACGCAATTTCTAATTTCTTTTACAACTTCTTAAAATTCGTATTCAAACAAAGTAATGCCTCAACCTTCCTCAGCTGAGAGAATTTATAATCTCTTCGTACTTGTGCATGCTGTCCTGCTTAGGTGTGCCCTACACACCTTATCAGAAGGTGTGACAGCTTTGCAAGGTTATGCCTCCTGAATGTGCCTTGCTCTAGTAACTTTTCCTATCTATGGGAAAGTGAGCTTGTTGACTGCTGTTTGTTTGCTGATTAATCAATTGGAATCCATACTGTGAGTGGTGGGCTCTGTGCTTAAATGATAGATGGGGCAATTAAGGGTATTTGAGATAAGTTTCCTAATTACATAATGAGTAATGATTTGAAATTAGATAGACATGGTGATTTGGTGTTCCTAAATTCTCCAAACTTTTTCTTGCTATATTCTAGTGAACCAGGTTTTTCACAATTTTATAGCTCCTTAAATCTATACATTCGGTCTGTTGTTTAACCTCAAACTCTTGTCACATGTAGCATGGTGAAGAAAAGTGATGAACTAAACAAATAAAAAGAATATTGTAGGGTACCTTACTAGTTAGTACGTAACTGCATATCCGTGTTGACAAGTTCGAGTTAGAAAGTCTTGGTTCTTTAGTCCCTTTCACATATGTAGTTTGGCTATGCCCCTATAGATTTTTGCCTTTTGCTCCACTTTCCATTGAATATAATGGCCATTCTTCCTTCCTCCTTGGATTTACCTCTTTTATTTTGGTTTGTCTAGATCTAATTATAAAAGTTACAATTTTTGTTCGTGTTTGTTTATAAATGCTCAGTGTGTGTGTGTGTGTGTCTGTTTTCTCTCAAGAGACACACACAAATTATATGTTTGCGTGTATCTAGGTATTTACACTACAGATATACTATTATCTTAGCAATAATTGATATCTGGGAATTTACTTACAACTGATAATTGACCTGCAATCACTGTATAATTTTGTGATAGTAATCTAAGTTATTCTGTAGAAGGATGTATAGCAAAATTGTAAGGTAAACTATGATGACATAAGGGTTGTCAAGGATTTTCAGATTATAAATGTTGGTGAAAACTTGCTTCTTATTTGGTTAGGAATCAAGTCATGTACAATTTTTTGGCAGGCCCCTCAGGGAAGATAATGCTTTTGCCTGAGGATGACCCAAATGCTACCCATATAATGATTGCCACTGGTACTGGTGTTGCTCCATATAGAGGCTATCTTCGTCGAATGTTCATGGAATCTGTCCCTAAATTCAAGTTTAGTGGGCTAGCATGGCTTTTCCTTGGTGTTGCCAATACTGATAGTCTTCTCTATGATGATGAATTCACCAAATACCTTAAGGATTATCCAAACAACTTCCGCTATGATAGGGCCCTTAGCAGAGAGCAAAAGAACAAGAATGGAGGCAAAATGTATGTTCAGGATAAGATTGAGGAATATAGTGATGAAATCTTTAAACTCCTGGATAATGGTTCCCACATTTATTTCTGTGGCCTGAAAGGGATGATGCCTGGGATCCAAGAAACAATCAAGAGGGTTGCTGAGCAGAGAGGAGAAAATTGGGAAGAGAAGCTTTCACAACTTAAGAAGAACAAACAATGGCATGTTGAAGTCTACTGATATTCTGTAGTGCAGAGTAGTCTCCTCTGTCTTATAAAAATGAATGCATGCATTTTCTTTCTAATGATTGTTTGGATTAATAATCTTCATTAAGAAGCTTGAATAGCTGTACCTGTTCTGTATTAGCAAAGTACAATGAGATATTGTCTTCTTCAGAAATACAAAGTTGAAAAACCAACTCATTGGTTGTGGTAGATACATGTTTGTTCCATGTTTTCTTCTTCATTAATAAACAAATGTTATATTTCGACACGTTAGGACACGTTTTGATATTAAATAATATTTTTAATTTATATAGTGTATATTATATTTAATATTCAATAACAAAATGAATCTAAACTTATAATATTCATAAATTTTGTAAAGAAACATAACATATTCCAAATATTTATATTAAATTGAATAAAATAGTAATCGTAATCTAACGAATCTAATAGTTGGAACTAAAAATTCAACGCAACGCAACCTTGAATCTTTTTTTGATTTTCTACAACACGTATTGGAGTGTCGGGAAGTGTTGGAGTGTCGGACATAACACATCATGATTTTTGAAGTGTCGGTGCTTCGTAGGGTATTTACATGTTTGTTCCATTTTTGTAAGGGGTATAAACATGTTTTATTTTGCCAAATTTTGAATTATTATATATATATATATATATATAGCCCCTTGAGAATTTCATATATATATATATATATATATATATATATAACATTGTGTAAAGGGTGTTTGAACTTTAATGAAGAACCATATATGAGCTCCTTCAAGAGCAAATGAAATATAGGAAAATTGCTGAAGCGTGTCAGCTTACCAAAATGTTGGACTTCGAGCATTTTGAGGATTGCATATTTATCATGAGTGATAATTTTGTTTTCGAAGTAATTTTTTTTCCAGGTACATTGATGATCTCGGTTAATTAAAACAAAATACAGTTAAATGCTAGTTTATATTATATTAACTGGTAATCATGTTCAAGCATATTAACGGAGGAAAATCATTTTCTTATATTGTCGAAAAAGAGTTATTTCATGTAATAAAAATAAAATTATATATGGGATCTCATAGGTTAAGAGGAGAGAGAAAAAATAAAGGTAGCATCCACCTTTATTTTGTGTATTTTTATTTCTTATAAATTAGAGAGAGAAAAATCCATTAACTGAATTTAAAGAATATAACTACCGATGATATATAAAAATAATAAATTTATTTTTTACATACACATAAAAATATATGTAGATCATATTTTTTTTCTCTTTTTCTTCTTCTCATACGAATCCTATATATTTTTATATGTGTGTGAAAGATAAGTTTATTTCTTATAATATGAAAAATATTAATTCCTTTTAACTAAATATTGAAACTAGTGACAAGAAAAATATTGTATCCATTATTACAAGTCTTTGCACGTACTATAATATTCATTTTTAATGGGATTATTTCCCACAATAATATTCATAAAAGTGCAATTGGAGATCAATTTTTTCCAAAGTTCTAACATGTGGACCATTACTGTCAACAACTTTTTATACTCTAAACAAAATATAAATGAATAAAATTTCTCATTTAATTCCATTTTAACATTTCTCTTCTTAAAACGCCGGTGCGTGTAAAATGGAGATCACGGCAACAATGAGTGGGGAAAAATTAGATAGAATAAATTTTTATTTTAATAGTCAGTGAAAGTAAAGAAAATAGAAAATAATGATGAGTATAATACAAAGGAGAGAGCGGTGACGTTGACAGATAGTCACAAACGCAATTTCCGTATCTTCGCGAAACAAAACCTACTCAAAAGTCTCAAACTCTTTTGTCACGCAACATTCCCTTTTAATTAAGAAGAGTAATTTATCTCATTTTCTCTCACTCGGATTTTTATATTTCATTTTTTTTTATGTAATGATGGGATCCACTCATTTTCTCTCTATCACATAAGATAATTATTTTATATGGAAGAAGATTAATAAAACCCTTTTAATAATCTTATTTTTTTTTGGTAAAATAATAATTTTATTTATTTAATTTCTCCGTCACACTTGGATCCCATTCAGAAAAGAAAAAGAAAAAAAATTAATAGGATCACTTTTATGTGAATGGACAAAAACCAATGTGTTTTTGTAATTATGTTATATTGCAGGTTTATATTACTCTTTATTATTATAATTTTTAATATTATAATCCTAAATGACATCGTTTTGAGCTCACTGGAGATAATTTTATCTCCAGTGATTAGAGAAATATTTTTTTTATTTGTACACAAAATAAAATTATCTCATATAAGAGAAATATGGGATAAGATATTGTTACTAACAATTAGTGTTATTATCAATGTCACTATTAATTTATTTTATCGTTAGATCGATTACGTTGATCCAATGATTTTGATTTAATTTTTTAAAAACTTTTTTTTGTTTCTATATTTAATACTTTATAAAGAATGATAACTATATAAAAATAAAAATAAATATAATAATCACCTCAATATAATTAATCTAATGATGAAATAAACTCGTAATAACACTAATTAATGGTAATTGGGAAATATAAACCCCTGACATAAAATAAAAATTATTAAAAAAGAACATACTCAAAGAGGACCTACCATCAAACGCTTACAAGTTAAGCAAAAAACCGAACACAATAAGAATACAGTTAAAGTTAAAACGACACCGTAACCATCCCCTTATTATATATGCTCTCGTCTCTAACTTTTAATCCATTTCATTTTACGCAACCCACGAATCCACCACTATATGATGGCGTCGCTCTCGGAATTCGCCACCACGGTGATCATCATAATCGCCGTCATGATCGCCGGATACTCCGCAGCCAGGGAGCTCCGGCCTTCCGATCACGGCCTCGTTTTCCAGACCTCGCCGCCGGCCAATTCTTCGCTGGAGATGAGGTCCTTCTTCAACAACAGCAAGGGCTCTTCTTCGTCCGGCGTTTCACTTCGGAATGCCACCGAGTCCCTGCCGCCGTCGTGGTGGACATCCACCGGAGGCGGCGGCGGCGGAGGAAGAGGAGGCCACTTGGGAAGAGCGTTAATGGTTGCCAGCTTAGTGTGTGGGGTGACAGGTGGCATTCTATTAGTGGCTTCGGGTTTGCTTTATCTGTTTAAGAACCGAAAAAAGCCAAACCAAAACGAATCGTTTCGTGCTGATAATAATAATAATAATTACGATAATAATGCCAACAAGCTTCAGTTAGTGCGCAATCTTTGAGTTCTTTTTTCCTTTATGCTTTATCTTTAATTTAATTCCACAGTGATTTATCTACTTGTATGTCAAGGTGATGGGTAGTTTTGTAAATTGATCATACTGCTTTGTATATTTAATTTATTATTTATTTGTATGCGTTTTAATTTATTTTTTTCATTATTGAGCTTCAAAAGTTGTAGTGATAAATTAATAGAATTAATATTTTTTGTATTGTATGAAATAATTTTATTTCTTCGATATACATAAAAGTATATGGGGATCATATATTTTTCTTATCTTTATATAGTCTTTCACGAACTTTACATACTTTTATGTGTCTAGAAGATAAAATTATCTTTTAAATATTAATCTCAAAATTAATATGTATGGACTTGAAGCAGTTTGTTAGATTAGATACTTCAAATCATTTATTATATAGTGGCTGACCTAACACGCTTTGTCTCTAATTAGTGCTGAACGTGATGTGTCTAAGATATATGATTTTTAATAAAATAAGCTTCTTTTAGTATGATCATTGAAGAAGAGCATAAGCCTCTTAACTGAGAGACCAAACTGATTTTCATGAGAAAAAAAAAATTGGTACCTGAATCACCGCTTAATTTCAAATATAATAATAATTTATGCGTTACAAGTTGGTAACTGAGTAGTTGTTTTTGTTCCACTTCCTTCGAACACATTGCTACTTGAAGTACTTTTTTTTATAGAATCTACTTTGATTTATGGGAGATTATTGTCTAATATAATAGGAGAGAGTTGTTTTATGTTATAGATAAAGGAAAAAGTTATACTTACCACATATTTTTGTTTACAACCCATATCTTAGATTTTTAGCCGTTGATTTCCGCCAATCAACGGCTAAGATTTTCATAAATAAAATTTATTAATTAATTATTAATTCCCAATAAATGATAACCGTTGATTGACGGAAATCAACGGTTAAGATATGATTATAAGAGGTTGTAAACGAAAGTAGATTGTAAGTATAACCTCCCCATAAATATATCTATAAATATGTTTTGTTATTTTTTATTTTTAACACATGGTGAGACCCATGTGTTGGATTTATAGCATAAAAAAAAGATATACTTCCTTGACTTAAGTTATCTATCTGAAATGAAGTTAAAGTGTAAAGAATCTAAAGATCAGTTTTTGCTGTCCAATATCTAACATATCACAGTAGAGAGATTTGATATAACTTCAAATTTGAATTTGAATTGGGTTTATTATTATCTTTGACATGAAATAATTTATCTTGATATGATATTGTTTTAGAGTTGGAGGAATTTTTTTATAATTTTAATTTACTTTTACGTTATATTGATTTTAATCATGAAATTTTTTTATTTTTTTTTAGCCAAAAGAGATCGTTTTGAAATAAAAGATGATTTTATCTTGTAATAAAAGAAATAATAAACTCTCGAGTTCGAGCCTAAGTTGATTTTATCTGTTAACAGGTCTCGGTTTGGGGGAGTCACCCCCGAAAGGGTCCGATGGTGCTCGATGGGGATTAGTTTTCGGTTACGGCGGAAGAATATCTTTGAATTTATTCAAAAAAGAAATAATAAACCTTTTTTTTATAAAACTATAATAAACTCTTTTAATTATGTAGCAAATGGTTATGGATACAAAAGCCAAAAGGTTGGGCATGAGGGTATTCATTTTGTTGGATAAAGAAATGATTACACATTCAATTTTTAATTAGCATATATACAACATCATATTATCGTTTTAGAAGTTTTTTTTTTCCCCTTTCAATTTTTATCGTAATCTAACTCGTCTTTTACTAATACGATAGGATAATGCACGATTGATTATATTCAAAAACATTACATTAACGATAGATTAAATTTTATTTTTATATAAACATACATTAAAGTTTGAGTATTTTTTTAAAAAAATATTATTATAACATTATACTCTAATAAGTTTTTAGATAAATTAAATTTTCCTTCTTGGAGGAATGTTTAAATTAAACTGTCATTTTTCATATTTAAAAAATTAAACTGTTTAAATTTTATTTTTATATTTCTCTTCTTTCAGAAATTAATATATAATATATTTAAGTTCATTTTAATACGAGCAAACCTTTTAGGAGCAATTTATCTTTTAAGACTCTCGACATCGTTAGTAGTAGTTAGTTTTGAATTCTTATTATCGATTTTAAGGCTTTAGAAAATAAAATGATTTTTTTGGGTTAAGTCTCAAAACCATATTAGAAATATTTAAAATTTTATTTCTTCTAAAGTAACGTATACAAAATTAGATGTTGGTGACACTCAAAATTCTAAATAGAGAAAAAATAACCCTCCTTAAAAGGCTCGTTATAGTTGCTTATAAGTTATAACCATTAAAAAGTTCGTTTAGATTAAAATATAGAACATTTTTATCTCGAGAGTGCAATTTTTCAAAATAAAATACAGAACGATGGGATTTAAAGGAAGAAAAGTATAATTTAACTTAAGTTTTTTTTAGTCAAATAAAAAGTTTAGTTCGTATATAATTGGTGGGGATGAAATAGTTATACATTTAGATTAATTTATTTTTTATTTAAATAATTTATAAATATAATAAAAAAATTACTGGGAGGATTTCAGAAAAATGAATTTTCTCTACAAAATAATAAAAAACAACACGAGGCATTTTTTCAAACTTGTTTGCGATTATAAATATATAATTTATGAAAAAAATATCTTTCTTTTAAATGATAAAGCTTATATCATATATAATTGGTTGATTTCCGTTCATCAACGGTTATAATCTATTGGATCAAACTTAATGGGACAAATTTATTATTAATTAATTAATAATTTTGATTCAAAAAATTATAATCGTTGATTTCAAAAAAATGAATTTTCTCTACAAATGATATAAAACTTATATCCTTTTTTCAAATTTGTTAGCGATTGTAAATATATAATTTATACTGTAATATGGAAGTTCAAATTTTATATGAAAAATTATATGACACATTACAACTATAAGTAGCTGCAAAGTATAAATGTAAAAGAATGGAAGTAGCAAATCTTGTCGTGAGAAGACCGAAATCATGTGTTTCGCACTTAATTTCGTATGAAAAAATGCTTTTGATGATCTAGGGGTATTATAGAAACACTAACTGGACAACATTTTAAATATTGGAAAATACCATTTTTAATTATTTATGATAACAAAATGTCAACAATAGAGTATTTATCATCTATGATTGAGTCTCGGAACATCTAAAATGTGAATTTCTAACAAACAGAAGCACTTCATTTAGGAATCAAATAAAAGTAACTTACCTCTCTGCTTGTTGCCCCATGTATATGCATCTCAGCTCACTTCTTTTTTTTTTTCTTTTTTTTTTTTTGGATATACCCAAGCTCACTTCTGTTTCTCCATGTGTTGGGTTTCTCTCTTTCAAACAAAATTATTAGTATTTAGTAAAATACTAGCACAGCTTTGGGGCACTTCTGTTTCTCCATCTCTCTTTCAAACAAAATTATTAGTATTTAGTAAAATACTAACAGCTTTGGGGCAATGACTAAAAGGGAAGCAGATATTTAATTTCCACCTAAGTTGTATAAGGCACGCATGCAAACTGGCATTTGCACACAAACCAGTAAATATCTGATGATCAACATGTTAGCAAAGCTATTGTGTTCTTCTCTCATTCTTTTCTGTGGATAAAATTTTCTGAATGTTTGGTAAAACAATTTAACAGAAATAAATTACATGGACAAAAAGACAGACAGATTTATTTTGTTCCTCTAGGATGATGAGCCAAAAGCAGAAGAGTAAATATTACAGAGATTTCTTCAAGAGAATGAATAGGCTAACAGCAGTTGAGTGTAGCTATTGATCAAGAGGAATCCACTCGAGTTCTAAATCTAATTCTCCAGATTCAACGTTCTGGAGCTTGAGTGACATCATTTGTTTAACCGTACCATCGACAATATTGACTGTGCTATCTTCAATAAGTGCATTATCATCAGATTTCAACCATTTTCCTATCTGCATATCGCCAAACATTCCAGCATCTCCAAATGCCATAGCAGATGTTATTAGCGACTGAAGATCAATGTCTGCTTCTCCCATTATATCATCAGCAGAAAATGTGTCATGATCAAATACTTTCTGCAAGCCAGTTGATAAGATAATGTGTCATATTCTCAAACCAGAAATCAATTATCTTCTTTACCATGTATGCACACACACAAAGAAAGAAAGAAAGAAAAGCATCACACACAGCTAGCTGCATCAGAAATAAACATAACACCCATCCTCCAAAGAAGAAAACTATCATTGGAGGTTACAAACAGCCAACCTACCTCCAATCTAACCAAGAGATTTGTAGCAAAACTTCAACATGATTTTCGTTCAACTAAAGATAGAACTGAAATGGACAAAACAGGAGGGAAGCAATAGTGTGAATTCACCCAACTTTTGCGCTAACTGTTTTAGCCATACTCATTGTTTTTGTGTTGGTTTGTTTTCTTGAAACATTTGGAGTATGTTATTAGAATCTGTGAGTGAGAAATTGGCATGTCCATTCGTCATGAAAGAGATCTTGTTAATTTTTTTAAGAGTTTTATGGGGAAGAGGAATGAAATAACTTCTAGTTGTGCTTGCAGTAGTAACAATAGTCACTTGACGAGCAATGCAAGAATCATCAAAAACTAAATTTGCCTCCTCATCTACTCTAGCATGATTGTATTCGAGGATCCTATATTATGTTTGGCTTTTGGGATTATACAGATTCTTTTTAGACACATAGAAGGATAACTTGTTTGTTTTACTACATTGCCGTTTTTTTTTTCTCCCGTTCCGCTAAATACAGTGTTCCTGATTGAATAAGGGAAAAATATATATATATATATATATATATATAGGGGTAGAATATTCTTACACCGGTGTAAGAGTTAGAAGTCTTACACTCAATCTTGATACAGGCTCACATTACTAAAAAATTTGAGCCATTAGATAAAAATGACAACGGATAAGATTGGAGAAACATATATATATATATATATGACTTACACAAACACATCTCTTGGTTCTATCTTAAACTTAATTAAATATGATGTAGACTTGCGGAGGACTATAATTCTAAATGCAACTGTAATATGGCTATATTCTTGAGACAATGTGTGTAAATTAACCATTTTCGTTACTACATCCAAAAGGTAGCAGCATACAACCAATTTTCCTTTCACCCTTGCATCATGCTGAACAGTGCAAGACATTGAATTCTATGAATGACTGACAGTTGATAGATTTAGCAATGGAACAAAGGAATAACAAAAGGCTGTATAATCAATGGTGAGGAAACTCTCTACTTCTATCCCTTATAGAAGGAAATAATCCAATTACTTATCATAACAAAATAACAAAGAAGGTAAATGAGGAATGCCTAGCCATAGATACTGTTTATATAACTTATTATTTCATTCTTACCACAAATTCATACTTTTGCTTTCTGCAAAGCAATTGTAAGTTATAACCAATTACAAACTGTAGTTGGAAGAGAACTGTATTTAATTTCCAATTGTGAGAAAGGATGTAAGAGAGAAGGTAAAAGGTCTCGGATGTCGAGGAAGCAATTGTAAGTTAAAACCAAGTACAAACTGTAATTGGAAGAGAACTGTATTTAATTTCCAAAGGTGACAAAGGATGTATGTAAGAGAGAAGGTAAAAGGTCTCGATGTTGAGGAATGAGGATGAAGGAACAGTAACAAGCCCACAAACATGGATAAAGAAATCGTACAAAAGATAAAAAGAAAAAGATCGAATCTTTATTGATGATTGAATATCAATTAGAAAATAAAAGATGTCTCCTCCTCCAAGGATTTTCCCTTACAATTGAGGCAGTGCTTTGTTTTCTCAACGCTAACAACTCTATCTACTACTCCCATCTACCCTTCCTCCAATTTAAGCTAAATCCCTGTCCTTCCATCCTCTCTAACTAACTAATTAATTATTCTAACTGACTATTGATACTCTACAGTAACTAACTGTTGATATTTAGGAATTTCTAACAGGAACCCGTTTTTCTTTAATAATGTGGTTCTGTATAATAGGATACACACAGAAATTAGTGTCTTTTATTCACAACATCAAATTCAATCATACCACTTTCAGCGGTCCATAATGCTCTGGAACAGACAGCATATGCTCCTCATTCCAGACTGGATTCAAGTTACTCCTTATTATGGTTGTCTGGACAGTCTGTAGGCAATAGCACCAACTCGATTTCAGAAAGAATATTATCATAATTTTAGATTCTTCAACTATAAATAAAAGATGGGCTTTATGTTTATCATGTGACATAATCTAATTTCATTTTCCTACACACACATCAAAGTGGTGGGGTCCACATTTTTTTCCTTCTCTTTCATCATTTCACTTTCTCTCTCCTTCTTATTGTGTGGGTAGGAAAATCAAGTTGGGTCATGTAACATAATAATCATAAAACCCATAAAAGATAAAGAGCAACAGTTTCCAAAGAACATATGCTGACAAGAAGAACAACCAACCTGATGGCCAAGGTTCAAAACAACATACGGATCACTTGACTTTATATCTCTGATAGCTAAATTTGTGCCTTTAATCACTTTCACCTTCAACATTCCAATAAATTCTACCATACCTTCCTGTTGTTACCACCAATATCAGTCACATTGCAAGGAAATCACTCATGAGAATAACTCCATTTCCTTGCTGCCAAATTAGTAAAGTTAGATAATGCAACATGCCTCAACTCATCTATATTAAATTATCTTTGATTAGAAGGATTTCATCTGAGTAAAAGTCTAAAACAACTCAGTGAAAATCTAGTTCACAAAAAGATGCTTACTCAAAATTTGGTCAAAACCCAATATTTCTCCCCCACTCATAAAAGTAGTCAGATATCAAAGGAACTACCGTATAACATAAAGTTACCATTCTCTGTGAACTAGTACTTTTAAAACTATCCATAAAACTTTTGGAAGAACTTGATTCTATACTGCTTTTTCCAGATACAATGCGCAAACTAGGTTTCAAAAATTCTTGTAACTCATACTTTGACCTGCAGTCAGAATAGTCACAATTAAAACGGAAGTCAATTAATTAGCATTTGCCTGACTGGCTGAAAATGGCAGCAAAAAGTTAAGAAAATAAATGACTCGGAAAATGGGAGAGAGAGAGAGAGAGAGAGAGAATCAATAACCTTCAGCATTACAAAGTCATGATGAACACACACACACACACACACACACACAGAGAGAGAGAGAGAGAGAGAGAGAGAGAATCAATAACCTTCAGCATTACAAAGTCATGATGATCAGAGATATAACCAAATGAAGCTAAGAACAACAGATATACAGTTACAGCGCATGGCGTATATGATAACATGTCTAACCGTATAAACTTGGAACGCTGCTCATGACCAGCATCTGGCCCAGGTTTTGTATATCCTTCAGGAATATAAGCCTCATAAATTGAATTAGCCGAAGAATTTCCCCCAACTTCAATCATTGCATCTACTTCATCATCTGACCATTCATCCAATGTCACAGACAAAACCTGAAAGGGAAAATTAATGCCATCAAACAAGTAAATTAAGTTCAGCATTTATGCCGCTCTTAACTTGATAGACATAACCCACTGAAAACAAACAAGGTCACACACATAATTCAATATCATGCTAGCATAGAAGAAAAAGTAAAGGCTATAGCATAAGATCATATTTAACGTACACACCTAATAGACCCTAGAAAGAAATTGGAACATGATGAGAATGGAACAGGTTCAGCAATCATAATCACCGGTCATTTTGCTAACATTAAAAATGCATATTTTTTACCTTCAATGTTTAGAACAATAAAGAACCATATAACAGATATAAACACCTTCAAAAGTTAGACATGGTGCGTTAAAACTTCCATGAATACGTTTAAAATAACAAATAGAATTGACATGAGTAGAGATGCCTTGTGATAATTTAAGTTGGAAAGATGCCTTGTGATAATTTAACTTAGAGATTGTTTTTCATTGCTAACGCCAACTGTGTTAGGCATCTAACACACGTAACTGTCATTCTTTGCACATAAACATGTCTTGTGAATCTCAAGTTGAAATACTACATGCTTTGCAAACTATGAAAATTACAGGAGAATGATGTGTGATTACAGATATATCGGAGGATAATTTAATACCTTATTTGCAAATTTTGCACTTTTAATCACAGAAATCAACTCTAGTTTTTTCTTTTTTCTCTTTTAGTTGAGGCAAAATCTGATTTTCAGAAGAATCAAAAGAAGCCAATTTGGTATCAAAGAATAAGGATGGCTCGCATGCAAAGCTTAATGTATTAAAATAAAGTTCACTAAACTTATTTCTTGACAACAACCAAATGAAAGTGATTGGTTCTTTTTCTTTTCCTCCATATCACGTCAACTCATTTCTTAGACAAGTTCAGGAAAATGAACCCAAACATATGAATTATCAGTCTTTCAATTTGTTGAAGACAAAAATGGACAAGATACTCATTTCAAACTTCTATTATTCCACATTAGAAAAAGAAAAAGAAAATGAAAAAAAAACTCTTTGAGTAAAGTGGACCCTGGCATCGAGCAATGCCTTCCATGACAATGAGACAACCTGTGAACGGTTTACCCTTTTTATTTTGGTACACGTGAATGGTTTACCTTTGATATATGAGTACCAAGGCTTCTGTGCACACCACAACATTTTAAGCATATAAAAACTCCAATGTTGGCAGATCTGAAACGCAGTTAGCAAAAATGAATTCATAATGCCTAAAAAAATAATATTCATGCCACAGCCTTGGTTAAATTTAAAATGTAGCTAGCTTCCTCGTCAAGAATGAAAAGGTGAAACACTTACGCCCATTTAGGATCTGGAGCTTTACAATCAGCACAAAAACGATTATCGTTCTGAAGCAATAAATCTTTCAATCTTCTTCTACCTGTAAAAGACCTGCCAATCATTCAACTTTTAAAGAAAAACAAATGAAAATAGCTCTGCAATAGTGCTTCTCCCTATTTCTATTTCATAGGCATACTAAAGAATCTTAAGGCTTCTATGGTTAAGTTCAAACTCTTTAGGGCATGTTAGGATGAATGAGTTTGGGGGTAAAGGGAAGGGAGGGTAAAATTTCTATTTTGAGTAAATACTCTCCTATTTTAATTTTTTATTTCTTTTTAAATAAAAGAAAAATGAGATATTATATGTTACCTTCCAATCATCCCTTATTCATTTTTTTTATAAAAATTGTATAACTTTCCAATTCGAAAAAGGAAAAATTAACCCTCCCTTCCCTTTCCCTGCAAACCCCTCCATCCAAATATACCCTTAAGAGCCCAACCAATAGAAACCAGACAGAATAATCCCTAATAAAGCATGCAATTCTTAACCAGATACAGTTGCCACTCATAACCATCTAGTCATTTGCTGAAACCCCTTAGGAACTTACATGCGCCTAAAACATAAAATAATATCAGAATGCTACTGGAAAAGGTGACCTCATAGAAGAGAGTTAGTAAAATCTTCTTGCCTCAAGCCTTCCTTATCAAGGATGGGGACAAAAAGAAAAAAGAGGAAATGCTAGATAACCAGAATTTTTCTGCAAAATTTTTTTTGACAAAAATGAGTTGGCATGCTTATTGACCTCTTGGATAGTTGAGTGGTCCCTACCTCTTTATCTAATCTAACAATAGCCCTTGAATTGAGTCTAGCTGAATTCTTCAAAATTATTGCTCATTTTTTTTGGCTGTGTAGCATTACTTAAAACAAAAACTCATCAGGGAGTATGGAGTTCAGCAATAAGTTGTAAATAGATCAGGTAAAAACTCTACAGATGCATAAGCCATTACAGGAACTAATGATCATTTTTATAATGCATTAGGACCGACAAGTCCCACTTATTAGAATAGTTCAATAGAATGCCACAACATGTTCAGAGGCAACTATAATATTCTCAGGTGCAAACACCTCTTTATATATTATCACATTAAGTGTCATAAGATTACCTGAGGCAGGCCTCCCAAGTTCCAATCGGTAATTATTCGTTGACATGCTTATAGCCCACAATCATCCAGACATCAAACTCTATAATAGTCAAATAAAAAACCTGTAAAGGAAGAAATAAATATCTGTTTAAGAAAGTTATTGACAGCCAAGTTGTGCCAACCGTCCACGAAATCCTCTAAGGGTAAAAGTAAAACTGCTCCACAACATTAATTCTTACACCGCAAGAACAAAAGAAGATATAGGTAATTATACAATCAATAGAATAAATCTAGTGCAGAATAGTCTAATCTTAAGAAAAGAAAAGAAATATATACATACATAACAAGAGAAAGACAATTACGTAATCAAAAATCAGTTTTTGAAGTCATTTGCAGAAATCCAAATTTATTTTACTTACTGGTTACATACTACATATTGTTCCTCTTGGGTAGTTGGCAACTCCATAAATAGATAAAAAAAATTATTATTCTTCAATAAGATAAGATGACAAAATACATTCATAGATGCACATGTTAGAGAATAATATAAACCATTAAAAAGACCTTCACCCAATACCTTAAGGTTTTGGGTTGAATTGATTCTTTACATGGTATTAGAGCTTCAGTAGACCACAAGGTCATGAGTTCGATCCTCACCGCCCCCCACTTGTAGAATTAAATAAGCATAAGGTAAACCAAAAATTGGGCCTATGCAATAATCACGCTTCAAGCCTAAAGGACTCTTTGCATGAAGGGATATGTTAGAGAATAATATAAGCCATTAAAAAGACCTTCACCCAACACCTCAAGGTTTTTGGTTGAATCGGTTCTTTACAGCACACATTCATATATATGTATGTATAAACTAGAATACTGAAAACACCAACTTCCAGAATTACTCCTCCTCACAAAACAGGCATGGAAAAAAAAAAAAAAACAGGATTTGGAGTATCCTCCATTTTCATTTTGCAAGTGTTACATATCCCAAAGTACTCCAAAATAAATAAATAAATAAATAAACTCATGAATATTGAATCCCAACTGGCACAAATTTTTTTTTTCTCAGCAACCAAACATCAAATTTCAGATTTCTTTGCTAACAACGAATTGTATAATGATGCGATCAGTGCATATATATAAAAGCCTACGTGTTTGGTCAAACTGTCAAGGATAATTTCAAAATTTCCGTTAAGGAAAATAATATTGAAAGGTGTATTGTTACATTTGCATGAAATGAATGAATCTTATCATTAGGAAATCAACGAACGACATTGAAAGAAGAGAGAATGCGAATGTGCGAGTGTGGAATTGAGATAAGGAAAAAGAATGAGATAAGTAGTTACCAGTGAATCTAAATAATCGAAATTGCTTAGCTTGAAATCCACACACACAGATAGAGAAGACGAGAGATGCGAGGAGAGTGGTGATGTTTTCGATGTCCCAATTTCATTGATCCACGCCAACTTCGACTTATTAAGATTAAGATATTATATATATATATATATATATATATATATATATATATATATATATATATATATATATGGATAGGATCAACTTACACCAAATCTTAACCGTTGATTTCCGTGCATCATAACGGTTAAATTATATTTACTGTTTTTTTTTTTTTACAAACTCTTATAAATTATATTGTATTATAAATTAGTATATAGTATAATTTATAAGAATTTATAAATAGAAAAATTATAATAATCTACCCCAATAATTTTATATCCAGAAAAATATTTATGCAGTTAATGCAGATAAGTTATTTGTATTTACTTCCAAAATGATGTCATTTTGGGATTGAAATATTAGAAAATTATATTTATAAAGACTATAATAACCTGAAATAAATTAAAATTATAAAAACACATTTCCACCTCAAAATGACGTCGTATTGAGATTACGGCAGATAACTTATATGCAATAACTGCACAAAAACTGAATCCTTTTATATCAATTTATAACTGTAGTATATATACGG
The DNA here is from genome assembly GCA_032173675.1 of Gastrolobium villosum. Taxonomy (NCBI): domain Eukaryota; kingdom Viridiplantae; phylum Streptophyta; class Magnoliopsida; order Fabales; family Fabaceae; genus Gastrolobium; species Gastrolobium villosum. Next base: position 409,517 of record JAVKPL010012955.1, on the reverse strand, counting down.
ATTTTGCTTTTCTCCCACTGACGTCCGCTAAATAAATTCGGGGAATCATAATTATACAAAAGTAAGTGAAAGCATTGCAGAGAATCATTATCAATCAATGATGTAAGATTTATTATTGGACGTATAACAATCACATATATAATTTTACCTATATATATATATAATGATTATATTGACGAATTTTTTTTACAAACTCCATTATATCTCACTTCACCTGAGAATATATTACCCATATGACATAATAAGAATTTGTAAATAAAAAATTTATAAATATAATCCTTCCAAAATTATTAAAGAGTAAAATGTTTAAATTAAAAATGATTGTCTCCTCTAAAAATATGATGTTCAAATTTATTCTCGTATATAAAAAAGTAAAATTTCAATATAAGATAAAGAAGTGTTCATATATTATTCATAAAAAATAATGGTGACAGAAATAAAAATGTCAGACTCATGGCAGTATATGTTAGAAAGATTGTGTTAAACGAAGATAGAGAAAATATCCGTGATACCAATAGAAAAGTGACACATAGTAAGATTAATCATAAGCATATGAAAAATGGTGTTTGCTTTGTGTCCGAGCAGATAAGATAAGAAAGCAGGAACCGCGGTTTCAAGACATTCAAATCAAACCACAACTTCCATGGCTAACTACTCTAACCCTCATATCTGCCAATGTTTGACTCGCTTGCTAACCTTCCGGCGACACTTTCCGGTCACTATCTCCGGCCACCGCCGCAGGACCGGCCAACAGTTGGTGGAGGAAGTGTTGTCCCTAGCACAAGGCCTACTCCAGCTAGGAGTCACACCAGGTGACGTGGTCGCCATCTCTGCTTACAATAGGTATATGTAATAATAATAAAGGTTAAGTATTGTGTGTTAGTTTAAATTAAATGGTTTTTATACTATTGTAACATATCTTATCAGTTATCACGTGACCGCGCCCTTAGACTTAAAGAGCGGATAATGCACAAATTCAATCTGTGCTAAAAAATTTAATTAATTATTAATTGGCTAAAGGTTAACCATTGTGTTAACTATTTTTATATTTTTGTAACACATCCTATTACATGAGAGTCTACTAAATTTAAAGGGCGAATAATGCATAAGTTCATTAATTATTAATTAAATGAGAACGGTTGAACTCGCCGGTGATACCTGATATCATCTAGAGAATTAATTCAAGTCAAAAGTTTAGCGAGACTACGATTAATGATTTTTATAGACAATAATAATACGTGCCCTTTTGCATGCACTGTCCAGTATCCACTATAAATATTTGAAGGCCTCGAGGAGGAGGATTCATGTTGAGACACTATGCACTTTCTTATTCTGAGCTTTTTGAACTGCATCTTTTCAGTATGTTATGTAGAAAATATTAAAATATTTATTTATGTACTCGTTGTTTCTTTGTATTTCTTATGGGGCTACCCAAATACAAGACCAAGGGGGCAATAACTCCCCTGCAACAATGATGATCAAAATTTACTACTAACATAAGAGAGTGAGAAGTGTGTTAAATTGTGAAGTAAAATGTGGGCATTTAAACCTCTTGAGAGGTGACACAATTGGTAAGTGGGTTATGCCTAATGATCAAATTGATGAAATTTTATTCAATTCCTAGCCAAAGCAATTTGGCCAATGACAAAAACCTTCACGCTTTATCTCACGAAGGGGATTAGTCTCGTACAAATAGATGGGGCACCATGGGGGGGAAAAGAAAAGTGGGCATTTAAAAGTTAGAAGATTGAGGTCCTTGAAAATGTAGGTTACAATGCTTCACTTGGAGACAATGATAGATTGCAGAGAAAATACTAAAGCAATAATTCATGTTCAACAGTAATCATTCAAGAACATGAAAGGATCTTTAGAATTCATGGTTTTCACATAAAGTGTACCTTTCTCCATTAGTGCGGAAGAACTTTGATGGTGGAATACTTTCTCTAAGCCTTAACCCTTTCACCGTTCTTGTATCTTCTTTGATAGGGATTGGATACAACCTTTCTGGGCAGACTCAGAAGGAACTTTTTTGTTTCTGTCAGATACGCTTCACAGAAAACTGACCATATAACTTTTATATAACTGCACCTATCAGCAGTTACACTTTAAGTAACTTCCCTTTAATAGCCAAAATTACCATAATGCCCTTTTTATTAATTAAATCAATTGACACATAATATTACACATGAGGCAAATAGTTTTACATTCTCCCACTTGGCTCATGTCATGAGGTGTCCCTTCATGATTTAATCAACACTCATTATAATGCGCATTTACTAGGCTAAGGTTCCGTACATTGACCTCATCATAATTCATTATTAGAAATAAAATCAACAAGAGTCATGGCGGTTGTATGCTATCGAGTCGGCATAATCCCTTCCATGTACCACTATATTGACTCTTCTTCCTAACATGATACTTTAATAGGAAGTACACATTATGTCCAACAAAAATGTCTTCATTACGGACCATAAATATTTTCAATATCATCACATATACTTGCATGCATTCATAAATTGAAAATAAGACAATAACAGAAACATATATTCATCAATGAGCTCAGAGTGTCAATACTTAATACATAACAATAATTGTCATCATTCATTAGCTGACATAATGCCCATTCTACATACATGACCAGTAAATGTCTTGGGCGGTAATCCCTTCGTCAAGGGATCAGCTATCATAAGATCGGTGCTAATATGCTCTATAGACACTCTTTGTTTCTGAACCTCTTCTTTAACGGCAAAGTACTTTAATTCCATATGTTTAGCACCTTTGGAATACTTGTCGTTTTTAGAAAAGAAGACTGCTGCGGAATTATCACAATAAATTTTCAGCGGCTTTTCAATATTGTCGACCAATTCAAGCCCTGAAATAAAGTTCCGTAGCCATTTAGCCTGAATTGTGGCTTCAAAGCATGCCACAAATTCAGCTTCCATAGTGGACGCAGCTATTACAGTCTGCTTCGCACTTTTCCATGATATAGCTCCTTCAGCTAAAAGATACAGGTAACCACATGTAGACTTTCTTGTGTCTACGCATCCTGCAAAATCTGAATCTGTGTATCCAATCACTTCAAGGTTGTTAGACCTTCTATAAGTAAGCATGTGACCTTTAGTTCCTTGCAAATATCTCAGAACTTTCTTTGCAGCTTTCCAATGATCCATACCGGGATTACTTTGGTATCTACCCAACATCCCAACTGCAAAGCTAATATCTGGTCTCGTACAAGTCTGAGCATACATTAAACTCCCAACTAATGATGCATACGGAATTGCATCCATTTCTTTTCGTTCCAATTCACTTTTAGGACATTGCATGAGACTAAATTTATCTCCTTTCTGAATTGGAACTGGAGATGATGAGCAGTTTTCCATTCTGAATCTCTCTAGAACTCTATTAATATATGCTTTCTGAGACAAACCTAACAGTCCTTGTGATCTATCACGGAATATTTCTATTCCTATCACATAAGCTGCCTCGCCCATATCTTTCATTTCAAAGTTACTAGAGAGAAACTTCTTAGTCTCATTTAAAAGACCAAGATCATTAGTTGCCAGCAAAATATCATCAACATACAGAATCAATAATATAAACTTGCTCCCACTGATCTTCAGATATATACATCGATCAACGATGTTTTCTTTAAATCCAAAGGAAACAACAGTATCATTAAACTTAAGGTACCATTGCCGTGAAGCTTGTTTAAGTCCGTATATTGACTTCTTAAGTTTGCACACCATGTGCTCTTTACCCTTTTCTATGAACCCCATTGGTTGGTCCATGTACACATCTTCATCTAAATTTCCATTTAGAAAGGCAGTTTTCACATCCATTTGGTGTAACTCTAGATCATAATGAGCCACCAATGCCATAATAATTCTTAAAGAATCCTTCTTTGAAACTGGTGAAAAAGTTTCTTTATAGTCAATGCCATCTTTCTGAGTGAATCCCTTTGCAACAAGTCTGGCCTTGTAACGTTCTAAGTTACCATGAGAGTCACGTTTGGTCTTAAAGACCCATTTACAACCAACTCTCTTACACCCTTCTGGTAACTCAACAAGATCCCAAACCTTGTTCTGTTCCATAGATTTCAACTCATCTTTCATAGCATCTAACCATTTATCACCATTTTCTCCATTCATGGCTTGTGAAAACGTTACTGGATCATCCTGAATACCCATGTCAAAATCAGACTCTTGTAGATATACCACATAATCATTAGAAATAGCAGGTCTCTTTTCTCTTTGAGATCTTCTTAATGCTATCTGTTGTGGTTCTTCTACTATGGGTTCATTCGGTTCATTAACAATGATTTCTTCATGAGTAGTGGGATCATTAACTTGTCCTTCATTATTATTGATTGGTTCAATAGCATAAGGAACAATAACTTTACTAGAGCTACAAGTCAATGGAACTTGTATTCTCACTTCATGAATATCCACTTTACGTGGTGTTTCACTCCCACTAACTTCACCATTCTCAATGAACCTTGCATTTCCAGATTCAATAATCCTTGTAGTATGATAAGGACAGTAAAATCTATACCCTTTCGATTTTTCTGGATAACCAATGAAATAACCACTGATTGTCCTTGCATCCAGTTTCTTTTCTTGCGGATTGTAGTATCTAATTTCTGCCTGACAACCCCAAACATGCAGGTGTCTTATACTAGGTTTCCTTCCAGTCCAAAGTTCAAAAGGAGTCTTTGGAACTGACTTACTAGGAACCCTATTCAATACATACATGGCAGTTTTTAGAGCATAAGTCCACAATGAAACGGGTAAAGAAGAATTACTTAACATACTCCTAACCATATCCAGTAAGGTCCTATTACGCCTTTCAGATACACCATTCTGTTGCGGTGTACCGGGCATTGTGTATTGAGCACAAATACCACGCTTTTCCAGAAATTTAGCAAATGGGCCCGGATGTTGTCCACTTTCATCATACCTTCCATAATATTCACCACCCCTATCAGACCTGACAATCTTCACATTTCTGTCTAATTGCCTTTCAACTTCATTAATATAAATCTCCAAAGCATTTGCAGCTTGAGACTTATCATGTAGCAAATAGACATAACCATAACGTGAATAATCATCAATGAAAGTGATAAAATATTTTTCTTTATTGAAGGCATTAACATCAAACGGACCACATACATCAGTGTGTATAATTTCAAGAAGCTGAGTGCTCCTTGTGGCTCCTTTCTTTGTGTGTTTTGTTTGTTTTCCTTTAATACAATCCACACAAACATTTAAATCAGTAAAGTCTAAATCCGGAAGGATTTCATTATTTACCAATCTTTTCATCCTTTCTTTGGAAATATGTCCCAAACGTTTGTGCCACAAGTAAGCGGAACACTCATTAATTAAGGTACGTTTAGTACCAACATTATGATGCAGAGTCATAAGTGTTTCAGCATAAAGATTATCAAGACATAATTTATATAATCCATCACATAAAGTACCATTACCAATCAAATGATTGTGCTTGTACAAACTGAAACTACCACTACCAAATTTAAAAGAGTATCCAGCAACATCAAGTTTGGAAATTGAAACTAAATTTCTAGATATACTAGGTACATAAAGAGTTTCACATAAATCCAAATGATATCCACTGTCGAGAATTAAACGGTAAGTCCCAACAGCTTCCACCGGAACTTTCACTCTATTGCCCATAAAGACAAACTTTTCATTTGGCCTTGTGGTTTGGGTCATAAGGAATCCCTGCATTGTATTAGAAACATGAGTAGTACAACCAGAATCAATCCACCAAGTATTATAAGGAACTTCAGCCAGGTTTGATTCATAACATACATAAGCACTAGGCTTACCTTTCTTTTCGAACCAAGCCTTACGTTTCAGGCAATCCCTTTTGAAATGCCCTTCCTTTTTACAGAAATGGCACCTCATCTTTGCATTACTTTCCTTTTTGTGGATTTTAGAAGAAGAGGCCTCATCAACTTTAAGGGGTCCTCCTCCTCCTCCTTTCTTCTCATGCTTCTTACCTTTATTCTTTTCAGCTCCTTGATGCTTTACATAATTGATGGAATGAGCTCCCTGATTCTTAAGTCTGGTTTCCTCCTGAACTAACATACTGTGCAATTCATGCACATTCCATTTGTCTTTCATGGTGTTATAGTTCATTTGGAAAGGACCATACTCAGACGGTAATGAGTTCAATACGAACTGCACCAGGAAGTTCTCATCCACATCCATTCCCAATGCTTTTAATTTTGCCGCAATGCTTGTCATTTCAATAACATGCTCATGCATAGTACGCGAACCATCAAACTTCATGGTGGTCAGTGTACTCATAAGTGTCCCAGCAAGAGACTTATCAGCAGTTTGGGAGCGCTCTTCCACAAGTTTCATCATTTCAATGGCACTTTCAGTTTGTGGAAGAGCTGACTTAATGTTGCTTGCTATGCTCATTTTCATGTACATCAAACTTAATCTGTTGGATCTTTCCCAGTTCTTAAAATGGTTCCTTTCATCCTCAGTGCTTTCAGGAGTAATAGCACCAGGTTCCTCTTCTCTAAGAGCCAAATCCATATCCATTACCCCAAGGTAAAATTGGATTTGCTCTTTCCATTCAGAGAAGTTCAGCCCATTAAAAACTGCAACAGTTGAGAACATGGAATGTGTGGCAACAGGTACTGCAAGGAATAATATTTAAAACATTAATGCTTTGAGTCATACATGTCACATACTAACATACTTCACAGATTCAAATATACTAACTTCAATGCATATCAATGTTCACCTTTGGGGATCCATTAACATACAACATTAACTATAATGATGCTATATAAATTTCACATAATTTGGCAATGATGCATACCCCTATCATAAATATTTGTCATCTTTGGATGTCCAAATGTGAGGAAATATGCCAACAATACCAACATCCATGTTCATTTTATAAAACAAATAATCAACCTTTGGGTTGATCCCCAACTGTTCTATAATAATGAACTTCAATATACCACAACCAGAAAATTATATCATACTATTCATAGCATCACAGTCATGGTAATTGAAATAAAATCATAATATTTGAAATTAAAATAACTCTTCAAGATTTGGCCACTTTGGTGACTAACAAATCTACCATAATTAATTTCAAAAAACTTTAATATTTCATAAACAATAATAGGATTAAATTTTCACATTTAATTTTAATCCAACCACATCAAAATAATATACCGATCAAAAATGTCGTAAAGTATAAAAAAAAAATTATTCAACTTCTTTGTCCATGAACAAACACAGTACAACACGGTGCATAAATCTCCATTTAAATGTTGAAACCGTGAACGTACTTTGAAAAATCGTAATATGCATAAATGCGTTTCCTTTCTCCATTCAATGTTTTGTCCTTTTGTGAATTAACAAAGTCAATTAAAAAAAAAATTCTTCAAATGCCTTAACTTACTGGACACAAAAACCAAATTGCAAATTGACTTTATAATTCACAAGTCACAAAATGACAAAATGAATTGTGATACTGTAATATGCAATTCGCAATTACAAACGTGAACTTTCATTGTAAAAGACTGTAACACGTATTCAATTGCTTGTATTTTACACGAAAACCGAGAAACAAATTTGTTCTCGTGATCACTGTTAGTTGATATCAAATGCTTTATCATAATCGCAAATTGAAAATGATTTCGAAATGCTTTTATCTCGGTTAAAAAAAAAAATTTCTTTCGAGAATTGCCTTTAATAATTTTATTTTCAAAACCCTAACTTTTCATGAATCAGAAATTCATTCATAATATTTATGGAAAAACACAAATTCTTAAACATGGCTCTGATACCACATGTAAGCATTTAATCATTAATTCATGTTCAACAGTAATCATTCAAGAACATGAAAGGGGATCTTTAGAATTCATGGTTTTCACATAAAGTGTACCTTTCTCCATTAGTGCGGAAGAACTTTGATGGTGGAATACTTTCTCTAAGCCTTAACCCTTTCACCGTTCTTGTATCTTCTTTGATAGGGATTGGATACAACCTTTCTGGGCAGACTCAGAAGGAACTTTTTGTTTCTGTCAGATACGCTTCACAGAAACTGACCATATAACTTTTATATAACTGCACCTATCAGCAGTTACACTTTAAGTAACTTCCCTTTAATAGCCAAAATTACCATAATGCCCTTTTTATTAATTAAATCAATTGACACATAATATTACACATGAGGCAAATAGTGTATTCAAGCTCACCACACAATAACGCCACTTCGCATTTACCTCAAAAGTTAATATGTTTTCAGCCTTCTTCTTGTTATTTCATCTGGACTTTGTTCTTTTTCACCATATATTTCATATACTAATCATAATGTTATGCTTTAAGACAGTTTTCTTCTACCGCAGAGTTTTGAAGAGGCAAGATTAGCAATGACTGCAGTGAGGCCAGTGATGTTAGTGACTGATGAGAGCTGCTACACGTGGTGCTTAAAACTCCAGAAAAATGATATTCCTTCTCTGAGGTGGCTTATTTTGTTGGATTCCCCTTCCTCAAATTTTACAAAAAAGTGGAATGGTAGGAACTTTGCAGGGTAGATACCAGTGAAAACCTTTTTTTGGCTTGAGTAATCTTCATAACTTGTTGCTCTTACTACTTTGCAGTGTTAACCCCTGAAATGCTTAAGAGGCATCCTGTAAAGACTCTATCATTTAATTACTCCTGGGCATCTGAAGGCGCTGTCGTAATATGCTTTACATCAGGTTCAAGATTCTCAGTCAGTTACTTTTCCTGAGAACACCAATGCTTGTGGTTTGTAGAGAAGCGAGGCATGGAATTTAATGATGACTGAAATGGAATACTAAGACCATTTATAAGAAATTAAGGATGGAATTGCTACCTGGATTGGAAGATTTGTAGTTCTAGATGGAAATTGCAAATGAGATCCAGATGATTGGGGGAGTAAATTATGTAGGTATTGAGATATATAAGAAAAGAGACCTTCTGTAGAAAGCAATCATTTCTATTCTATCTCAACATATGCATGTCTAATGAATTAATTCAATAACAAGCTGCTTGCTAGATTGAAAACTTAGTGTGTCAAATGATCTATTATAATGGAATTCAGATTATTGATGAAAGTAACAAACACATGCAATACTTTATTCATCTAAGAAATGTAAACTTCTTTAACTAAGTGGAATTTACTTTTTAATTAGGGTTAGATCTTTTATTTTTTCAGGCAGTGATTGAAATAAAAAAGAAAAAGAAAAAGAAAAGTAAGATTGGAAGTTAAAGTTTGTTCAATGATCTTAAAAATTATGGCCAATTTGATTTTACTTCTAGGAAAAGAAATATTCAATCAAGATCAATGATCAAAATACTTTCTAATAAAATATATCCTCTTTTGTCTCCTGAAATTATTGTGTTCTTGACTCTAGGAACTACGGGAAAGCCTAAGGGAGTCACCCTAAGCCATGGAGCTTTGATCACACAATCCCTAGCCAAGATTTCCGTAGTTGGGTACAGTGAGGATGATGTATGCCATTCCCTCTTACATGCATTTTTTGTCATTGATTTTTATTTTATTTTTTGAATAAATTCAAAGGTATCCTCCGGCCGTAACCGAAGACTAATCCCCATCGAGCACTGTCGGATCCTTTCGGAGGCGGCTCTCCCAAATCCTTTTTTTCCATTCTCAGGGCTCGAACTCGAGACCTCTGGTTAAGGGGCCCAGACTCCTTACCACTTTTGTCATTGATTTTGGTTATGAAAGCTTTACCATTATATTAGACCACAAGGCTGTCAATATTAACTTCTAAGATTTTACATACTAGTTACTGATAAATCAAACTGAAACAGCTAAAGGATGATTAACTTCTCCATGTTTTTTCATGTGTTCTGTAACAGGTCTATCTGCATACTGCTCCATTATGCCATATTGGTGGCTTGTCATCAGCCATGGCCATGCTTATGGTTGGTGGTTGCCATGTCTTGTTGCCAAAGTTTGATGCAAACTCAGCTGTTGGTGCCATACAGCAATTTTCCGTGACATCTTTTATAACAGTTCCTGCAATAATGGCCAGTCTGATTTCTGTAATTAGGTATATTACAGTGTCAAATAAGAATAAAACTTTGTCCTTTTTTGTAACAGAAATTGTCATATGATACTTCATCTAGAAACAAATTTTATAAAACAAATTATTGCTAAATTATCATTGCAATTTTTCAACCTAAAGTAAAACAAAATAGTATCTCACAATTCACCACTTTTATCACAGTTTCCTAGTTTATGCTAAACAATGTCCTAAAGCTGTCAGGATTTGTAGAGCAAAATCTGTTTAATCTTTTTCATGTCTAATTTGCACATTCACGTAAAACAATATAAGCAATTGCATGTTGCAAATAGTTCATCTGCTTAAATCTTTTGGTATCTTCTCACCTTAGGTAAAGACCAAGAACCAGAGTTTTTGAATATATTGTTTTACAACTAATCTCGGTCTTAATTTGATGTTTTAATATTCGTAGGCACAAACAGACCTGGAAAGGCGGAGAAACTGTCAAGAAAATACTTAATGGGGGTGGAAGCCTCTCACTTGAGCTCATCAAGGACACTAGCATATTCTTCCATAAAGCTAAGCTTATTTCAGCTTATGGTGGGTCTCTCTTATCTTAATGTTGGCTAAAGAAAGTTTATTGATTAATTTTAAATTGCCAAAACTTAACATATAAAGGTGTATATAACCAATTCAACAGGTGTATATAACCAATTCAACCCAAAAGCTTAAACTGTTGAGTGAGGCTACATTAATGGTTTTATACTTCTCTAACATGCCCCTCACACGAGAGCCTACTGGGCTTGAAGGGTGGATAATACACAGGTTCACCTATCTGTGCTAAGAAACTCCACAAGACTTAATTATTTATCAATTAAATGGGGGGCGGTGAGGATCGAACCCGTGACATCGAGGCTCTAATACTATGTAAAGAACCAATTCAACCTAAAAGCTTAAGTTGTTGAGTGGGGCTACATTAATGGTTTTATACTTCTCTAACAAAAAGTACATATACATTAGCATATTTTTACAAGTAGTAAGTGCTTTAAGGTAAATGGATCACCTAGGTTCACAGATATTTTAGTCTAGAAAATATGAATAAGAAAAGCTGTGCAACTTGCAGAAGAAAAGTAAATAAGAAGACAGTAGAAAGAGAGAGCTGATATGGAATTATAGGGGAAAGGAGTAGACGAGAGAAAAAGAAAGATAACAACTTAGAGTTTGTCCAACAATCATATTGGAAGCTAATGACAGAAACACAATATATCGAGTTTATCCAACAATGTTTTATTTTATATGTTTACTCAACACAATATACCAAATGACAAGAACTTATGATGTATGAAGGCCACTGAAATTTGACCTTATTAAATTTCTCTAGGTCCTCTTGTACCTTTTGTATAATAGATGAAAATTCACTGGTTTGATGTTATTGTGTGTAATCTGTTTTATTTATCAAAGGGATGACAGAGACATGCTCTTCATTGACATTCCTAACACTCTATGATCCAATGCATGAAACCACAAGCCATCCCCTTCAAATATGTGGTGTGGCAGGATCCAATACAATTCACCAGCCACAAGGTGTTTGTGTTGGCAAGGCTGCACCCCATGTAGAACTAAAGATTTGTGCAGATGCCTCTGGTCACATTGGGAGAATTTTAACTAGAGGACCACATACAATGCTCAGTTATTGGGATCAAATCCTCACAAACCCTTTAAATCAGAGGAATGAAGTATGGTTTGACACAGGTGACATTGGATCTATTGATTGTTATGGCAATTTGTGGCTCCTTGGAAGAACAAATGGTCGTATCAAGAGTGGTGGGGAGAATATTTACCCTGAAGAGGTAGTACAAGTCTCACTAAACCTGTTTGCCTTATCATAAAGAAGAAATTTAAACCAAAAGAATATGATGCTTTGTTACAAAGTTTTATCCAGCAAAAGGGACACATAATTTGTGTAAAAACAAATAATTAAGTGCTTGTCCTTTACTTGGTTTATGATGTTTATACTAATTGTTTGAAGTAGGTTGAGGCAATTCTACTAGAACATCCAGGGATTGCTAGTGTTGTTGTTGTGGGAATCCCAGATGCTTACCTGACAGAGATGGTAGCAGCATGTATCCAACTAGGAGAAAATTGGCAATGGTCAGAGCAATCAGCTTCAAATGAAGAGTTTCACCTATCTAGAAAGAATCTCCAGCAATATTGCATGGAAAATAATTTAAGCAGGTATGTCTCCAAAGTCTATGTTGGTTAATTTGTAAGAGACTAATTTAATGATTATTAGAGAATAGTATAAACCATTAAAAAGATCCTCACCCAATAGCTTAAGTTTTTGAGTTAAATTGATTCTTTACATGGTATCTGGTTGTCATGGGCATGTATTTAATTAATAATTACTTAACTTTCATGAAATTTGTTAGCACATGTAGGTGGGCATGTATATTACAGACCCTTTAAAATCAGTGGGCTCTCATCTGATGGGACGTGTTAGAAAATAGTATAAACCATCAAAAAAGCTTTCATCCAACTGTTTAAGTTTTTGGATTGAATTGGTTCTTTACAATAATGTTCGTTTTTTATTCTCCTTTCAGGTTTAAGATACCGAAATTATTTATTGTATGGAAAAAGCCTTTTCCACTCACTAGCACAGGAAAAATAAGAAGAGACCAAGTTCAAAAGGAAGTTATGTCTCAGCTACAATCTTTGCATAGTAATCTTTGAATATACCAAAGGCCTCAGTGCACCCTTAATAACTGCATGCTCCAAAATGCCATAGAAGAAGAAGAATGGTTGAATCTATAATACCACGACCAATATTGCATTGATACCTCAGATATGTGACCTTAACATTTCCAGTTTTCCAATAAAGAAATGAACGGTTTTGATTACATCTGAGAAAATCAATTTGCTGAGTTGACGCATTAAGTACATTTTTTATACTAAATACTTAAAACAAAATAATCGAGGATTAAGCAAATGAAAAAAAGTTATTGAAGAGGTTTAACTTGCAATTATAAACTTATTGAAGTATTAGTTTCTAAATTAAAAAGATAGAAAGTGTAATTAATTGAAGAAAATTTATTTGATCAAATTTAAATATTTAAGTATTCATTCAATAATTAATTTCTATTAACAAAAAATGGGGTAAATATTTATCATTTTAAAGAAAATAATTTTATGTTATTTTAAATAAAATAATATTATATTATTTTGGTGTATAATTGGTATTTTTTATATTTTATCTCTTCTATTTTTTCACTTTTCCTAATTTTATGGAGGAAAAAAAATTAAAAAATTATCAAATACATACCTAAACGACAATGACATTGTTTATTTAAAATAACATAAAATTGTTTATAAAAAAAAAACATAAAATTGTGTTATTTAAAACCACAAACTTGATGAAAAATTTGATGGTTCATCGCGGTCACTTGAAAACTTTCCCCTCGTATAATTCTAGTACATCGTAATACTTTGGATTCTATCAGAAAAAGAAAAACCTTTGGATTCCATTACAGGTTGGATGATGGCAACTCTCCTTAAGATACTTTTCCTGCTTGTAATTGCCCCCTTCCTTTGTGATTAAGTAATGATTGTAATGGAATACATTTTTTTATTTTTGTTACCGCTATTGTTTTTATTATTAAAAACATGGTGCCTTGTGAGCACGTGATATCAGTCTGTCTTGTTAATATATATATATATATATATATATATATATATATATATATATATATATATATATATATTGGTGAAATGTTAATATATTTTTTTGGTGAAAAAATGTTAATATTTTAATTAGTGTCTTGTATGACACGTTTCGCACGGGACATGTTGGCGATATAAGATATCATCAAATAGAAATTTATTTTTCTTTCTCCACCATTATATAAGGGCAGTACGCAGTAGCCGGGGCCTGTGGCACAATTGAGCCGCGTTAGTTTACATTTGAAAATGAATAGACATTTTCATACTTTTTTTGTATAAATTTATTTAATTAGTTTAGTCAGCAAAATTTCAATTTTAATAATTATTATTTAAGATGAGTTGCCCATAATGTGTTATCCAAATTGGGCGTTTCGAATCTGCATACTCCAACCTGAAATGAAATATTAGAGGAACAAACGTTGTTTTTGAAATATTATGCGTTTAATATATACATAATTATAGGAATAGAATTATTTGTCAGCATAATTAGTTACTACGTTAATATTATGCGTTGAATATAATTAGTTAGTATGATAATATTCTGCATTGAATAAGATTAGTTGTCAGCATAATTATAGGATTAGAATATATAAATGTCAGTTAATAGTTTACGTATGAAAATAATGGTACACTTCCATATTTTTTTCTATAATTTGGTTTAATGAATTAATTTGCCAACAAATTTTTTATAATTTATTTCTCTTTCTTCCACACTATATAAAGGCAATTATTGTTGCACAACTTAGCCCGATTCTTGGTTGGATTTCATAAAATATGTTGTGCCTATTTTTAGGGGAAACCTGTCTTACCTCAATTGCTTCATAATTATTTTCTCTCAAAATTTATGGCATGTTTCAATCCCTTGGATTTCTAATTAACAACTCGAGTTGTTGGGACAAAATGTGATTTGCTATATCTATCCTTAATGAATTCTATGTTTTTTTTTTAAAAAAAATTATATGAAGAGATGAGTTGCTATTAGCCAATCTTATCAAGTCTTCAAATAACTTGATAATCATAAGTTCTACTTATCATTCACCAATCTTTCAATTGTGTTTTATCATCACGACCATGCTTTTCAGTTTAATATTATCCCATCTCGTGGATGGCTTGCTATGTTAATTTTGATATCCAATTTAATTATAACTTATTAGTGTTTGGTTCCATCACTTTGAAAAGAATTATGGAATTGTTATTTTTCTACGATCTGGATAATAAAGTAATTTATGTTGTCAAATTGTGCAAATATGCCCAAAACTATTGTTAGTAACATGTCTACTGTGTGCTAATAACAATAATAACGGGGATCATAAGACACGTGTAATAATAGTAATCAGAAGGATAATAATGTTCTAATCAAATCACATATAAATAGAACATATAAAATACATTATGATAACAAAAAGATTTTTACGAGACTAGAATAAAACCATCCCAAATTTATAATCATGTAGATGCAAATATAAATTATAGCTCATAATCCCAATCCAAAAATATCACATTATATGAAAACTATTATGATCTATCTTCATGGCCTTAGTTGGTCTCAAACGTGTAATTAAATACTTAAAACAAAATAATCAAGGATTAAGCAAATGAAAAAAGTTACGGAATTGCAATTAAAAACTTATTGAAGTATTAGTTTCTAAATTTTAAAAAATAGAAAATGTAATTAATTGAAGAAAATTTATTTGATCAAATTTAAATATTTAAGTATTCATTCAATAATTAATTGCTATCAACAAAAAATGAGAAATATATCTGTCAAGACATAACTTTATGTCTTTTTAAATAAACGATATTATTGTTTATCAAAAAATAAAATAAAAAAATAAACGATATTATTTTGGTTTATGATTGGTGCTTTTTTACATTTTATCTCCTTCACTTTTTTTCCCCTAATTTTATGGAAGAGAGAATTAAAAAATCATTAAATATATACATAAACGATGTTTTTTATTTAAAATGATATAAAATTATATCATTTAAAATGACAAATATTTTTTCAACTAAAAATTTGATGGTTCATCACGGTCACTTAAAAACTTTCCCTAATATAATACTAGGAGTCTAGTACATCATAAAACCTTTGGATAAAAATAAAAAAAATAAAAAAAAAACTTTGGATTCCATGACAGGTTGGCAACTCTCCTAAAGATGCTTTTCCTGCTTTTAATTTTTTTTCTCCCGCTTACTTTTTTTCTTTTTAGTACACTTTCACCACCCTTACTTTGTGATTAAGTAATGATCGTAATGCTGTTCAATTTTTTATTTTTGTTACCGTTATTGTTTTTATTATTAATGAAAATATGGTGTATTGTGAGCACTTGGTATCAGTTGTCCACTTAATATTTTAATATCACATGTATTTGATACAAGATTGTTTTTATATAGATTTTCTATTGATGGAGAAGACTTTATTAGTTTATTTTTCTATACAAAATTGTTTAAAATTTAAATTTCCGATCATAATCTATTTTTGAAATTTAATGATTTAAAATAACTTGAATACGTACAAAACCTGCATCGTAGTCTTCTCCAATAACCATTATAAATATCACAATTTGTAGAAGGGAGATACATCCCATTAAACCATGGGAAATGTTTTTCTAATATTGCATAAAATAAATTATTTGATGCAATATATAAAAAGTATATAGAATCCATTAAAAAAAGGAAAAAGAAAGAAAATAAATGGATCTCATCAATTTTTTTATGTGTTGCATGAGAAAAAGATTTTCCTAAAACTATATTAGATTGGTTGTGCTCTATTTTCTTCCTCCTCGATTTTAATCTTTATTTTAGTATGATAGAGGAGTTTCCAAAAGCATCTTACTTTACTATCCAAATTATGATAAGTTGGAATTATCGAGAGAGAAGTCAAAGGTTCCAAAGGTAAAAGAAACATGGCGATCATGATGAATGATGATGTACATGATTGCTAATGAATCTAATAATTGGTTTGCTTGTCTTGTGGGGGCAATTGGTACATTGAAAATCCTTAATTTAAATCTTTTCTAGTAATATAATATAATCTCCTCATAATACTTTTATGGTTATTATTTTTCGTATGAAGATTAACGATATGAAAGAAAAACATGTGGATCTCACCTCTTTAATATGTGTGTAGGAAAGTAAAATTATGTTATGTTACATAATAAACATAAAACCCTGCATAAAATGAAACGCATCTACCTAATGTTTATATACATATTACGTCATTTCATATATATATATATATATATAGGGAAAATGATTTGTAATGTGACTGTATATAAGCGTTGGTGCAGTCACCTAAAAACTACGTCGTTTTGGGTGGGATAAAGAGAGTAGAAAATAAAAATATTATATTTATTTCCAACTTTGTATGGGTATGATTTCCCATATTTAATGTTTTACATTTATTTCCACCTTTGTATGGTTATTATTCCCCATATTTAATGTTTTTACATGTGACGTAATTTTATATGACTGCACCTAGTTATATTAATAAACACAAAAAAAATGCTTGCATATTAAAAAATGCCTACATGGCCTATGAGGCCTTTTAGGCCTACCATGTTCAAAATTAAATTTAAAAGAAAAATGAAATATCTCATTCATTAAACAATATTTTATAGTTTGGGTCCAAATTATTAAAATTTTACAACAGATTTTTTAACAAGAACACAGATTATAAAAATTCATGACATATATATATATATATATATATATATATAAATAAAATATTTTTATTTAAATATTAAACAGGCCGGCCTACAGGCTAAAAGGCCAGACATTTTATTTTACACGGCCTTGTTTCTAAGTCCACAAGCCTTAACCTGTTCTATTTACCTCTTGTTAGGCCCCTGTAGGCGTTGATCCCACCCCTTATACCAATAAGGGTTCATCCGCTAAACCCATATATATATATATATATATATATATGAGGAAGGATATTCTTATTACCAAAATCTTCTATTACTAACTCACTACCTATCTAATCACCATTGGATCAATATTTTCTCTTTTTTCAATTTTTTTTTGACATTCTCTCTCTTTGATTCAATGGTGATTATATATATATATATATATATATATATATATATATATATATATATATATATATAGTTTTTATCATTTTATTACAACCGATCTCATCTCATTTTATATATAAATATAAATTTTAATTAATTATGTATTTCTTATTTACTACAGTAGAATGTGTTGGATCTCATTGATTATTTATTTTAAACACCAGAGATTAATCACATCGATTCCCAGTAAAAAAGAAGTAAAAATGACATAATTTCAATTTTTTATTTCTTTCCTTAATGGCTTTAAATATGCTTTTAAGGGAAAAGAGTAAGAGTGTGTGTGGGGGAGGGGGTTCTTTTTCTTTTTTCTTTCCTTAACGTCTTTAAATATGCTTCAGCGAAAAGGGTAAGTGTGGGGAGCTCTAGACATCATTGTGAGGAATTCTTCACCAACTTTAGTCTCATTATTTTTAAAGGACCTTTCGTTGGATGGAATCTAACTACCTAAGTACCTTTGAGTTAGTCACTAGCCATATACAAACAAAGTGGGTACATATATATATATATATATATATATATATATATATATATATATATATATATATATATATATATATATATATATATATATATATATATGAGATCATTTCATAGTTATTTTCTTCCACTAGTGTAGTGATCCTTTGATTTTTGTACAATATTTTTGTTTGTTTTTTTATTTTTTTAATAAATGTGGTCCCACATAAGATGTGTCTACAATATGAAAAAATGTTCTCTTACCCCATAGAAAAATCAAAACTCATATATATATATATATATATATATATATATATATATATATTATTTCTTTATATATATATAAAATGTTTTATTTATCTTTTTAAAAAAATAAATATAACTTGTTATGTGAGTGTAATACGGGAAATGAATCCCATGAGACACTATAATTTCCCATAGTAAAATACAATAAATGCTAGGGATAGGATATTGTGACACAGAAATAATGTTACGCACAATGTTATGACCACATCTTAACCGTTGATTTCCGTCAATCAACGATTATCATTTTTTAAATCAGACTAATTAATTAATTATTAATTCGTAATAAATGATAACCATTGATTGAAAGAAATCAACGATTAAGATATGATCGTAACATTGTGCGTAACATTATTTATATTTCAGAATATCATATCCCTAAATGCTATTTAATATCATATCCCTAAATGCTATTTGTAATTTGATAGGATGATTTTGATATTAGAAAGATAAATACATCATCAAGAAAGGGTAGGCCCGTAATTTCGTGGTTAGTAGGGGGTATAATTTATAATCCCCTCACTCCCGCTCTCCCAAAATCTTTGTTGGCGCAAGCTTTTTCATCTTCTGCTAAACCCTAAGAATCCAGTACGAGGATTCAACACAGCCCGTTCGTACCTCGTACGCAATGCTCTTTCCAAGCATTTTCAGCTGTTACCTCGGAATTCTCGAACTCCTTTCTTTTTGTTTTTTGACCGTTAACTTACTGGGAAATTCAACATAGTGCGCGTGGAGGATTTATTCACACAGGTGACTTTCTGATGCTGTCGGAGATTTTTTCTTTTTTTTTTCTTCCGAGATTTGGAGTTATTGTTGGAGCTTCAACCTTGCATTGGAGCTCTAACTGTTTTGGCCTGAATTGTCACTTAAGCTTGATTTTTAGCTACTGGGTCATTCTTGGTTCAAAAAGTATGTTAGGAAAAAAAAAAAATTATGAAGGGTTTGCTCCAGTGTATTGAATTCCGCTTCAATGATTTTGGAAGTGAATAACAGTAAAAGGGATGAGTAAAGTTTGGATTTTTTTATTTTTATTTTTTTTGGGACCCCTTTTGTTTAGTTTGAATCATGTGCTAATTATAAAAAAGTAATGTTGTGAGTTTTATTGTGCATATTTGTTTTTGTTTTTTCTGGCTCTGTTTGGTTAGTCTAATAATTTTTCATATGTTTCTAACTCTGGCAGTGTGCTGATTTGAGGGTTTTATTTGACCTTGTGTTTTGAATGGCCTTAAACTGCTGATTCTTGTTTGTAAAGGAGTATAGTGATGATGGAGAGCTTTGCTGTTATGAACGGTGGTGAAAGGACTTGTGATAATGGTGAGGAAAATGAGAGTCTGGGTGATCATATACTTGAGGAAATGGAGTCCTTTTTGCTGGACATTGATGAACGATTGGTCATCTCTAGGATGGTGAGTGATTCTGTCATAAAGGGCATGGTTAATGCTGTCGAGGAACAGGCAACTGAGACAATTGCTCAGAAAGAATTGGAGGTGGTTGGGCTAAAGAAAATACTGCATAATTGTCATCTAGGTTCAGATGAAACTAAAACATTGAAGTCTCTGGCACATTATCATGAAACCCATGAAGCTGCTACACATCATTTTACGGATAATGTCTCAGAGCACGATAGACTTATAAAGTCTGTGGATAATCTTCAAATTGCAGTCCATGAGCAGTTAAAGCAGCTGAAGAAAGAAATAAATAAAATAAGAGAGACTAGTTCCATCAAAAGATTTAGTTCAGGTTCTGATTTGGTGGGTTTAAGTGGTATTCTGGAGGAGAATGTTCCGGAAAGATGGACTTATGCCGATAAAACTTTTGAAAGTCTAAAAGATAATCTGGACAATTTATGCAGAAGGATGGAAGTTATGGATCAGTTATCAAAGGCGTCACTTTCTGAATGGCAAGAGGAGCAGGAGTTTCGAACGGAAATTGAACGGATGGTGATCAGCAATTGTATCTGGAGTTTGCAGCAGGAGTTCGAACAAAAACTATGGGACCTTTGTGACTCTGAAAGTAGAAATTGTTTTAGCCATCATAAAGAAATCTCAAGTTTGCGTCAGGAATTGGATTCAATTTTTAAAACACTATCTGTTTCTGAATTTGGGCAGCTTATTTCTCATGGATCCTTGGAGAATAGTGAGGAATGGTGTCATAATAAGAGGCCTGATCATTTCCACGTGAAGCTTTCAACAGATCTTTCATCACCTTCAACTTTGGAAGAAAATGGAAAAGAGGACAACTCAAAGATTGACAAGCCTGAGAATCTGGATTCTGGCTCACTAAATAGCATGTCTAGAGATGAATTGGTTACTTATATAACTAAGATGAGAAGAAACCATGAATCTCAGGTGCAAGAGAAGACTGAAGAAAATTTTCGCCTTAGGCGGGAACTATTGAATTTGAAAGAAAGAGGTTCTTCTTTTCCATTGAAGAAGGACAAGGACTTTGATTTGTTGAAGAAAAAAATCCCTGATGTCATCTCAAATTTGGATAAAATCCTCGTTAGAAATGAGGAAGTGCATCAATTCAGTGAAAACGTTGAATCTCTTAGCAGTGTAAAGGATAGATTGGATTTCTTACGCTCTGAGAATCATCAACTGAAGGACATGCTAACGGATAAGAAGAAGGAATTTAAGAGTCTATCTTCTCAGCTTTCTGCTGCTTTTGAAAAATTGTCGCAGCAACAACTGACTGAGAAAAATTTGTTACAAACTATTCAGAAGCTTGAGGATGATATAGGGGATGCACATGCTGAAGATTCAGTTATTCAAGATGTGTATAAATGTCTTTTTGAAGATATTGCGAGTGAATTCAGATGCATTACTGAAGAATTACATCTGAAGAATAACTTCATGGAAGAAATATATGAAATAATACTCAAAGAAACTGTTCACAGTGCTCAAGCTTCTAGTGGGTTGGAAACTGAGGAAGAAGATATGGAGTCAACTATGATGCAAGGGCTATTGGCTATTAATCATACTATATTTAAAGAAGCTTTGGTGGATGTGAATGAAGCGTTAAAATTGGAAGCTGCTGAGAAAGAGGAGCTAAAACATGAAATACTTATGTTGACATCAATAGTGAATGAAAAGGAAAAGTTGATACGAGGAGTAGAAGATGCTTTGGTTCAAGAGAAGCAAAAGATGGAGTTTGCCTCTGAACAGCTTAACAGTTTGAGAGCTGAGACAGTTCAGCAACATAAATTAATTGCAGAGAACAGTAAAGAGTTGGAAGTCACCAAGGGTGACCTGGTTGCAGCACTGAAGGAAATCAAACAATACAAAGAGCAAATGGACATGTTACATCAAAATCTTGAACAAAGAATGGACAAGCTTAGAGAAATTGATGAAGAAAGAAGGGTACTTTGTGCTGTTACACAAGAGCAACAAGATGCATTAAAACTGATTGAGGCAAAAGAAAGTGAAAGCAGGAAGCAAATGGAATCAACCATTCATCTCATCCATAAATTGTTGACTATGTTTACTGATTTTGAAGCTAGAGTAAATGAAGATATTTCAAGAAATTGTTTGAGGTATGCAATAATTATGTCAAGGCCCTTCTTTACTATTTTAGTGTCACATGAATTTATGATTAATCACTGTTTCTACGATTGCTTCTCCGTTTTAAGCTATTTTATGTGGTCTTCTATCACCAATGAAGTTTTTTAAGCTTATGTAAACCAGCAAGTGCATCTGGTGTGGGATTACCTTTGGATTATTCTGAATGTGATGTCCATCTAATTGTTTGAAGGAATACTTTAGAATTAACATAGTTATTTTTGTTTTAAACCTTTTTTGAATTTTAAGCTAAATTTAAAAGTTAAAACTGTTAGCATGTCCTGCATATTATATTTATTCTTTCTTGTGACAAGTTCCTTCAGATTGTTCTGCAAGCTGGAGGTATATGACATTTTCCAGAAATGGTGTCATGTGAGCGGCAAAGATTTTGTTAAAAGCTCATATTTGCTTTCAAACTGGCCTTGTTATACTGTTAATGGCGTGAAAATTTTGTTGGAAGAAACCAATATATTTTAATTTTGTATCCTTATTTGTGACAAGCAGTTTTAAATCATTTTTTCTTTTAATTCAATTTGAAATTCTTCTGGCAATTATGGTCAGAACTAAGTCATCATATATGTAATCATTTTTTCAGGCTTGAAAACATGTGTTCTGAGTTTTGTTGCCTCAATAACAAAGTCAATGTACTTAAAACTATGGGATTGGTATACAAGCAAAGGCTGGAAACAAGATGTTCTGATCTTGCAAAGGCTGAAGATGAGGTATGTAATCAGAAACATTACATTATTATCTTTTTTGCTTTGGTTATGCAATTGGAAACAGCGCATTAGTCTTCTGTATCTTACTTGATGTTATAACCTCATAATAAGTCATAACGTATTGTTGTTCCAATTGATGTCAATGCCCTTGAATATCATTATTTGATATTGCTTGTGGACCTACAATACAATGGATGGGTCAAGGGGGTAAGTAGTCTTAACTCATGACCACTTGGGATGAAAACCTAAGTTTGAATCTTAGGGAAGCAACTATTGTGCCAAGATTGCATAACCATCATGCTCTTGCAGCCAAATGAGGATTTGTCTATGGGCGGTTCAAATTGGCCAAACCTGTGAGGATACCTCATGGTTTCACCGGAAAAAAAAAAAATAGTGCTTGTGTGGGGGGGAACTAGATTGCAAATCAAAGGCCTATGTCTCAGCCTTATGCTGTTAAATTTTGGTGAACCATGGTATATGGTTTAATACCCAACTTTGAAAGATATCTAAACTTCGAGAGAGTATTTGGTGGGGCGGGACCATGGTGGTCCCCTCCCAAAACGGAAAAAAAAGTAGTGATTGAGAGAGAAAAAACATTTCCTATTTTCATTTTACCTTTTTTCTATTTTAATGCTGTCTAGTGATTGACCCTGTATATTTTGACCTAAAGTACTTACATTGGTATTTACTGGAGTTTCAGGTTGATCTTTTGGGGGATGAGGTAGATACTCTTCTTAGCCTCCTTGAAAAAATATACATTGCACTTGATCATTATTCACCGATATTGCAGCATTACCCCGGGGTGAGAATCTTTCCCTTTCTACACCTCTTTTTAATGTATGTAATTCAAGTGTGTATAATGCCATTGCCAATGGATGTGATATTACTATAAAGAGTCTATTTATGTTGCTGATTATTTTTCCTTATGGATGTAAAATTATTCTATGGATATTAAAAGGAACTATTCCTTTCCTTAATGAGACAATGAATACTTGACCTAACACTGATGAAGGAAAATGACAAAATTTGTCTTTTGGTTTGAGAGATTTGAAAATCTAAAAGCAATTTTTTCATGGGCTTAATATAATATTTTTTATGTCCTATTTACTATCACTAGAACTCTTGTTCCTTGGCTTGCTTTCTTTTTCAGTAGACAACAATGTACTCTTTCATTTTGTTATCCTATTTTTCTCTTCTTTTTCTTTTTTGTTGCTCAAAACAGAAAAACGTTTAAAGAGAACCTAAATTTGACTTAGAAACTGAAAGAAAAAGACTTTAAAGGGGGAAGGGGAAAAAGCAACACAATCAAGGAAGTTAGGGCACACTAGGAGAGACATTGGTGGGGCTGAACAAAGCTTACCAAATGGGAAAACTATGGTTTGTTTTTCCTTGCAATTGACACCATATAGAAAAATACGGAGGATCTAGAGAGATCCTATATTCTGGGAATACGATGTTATGTCTCTTTCCTCTGGTGGCACTTTTTGTACACTAAATGATAATTCCATAGAATGAGTATGGAATAGAATGGGCTAATGGAATAGCTATTCTCAGTCCTTAGTTTGGAAGATTTAGGAATGGAATTTGGTACATGAAGTCAATGTGGAATGAAATCAAATTTGAGATAAATGATATAAATGCCCCTTATGAAAAAAAAAAAAAAAAAGTTTAAACTTTTCTTATGTGTGTGTGTTAGTGTGTATAGCGAGAAGAGTAGTTTAATTATTGTGAGAAGAGCAAATTTTGATCATTATACTATACATGAATATTCAAGAATAAAAGTTACTTAGAAGTCATATCATCATCAACATCATCAAGTCACATGACTTTACATTTTAATCTTGACCATTCATGATTCATGTAAGATTTAATGGTTAACATTTGCTTTTTTTATCATAATAAACCACTCCTCTCACTTGATATGAATACATGAATGGTATATTATTGGGAATAATTCTCAAGTTGAAATTTTCTACTTGATAAAAAATGTTTTTGCTAAAAAAGTAGAGGAAATGTTTCGTTTATGAGAAAAATTGATTTAGGGGGCGAACCGGAGCAGTGGTAAAGCTATTCTTTCATGACTGAAAGGTCATGAGTTCGAATCCAGGAAACAGCCTCTTTGCAATTATGCAAGGGTAAGGCTGCGTACAAGGATTACCTCCACCCCACATTCGCTAGTTGGGTTTAACGGGGAGTGGTTTATGTTTATGAGAAAAATTGATGTGTGCACAAATTTTATATGGGTATTAATAGTCATTTTGTATAAATTGGGGAATATTGGGAAAGGAAAAATTAAATCTCATTGCATGAAATATGGAATCCAAATCCCGCCTCTCTAGGAGGGAATATCCATCTCATATTTAGTGATATCGCACTGATATTGGTATCTGCAGTTGGGTAATACATCATTTTTGCTTATTGTGATACAGTTTCTATCATATTCCTAGTTGTGTAGAAATGGACCTGGAATGGAAGGCGTTTTTGTTGCTAACAAATATGGGAATCCCTCATTCCATGGAATATGATATAAAAGAATAGGCTTTGAAGAACCTGTTAGTGTAATAATAGTTGTACTGTCCAACTTTGTAGTATTAGTACAAGTAGAACTGTGTACAGCTAGCCTTCTAACTCAACACCAACATTCTGTTAAGTAAACGTTAAATGCTATTTTAATGTGTTTAAATTATCAGTTATGGATAGTTTATGAGTCATAAGGTTAGCATTTATTTTAGGAGTCTTGAAAGTTAAGAGTTATGTTTTGCTATTAAGTTTGGTTTTAATTGTGGCTTATGGCTATTTAGTGTTGTAGTTTTAGAAAGGCAAACTATAGCTTATAAATAGTCTAGTATATTGTTTGAGAAATATAGAATTGAGAAGCAACGAAGTTTAGTAAAATATTTCACAGAAATTTATTCTCTTTCTCCACAAGTCCTCACGACATTGTTGAATAATTGTTTTATTTGTTGGTTTTGTATTTGAGCGATCCTAGACATTCAGCTAAGAATTGTATCTGATTAGATAGCTACTGAAAAAGCTACATGTGGTAGTTTTTACTGTTTTCAACGTCCGATAAGATTTGTGAAATGTAACTTCAAAGAAACAACAAAATAGCATGTAATTTTCTTTGCAGCTTGTGTATGTCCAATTTAATTAATCTCGTCTTCATGATGAAGGTTAATTGATGTTATTTTATATTCATGAATAAAATATTATATACTGCTTGATTTCTGTAAGCCCCAATACAAAACTGTTTCCATAATTATTGCAGATTATTGAGACTCTGGAGCTTGTAAGAAGAGAACTGAGTGCATGGTCTAGGAAACTTTTTTAATCGTATGTTCTGGCCAGGTAAATTGACTGACACTGTTGACGCAAACTGTACCTTTCAATGCTCTACATTGATAAAACCTAGAAGCATTCATAAGCAAATCATTATCCATGATTCCCCACATGGATAATGATTATCCATTATCCATTATTTTCAAATCATTATCTCCATTATTCAAAAGGGCCGAGTGCATGGTCTAGGAAACTTTTTTGCCGTGGTGTGTCTGGCCAGGTAAATTGAGTCTCTTGCAAAAAGTACCTTTCAATGCTCTACATTCATAAAACCTAGAAGCATTCATAAGTGGGTATTTGAACTGGGTTGGCCCTTTTTTTTATCTCCATTATTCATAAGCATTCATAAGCAAACTGTACCTCTGGATGTGGAGAATCACAAGTAAATTTTTAGGAAGCACCATCATGGTACTACTTGGTTCATTATTTTCATCTTTATATCACCTTCATCTATACAGAGATATCAAGTGTTCTGGCAGTTGCATTTTCTTTTTCATGTTTTTTTAAGTACTCTTTTCATGTCTATCTGTGCAGAACAGAGTCAACACTATTACATAAAATTATTTTAGTCCATTTTTTTCTCTGTTTAATACCTTATTGAGAGCCAGTATGTGCAAATTAATCCATTTCTTGTTTGAATCTTATAATGGATACAGGTGACAAGTTGTACAGTTTGTTCACAAAAGTTGCAATCAGCTGGCTGAGTTTTTGCACACTCCTTAAACATATATTATTTTGAGGAAAACAACAGAAAAGAATCAACAATTTATGATGCACACCTTTGATTTTTGCCATACACAAATGCTTTGTATACGTACTAGGAGACATGCCGGGTTCTGTTGGCTCTAGTAAACCACAAATTTGCCATCTCTTTATAATGCATAGTTTGTTTTCTATATGGGCTAATAGCAGTTGTATATGTATTTTTTTTGTTTATTATTAGTTTCTAGATGGATAGTTGTGTTATTGGCATAAGTGTATGACCTTCTTTTGCTTTCACTGAATTATGTGTTTAAAATGGTACCACTATTGTGTACTGTTATTAAAATCGGTGTGGTCATAGATCCGATTGAGGTATTGGGTCACTAGATCAACCAGTGGGTCATTGGTTCAACCGCATGATCCGGTAATTATATGTAATTTTATAATTTATATTAAAAAATTATAAACATACTTAAATATCCAAAAAAAAAAGATAAAATTTCAAATATTTTAATATAAAAAATAATAAATGACATTATTATCCAATAAAAGATCAAACAAATATATAATGATCGTGATACGGGATTTTAGGTTAAGAAAATGATATCTCTAATTATAAATCAAATCAAAACTTTCTGAATAGTGCATAATTGAGATAATATTAGTGTTGTAGGTACATAACTTATGTAAGTTAATAAGCAAAAAAATATTCAAATATATACATTATGATTTTATTTTTTTTAATTTAAAATTTTTTTGGGACATTATGATATATGCAATTTTATGATTTATATTAAAAAATTATAAACATATTTAAATATAAAAAAAAGATAAAATTTCAAATATTTTAATATAAAAAATAATAAATGACATTATTATCCAATAAAAGATCAAACAAAAATATAATGATCGTGATACGGGATTTTAGGTTAAGAAAATGATATCTTTAATTATAAATCAAATCAAAACTTTCTGAATAGTGCATAATTGAGATAATATTAGTGTTGTAGGTACATAAATTATGTAAGTTAATAAGCAAAAAAATATTCAAATATATACATTATGATTTTATTTTTTTTAATTTAAAATTTTTTTTGGGACCGGGTCGGGTCACCGCTTAATAAACCGGATCACCGATTTTCATGAAAACCGACCGGGTCATACCGGTTCTGATGCATAACCAGTCCGTTGCTAGAACTGGACTGGTTATATGACCGGTTTACCGGATCCCGGGTCGGTCCGGGTTTTATAACACTGGCTATGTATATATCACTCATGTTCTTGAATTACAGGTGTTTGTGGACATCTGAAGCTATTCATTAGGCAAAGTGATTGATTCACCAATAATGTGTTGTTAAACTGAGACATGTAGTTTGTGTTCCATGCAAGGATGTGCGGTTGATTTCTTAATAACTTGCTAGAGTAATTCATTTAATAAAAATTGGATAAACTTGTGTTCATTGTCTAGATGTCCAACATGCTTCAAGCTTTTAAAATTTTAACTACTTATTGGTAATGTATAATTATAACAAGTTTTGGAAGGAACAATTGTGGTGGAAAATCAATCAAGCTGGCCTGACTTGATTCAATAAATTATCAATCTTATTTTATTGGCTCTAGCTGAGTTACTTCAAATCCACATTCTGTTTGAACTCAATGAGCTAATTTCTAGTCTTAATGTACTAAGTGCTCATTCGGTAAAATTCTGTTTGAAAGCTTGTTGTTTGATTCTCTATAGCTCAACCAAATAAAGTTTGTTTTATTTGTTGGAGGCTTGGAGCTCAACTTACCTTGAGTTGTTT
Organism: Gastrolobium villosum; assembly: GCA_032173675.1. Lineage (NCBI taxonomy): Eukaryota > Viridiplantae > Streptophyta > Magnoliopsida > Fabales > Fabaceae > Gastrolobium > Gastrolobium villosum. The sequence goes on along the minus strand of JAVKPL010012955.1, from coordinate 380,801 downwards.
ACCTTGAGCGAGTGTTTGATAAAGAAGAAGAAAAATTTTACCAGAAAAATAATTTATGGGAATATGATGAGAAAATTTTTTTTGTGAGTAAGTTACTAAAAGGTATTTGGTAGGCCAATTTTTTTTCAAGAATGTTGGATTAATTTTACTGATGTTGTGTGTTAATTTTTTCATTGCATGGCGAAAAAAATTTCCACCCCATTCTTCCACAACAATTTTGGGTTTTATAAGAGTTATGTTGTAGGAAAAGTGGTTGTGTAATGTTATAGAGATTCGTTTTGCGTGCTTTATTTTTTTGCTTTTGTGTGTGTTTTTTTTGGTGATAAACAAATTTTATATGGAAAAGCAAATGATGGGGAAAAAATTTTCATTTACTTTTACTTCTACTTCAACTCCTACCAAACATAGATAAATAATTTTTTCTATCCCATTCTTTTAGAAAAAAAAAATTTACCTCCTACCAAACACCCCTAAGTTAACAATCTGTTTCAACTCAATAAGTTGATATTAACTCTTATATTACGTTTAAGTTGTGAAATCAATACATTAATGCACTTATGCACCCTTAAAATATTAATGATATTTACAAGTGGTTGTCTAAAGTTGTTTTATAACCTAGTTGTTGTACTTCATAGTTTATATTATCCTTGAACCCTATTGTTCTAAAAAACATTAATATTTAAAATGTCCTAGCAACGTCCGATATGTGCTCATATTGGATCTTAGATATTATTGGGTTACATCTTTCAAATTTTTATTTTGTTTTGAAATTTTGTGCCAATATAATTGAAATCATAATAATTTTGGTAGGCAAAAATATTTGTCTTTTATTGCCTTAGACATGACATGTGCAGACCCTTAATATTATGTGGTTGTGATTTTAAGATCAATAAATTAGGCTTGGATTTATAAATTAAATGTTAATGTATGTTAATGAATTGACTTAATGAATGCAAGCTCTAATTATAAATCATAGAGTTACACTCTGGATAAGATTTAGTTTAACCAACGCCCTCAGTTTACGGGACGAATTTCACAGTTATATACTTATATTTGTTAACTCATTAAAATTATTAATAATTCAAGGTGTCTAGCATGTTCAGGAGTTGACTAGGCTTAAAGCTAAGGGAGTGCATGTATCTCATTTTCTTCGGTACTAAAAAAAAAAAAACTAAGGGACTGCATGATAATTTTTTTGGATTTTTTTTAAAATTTTTATTTCCAGAAACATAAATGGATAGAAATTTTAAAAAATCGGTTTATTTTTTTATTTTCGAATATGAACCGATTTAATTTATGTGGAGTGAAACAAAAAGAAAAATTAATTTTTTTTATTCCCATACACAAAATGAGAAATATTTGTCTCTCTCAATCACTCTCTACCGTTAACTCAACTACCACCAACCACCACCACCATCATTGCAGCCACTGTTGTCACCACCACCACGTCGTTGCCACCACCACCACCATACCATTGTTGCTGCCACCATTGCCATCGTCGCCGCCATCACCACTATCACCGTAGTCACTGCTAAGGCTGGCAAAATGGGCTAGGCTCGACAGATCAACTCACCCTGCCCGCAAATAGGAAGCGACGATCTAAGTTTTAAAACTCACTCTCAAAAGCGGAGCGAGGCGTATTCGTTTTTTGACTGGGAGAGGCGGGTCAGTGTAAAACAGATTCGAGTCGGCAAGTTAGTGTAAAATAGGTTCGAGTCGGCGGGCCAACTCGCCCCACCCAGCCTGTCAAACTGGGGGAGCGGGCAGAGTTTTTTAGCCCACTTTCAAAAATGGGGCAAGGCGGGCTGACACTTTTTTTGGCGGACTGATGGCAGGGTGGGCAGGCCGCCCAATTTGCCACCTTTAGCCACTGTCGTCACCATCACCATGCCACCACCATTACCACTGTGAAACCAATGCACTCAAAATGAAGAGTTCAATTGTACAAGAGTTTTGATGATAACAAACAAGCTTAGAAGCGACTTCAATGATAATACAACTCGCAACAATCAAAAGGAAACAATTCAACAAAAGCAAATCATTCAACACACATGATCAAGATCAAAGTTCAAGATTGTAGTATATCCTTGGGGCTTACATCTAATGGAAAGATAATTGATTAATGGTGCATAAACGAGCTCAAATGATACTTAATTCTGTGCATGCATTATCCATGACACTAATCACTTCAAAGGTTTTGAATTCATGAAAAAGAACCTTGACATATTTCGTAAATTCAAAACAATTTTAACAAGTCAAGGAATTGCACTAACAGTGATTAGAGGCAAGTTGGAATGCTTTACAACTCAAAAAATTGCAATACTTAAGTTCTGTCAAGAAAGTATTTCAATACTTTCTTGACTGGTATTCAAATACTTGTGCTGTGAACAAAGTATTTGAATACCTTAAGAAAAATATTCGAGTACCTGATGAAGTATTCAGATACTTCACGAAAAATATATGAATACTTACTGAGCAGTAAGCATTCCAACGGTTAGTTTCGTACCAACACCAATATAAACTCATTTATTGCGATTCAGAACACTAAGGGTTATTGTTCCATTGATATTGCAATCATTCTTGATTATTCTCATTGAATCAAACACATAAGCTTCAACTTGTATAATCTGTACTTTAAGAGTACAAATCCATTTCTAAACACTCTTCTTTTATTTATTTGAGTTGAGAATAGTGAGACCCAAGTGAAAAGGTCGCTCATAGCGTAAGAAAGTGAGTGAAAGTGTAAGGGTTTCAAGAACCAAAATTCTTGAAAGTTGTAGCGGTTTGTCAAGCACCCTTAAAGCTTGACCATTAGTGGAAAGTTGATCGAGCGGCTTCAATCTGGGCGTAGGTCACGGTGGTGGTGATCGAATCAGGATATATCTTGTTTGAAATCTCTCTAACTCCTTATCTCTTTACATAAGCATTGCTAGAATACTTGAGCATATTTAAATTCATACTTTGCATGTTATTTGCTTATACTAATTTCTATTTTCAAACTTTACTTATGTCAAATCATATAAACTCAATAAATTCGTTTTTGAGAAAGAAAGTGAGGTATTTTGTAAAAATATTTTTAAAACTCAATTCACCCCTCTTGAGTTTGAGGCCACTTATCCAACAACCACCACCACACCATTGCCACCTCCACCACTATGCTACAACCACTGCCATGACCACCATGCCACCACTACCACCATTGCTGTAACCACTGTCATCACCACCACTATCACCATGCTATCGCCACCGCCACCACCACTATGCCGCCTCTGCCACCCCCCATGCCACAACCATCACCACCACACTATATGAAAAGGAAAGTGATGATCCGAAAAAAAATTATGCTTAATGGGAATTATTTTTTATTTTATTATTTATTGTGTTATCAAATACAATTCTTAGTCTCAGAATAAAAATAATACATGTTATCAAACACATTTTTTTTCTCAAAAATTGTTCCAAGGTATAGAAATAGAAAATAATTATTTCTTTTCAGATATAATACCTAAGAATGAAATAATTGTTATGCACACCCTAATGCTACAAACCATAGTTGTAAAACCCAGCCCGACCCGACGGGTTGACCCGGAACTCGGTGAACTGGTCATCGGACCGATTCGGGTCAAGCATTCGACCAGTCATGCATCGACCCGGTCAAATCCGATCAAAACCCGGACAAAATTGGCCAAACCCGGTCAAAATCGCTGACCCGCTGACCCAGTGACCCGGTCGGGTCATGCATTTAATAAAAAAATCAAAATTGTTTCGCCTTGTCAAAAAAATGTAGAACTCATTTTAAAAACTTTTTGTAATTTTATTTGCTAGTATATTCTTCTACAATGACCTCAAATTTTAACTTCTATTACTGAAGCAATTTGCGGAATAATAAATAAATAAAAATAATAATAAATATATATATATATATATATATATATATATTTTATATATAGTTAAATTTGAAAAATATGAGTTCAATGTCATTAATAGATATGTTTATGGGGATTCTGAGTTGCAATTTAAATTGACATAGTAATAACATGCATTTTTATTTATTTATCCTTCTTCTTTTTGAGTTTATTTAACGAACCCTGGTTAATAATTCATTTTAGATATGGAGAATATAATTGAATTTATATATTCATATTTATATATATATATATATATTTTATATAGGTATAATTGAGTTTATATATTCATATTTATATATATATATATAGACACTGGTGTCAAATTTCAATTTTGACACCTCATCTGAGAGCCATTAGATAAAAAAGGATCAACGACTCTGATTTGCAAGCACGTGACACCATTGATATTTTTTGATCTAACGGCTCTCAGATGAGGTGTCAAATTTGAAATTTGACACTCGTGTCAAAGTATGCTACCTCATATATTTATGTATTTATATATATCCGGGTCAACCGGTCCGACCAATGATCTACCGGTCCAATCAATAACCCAATTATCCAATATCCCGACCGGATCGATGTCCGGATCAGGTTTAATAACACTGCTGCAAACAATTAAATTTTGCCACTCTCAAATTACTCTTTTAAGCATACAACATTCAAGTTTATCTAATATCTAAAATGAAGTGTAACATGGATATTTCTTTTTCCGCTTTTGATGCCATAGTTGAAAAATTTGAAAATGTGCAACTGTATATTATTGTAATAAGAACAATAATTCAATATAGGAATGGAAAAAATTGAAAATGTGATAATGACAATGTTGGTAAAATTAAAAAAATGCTAAATCTGATAATGATTTAAGTAAGCATAATAATAGGTTCAAATGTTGATTTGCGTTGATGTTGCTATTATATTCGGACAAATCATTTTATTAAGTTTAATATAAATATTTGGGATATGTTATGTATTCTTCTGTTTTTTTATTTTAGATTCATTTTTTTGTTAAAATTGAATATTAAATATAATATATACTACATATATTAAAAATAAAATTTCAAAACGGCAATTGAATGCATTTCTAATTCATTTTAATTAGAATATGTAGATAGATTTTGCGTAAATTTTTAAGATCCTAATAAAAATAAATTATAAATATACTAAAATCAGTATATCACTAGCATTGCAGATTTTTCCCTCTACAATATAACATATCAAATGTCCTGTTGCAAGACCCTTATATTACCCATAATAATATGCCATAACATGGTTCTGGTCAAGGTTAGATAAAACCGGTTAACTGCTGAAATCACAATTTGACTATCCGAAGAAGCAAAAATACCAAGGACCCTAAGAAGGGTACTCTTAGTACGGAATAACATATGACCAAGGTACATATGCTCTACATAGATTGAAAAAGCAAGGTCAGTTTGGGAATGCCAATAAAATAATAGCTTTGTTCATCATGTGTAGGACAATGCCATGTGACCCACCGAACAAATAATTGAAACCCCACCATCCATCCCTGCTCTTGCCATAGTATTAAATGTTCAAAACAAAATACTAATCAAAATCCAAATCATCAAATCTTATAGGATAAAGAAAATCTTCACAAAAGTTTATAATTTAATTTTCATTTATTGTTAGTCAAAAGAGTTTAAGGCCTTACATAATTTGTATCATAATAAATTTTTATTTAATAAATAAATTACTATATATAAAGTTAAAATTATTTCTGCAGTCAACGTACAACAGTAACATGTGTATGATTATAATTTTTCACATTTAATACTTTCATTTTTTATATGATTATGATTCCTCATATTTAATATTTTCAAACATATATATGACAAGTATTTAATTCTGACATATTCGCTAGCAGTAGCATAAATATGTAAACCACTTTATATAATTTGGTTGTTGTTGTATAAAAATCTTTTCATAGATATTCAATGCTACTGTTACCAATTATGATACAACAGTTAGAAGCAGAAAAAAAATTAAAAAATAAAAACACAATAAAGTACCAATTTAATAATAGTGTCAGATTCTTGGCTTCTTGTAAAAGATACAAAACCAAGCACAGATGAAATGAAACTTTTCCAATCTGTTTCCAACCACACCCATGTTCTGATTTCCTTGTTTGTTTATTCAGATAATGACTGAAAGAGCCCATTTTGGGTGACATCTCTGATTTTTATGGTATTTTTTCTCTGGATTCCTTATCACAACAAGTTATCAAAGTTTTTGTCTTTTTTTTGTCAATCATAGTGCATTCCCACTTCTTCCATTTTATGGTCCCTAACCCTTCAAGTTCAGATCTGTGAATTTGCTGTTGTGTGTGTATGCAAATACTGGAGGTGGGTTTTCTTTTTCAACTCTTTCTAGTGTCTCCCATTATTTGGAAAAAGGATATTCATATGCCTCAGAATATTGTTTTTCATAGTTATCTATAAAGGCTTCTTCTTTCATGAGTTTGTTGAGTTTGATTTCCATGTTTAAGATCTTGGAAAACAAGGTTGTTTCTGTGATTGAGTAGTGTTGGCTTTCTGAGTCTCAATTGATTTAGCCTTTTCCATTTTTCTTTGATTTTTTTTCTTTTTTTTTTTACCTTGCTTTTTGCAAATTTTGCTTCTTTTCTTAGAAGATAATTCAAAGGTATTATTGGGGGAACAACCATAATGGGGAATGTCCTTTGGGAGGGACTCTTTATTATGTTGATTCTGGTGACAGTGAGCACTGTTGAGGCTCAACCAAAGTCATTTCTCATAAATTGTGGTTCAAATTCTTCTGTAAATGTGGAAGGTAGGAGATGGATTGGGGACATGGCCCCAAATAACAATGTCACCCTCAGCTCCCCTGGTGTTGCTGCTTCCACTTCTACTACATCAAGTGGCAATTCAATCTATGATCCCCTCTACAAAACAGCTAGAATTTTCACAGCTTCTCTAAATTATACAATCAAAGAAGTTCAGGGAAACTATTTTGTTAGGTTCCATTTCTTCCCCTTTGTGACTGAGGACTACAATGTAAATGTGTCCTCATTTGGTGTTGTGGTCAATGGTGTCAAACTATTGTCAGAGTTTGATGTTCCAGGTAAGATATCTCACAAGAATATGAACTTGCAGAATTCTGGGAAGAATTCTAGTTCATTCTTCTTGGTTAAAGAATATCTTCTGGCTATCAATGCAGATATGCTTGTGATTGAGTTTGTTCCAACTGGAAGCTCATTTGGCTTCATCAATGCCATTGAGATTGTTCCAGTTGTGGATGAGCTTTTTGTTGGCTCAGTCAGCAAAGTTGGTGGAAGTGGTGGAAACTTAAATTTGACTGGACGCGGGATGGAGACTATGTATAGGTTAAATGTTGGTGGCCCTGAGATTCAATCCAATGAGGATCTAGATCTTTGGAGAACTTGGGAAGTGGATTCTGGCTATATGATCACAGAAAATGCTGGGTCAGAAATGAAGAACAGTTCTAATGTTACATATGCTTCCACCAATGATACTTCAGTAGCTCCTCTCCTTGTGTATGAAACTGCAAGGGCAATGTCTAACACTGAAGTCTTGGACAAAAGATTTAACATGTCATGGAAATTTGAAGTAGATCCTGATTTTGATTATTTGGTTCGGTTACATTTCTGTGAGCTGGTTTATGATAAGTCAAATGAGAGAATATTCAGGATCTACATAAACAACGGAACAGCTGCAGATAACGTTGATATTTTTGTAAGAGCAGGAGGGAAGAATAAAGCATATCACCAAGATTATTTTGATTCCTTGTCGTTGAGGACTGACACACTTTGGGTTCAACTTGGTCCTGATACAGCTGCTGGTGCTGCAGGAACTGATGCACTCTTGAATGGTTTAGAGATCTTCAAGCTTAGTCGAAATGGGAATCTTGCCTATGTGGAGAGATATGACTCAGGTGGCAATTCATTGAGCAAATCAAAATCAAGAGTTATTTGGGTGGGAGTTGGAGCAGGTCTAGCTTCTGTAGCTATAATTGCACTCATAATTGTTCTTGTTTTCTGTTTCTGCAAAAGCCGGAGGAAAGAATCAAGTGATACCAAGAACAACTCTCCGGGTTGGCGACCGTTATTCCTATATGGGGCTGCACTGAACAGCACATCAGCAGGAACTCAAAAGCAATATGGATCCGTGGCTTCAACAACCAGAGTTGGCAAGAGGTTTACATTGGCAGAAATCAATGCTGCAACAAATAATTTTGATGAGAGTTTGGTAATTGGAGTTGGAGGCTTTGGTAAGGTGTATAAAGGGGAGCTCGACGATGGCGTCCTTGCTGCAATCAAGCGTGCCAACCCGCAATCTGAGCAAGGACTAGCTGAATTTGAGACAGAAATTGAGATGCTCTCCAAACTCAGACACAGGCATCTAGTGTCCTTGATTGGTTTCTGTGAAGAGAAAAATGAAATGATCTTGGTTTATGAGTATATGGCTAATGGAACTGTTAGAAGTCATCTATTTGGGAGTGATCTCCCTCCGTTAACGTGGAAGCAACGTCTAGAAGTGTGCATTGGTGCTGCGAGGGGACTTCATTACCTTCATACCGGAGCCGATCGCGGAATAATTCACAGGGATGTGAAGACAACCAATATATTGTTAGATGAGAATTTTGTAGCCAAAATGTCTGATTTTGGGTTGTCAAAAGATGGTCCTGCTTTTGACCATACTCATGTTAGTACAGCTGTGAAAGGAAGTTTCGGTTATCTAGACCCGGAATACTTCAGAAGACAGCAATTAACTGAAAAATCAGATGTTTACTCCTTTGGAGTTGTGTTGTTTGAAGTTGTTTGTGCTAGAGCTGTAATAAACCCTACCTTGCCTAAAGATCAAATCAATCTTGCAGAATGGGCAATGAGATGGCAAAGGCAAAGATCACTTGACACGATTATCGACACGCATCTTAGAGGAAATTGTTGCCCAGAATCCTTGTCTAAGTTTGGGGAGATAGCAGAAAAATGTCTTGCTGATGATGGGAAGAGCCGTCCCACAATGGGGGAGGTGTTATGGCACTTGGAGTATGTCTTGCAGTTGCATGAAGCTTGGCTCAACATGGATACCAAAGAAGCTTCTTTCTCAAGTAGTCATGCTTTGAGGGGTCTCAAAGATGGAGGACTAGAAGGGGTACTAGAGCCTTCAAATCAAGATGAAGAGTTTGGTTTTGAGGTACTTGAGCCTTCAAATCAAGATGAAGAGTTTGGTTTAGACCTCAAACACACACACAAGTGATTGAGTACACACAACAATGAGGTGTAAGAGAAATGGATGGTGGTGCTATTTGTGTTCAATGATTTCTGAATGCTAGTCAGTGAGACCATTGAAGATCTATGGCCTTATATAGCTAATATCCTTTATAGATTCTTTTGATTTGTTTTATTGAATTCAAGTTTATTTATTATTACTATTTTTTGCATCTGATTCTTGTATACATGGTAGTGGAATGAGTAAAACTATCATCATTTTGTTTAAAAAGAATATCAAAACTTGTGATATGCTCTGGTTTTGTATTGAGTTGCCAATTAATTGTATTCCTGGGTTCTTTTTTCTCAAAAGATGATTAGAATATTCTCATCTATAAAGTGTGTATTTCATGAAATAGATCTTATGTCTTGTTTTAACATGATGATGTTATGAATAAGTTTTGCCTATTCATTCATATATTAATGGTCACTAATTAAAGTGGCAATTTTAATTTTCTCATTTTAAAAACTTCATTAAAATTATAACTGTTAATCAATGAATGAATGACTAGGATTTTTCATATGATATGCGTATGTTAAAATAAGACATGAGAGCATCACTCTCTACATGTTTGCCTCAGGAAATCAACATGCTTGAAACAGATTGAAACTACATGTTTGCCTAAGGAAATCAACATGCTTGAAACAGATTGAAAGCGATTAATATTGTAAAGACCCAATTCAATTTAAAGAACCAATTCAACCCAAAATCTTAAATTATTGGGTGAGGTTATATTAATGGTTTTATATATCTCAACACGTCTCTTCACAACATTTAAAATGACACAAGCTTGTGTCTTCTAAGGATTACCAAAAAAAAAAAAAAAAAGGATACTTCTTTTTCCCTTCATATAAACAATTTTAATTTTCTCATCTTAAAAACTTCATTAAAATTATAATCGTTAATCTATGAATGAATGAATGAGATCTTTCATATGATATGAGTATCTTAAAATAAGACATGAGAGCATGACTCTCTACATGTTTGCCTAAGGAAATCAACATGCTGGAAACAGATTGAAAGGGATTAACATGTTCTTTAATTTTAATGCCTTTTCAAAAACAATTGGCTGTTCTTAGAGTGGTAACGAATGGTCTAAGATATGTTTTTATTCCATTTTATAAAAAACAAGCAGTTGGAGATCATTTAATGCACTCATAAACTAACGTTTATAATAAAATAGGCATTAATTAATTTAAAACAATCCGTTAATTGATTAAAACCTTAAGGAAAATGTTTTTGAGTTTATCATGAACATGTTTATCAATCAAATAACATCTTAATTGATTAATTTCAAATATTTAGAACAATTGACCTGTTAATCTGTTAAGAGGTCTCAGTTAGAAAACAAAGACGAGTTAATCAATTATCTCTAATTGATAAAATTGCTGATCTTATAAAATTTTGGGTTGACAGCTATGTTACATCGATACGGGGATACAACATGACACGACACTCTAATCCATTAATTATAAAAAATGTTAAATTTTGACACATTATAGGACACATTTTGATATTAAATAATATTTTTAATTTATGTAGTGTATATTATATTTAATATTCAATAATTTAACAAAAAAAATGAAACTAAACTTATAATATCTATCAATTTTATAAAGAAACATAAGATATTCCAAATATTTATATTAAACTCAATGAAATAGTAATTGTAATCCAACAAATCTAATAGTTGAAATTAAAATGCAACGCAACTCAACCTTCAAATAGTTTTTAAGTCTCTGCAACTTATGTTGAAGTGTCATGTCCGATGTTTTGAAGTGTCATGCATTGAGGAGGCTTAATAATTGATTAAAACATCCATTAAGTCGATTAATGAACTATTGACTAAATTCAAAACATGTCAATACTTGTTAATCGAATATCGACAAACTTTAATTGATTGAATCTTCAAAACTTGGTATTTCGACAAAATATTTGCCTTAAAACTTAGTTTTTTTTAATAATACAAAACCTTTTTTTTTTCGTGTCAAACATTTAATTTATGAAATAATTTAAGGGTTTCGATTTTTTTTGTTCGAGATAGGTATCCATGTTATAGAATATTAAAAACAAAAATAAAAAATAAAAGAAAATATAATACAAAAATCGAAGGGCCATTTATAGGAAAAAATAACTCTCTTGTAATATGAGAAAGTATTTTCCCATAATTTAAATATGCTTATGAAATATCGCTCACATAATATACTTAATATTCTTTTAGACTTAAAACTTGATCAATAGTTTGTTACCATCAAAGTCAACCTGAAATAAGCATTCACAGCAATGTTTTACAAATCAGGTCAGATCGCCGGGTCAATTTGGGTCTCGGTGATCTAATGGATTTTTCGGTCCGAGCGGTTATTTGGATCGATTCTGCAATCAACTCAGTTTGGACCAGTTGATCCGGCCGAGTCTCGGTGACTCTGTGGGTTAAATGAAACCCAATTTAGATCGGTTGACCCTTCTTCTTCTTTTTTGTTGACGATAACTCTTGAATTAAATCATGCTCATATGTATCCAATATATATGGAGCAAGATATTCTTACACCACCTGTGTAAGAGTGTGTGTATAAATATATATATATATAAGTGAGATTTATAACTCACATTGGTATAAAATGATCTTGTCCCTATATATATATATATATATTTATTTATTTATTTATTTATGTTCATTTTTCTACACTCCATATGGATAAGTTATCTACATTGTGCCCAAAATGATGTCGCTGTGGGGCAAAAATTAAGGTATTTTTATAATTATAATTTATTTGATGGTTATAATAGTTTTTCTTATTATAATTCTTAAAATTTTCAACTTAAAACGACATCATTTTAAAAGTGAATGTAGATAACTTATCTACATTCACTGTAGAAACATTAAAGCATATGTATATATATGCTTATATTTTGTGGTAAATATGATTAGAAAGTAAGGTGAAAATAAGAAGATATTTTGTATTAGTGTAGTTCTTTTGTGTAATTTAGGCTGCGCATGACAATCATTCTGATTCCTGACACAATTTCTGAAAAGAAATGATTCTTTTCTATTTTTGTACCTTGGAACAATTCTGAGAATCAGAATTACGTTTGTTAACATATTTTATTTTTATTCTGAGAATCAGAATTACGTTTGATAACACAATTTATTTTTATTCCGAGAATCAGAAAAACATTTTGGGGCATTTCGTGTTGGAGAGTGAAATTAACGAAGAAAGTTCTGAGTTTTGCAGAAATTTGAACTCGTCGTTATCTTTGTCGTCATTGCCTCGTCTACAATTCTGTTTACTGATTGAGATGTATTCAATTCATGAAAATAGCTTTCTTTTTTATTCATAATTTAACTTGCCCTAACTCATTTTTCACTTCTTCTGATTTGATTATTGTGGATCTCGATAATTTGCCCTAAATCCGTTAGCTATTACTTCTAAGAGATCTCCTTTATTTAAGATTAGGTCCATTCATTTTTTTTTCTGGAATTGCATATGCACTATGTTGTTACCCCCAAAAATTTGTTATTTTTTCCCCTTGGCATTTAAACTGATTTGTTAAGTAATGTTTATTCTTTAATGGCATCTACACCAAAAAGGCGAAAGAGAGACGGAAGGAGACGATTCCGCGGTGAAGGAGGGTGGTGGTCTGATGATATGTTGAAGGCCTGTGATGGTTTGGTGTTGTTGTGTGAGGGGAGGGAGAGAGAGAGGGGGAGAGATAAAGGGAAAACTGATTCTATTTTTGTGCCAGGAATGAGAAAAGCAGAAATTTTTTGATTCTTTTTTTTTGTTTCCCGGCACAAAAATTAAACCGGTTCATCTGGGGAACAAAAAAATAAACCGGTTTTAACAAACGAGTTTCTCATCCATTTTTATTCTGAGGAACAGGAATTGAAAAAAAACCCATTCTCGGAAGGTTGTCATGCACACCCTTAGTAACTTCTTATAATGATCTCAATAAGATAAGTGAGGATTAACACTGATTGTCTCATCTCAACGTTGAGCACTTTCAACTTAGTATATATTCCATGCCTACTATTTGTTACTATGATTTAGTTCATATGTGTTATGTCAATGCACGAAAGATGATTTAGCTTACATTGTGATTTTAATCCAATATTAGGATATGGTCTAGAGCTATAAATATATAATATCTGTTATCATTTAGAACCAATTTATTTTTTAAAGCTAGTGAATTTTTAATATAAGTAATATATTTATATTTTGTTAATATGTAAACAATAAATTCAGTTGAATCCGGTTGAACCAATAACCCAGTATTATAATATCTCGACTGAGTCGATGATCAGTCCAAGATTTAAAACACTAATTCACATTTTCATGTTCTAATCTCCACCATATTATCTATGGGGAATTATTTTTTTCATTAAACATGAGATAAACTCATTTTCTTACATTCACATATTGAGTGGTGGGACCCATTTTTACGAAAAATTTAACATGCTCCAGTTCATGGTCCTCCCATTCACGGAATGACATGTGTGTTTTTTTTTTCTTTTTCTTTTCTCTTCTCTCTCCCCAAATTCTCTTTCACTCTCTCTCCTTCACCCCACCCAATAAGGTGTGCGCCGGAAGCTTCAAATTTCGTCTCCCATTTTTACTCTTTCTCTCTCCTCTATTCTCTTTCCTCTCTCCTATATGTGAGTGTAGGAAAATGAGTAAACAATTCCCTTTATTTATACCCCATGTAGCACCGACACAGGACACGTGACACGAAACTCCGACACGTTAATTCTAAAAAATGTTAGATTTCTACACGTTAGGACACGTTTTGATATTAAATAATATTTTTAATTTATGTAGTGTATATTATATTTAATATTCAATACTTTAACAAAAAAAATTAATCTAAACTTATAATATTCAAAAAATTTGCAAAGAAACATAAGATATCCCAAATATTTATATTAAACTCAACAAATGGTAATCACAATACAACGAATCTAATAACTGGAACTAAAAATTCAACGCAACACAACCTTTGAAACTTTTTTTGAAAATTTTTATAACATGTGTTGAAGTGTCGCGGGGTGTCGGAGTGTCCGAGAGTGTCGGAAAATGTCGGACACGACACGTCAGGGTTTTTGAAGTATCGGTGCTTCATAGTTTATACCTAAAAGACATAGAAAAAAATATTTGTCCTTTTAAATGACACAACTTATATCATTTTACTATCGTAAAGAGATGAGACTCAAACTATCATTTTTTTTTTCTCCACTCTATCTCCCCTTTATCTATATCTTTCTCTCACTTAAAATGACATAACTTTATATCCTTTAAAATAATACACACTTTTTCCAATGACATAATAGTATGAAAACATATTTGTAAGTAACATCCTTTCATATTGTGTATTAGATTTTTCCAAATAATTTGTCAACCATTTCAGCACATAAAATTAGACTAAAACATGGACATGTTATTTTATTTGAGATAATTGATTCCTGGCATTATTATTATTATTATTATTATTATTATTATTATTATTATTATTTTGGATACAGGCATTAAGATTTTGAAGCTTCAAACAAACGTAAAAATATTTCTTTCCTACATTTAGATTCTTAGGAATAATTTAACAAACCTTCAATTACATCATATTTGAACAAATATATTTTAACTGAGAATAATTAACAATAAGGAGAATGATGAAGGACATTTAAATTTGATTTAGCTGTTATTATTGTGTTGTTATTGTTAAGGGGTAAGATATTATAATAAACAATTAAAGTTAATATTAGTGTTACTACCAATCAGTTTCACTGCTAGATCGATTATACTGATCCAATAGATATATTTATTTTCATCTTTGTATGATTATGATTCCCCATATTTAATCTGAAACGCATTAAATGTGGAGAATCATAATCATACAAAGATGAAAATAAATATAAAATATTAAATATAAGGAATCATAACCATATAAAGATAAAAATTAATATAATCATTGAATCAACATAATCGATATAATGGTGAAATTGATTGATAGTAATACTAATTATTACAGTATCGTACTCCTATTGTTAATCAGAAAGAAATATTTTTCTACAATATACTATGTACTACCTTAATATAGAGTGCGCTGTTTTTTTTTTTTTTTTTTATATATATATTAGCGGATCCCATTTTTTACATGCAGATACTTTTTCTCAGTGTACAGAAATTTAAAGGCCATTGTTAATTCATCTTGATTTAAAAAAAAAAAAAAACATATTACCTTAAATTCTCCCTATTTTTTGATTCAACTATTATTATGATTTAAAAGGGTGGAAATAAAAATGAATGAATAGTGAAGCAGCAGCAAAACCCTACAAGACAAAGTCACGAGCTTCAGATTCCGATACGCTCTTTCTCTTCATCGGAACCGAAACCCTTCGCCACCGAAAATGCCTCCCAAAGCTGCCAAATCGAAGGAAGCTCCAGCGGAACGACCCATCATGGGTCGATTCTCTTCTCACCTCAAGATTGGCATTGTATGCTTTTTCTTTTCTTTTCATTCCTTTCTCTATATGCTCAAATTTTCAATTTTGACGCTATTTTCAACTACCCTTTTTCAATTACAAAAATGGGTGCTCCTTTTATCAACTTCGTTTTCATGTTTGATTGATTCTATTTGCAACTTGCTGATTTTATATGATAGGGTCATATAAGAATTATTGTAAACTGAAACTGAGCTGAAAGCATTGAGTTGCAGTTTATTTTGTTTAAATAATTGATCTAGTTAGTGAAATGAAACTCTTTATTACAAAAATAAAAATAAAATCTATGATTTTTTCATGTTAGTTATTGTTCCTCCTTTGTTCAGGTGGGCTTGCCAAATGTTGGAAAGTCTACACTTTTTAATACTCTTACCAAGATGGCAATACCTGCTGAGAACTTCCCCTTTTGCACCATTGAGCCTAATGAGGCAAGGGTCAATGTCCCCGACGAGCGTTTTGAGTGGCTTTGCCAATTATACAAGCCAAAAAGTGAGGTATGTAATGTAATGCAATGTAATGGAACGCTTACTACCATTATTGGTGAATCTTTGATGGTCAAGTCAATTGAAATTATCTTTTGTTAATATATTAACATACACTTTAAGTTGTTACCAACTTCTAATTCTATCTATTGCACATTTGCACCTGACATGTTTTTTTTTAGTTATTGATGTATCAGTCTTTCCTGTATCATGACGTGTTTGTTAAAGTTGTAATATAGGTCTCAGCTTTCTTAGAAATCCATGACATAGCTGGATTGGTCCGAGGTGCTCATGAAGGACAAGGGTTGGGCAATAGTTTTTTGTCTCACATCCGTGCTGTAGATGGCATTTTTCATGTTTTACGTAAGATGCTTAGTATTCTTTGCATGCCACTTTTGTTAGTGCTGCATTATTAATTTACGACATTGCATAATATCGATTTGAATTTATTATAACCGTCGTTGTTCGTTAGGTGCATTTGAGGATCCAGATATTATCCATGTGGATGATACCGTTGACCCAGTGAGGGATTTAGAGGTTATTACTGAAGAATTGCGGCTGAAGGTATGCATAATTAGCTACTTTTCTTTATCATAAAATGTAGCAACAATTACTTTATTGTTGTTTGATGGAAACATGAATTTTTACTGATAGGTTGTAAAACACGTCTTTTAACGGGGTTTTCTTAACAGATATGTGGAGGGATTGGGTAGCTTTTCTTCATTGATTTTTTATTTTTTTTATCTTGATTGCTGGCTATTTATTTCAATTGGGTCCGTTTGTATGGGCTTCTAAAAAAATTGCTTTTTATGCCTTGCTTATTTTAAAAGTGCTTTTTACAAAAGGTAGAGCTATTTAGATTTTTAAAAAAATATTTGAATTTTGAAAAAATTATTTGGCTTTTGACTTCTACTTTTTTTGGAAGCTAAAATTTTTAGCTTCCAAAAATAGTAGGTTTTTGACTTTTTTTGTGGCTTATGCTTTTTTTCAAAAGCAGACATTCAAACGTACTTTGTAGTAGAAGTGCTTTTTTTTTTTTATGAGGAAAAAAAACAGCTTTTGGCTAAAAAAAAGCCCATCCAAACTGCCCCGATGATCTCTTATTCTCCAAATTGATTTTAATTTATTGTTTTTGTCTTAAGGAATTTCTTCTATTATCTAAATATAAAGCTTATACCTGTTCACTAGAGCTGTTTATATACTGTAATATAACTGCTAAGCCTTGACCTTTGAATTCTAGGATGTTGAATTCATGGAAAGAAAGATAGAAGATATTGAGAAGAGCATGAAAAGGAGCAATGACAAGCAGTTGAAAATTGAGCTTGAATGTTGTCAAAGGGTTTGGCTTTAGCTTTTGATTATTATCTGATTCATTTAATTAATTTCATGATGATATTGCCACCTTTTGTTTCATATTATATCTTATATATTTTGCAGTTTGCTCAAAACGTTTAAATAAAATGGCACAGTTTTCTTACTTGTATCTCTTATTTATTTGTTTTTGTTTTTATTTTTTTGTGGCAGTATATGTCATTGGTGCTTTCTGTGACATGGTTTTCTTTTGGATTCCATAATACATTATTGCATTAAAAACAGTAGTTGCTTGTAGCAAATTTCTCAAACATGGAGAGGGTTATGCACTATAGACCTGATTTGTAATTTAGTTTTGCGGTATACTTTGCTGCATTTACTGTGTAAAATCTTATTTGTTTCTGATAAGGAGAAGATGTATCTTTGCTTCTCTGGTAATTGTGATCAAAACGCTTTCATCAAATGGTTTCATGGAACTAGTCAAAGCATGATGCATCATATTCACATCAGACAACAATATAATTAGGTGTTTTGAGATTTTCTTGATTTTTGTTCGGAGTTCTGGTTGCGTCCTGTTCATTTCATTTTTCATTTGGTGTCTATAATTGGAATTAAACATCTCTTGGTATCTTATGTTTATGTGCAATTCTCATCATATTGTATGAAACAACGTAAGTGGATAAATTGAGGTTTTAATCAATGTAGATAACTTATTTACCCCATGACCAATCATGGAAATTTTTGTTCCTGTGTTGGTCTTTATCTTATGCCTCGTAATCTCACATAATTTTGATGCTATCACTTAACTTTAACTGGCACATTCTTTTTCTCTTTTAAGTTTGTACTTACAAAAATGTTTGGATACATATCAGATGAAAATTATGGTTGTGATTCTTCACGTCTTCAGGTCAAGACATTGCTTGAGGAAGGAAAAGATGTACGCCTCGGGGATTGGAAAGCTGCTGATATTGAGATTTTAAATTCCTTTCAGTTGCTAACTGCCAAGCCTGTTGTATACCTGGTAACATCTCTCACTTTTCTTTCTTTATTTTGATTAGGAAATTTGTTTATCTTTGGAGTCCAAAATCCTTATTGTTTATTATGTACGAGTTTACAATTCTTGTTGGATATTATGTCAGTTAAAACACCTCATCTCATGTTAATTCTTTTAGCAGTGTTTTCCTTAAATGTAATTATGAACTTGAGGTTTATATTAGCGGGCATGAAGATAGAAGCATGATAGTAAGTTAGTAACTGATGATCTTTTTTCCTATCAGGGCTTCCTTTCTCTACTTTGCCTACTTTTTCTTTTTGTACTTTCCGCACCATATTCTATAAAACCATCCGTATGTCCATGCATGTGTGATTCGACTAATAAAAAATATTTAATCAAGAATGCCTTATCTCATTTAGTAATTCTTTCCTTTCTCCCACTCTCTGTGTAATGAGCTAGTCATTTCATTTACATTTCACACACTTTTTTTTAGGTGAAAACCTCATTTCACACATTGTTGCATGCAGACATGTATGCATATATAATTTTATTTTTATTATTTAATTTAGTTATTCTGGGCATGCCATATTCTTGATTTTTCATAGGATGCCTTATCATTGTATCTGTTATGTATCATACGTATCAAATATCTTTCTATATCAGTGCTTCCTTAAAGTATGTCCCTAGAAAATGGGGCGTTAAATCGAAGTCCATATTGTTCTTTAATGTTATGTTCTTCAGATCTATTTATATGATACATATGTTTCATTCACAGGTTAATATGACTGAAAAAGATTACCAAAGAAAAAAGAACAAGTTTCTTCCCAAAATTCATGCATGGTACGTTGTTATGTTTGCCTTTTGGTTTTTAATGGATATCTATTCTTGTAGTTGTTAAATTGAAATGATATTGCAGATTATAGCATTGTTACTGTTGAAACTTGAATATTATTTTCATGCTGGTTTTCCATGAAAGCAGTCTAGCCTTTCACTAGGAGAAGGAAATCTTAACTAATTTGTCTCATTTTGTTTGTTTCTTATGTAATATTGTTTATTTTAACTTATTTTATTATTGTTCTGTAGATTTTGTTTTTCCATATTAGTCTCTCATTGTTTAGACTTCAGTGTTTGTTAATGTGGAAAAAGAGATTTAATTAACATTAGACGCTTCTGTTCTCCAGGGTCCAGGAGCACGGTGGTGAGCAAATTATTCCTTTCAGCTGTGCCTTAGAGAGGAATCTTGCAGATATGCCTCCGGATGAGGCAGCTAAGTATTGTGAGGAGAACAATGTTCAAAGGTCTGTTCAAAGATTTAAGTTGCTTTTACAGAATATAATTTTAAAAATGTTAGTTAAGGTATATTGCTTCATTAACAAGTACTGAAATTTGGGAAATAAATCCTCTAAAGTTAGAGTGCACTTGAGAGAGCAGAGTGCGGAGTGGATAACCAGTGATTTAAAAAAAAAAATCAAATGGTTGAGAGTTTAATAAAAATACAAGTTATATATGAGTGCTATCCAATAATTTTCATTTTGACATGGTACCAAGTCATACCTTTTTATGTTAGCTTCTGTGCATATACATACACCATGAATCCTTTTGAAGTGAGAATCAGCAGTGTCCTCATTTAAACAAATTTAGAGTAAACTCCTCTTTATCACTATTAAGAAAACTACATCTGCGGCTTATTGTGATTTTTTTGTTGTTTGCTCTTAGTTTTATCTCCTTTTTCATTACAAAATTCAGTTGAATAATTCTTGTGCTTATTAATTTTGAAGAGTTGAATTGTAATTCTTTGCTACTAAAATTGCTACATTCTTCATTTCAACAGTGCTCTTCCCAAAATAATAAAGACTGGATTTGCAGCTATTAATCTTATTTACTTCTTCACAGCAGGACCTGATGAGGTAACATATCTGCATTTCTCCTTTCACAATGATAATTTTTTTTTGAATTTATATAAATGTACTTGGTGGAATTTCTATCATAACCTTGCCAAATTATAATTTTAGTAGTTTTCCATTATTGAGAATATTATGCACAAGCACAAGCATAATAATCTCTACCTGACCATTGTGCGATACTATAAGTGCGTCTCCTAGACACTATTGTCAGTACTCTTCTATACAAATATTATGCACAAGCACGAGTATAATAATCTCTACCTGACCATTTTGCAGTTATCACTTCATTCATAATTCATTTAGTGAACACGTGACATTGGCTAGATGATCCTTTTGGGTTACTCATGAAAAACTTTGTTGAAGTTTTAGCCATTTCCAAATAAATAATATTTATATAACATTTTGTACCCAACTCTTAGTAGTGTGAACTGTGAAGGTAGCATCAACTCATCTAAATTGCCATTATTCTCCTTTTATTATGCATCTGTAAGAAACCACCATCCAGAAATAATTTCAATGACTCCTAAATACTAATACTGTGATAAAGGCTGCCAAGTAGCAATGATGCAGCGAGAAAGTGACAATATGTAGAATAATTCATATTTTAACTACAGAAATTAGAAAGTTAAATTGTAAGAAAGTTACTCTACTCTAGGTTAAAAGTTCTAGAGTTTCAGATCTGGCCTTCGTTCATATGGCTATGATAAATGAAAAAGACCTTGAATATGAAATTTTATATTAGCTTTGGCATCCTAGCCATTCATTTATTTAACAGAAGCTGCAATTATTTTGCTTACATCAAGACATCCAGTTCATCAAATTTCTTAAGTTACTTATTACTTCATGCTAAAAATAAGATGTTAACTAAATAAGGACTATTTGTGTAGTACTCATGGGTTGATTCAATGGGGGCTTATAAGGTTTAAGGCCATTAGGATGCAACAACTTTGTTGGGTGTTTGTGCATCAATGTATATCTTGTATGTTTCTCCATCATCCATGCCCAGTTTGCAGAACATGCGCTAAAATCAAATGAACAAGGCCAACTTGTTGAAATTCTTCTACCATTAAGGCTGAGTCTCCTGAGATAAAAGCACTTGTTTAAGTCCATAAAAAACTACTAGATGGTTTCCTGTTTCTCATTTACTTACTTGTTAAGTTGGAATTAAAATCTTTACTTGTTTATAAGTAAGAAAAAATCACAATTCACACAGGACTATTGAGTACTGAGAATCTCTATCATAACTAGGTGATTTTACCTTGAACCAAGATTCATTTGCGATAATCTAATTGATTGTGTATAGAAAAACAACCTTCTTCCAAGAGTGAGCTGGGGGATAAGATGCTGGGTTGAAAGCCTAGAGACTGTGTTGGTTTGTTGATAAATTATATAAGACAATTATCCCTAAATGCTGCTTTACTTTTGGCTCAGAACATACGTAGGTATTTTTAGACTCTGGCCACTTCAGTGCATGGGTTTATCTGGTAATTCAGTAATTAATTGTCTTCAAAGAAAAATTTTCTTACAGCCATTTTATTCTGCCATTCCACATGGGTTCCTTTGTGTCTGGATGCTGTTTCTTTTCTGTGTATGTATGATAAACTATGGTTGGGACTTCTACAATGATTCGCATGAACGATTTTGTCTATAATTTTTCCATGTCTAACGTTACAGCATTTGTTGCCGTTTGTTAAATAATTTTTTTTGATTATAATTTGCTTCTTCCAGGTTAAGTGTTGGCAAATTAGACGCCAAACCAAGGCTCCTCAAGCTGCAGGGGCTATCCATACTGATTTTGAAAGAGGATTTATTTGTGCTGAGGTTAGTTCATTATTTTTGGACATTTTATTATTACGCCTAGTCATATTCTCCCTCCTATAGAACTACAAGTATTGGTTTAGCATTATGATTTTAAGACACTATTGATTATGCAGTTAAATTTTCTGTAGAGGCTCTATTGCACCCCGGTATGATTATAAATTATGAACTCTTAAGATGTTGCGTCCTTTTTGAGAAATTAAGGAAAGAAGAGTTGCTTTGTACAATTTTGCATGTTGAAAAAAAATGCAATTTCCCATTTTAGTTTATGCAGGACCTTACCTGACCATTTATTCTGCATACACATTCTAGAATAACTCAAATTGATGAAAACATGTTTCTTTTTGCAAATTGGTACCATTTAATACTTTGTTTGGCGCAAAGAAAGCAATTTCATTGAATAAGAACAAGAATTAGTAAATTGAAATAGGATAGTTTAGTTGTACAATTAGAAAAAGATGGTGCAGAAAGTGACTGTGTATGGGATATAATATAGATTGGAATACAAATTGATTTAAATGACATAAGTACCGCTAATGAGAGAAAATAATTTCTTTTGATATATTTTATGTATGTGATAAGATATTATACTTACCTTTTTTCATGCCTATTTTACCTTCTCCTTTCTAACATCATTAGATCAGAATTTTAACTAACCTTTACCCTTTCTCTCTTCTCTTAAGATTCTGATCTAATGGTGTTGGAAAGAAATAGGTAGAGTAGGCATGCAAAAAAATAGGCATAATATCCTATCCTTTTATGCATACAATACTAATATCTATTTTCTAAAAGCAATATTTAAGATTAAATTTTAAGCAACTCAATAAAATAAATATTGGTAATACATGTTTTTTCTTTTAATGATTTTTTCCTTAAAATTAATATGTTATAGGTATGGTCATATGCTTTATGATACTGATAAACTATTAAAATAAAAATTTGGATTAAAAAACTATCCAACATATTATAGAAAAACCAATAGTTCTATGATAATATGAAATGAAAATTATACTATTCTAAAGTCAAATATCGAAAAGACTGAAAATTACACCACCATAAGCCCATAAAAAAATTTCAACTTGTATCAATAGAATATTTTATAAATTATAAAAAGGTATCCCAATCCAACCTTTTTTTTAAGGAATAGGATTCCATGAATCTGTGGAATGAGATTCGGAATAGGAATGATATTTTGTATTTTTTTCTTTTTTAGCAAACAAACAGTAATCCCATTATTCCAGGATTGAATATCACACCAAATGTAGCATAACATATTTTCTCCACGATTCTGATCAAAAGGGTGATTCACCCTTGCAATATGAATTACTAAAAGATAAGAATCAAATTGAACTGTGCTATTTGAAAGATGGTTTCTATGGCACAATCTACACTATTCACCATTGGATATTCGTTCAACAATCATTCCAACAACAGTTTTTAATATTTCTCACCAGGCAGAGGTACCACAAAATTCTTTCATTTGAAATTGCAAATTGAGCAGTTTTTGGATCACTGATTAAACTGACTTTCTGCTATTTTCATGACCTCTTATTTGGCATTACCATTCTACATGTCAGAATATATTTGCTCTCTTCACTGATTATATAGTTTAACTTTTTTTTTTCCGATAAACATATAGTTTAACTTATCATAATTGATCCTTGAAATTTATTTATTTATTTTTATTTGCTATATCTGTTTTTGCTGTTACAATGACCTCTATATTAAAATGTTCAATCTTGCAAGTTGCAACAACTAATCCGAGCGCATTGTAAATGTTGTTTCAGGTGATGAAATTTGATGATCTAAAGGAACTTGGTAGTGAGTCAGCTGTAAAGGTCTGTGCTTATTCTTTAGGTGTAATTTTTTCTGTATTACATATATATATATATATATATATTCTTATTATTATTATTATTTTTTTCTTTTTTCTTTATTTTTTAAATTTTTTTTTTTATATATATATATATATTTTTTTTTATTTATTTATTTTTTTTTTATTTATTTATTTATTTTTTTTTCTTTCTTTTTTCAAATTTTTATATCTCTCTTGGACGAGTTGAGATAACATCTCAAATCTAATGGCTTAGGATAATTGTGGCTAAATTGTTGATTCTATTGGTTCCTAAAATGTTTTTCTCTTACCTAGTTCAAATTGATAACTGGGTAATGAAACAGAAAATTGTTATATATATATATAGTAAAAATAATTTGCTGGAAAAGTGACAGGTGTATGATTATGATTTCCCATATTTAATGTTTTCCCCTTTTGTATAGTTATGATTCCCCACGTTAAATGCTTTAACTTATATATATGGAAAATTTGTCATTGCTGCACGTAAAACTGTTGCAGAAAAATAAAATCCTATATATATATATATATATATATATATATATATATATATGGTTGTAGAGATAAAAGGCATGTGGGACTCATGTGTTAAAAAAGATTATATATAGGACCCATGTCAGCACGGAAATCGAAGGGTGTGTAAGAAAATTGTAATTCTCATGTTAAATGAGAATTATAAAATCCACATATATATATATATATATATATATATAGGGTTTTATTTTTCTCATGTTGTATCAGACAATTTGTCTCATGCAACACTCAAAAAAGTGGGTGGCACTAGAGAGAGAGAGAAAATTAAAAAGTGGGTCCCACTCACTTTTGTGTGTGTTGAATGAGACAAATTGTCTCATGCAACATGAGAAAAATAAAACTCATATATATATATATATATATACTTCTTTTAGGAACCTAAGCTGTAAAGAACTATTTCAATTCAAAATCTTAAGGTATTAGATGAGGGTCTTTTTAATGATTTATATTATTCTTTAACATAAGTATTTATTCTACTTTGTTGTATTATCTGTTAGGCTGGTGGAAAGTATAAACAGGAGGGGAAAACCTATGTGGTTCAAGATGGGGACATTATATTTTTCAAGTTTAACGTTTCTGGTGGGGGAAAGAAGTGATTTGCATGGAGTATGTGTTTCATGATAAGCACGCCTACGCAATTTGTAAAAGCTTGAAAATGTAATTTTTGGACCATTTTCATAATTATTTACTTATTCAGGTTACACTACATACATCTTATAGCGGTTGAGTATAAAATGTTGGTGAGTTGATACTTATTTGAGTTACCTGCATGCTGGATCAATCAATTTAATGTTGGATAATGTAACTTTTATGTGAGCTAGGAATTTTGCGGTTTAACTACTTATTGGTAGATTTACATATTTTTGGCAATGCATTCAGTGTAAAGAACTAAAACTAGAGTGCCCTTGAAATTGATTTTTAGTTGGGCTGAAACTTGAAACAATGATGAATGAATATTTTGTAATGTGATCTAATTATGACTGGAAATAGTATATTACTCTGTTTACTTTTTTTCTGTATAATATTATATGTATTACATACGCTTCAAATTACGAGAAAATTATTAGGGTACCTTTGAATAAGTCTTCAAAAAAATGTTTTTATAATATTTTTTTAAGTTATATTTTTATATTATTTGAGCAATAAAAAGTATTAAAGGAATTTTTTTTCTGAAGTTTTTACTCTTTTTTTGATAAATTTATTTAATTATTGTTAATTTTACAAAATGTTGTAATTAAGAAATCACTTTTATAAAAAAAATAAACAGACCTTAATATGAACGATAAAGTAGTTTTTTTTTTTTTTAATTATCATTTTTGTAGAGGACAAATGTGCTTGATTTTGTAAATGAGGCACAACAACTAGATCGATAAATATAGAATATAGTACACCATGGCTCTTTAATTTAAAGTTCCCTACGTAAATGATGTCTCAGTTATGCATAATGAAGTGTATATATTTATGACATTAGGTGTCTTTGACTCTGCACTTAATATAAATTGTACTTTGTACTAAAATAATTAATGAAAAAATAGTATTAGATTACTATGTAATACGTGTGACGAAGTTGAGCGTGATATTTATTTCATAAATTTATATTTATTTGTAGAAAAGCTTTACATTCGTTGAGAGCCGATGAATACGGACTGTGGAACTTTCATATTCAGTTTATGGGTGAAAATTGGTCAAATGTTGTTTAAACTCGGTCTGTTTTTTATTTATTTATAAAATTATGGATTAATTATAATTCATTTATTTAACACAAGTTTTTCTTCTTCTTCAAGATTTAGTCTATTCTTTTTAGAAGTTGAAAATTACTTCAAAATCTAAACATAAAGCTTATTTTACATAAGTTAATAGGCTTCAATTTTTAAATAAATTGACAAGTATATAATTTCAAAACATAATAGTAATATATTATATATCCTTACTCAAATTGTAACATTTAAAAGATTTAATCATTCCTTTTCTTCCTATGTAAACCCGCAAAATTTGGAGATTTTGACACAATTAGATTAAACTTTTTTTCTTCTAATTTTTGTGCGTTAATATGTTTGACATGCAACCCATAACGGGTTGTGTTTGAGTTTAAATCTTTTACCTATAAATAAGTATGTGTCATATTCAGATTGAATGGTTTCACTTATGGATAAGATCTTGACACGCCACGAATCCGATTGTTAAACATATTTTGCTATTTCTAGATGAAATAATAGGAGATGAATGTGAAAATTTTCCTTTTTAAAATACATCAAGTAAGTTTATAAAAAAAATAAAAAATAGATTAAGTAATATTTGATGCATGAATGTAACATAATATAAAGATTATCTTTTGTTCCATTCTCCTTAATTTTGTCCTCTTCATTAAAACTAAAATGTGTTACTTTTTAACTTATTCCAATTCTATTTTATCTTTGAAATACACTCAACATAAAACAGAACTCATATATTATATTTTGTCCCTATGTTAACAAATCTATCTAGTGTAATGTTGACATAAAATAAAATCTTTTGTCTTGTTATATTTTATTCTAACATGTTTACTAAATGACTTATGTCTCCCATCTGAACTGTTCATCACATGGGGCGAAGATAATGTCCCATTTTCCCTTGCATGCTATATGCCAGAAATTACACTATAGAATAAATCTGTGATGTTACTGTTGTATTAAAATTCAGTGTATTCTATCAATGGGAACATTACACATCATAGGAGAGAGAAAAATTTTGGCAAAAAAATAAACTTTAACAGACATGTAATATTTCTATTAATGAGATGTACTGAATCTTTGGTGCAACAGTAGCACAAAAGATTTATTCCTTACAAAGATTAAAAAAAAAATTGTTTATCCATAGAAATTAGCAATCTGTAGTCTTCAATTTTCAGTGAAAGCAAAGGTAAAACTCAGAATTATGAATACTTACAAGGATTAAGATAAAATACAAGAAGCTCAAAAACAATCTTTCATGCATCTAGTGAGTTCCCAACCTAAACTTTTGGCTCAAAAGAGAACACTGCAATTGTACATGTTGCCCTCTAAATTTTCATAATTATTAGATTATCAGTCAAGCATGCCAACATAATTTTTTTTAAAAATAAACACAAAAAATATAGAATTTTTTTTTATCTACATTATTTTAGAAAGAAAAAAAAAATCTAATATAAAAATCCCAAAATATGAGATAACTGAAAATAGGAAACTGCTATCTGTGGAAAACAATTTGTCTGTGTTGTAGTTAGATTATAGGCCCTTTTTTTGGGGGTATCATAGTACCCTAACCTGGCCCATGGCCTCATCCAATTAACCAATCTCAATTATTCCTTCACCAACTTCACCTCTTCTGAGCTTGTGAGCCTTTATTGAGAGAGTCATCAAAACAAGAAACCCTAGTCAAAGGGGCAGTGGTGGGGCCATCACTCCTACGTGGCACTGTTGACACGCCTTCCAACCTCTTTAACACAAAATCTTAAACCCCATTTGATAAAATCTTTTGACGTCCACTAGGAAAGTGTGAGATTCTCTACCTTTTTTTGGCGGGTAAATCCCTAACTTTTACTGGTAAAACTATAAAACCCAAAATTAAAATAAAAAAATTAAAACTTTACATTTGCCCGCTTTAAATTTTTCTCCTTTGCCTCCATGGCAAATTGCATTGCAGAAAGCAGACACTAAAAATCTCAAAAGGGATGAAATGGAAGGAAAAAAAATATCTTTTAGAACTTTTAGAACTTTAACAAATTAACAATTAGGGTTTTGTATTAAGGACCTCCATTGTCACATGCATACTAAAAGACACGAGCTAAAAGGGACAAAGCTACTCTCTTTTTAAGGTTTTGTTGTCACTCTCATTAAAGTAAATAGTGGGGTTATTTACTGTTCTAAGAAATTTTAATACTTTTTTTTGGGTTGTTTAAAAGACAAACCACGCTTCAATCAAAGCTTTTAGGACCAAATTTTTTTTCTGGGTCCCTTTTCCTTTATTGCTGCATGGATGTCAAATTGGGTACTCATTTCCCCTTTTCTACATGAGTTGGTTGTAGCTACAATGTTGCTGTTATGTATTTCAGTTCTGACTTTTTAAAGTTCTTATCTTTGTGCTAAGCTCTCAGGTCTGCTTGAGGGTAGGGATTTCTGCTACAGTCTACACTATGCTTGAAGGAAGTGGTTTTGGTAAGAAACATTGTGTTTTTATGTGTTCAGATCTCTCAAAAATTTACTCATTTTTTATGGTTCATTTCAGTACATTCATGTTTTTGCTTATGCTTTGAAGTTAATGTATGTCTCTACTAAAGCTGCACTGCATTTGTCAATTATTTTGTTGAAAGACTAGGAATCTCTTGTAGCTTCTGGTTTCCAATAGTAAATTTGATGAATTTGTGAAGCATTTGTTTTTTTTACATCTAGTTCTGGGTTTATCATTTCTGATAAAATGTTGTCTTTCTTTGCTTGCTGAAGGTTGGTTTTGAAGAACTGCTCTTGGTACCTTTACTTAGTGTGGATTGCAGAGCTTGAGGACCCAACCCTCTTCTATTTTAAGTTGGTGCTTCCTTTTTACAAGAACTCAAGAAAGGGTGTCTTGAAAATCTAGCTTGTACTCTTTGTTGGTGGGTCTGAAAGACAGTTTCCTTTCTAGAAGGGTGAAAGCTCCCTTCCTGTCTTCACTTGATTGTGAACTACATAGAAATAAACATTCCTGTGTTTATAGAAGACTATGAAACTCTTTAACCTTTTAGTGTTGTCTTTATCTTTCTTCTCTGTTGTGGGGCAGCTTCCTTCCCAGGACATTTTAGCATTGCTGGAATTTAAGAAAGGCATCAAACATGACCCTACTGGTTTTGTCCTCAATTCCTGGAATGAGGAATCCATTGACTTTGATGGATGCCCATCTTCATGGAATGGAGTTCTGTGTAATGGTGGTAATGTTGCTGGGGTTGTCCTTGATAACTTGGGTCTCTCCGCCGACACTGACTTAAGTGTATTTACAAACCTCACAAAACTTGTGAAACTCTCCATGGCCAACAATTCCATATCAGGAAAACTACCTGATAAAATTGCTGATTTCAAAAGCCTTGAATTCCTGGATATCTCCAATAACCTCTTTTCCTTATCCTTACCATTGGGAATTGGTAACTTAGGTAGCGTGCAGAATCTGTCATTGGCTGGAAATAACTTCTCTGGTCCAATTCCTAACTCTATTTCAGAAATGGCTTCCATCAAGTCTCTGGACTTGAGCCGCAACTCCTTTTCTGGAGCACTTCCAGCATCATTGACTAAGCTGACTACCCTTGCATCTCTAAACTTGTCTCATAATGGCTTCACTGGAAAAATTCCCACAGGTTTTGAGCAGATCTCTGCGCTTGAAAAACTTGACTTACATGGGAATATGCTTGACGGTCATTTAGATGCTACATTTATGCTTTTATCAAGTGCCAGCTACGTTGATTTCAGTGAGAACATGCTGTTGAGTTCTGATTCCCAGCAGCAGAAGTTTCTACCGCGAATATCTGAAAGTATTAAGTATCTGAATCTAAGTCACAACCAGCTTACCGGGTCATTGGTTAGTGTAGCCGAGCAACCTGTTTTTGAAAACTTGAAGGTGTTGGACCTCAGCTACAATCAATTGTTTGGAGAATTGCCTGGATTTGATTTTGTTTATGATCTTCAGGTCCTTAAGCTTAGCAATAACAAATTTTCAGGATATATTCCTAATGGTCTACTAAAAGGAGACTCTTTGGTTTTAACTGAACTTGATTTGAGTGCCAACAATCTCTCAGGTAGATAGGCTATTCCAATATTTCTTTTCCTCAAAATAAAGAATCTATCTTATTTTATTAATGGAATTGGTCGTCTGTGATATTGCATGAGAGTCAAATTGTCTAATATTCAAATTGTCTTTCAGGGTCACTTGGTATAATTACATCAACAACACTGCACTTTCTTAATCTCTCGTCGAATGGGTTCACTGGTGAGCTGCCTCTGCTGACTGGAAGCTGTGCTGTACTTGATCTGTCAAATAACAAATTAGAAGGAAATTTGACCAGGATGTTGAAATGGGGGAATATAGAATTTCTTGATCTCAGTGGGAACCATTTGACAGGGTTCATCCCTGAGGTAACTCCTCAATTTTTGAGACTAAATTATTTGAATCTATCCCATAATTCTCTTAGAAGCTTCCTCCCAAGAGTCCTAACACAGTATCCAAAGCTTAGAGTGCTTGATATTAGTTCCAACCAATTAGATGGACTACTTCTAGCTGATCTGTTCACAATGCCCACATTGCAAGAGCTCCATCTTGAAAATAATATGTTTTCTGGTAGCATCAATTTATCATCTTCTCCTGGCCAATCTGATCTTCAGATTCTTGATCTTTCTCACAATCAGCTTAATGGCTATTTTCCTGATAAGTTTGGGTCATTAACTGGCCTTAAAGTGCTCAATATTGCTGGAAATAATTTTTCTGGTTCTCTTCCGACCACCATTGCTGATATGAGTTCACTAGACGACCTGGATATATCAGAGAATCATTTTACTGGTCCTCTTCCAAATAACATGCCAAAGGGACTCAAAAACTTTAATGCTTCACAAAATGATCTGTCTGGAGTTGTCCCAGAAGTTCTTAGGCAGTTCCCTAGTTCTTCTTTCTTTCCTGGGAATGCCATGTTACATTTTCCAAACAGTCCTCCTGGATCAACCACTTCCCCTACTGAAAATTCCAAGAGGAAGCCTATGAACACTATTGTTAAAGTAATAATTATAGTGTCATGTGTGGTTGCTCTCTTCATATTAATATTGATGGCTGTCTTCATTCACTACATACGTATGTCAAGATCTCCACCAGAATATGATACAAGTAAGGATATCCGTGGGCGTGCTCAGCCAATTATCTCTGGTCCTGTTCGTGCGACAGACAGGGGTGGTGCTTTGGTTGTATCAGCTGAGGATCTCGTGACCTCACGAAAAGGTTCACCATCAGAAGTAATCAGCCCTGATGAGAAAATGGCAGCTGTAACTGGGTTCTCCCCTTCTAAACACAGCCACTTTTCATGGTCACCGGAATCTGGTGAATCATTGACTGCTGAAAATCTCTCAAGACTAGATGCAAGATCACCGGATAGGTTGATTGGAGAACTGCATTTTCTTGATGACACAATAACATTGACACCTGAGGAGCTCTCAAGGGCCCCAGCTGAAGTATTGGGTAGAAGTAGTCATGGTACT
The DNA here is from genome assembly GCA_032173675.1 of Gastrolobium villosum. Taxonomy (NCBI): domain Eukaryota; kingdom Viridiplantae; phylum Streptophyta; class Magnoliopsida; order Fabales; family Fabaceae; genus Gastrolobium; species Gastrolobium villosum. The sequence continues at coordinate 349,021 of JAVKPL010012955.1, read as the reverse complement.
TCTTACAAGGCAACTCTGGAGAATGGTTTATTGTTGAGAGTGAAGTGGTTGAGAGAAGGAGTGGCAAAACAGAGAAAAGAATTTGTTAAAGAGACAAAAAAGTTTGCAAACATCAGGCATCCAAATGTCGTGGGATTGAGAGGATATTATTGGGGTCCTACGCAGCACGAGAAGCTTATTCTTTCAGATTACATATCACCAGGAAGTCTTGCAAGTTTTCTTTATGGTAATATGTTTACATTCCTTCCTTCTAATGTGACCAGACCGCCTTTCTTAATTTTGAAAGTTAAATAAAGGGAGACACCCCAGGAATGGACATGTTAGGTTGGTGAGAAAACCAAAAACCACTCCCCGTCCCGACTAGCAAGTGTGGGGTGGAGAAACTATGAACAAATTGCATATATGAACAAAATATAGAGTATTCAAAGGAGGGGATAATAGACTTGAAATAGTTAAAATTTTACATAATTGACCAGGAACATGATACTTAATTTGCAAATGGTTGACCTATCTAAATGGTCTTTTAAAATGCTTGGAACCGCAGCTTCTTTAGTAACAGCTACTAGTGAAATGCAAAAGCTCTACTTCTAAACCAAGTGGAATTGCTTGAATATTATAATGCCTTAGTGTGTAGTTGCATGATTTCAACTGTGCATTGGGTGCTAGAATATTCACAAGATTGTCACTGAAGTATAAGTACATTATTTTTGTGTTTCTTCTGTCTACTAGTGTGCTCATTAATTCAAATACATATATTTTGGCTGGTGCAACTAATAAATGTTTCTGAACTTTCAAGCATTATATCTAATTATCTATTGATGCTGCTTGTCATTCTTAAATCTCTCAGATCGACCAGGAAGAAAAGGTCCACCATTAACTTGGGCTCAGAGGCTCAAAATAGCAGTTGATGTAGCACGTGGCCTAAACTATCTGCATTTTGATCGTGCTGTTCCTCATGGGAACCTCAAAGCTACAAATGTGTTGTTAGATACAGCTGATATGAATGCACGTGTTGCCGATTACTGCCTTCACCGACTCATGACTCAGGCCGGTACCATTGAACAGATTCTTGATGCTGGGGTGTTAGGTTATCGCGCACCGGAGTTAGCTGCTTCCAAGAAGCCGATGCCCTCTTTCAAATCAGATGTTTATGCTTTTGGAGTGATACTTTTGGAACTTTTAACTGGAAGGTGTGCTGGTGATGTGATATCTGGTGAGGAGGGAGGTGTTGATCTTACAGATTGGGTAAGATTGCGGGTAGCAGAAGGTAGAGGCTCAGAATGTTTTGATGTTACCTTGATGCCAGAAATGGGTAATTCAGTTGTAGAAAAGGGAATGAAAGAGGTTCTAGGAATTGCAATTCGATGCATTAGATCAGTATCTGAGAGGCCTGGTATCAAGACTATATATGAAGATCTTTCTTCTATATAGTAAGTATGCTCATGCTAACTCTTTGAAGTCTTTGACATATTATGGGAACTACTAATGTCTCATTGGTATCCCATTTTTGTTCAGAGTTTGGCTTTTTTTTTTAACTTGTTTGTATTATTAACCATTGTTTTTCACTGTAAAAATGGGGTATATGCCAAAAGCATATACATGGCTACTAGTTGATGGGTTATGACTTGTGATCATCACCATCTGATTTTATGTTAAGATGGAATGTGTTATGAATGATGATTTTGTTTGCAAGTGCTAGAGATGAAGGCTGTAACAACAGTACAAGTTGGCCCTGTAATGGTTAGTAGTTCTATTTTTGGTTGATTTATTTGATTGCTACAGACATGTAATAGTGAGCAAGTTCAGTGGCACCAATGAGTATTACTAGTATATGATAATTTGGCAATGATGCTGTTACAATTCTCATGCAATCTTTGTGGTTGTGGAAGCCATGGTTTCTTAAATTCAAGCTTTCTTGTGATGCATGTCAACGAGCAATTTGCAACATGCTTGAGTTTATATTAAAATTTTGATTCCGAAAGAGCAAGACATCATGAATTACTTTTGTATAAAGATTAATAGCAAACTCCCTCACAAATAATAATGACTTTATGTCATGCGCATACAATGATTTGTGTCTTTTATAAAGTAGCATCACGGACCAGTTCATTTAACTAGTTGAATGTTGTAAAATTTGCAGTTTACACTTTACAGTCTTATTTTTAAAAATCAAACCAAAGATCTGATAATTCATTGTGGCATGGTTCGATTGCTTAACCAGTTAAACTAAGGGTTTTATAATTCTTATTCAACGTGAGAATTGAAATCTTCTTATACACCTTCCGATTTCCATGTTGCAGTGAATTCTATATATAATTTTTTTTAACATATGGGTCTCGTATTTTTTGTTTTTACAACATAAGATTTTAATTATCATGTAACTTGAGAATTATCAAACCCTTAAATTAATGATTAAATTGGATAATATAGTAATGAATAATCAGATTATAAACAAAACTAGTTGAATCAACATATTCTGTTCAATTATTAAAACATTGGTTAAGGGGTTTTATAATTCTCATGTTGATGCTGTGTAAAATAACAGACGGTATTGTTTTATTTTTTATTTTTAAAACCCTTGGTTAAATGCTTAAAACAACAAACTTTATTAATAAGTAGCTACGTAGAACAACATCTTGAGAGAATAAAACTGAATTATTGTATTATTTGTTTTAATATGAAAAAAATAATTTCATTGTTTAAATAATTTTATTTTGTTTAATATTTTTAATTCTTTATAATTATCGAATACTTTATAGGCTTAAATAGATTAATAGGTGTAGGTTAGATATTTTATTTTTTAATCATAAGCTAGACCATAAATTTTTAAATAGAAGAAAAGACAATAATAGTGCGTAAGTGTTCTTATTGGAAAGAAATTAAATTAGATTTTCTTGAGAAAAAAATAATAAATTTAACCGTGGGCTCCATATTTGGAGGTGTTTTAAAAATTAATAAATTTAACAGTTAATGGGCTAGCTAAAGCATATTAAATTTTTTTCCCATATTTGGCCCTAATCCTAACCCACGTGATATTTGAGATTTGTGAACAAGGAAGGCTATTGTAACAACTAATTAACTAACTAGTATTAATCAATTTTACCGTTATATCTGTACCAAAAAAAAAAAAAAATTTCACCGTTATATTGATTATATTAATCCGATAGTTATATTTATTTTCATCTTTATATGGTTATGATTTATCATAATTAATATTTTATATTCATTTCTACCTTTGTATAGTTATGATTTTTCATATTTAACGCTTTCATATTAAATATAAGGAATCATAACCATACAAAGATAAAAATAAATATAATCGTTGGATCAACATAATTGATATAACGGTGAAATTGATTGGTAATAATATTGATAATAACATTATGGATTTGATGTTTGTCATTGATTATTTTGTTTTATTTTTTTTTTAATTTAAATTTTAAATAAAAAAATTATGTTGTTTTTTGTGACAAACATTTTTCTCTCACGATCATTGTTGTTAAAATCTCGATTTATCACTACGATGTCATGTTTTTATAATTTTTTTTTTCATCAAAATGATTTTACATTTTTATGATTTTTATGATTTTTTTACATTATCATTTTACGTGTCACCATTTTTTAACAAGATTGCTCCCGTTAATTGGTTGTTACATTAGGGAATTGTTTTGTTTTATTTTATTTATTTATTTATTTATTTTGGTTTTTTGTTTTTTCCCTCTCTCTGTCTCTCTCTCTCTTAGGGTTTTCGCACTCCTCAGACAAGCTCGCCGTTGGTGACGCTTCTTCATTGAGGTATGTCTGTTTCTACTTTGATAAACATGTGCTTCTATTCTTCTGTGTTCGTGTTAGCGTTTTGAGATCTTAGCATCGTGGTCAATAATATCATTCTCGAACCTTAACTCAGTAGGTAATGTGAACTCTAATAGTGGGATAAGCGCTTTTTCTATTTTCCCTGAAATCTATGAGTTCATTTTTCACTTGCGGAGAATCTTCTAAAACTTCAATTTTTGCAGGCTACCTCATCTTCTGTCTTAATAGAAATCTCAGCTTCGAATATACAACAGGTATCGTTCACAATAAACCCGCTTTTAGAAAAGATTTACCAAGTTCACCTAAACGTATGTAAGATGCTAAAATCCGGGTTATATCCCTCTTGCACTGAAAAAATGCTGAGTTACTGTAAAAATTGATAGATAAAGAGTCGATTGTGTTTGAATAAGAGTAAAATGATTTGATGACGGTGAACCATTAATTAAATGAAAAATATGAATAAAACTGCAAGTCCTCTTGTTTGGATTTGTTGTGTTAGTTCCACCATGTATATGTATTGTTATGTTGTTTTCACTCAGGTGTGTTCTGTTCTGTAAGCAGCGTATTTGTTTTTTTGGGAAAACTTCACCAATGCCCCTGTGGTTTTTTTTTTATCATATATGCCCCTGTGGTTTGCAAAAGGGTATGTTTTTTTATCATATATGCTCCTGTGATTTTTTACTTTTTACAAATTACAACGGCATATGTGATAAACAAAAAATCACAGGGGTATAGGTGATTCTGAAGCAAATCACAGGGGCATTGGTGAACTTTTCCCTTGTTTTTTCTTGTTATCTTTGCGTTGTAGCTTAGCTCTTGGGTTTGATGTAATTTCTTATCCATCGAACATAAATAAATTGTATTTAATCTTCAAAAAAAAAGAAGGAAAAATAACTATCTCTGTAACAGATTTTTTTTGCTTTTTTGTTTTTGCCCGTGAGATAATGCGCTGCATAAGAGGATTAGAGTTGTTATTCTACCTGATGAGTTTTGTTGCTTAATTTTGCTAAATTCCCTTTGTTAACCCAATAATTGCTTGCTGAATATTTGTAAATATTGGATTATGTGCAGCACATATCTTCAGGGAATCTGCTTTCCAGAGGATTAATTTATAGAAGTTAGCCTCGTTGCGGTGTAAGAAATGGCTCTGCAACTTTTTGATGGCAGTGATTTGGAAAATGAGTCAGAAATCAAGATAAATGAGGAATATGCTCGTAGGTTTGAGCACAACAAGAGGCGAGAGGACCTCCAGCGCTTTGAGGAATTACAAAAGAAGGGCATTATTGATTCGCCTTCACCTTCGTCCTCTGAAGGTGATGAAGAATCTGAGTCAGAGTCATCTGATAATGATGATGATGACTATGAGAAACGTTTCAATTCTAGAAGGAGTGACAAGGAATTCTTTGATGCCTTAATTAAGGTGAAGAAGCAAGATCCTCTTCTTAAGCAAAAAGATGTTAAGCTTTTTGTGTCTGACCATAACAGTGAAGACGAAAGTGATGAAAAGGAGAAAAGTATATCAAAGGATAGAAAGAATGATAAGCCGATGTATCTAAAGGATGTGATGGCAAAGCATTTGATTGAGGAGGGACCAGATTTTGGTGATAAAGAGGAGGAGGAAATAAATGAAAAGGAGAAAGGTAAATCAGAAATTAGTAAGGGTAAGAAGGCATTAGCTTTGAAGGATAAAACAGCAAAGCATTTGATCTCGGATGGGCCAGATTTTATGAATAAAGATGGGAAGAAGACTTATGGCGATGAGCAAGAGGAGTTGAAAAGGGCTTTTCGGGAAGCAGTTGAAAGGGAAGATTTGAAAGATGGTGAAGGGGAATTTTTCACTTTGAAGGAGAAGACAGGTGAGGACAAAGCAGAAGATAGTGGTGACAAGGAATTTGAAGAGAAACTGGATGAGTATTTTGGTGGAGATGTAGAATTGAATGAAAATTCTAAATTTCTGAAAAGCTATTTCATGAACAAAATGTGGATTGACAAGAATGGGAAGAATCTGAATGTTGGAGAGGAGGAATTGCAAGGGATTTCAGAGGATGAGATGGAGATCGAAAAACAAGAAGAATATGAGTATAGATTTCAGGAAAATCAGGGAGATAGGGTGTTGGGTCATGCTCGGAAAGTGGAGGGATCGGTGAGGAAAAAGACGAATGCAAGGAAGGAGCAGAGAAAGAGCAAAGAGGAGAGAATGTCAATAGCACAGAAGGAGAGGGAGGAGGAGTTGAAACACTTAAAGAATTTGAAGAAGCAGGAGATACAGGAGAAGGTTAAAAAGATAATTAAGACTGCAGGTATCCATGATGATGATATTATTCCATTGTCTGCTGCAGAAATAGAAGAGGAATTTGACCCAGAGGAGTATGATAAAATGATGAAGGCAGCATTTGATGATAAGTATTATAATGCAGAGGATGCTGACCCTGATTTTTGTAGTGACAATGATGACATGGAGAAGCCAGATTTTGAAAAGGAGGATGAACTACTTGGGCTTCCTAAAGGCTGGGATGCATGTGGATCTGATGGTGATGGTGGGTTTTTGGCTGCAAGGGAAAAAGCTTTGAAAGAAAAGATTGAGAATTCTAGTGATGATGATGATGATGCTCAGGAAAGAGAAAGTGAAAACGAGGATAAAATTCCAGAGGAAGGTAGTGGGAAGAGGAAGAAGCGTAAAACAGCACTTTTGGAGAAAGCAAGACAGACATTGATGGATGAATACTATAAGTTAGATTATGAGGACACAATTGGGGACCTGAAGACAAGATTCAAGTATGCCAAAACAAAGCCAAACCGATTTGGCATGAGTGCCTCAGAGATAATACTGATGGATGACAAGGAATTGAATCAATATGTTTCTTTGAAAAAGCTTGCTCCTTACCAGGAGGAGGAATGGAAGCTAAGCAAACTAAAAAGATACACGCTGAAGATGAGGACTAAGGAGCTCCTTCGTGCAGCAAGCTTGAATAAGAAGAAACATAAGAAGTCAAGGGTTGATTCTGGCAAGTTAGCTTCATCAAATAGTGTTGTGGAGAATGAAAAAGCAAGCACAGAAGACTCGAATATTAATGCGGACAATCTATCAAGGAAAGCCAGGAGAAGGCAACAAGCGGCTAATTTGAAGTTGTCACACATGAGGCTTAAAGCATATGGAAAGATACCCTCGAAATCTAAACATGGAGGAAAGCATTAAAAGTTGTCAATGATTTTGTCAGGTAATTCCTTAGTGCGAGATTAATCTGGCCTAACTATGAAAAATGTCCACTGCTATTGTTAACAAATGATTGGTTTAATAAACATTTCCTTTCTGTGCACATTATTTTAAATTAATGTGATTATAATCAGTCACAGCTTAAGAGATATTGGAATAAGTTTTTTATATTTTTCTAAAAACAATTATTTTCCTTATATTCTTTTCTATCCTGCTTGTAATGTATTTAAGGTGTTTTGCAGAAGGAACCAACTAACCGAGGAACTTATTTTTTGAGAAGAGGAGAGCTCAACATTGCAAAATTCAGTGTGCCTGATGTGTTGGCCAAAGTGTTTTGTTGGGAGAAGGTTTTCTTGTCTTTCTCGTTTTCTCCGTTGAATACATTAGTCTATTGAATTCGTTGGTTATAACCAAACTGTCAGTGAGACCAGAAATTCAGTTTTGACCGAAAGTTGTGCTTGTCTTAGTGTTATCATAATTGCGTTTAAAACTTGTAATCTGGCCCATTCTCAAGTTATTTATAATTGAAAACAAAATAATTCTGTTTTGTCCAAAAGTTGTGCTTGTCTTCGTGCTTTCATAATTGCATTTAGAAATTGTGTGATCTAAACCAATCTCACGTTACTTGTAATTAAAATCAAAATTAAGATTAAAGTTTTTGCAACTTAATGGCGCCCGATTGATCGTCTTGCCATACAGGAAAATAATTATTCTATGTACAGGATCATTGTCTTGCTATATATATATATTGGCGTCTTAATTTACTTGTCAAAAGGTTCATCCATTCCAGAGTAGTAATGACGAAAAGCACATGAGAAGTCTCTGGCTTCATGGCCACCGCTGCAGAGCTCAGTATATCTGCCCAATACGAAGTTCATTAGTAAGCACACTTCTAATACTTGATATAATCAGGACAATCAAATTTTATACTAATGTGCAAGACATTGCCAAAGAAAATCTGTTCCCTTTGTTTTTATATAAAGGATCAGAAGAAAAGCAGTTTTCCGAATGGATTTAATCTATGTAGCACCGATACCGACACGTGACACGACACTCAGACACGTAAATTTTAGAAAATGTTAGATTTCGACACATTAGGACACGCTTTGATATTAAATAATATTTTCAACTTATGTAGTATATTATATTTAATATTCAATAATTTAACAAAAAAATGAATTTAAACTTATAATATTCATAAATTTTGCAAAGAAACATAAGATATCCCAAATATCTATATTAAACTCAATAAAATAATAATTGTAATCCAACGAATCTAATAATTGGAACTAAAAACTCAACACAACGCAACCTTTAAACCTTGTTTTGAATTTCTATAACGCGTGTTGGAGTGTCAGGGAGTGTCCGAGAGTGTCGGACATGACACGTCAAGATTTTTGAAATGTCGGTGTTTCATAGGATTTAATAGCAAGAAACTTGTACCTTACATGCCTAGGTTATGCAAGAAAAGGTACTTACATCTTTTGTGCTTGCGATGTTAGCGGGTATTTACATCCAGCTAGCTTAGCTGATTCTGCTGCTAGGTTCAAGTCTTTAGCCTGTAGTACACACACAATTAATTTGACTTATTTTTAACAATAAACACACTTGTTTATCAAACTTCAACTTAATAAATAAATAAATAACAAAATTAATCAAAGGCTTCAGATTCAATTCAATGTAGAAACAGTTTTTTCAAAAATAAAAATCCTTACACTCTATTTTGCAAGTTTTTTTATAATTTTGTATAAATGGAATACAACATTAAGTCACAAAAACAAAATAAAAAAGATACGCAGGATGTTCAAAGGACCACTAGGAAAAAAGTGAAAATAGTAAACAAAAGAGATAATTAGCATAAGACACTACAACTTTAATATAGTGGAGGAATTACAACCTATTTTCGTTTACAACCTCTTACAATTATATCTTAACCATTAATTTCCCCCAATCGACGGTTATCATTTATTGCGAATTAATAATTAATTAATAAGTTTGATTTGCGAAAATAATAATCGTTGATCGACGGAAATCAATAGTTAAAATAGGTTGTAAGTATAACCTTCTTGCAAAAGCTTTTTAAAAAAATTTCGTACACAAAGTAAACAATTTCTGGCAGTTCCCAGGCTGTAGCCCTATAAAATGTAGTTCAAAGTACAGCCTCTCCTGCTTAATGGCAGACATAATTACATATTGAGAATTATCCTTTCTCTTCAATCAAGATGAATGAATTTGGTTGAAGAGAATTAGCAGTACCAAATTAAATTTGATTTTGAAATTCAACAAGTCACTAGCATGACTTTAGCCAATTTGAAATGAATTACTCCAACACAAGGGATACATCCAAGATAGAATGACATAATATATCAAGGAATGTATTTATATATATATATATATATATATATATATATATATATATATATATATATATATATATATCAAGGAATGCAACAATCAGTTCAAACATAACAAGATGAAAACAGTTAGAAGTATTGCTAGCTAGTGACCTACCACTTTCAAGAGCATTAATTTCAGTGAGCACAGTATTACTTTTGGGAGGTACAAACAGAACAAGAAGGGACATATATCAGCTTCAAGTTTTGGGATATGTAGCAAATTGATATATGAAATTTTCATTTGATCATCACTAAGTGGAAAGATTGACCAACGGACCAAAAGTTGTCAGTTTGGTTACCAATAAGGCAGTGGGATTTTTTCTTTTATTAAAACAAAAACCCTTGGTTAATTATGTAAATAAGCGGTTACTCATTAACCACCCAATCTTTGAATATTTTGTAATTCTCCCGAATAAATTTTGACTGTAAATGGAAACTGATCATTTTTTTTGTTCTTGCTCACGTATCATCACACCCTTTAGGTCTCTGCAAGCTCAAACCGCTGAAATTGATATTTCTTAGTCGGCCAAAATTTGGCTTAGTTTCACTTTACTGTAATGACTCTTCTTACTATTATAGACTTCCAAATGGTACAATCACCCAAATTTTAAAAAAACACGTGCAAGTTGAGTTAAAGCTCAGCTACTTACCATAAGCTTGGATGCAAACCCTCCATCATAATCCCTTGAAGAGGGCACCCCTTCCATCAGCCCAGGAACTGGGTTGTAAGCATCACTGTAGTCAATGCAACTACTACCAATTAGTTTTATCCTCTAAATACCAACACTTTAACCCTTTTCAAAATTGGGTGAGAGCTTTTTTAATGATTTATATTATACTCTAACACGCCCCCTCGCACGAAAGCCTATTGGACTTGAAGGGTGGACAATGCACAGGCCCACCTATCTGTGCTAAGAAAATTCTACAAGAGAAAGTGGGAGGCAGTGAGGATCGAACCCGGGACATGAGGCTTTGATATCATATAAAGAACTAATTCAACCCAAAACCTTAAGGTGTTGGATGAGGGCTTTTTTAATGATTTATATTATACTCTAACAAGTTGTAAGCTAAGTGATACATGGAAGCTTTTCTGAATGTGAAACTGCACATGTTGCTCAGAAAAGGCTATATTTTTGTTATCAGGAGAAAACTACAAGAAAAGAGTAATGGTCCAAGAACTCTTTGGAATATGCCACACCGTGCTTCAACATGACCTTTCAAACTTCAGGGTACTTTCTACTGTATTAGGGGAAACTATATTCCTATTGTCCTACCTGTTCCTTTATAGCCACAATACAAATTCTAAAGCTTCTAAGAATCTTTGTTACCACATATTGTTAAAGATGCAGACAGATCCACCATAGTCCTGCAGATAATTGTCATATTGAGTTGAGAGAGAAAAGAAAGGCATACCTACTCCAACAGCGAGCACTGGAGCAGTTAAATATTTTTGTCAAGGTGCTGGCAGTAACACCAAGAGATTGGCCCAAAGCAAGGGCTTCTGATACTCCCAGCATGCTCACAGCCATAGCCAAATTATTGCAGATTTTTGCTGCCTAATAACATAAAACAAAATATATGTATGTGACTTACTGTTAATAGGCAATTCGAAGTACTGATAACCATACCCTAATTATAAGTATGTAACTTACAGAACCACTTCCTGCTCCACCGCAATATATTGTACTTTTACCCATTGAAGAGAATAAGGGTTTTGCAGCAAGAAATGCTTCCTCAGAGCCACCAACCTGGGGAAGTTCCATATTTTGTTCATTACTTAATTTTTTTGCCAAAAATCCACAACATTGCTGTAAATGTTTTAGCACTGTTACCACATTCCCATGTGTGGCCCATAACAATATACCCTTTGTTAATTAACTGATCAAGTGATCATACTTTTAATGCATTATAAATAATATTGTGCTATGATTAATATCAAATTGAGAACCAATATATACTAAAATTATAGTGAACTCCCATTTTGGTCTTTGGAGCATCAATTCGGTCCTTGAAAGATTATTACAACAATTTGGTCCTCAAGTTATAATCTTTTGACATCAAAATAACCAAAACTGGGACCAGATTGATATCATTCAATGACCACAAATAATCATTTGAGGGCCGATTTGATGTCACCAATTTTTCTATGTTCCAAAAATCCTTCAAGGACATAATTGAGAGTTTACTCTAAAAATTACCATCCCCAATAAGAATTGGAAAAATTATACAGTGTTCTTATGGTTTCCAAGATCAAATGCATGGCCTTTGAACCTACAATTATTACCATACAGTAACTTATGTGTCTTTTCAGTAGGTTAGAATAAAACAGTATTAATACCATAAAAGTAAGTGTCCCAGCTTCTGCCGCAATCACACTTCCAGATACAGGAGCATCCAACTTGACAGGCGTTTCCCAATCACCTACACAATGTATGATCAATTGATCATTCAGTATCACGACATTAAAAGAGTAAATAATTCCACACAGTAAATGCTTGAAAACACTTGACAGACCGGTAGGTTTTTATGATCGCCCCTCTTTCCATTCATAAAGAAAATTTAGAACAAAAAAGTTTATACTCTAGAAGACTTTACTGAACACCCATATATTGTCATTTAAGATTCACTTTCAAGTTAATAGAACTTTGAATCGTTACAAAGTAATGTGTAATGACTAAAATGCCAAACCTAGTTATGATAAATGGCAGACAACTGAATACAAGCGTAGAACATTAGCATTTGAAAAATAGTGGGCAATTTTCAGTTTGGGACCAGTTAGGTTGTAGTAGTTAACTATATTTTAAACATCCCTTAACCAGAGAAAATGATGACCTATTATTGAAGTCAACATTAATTAATAAGCTAAAGGAACATGATGTCATACAATGACAGAAAGTAGCTCTTCGGTAATTCAATGAGAAATCAAATCCATTCTTATGAGAAAGACAGGTGAAACTAATAGGAATAACATTAGAAACATTTTCCACATGATTGACAAAAGAAACAAACAGTTAGCTAACATGCTTGATGAACTTTTCTTCATAAAAGAAATCAAAAAAGCTTTATAAATTATTTGAAGGGTGATAATTATATAAATAAATTAAAGAACCGACTGCTTTGTGATTTTAATCATAAAGATGACACTAGGGGTTTGCGTGTGGGAGTAGTGATGAACACACACACTGATGAGACAGAAGTTGTTAAACATATCCCACGAAGAGAATACAAGTTCCCCTCATGTTTTATACAAACTATCAATTTTTTGTGAATTGCATAGCGTAGCCATAGTATAAACCAGTAAAAAGACATTCTCATAAAATTGTCTAGGAATTACCCTTGAGAAACATATTAGTTATGAGTGAATATGATAAACAAAACTCAATGGTGCTAAAAAGAAAAATGAATTCATAGATGACAATTCAAGTCGAAATCTAGTTTACTTGGATGACATTTCACTTATGTTACCTTTCTTTTCTTTTAGAATATAATTAGATATTGTAGCAGAAAGGTTTCCCGAAGTTTGTGGATCAATAGTGGATGAATCTATCATTAACCATGGCCTTATGAGTTTTCCACCATGAAGCAAACCATTTGGTCCAGTGTAAACATCAATCACCTACTGAAGTTAAATAAGGATGTTATTATGGCACCAGAACAAAGTAATATTATAATAAAATTGGGTGCAGTAAGACAATTTATCCAAACCTGTAATATGCTAAATGATATATTTAGGTACACAACTTATTTGACTATGTAATGAACAAACTCTCCCAAAAGTTTAAGTTATTAAATGAAGAGACATGAATAATTTTATATTACATCTCCAACACGCCTCTTCACGCAAAATCCCTTTGGGCTTTGGGCATGAAGCATGAATAATGCATAGGCCCACCTATGGGCTTAACAACACATCTTGACCCAAAATCTTAAGGCAATGAGTTTATGGTCTTTTCACTTATAGGGTTCTCACTTAACACATTCTAAGCCAATGTGAAACTTCATAACTCACAATTGAATTTCCAACATTTTCCCCCTTGGCCAATGCTTCACAACATGTCAACATGGGCTAGGCACAAACCCATGCATCAATCCCCATCTCAAAAATACTGAGTCCATCCAAATCATTGGCTCTGTTACCATATCCGTCATGAACTGTTTAGCTACGTAACTGTTTATAGTTTAGGGGCTGCTTTAAATATAGATCCGGGCTTTCGTATTTTGGTGGGTTTCCAAATATAAATTACAAATCCCATGTTAGTTAAGGTAATGTAGTACACTATGGTAAATAGGAAGAATTGATAAGCAAGAAAAAATTATCAGGTCTCATCACTTTACAGAATTAGAAGCCTTTCCTTTTCTATAAAAGAGAGCAGTAAACCAAAACTTGAAACTCTATCATCTTAGTTCGTTAACCAAAAATTGAAGTAGTCCAAAGAATAAGTTGTTGAAGAACTATATAGGAAACTTGAACAACAAATGATGCAATATATTCGCAGGAAAGTAAATGCCATTGAAATAGGCATACTCACATGGGCAGAGGAAGGTAACATTGTAATTACAACATCACTTGCTTCTGAAACTTCATAAGGTGTTTTCTTTGTGGGAACTCCCATCTCAGAGAACTTCTTCAGAACGTCAGAGTTTCTGCCAATTTTTCACAAATTCAATTACCATCATTGACATTCTGCTTAAATTAACAAAACTGAAACAATCCAATTATATTAACAGTGCCATTAATATCTATATACTATGAATTGCAACTACAAATGAAATGAGAATAATGTACTCTCACAGAGATTAAGTTAAGAATTCAAGAAATAAAAGGCATGATAAGATCAACAAAAGGTTTAAAACATTACAGGTCATGAACTGTAAGTCTGAATCCAGCTTTAATCAGATTATTTGCCATTCGGGATCCCATATTTCCAAGCCCAATGAATCCAACACTCTGTAAGTGAGGAGAAAGTATAAAGTTACAAAACAAGCATCAAATTAAACATGCGTACAGGGGACATGCCAACATGACAAAAATTGTAGCTGAAACCTATAAACAAACAGTTAACGATCTTTCAACACCAACACAACAAATGAACAAAAGAAAAAGAAAAAAAAACAAAAATTAAAATCATAATTCATGATTGAAGAAACTAGTCATATGCTTATTAAGAGCTTGTCGACAAAAACATACAAAGAAGTTAAAAAAAAAAAAAAAAACATTAAACTCATGCTTCACATTACAATATTTTCAATACTCAACTTTCAGCTTATGAAGGCAAAATCAATCAACTAAAATGCTTCACAAGAAAATCATATATCTACTTTGAGATAAACACAAAGAAAGACACCAAATAAAAAAAAGCATCACAATTCAGTAATATGATCAAGCCTATAAGTTATGTCAACTACCCAGTTAAGAAGTAGCATGAAAGATGCAGGCTTTGCATGTTTTAAGGGATAAGAAGAAGGGTTAAAAAAGAGAGTATGTTAAAGGCATGTAGACCCAAGTAAGAGAAGTTAATGGCGATAGTGATTAGAGAGACCTGCAAGTGATGAGTGGGAACATGGGACGAAGAGAAAGTGCGAATTTGGAAGGATTGAGATGAAGAAGAGACTAACAGAGAGTTGCATTTCCAAAGAGAAAGCAGAGATCTCAACCTGCAAATCGCCATAGCTATCCTCTATCTCTTGTGTTTTTTCTTTATTCTTATTGCCATTATGGTGCCTTTTGACACCCGAATCCAGTGTATTAAAATAGGATTTTGATTTTCTCACTCAATTAGTGGTGGTCCATGTTTATTTAAAAAAAATTAAATTTTTTTTTGCATGCATCGAAGAGTCGCAACATAGAATTGAATTATTATACAATATGAGAAAATGTTTTTTTCATTAATAAGGGTAAAATAAAGGGAAAATGTTTATACTTAAAATATAAATTTATGATTTTAGATTTTAACGGTTAATTTTCATTGATCAATGGATAGGATTTATTGAATTTTATTGTGAATTAATTAATAAATTTAATCCAATAAATCATAATTATTGATTAATAGAAATCAACTATTAGAATCTAAAATGTAACAAAATTATATCTTTTAAAAGAATTAACAGTTTTCTTACAATAATGGTTCGTTGTCTAAATTTGTTAGAGAAATTAAAAAATAAAGAATAAAAAATACTGATTACCAAAAAAAAAAAATACTTAATAAAATGTACAATATTTAATACGTTAGAAATTAAAAGAAAATATTTATCGTTTTTATTGTTAAATCCTAAATAATTGTCTTTAAAAATGGCGAAGAAGATTAGATAACTTTGATGGCACTAGAACCGGCTTTAACTTACCTTTAAATTATTAAATGAGGTTGGACTTGGACACTTGTGCCAGAAAAAAAAAAACAAGTTGATTAAAAATAAAAAATAATTTGATATTAAATAATATTTTTTAATTTATGTAATGTATATTATATTTAATATTTAATAATTTTAAAAAAAATAAGTTAAATTTATAATACTCATTAATTTTAAAAAGAAACATAAAATATTATAAATAATTATATTAAATTTAATAAAATAGTAATCGTAATCCAATTTATCTAATAGATGAAACTAAAAATATAATGTAATGTAAATTTTGAAACATTATTAAATCTCTGAAATGCATGTTAAAGTATTAGGGTATATCAAAAAGTGTTAAACATATTAGATTTTATGAAATATCAGTATCAGGGTATATCGAGAAGTGTTAAACATATTAGATTTTATGAAATATCGGTGCATCCAATATAATAATATAACAACATGGAAGTAAAAATCAAAAAAGAAAACAGAAAGAGAAAGAGAAAGACTCGTGTCAGACATGTCAACAGCAAAACATGACATCAATTGGCATGATTTTCTTAGCTGCTCCCCTTTGGATTCTTGCACACTCGCTTGCTTTGGTTTATTTTCTAATTATCAAAATAGCAATATAAACAAATAATTTATGTATAACTTTTAATCTTTTATCATACTATTCTAACATGACTTTCTTTTTAATAATAAAGGCAGATAAATATTCATTTCATTATACCTTTTTTCCTTTTCTTAATAAACAAAAAAGTTAAGAAATATTATAACAAATGTTGTAAAAAAAAACATTTATGAAATTAAAAAAATCACTTAACAATCAAGGTATATTCACACGAATCAATTCGAATATTTTTATTAAAAATTTTGTACTCGGTGTACATAAGATGTGTTCCATGGAGGGTGAAATATGTTGATATATGAGGTGTTCATAGTGGCAATGGTAGAGACTAAGGCACAAGTGAAGCTTCACATGGTGCATAAGGGGGGTGTATGACAAGGATGACTCTACTCTCTACATAGTAAAGAGGGGAGATCGTTGTGGGTCCTGAGGGGGTTATTTAGAGATGAAAGTCCCATCAAGCCATGTCTTGTCCTGAGACAAGACATGCTACCTACTATCAGTGTACAGGACAGCGGTGCAGGGAAAGGAAATGTCCCAGTGGTGAGCCTCTATGACTTGCCATGGGTGCTCTCTAGAAGCAGGAATAGTAAAATAATATCAGGCTGTGTTTGATTGTATTCTCAAACAGAGATGTTATTTTGTAGAAAAAAGAAGAAGAAACAGAGATGTTATTCTTTGTGTTTCTATTTCTTTTAAGAATAAAAGTTAGGAAAGAGGACAAAAATAGGTAAGAGTTGTTCTCTATTTTTTGTTTTAAAAACGGAAAAACAGATGTTGTTTTTTAGAACAACAAATACAAAAAACTCATATCAAATAATTTTTTTTAATTTTTATTTGTGTTTTTAAAATTAAAAAATTATTCTGTATAACAGAAATCAAAAAGACTCTTAGGAGGTGTTTGGGAGAGGAAATTTTTTTTACCATGGAAATGCAATTACTGGGAAAATAGTGAGAAAGTAAGTTTAATGGTAAAGTTGAAAAAAAAGTTGTTTAGTAGGGAGAAATATTACCTTAAAAATTGATAAAAGTTTTCTCTGTTTATGTTTGGTTGAAGGTAAAATATTAATGAAAAAATAAGTTAAAATTACAAAAGTAACCCATTTCATTATGCAGAGGAAAGAGATTGAGGAAAGAGACTCCACTAATCACTCAACAATACATGAGGGTCATTTTCGTCTCTAATTCTCGCTCATTTTTTTCTTTTCCCATTAAACCCAAAATACCACCTTCCATGTGGTTTTCTGGAACAATGTTTTTTATGAAATTTTGCAAACAAATTAAAATGGCTGGGCAAAGGATTTCCCTGGATAAATATTTTTGAGTCTTGTACCAAATATGATCAAGCTGAAATACCAATGGAAGTTGCCTGAGTATCTACAAGAAAAACCCCTATCAAACACCCGCTTACTTGTTATTGTTTGAATTATTTAAAATAGGAATTTCATTCCATTCAATCCAATACCTCTACTCTTTTTTTTTTCCTTTCTAATTTTGAAAATGAGATGAAACCATAAATTTATTGTTTATTAATCTCTTTATCATTCAAACCACACTTCCCTTTTAATAAAATGGAAACTACACTTTATTCCATTATAAAATATCCTATTGATATTATAAGGACATCTCACTGCATTTTATCTCTTTAATGTATTCCCTACGAAAGAGCTCTTTAAGATTGAAATATGGATATTGTATAGGTTCATTTTTTTTGGTGACTGAATTCTATTATAAAGTGAGAAGCAATGAGGATTGAACTTATGATCCTTTGATTACCTTAACTTTAAACAACCATCTCACCCAAAAACTTAAGCTAATAAGTAAAGCCTCATTCATTATTTTTATATTTATCAAACATAATCAAAGTCTTAGATCAAGGTTTAATCTAAAACTCTTAAATAGAAATATTAGTAACATTACTAGGTAGGCCGAATGGTAATATTGGGACTTACACTTTAATATATAAGGTCTTTGCCATAAAATAAGGTTACCATGAATGACTTGGTATTATTGCGCCTTGGTATTGAGCCTCTCGCATATCAAATAAATGACTTAGGCCAGTTTAGGTTAGTTTTTGATTTTCTGGTCTTTAAAACTGTTCACTTACAAGAATGTGAAAATAATTTTTGGAAACTCAACACAATAGTTTTATATATTAATTAAATAATTGTTTGAAACACATGATTGACCACTTTGGAGTAGAAAAATATTTTTTTTTTTGGACAAATACAAAAATAAATATTTATTAATGGGTTTCAATTTTTCCATGTAGTAAGAGAATTTCTTTTTCATGCAATAGACACATTTTATATGAGTTCCACGTCTATTAAAAAAAATACTGCACTAAAATCGAAGGAAGAAGAAAAATAATTCTCCTATGGGATAATCTTATATACGTGAATATGTCGCATGTACAAAATGTCATTTC
Organism: Gastrolobium villosum; assembly: GCA_032173675.1. Classification (NCBI taxonomy): domain Eukaryota; kingdom Viridiplantae; phylum Streptophyta; class Magnoliopsida; order Fabales; family Fabaceae; genus Gastrolobium; species Gastrolobium villosum. The sequence goes on along the minus strand of JAVKPL010012955.1, from coordinate 330,203 downwards.
ATAAACTATAGTTAATCAACATGCTGTTTTCAAATTATGAAGGCACTAATTTACAGGGCAGCTACGTAAGTAGCTTACAAATACTCTAAATGATAGAATTAACAAAAATCAATTATTATTTTATCGGAAAAAAATAAAAAAACCAAAACAACAACAAACAAATATTAAGACAATTATACTTCATTTCTTTAAATTAAAAATAATCTGTTACTTTTTTTTTAAAAAAAAAACTCTCTAGTGACATATGCAAATAAATTTAAAGAAAAAAAAGAAAGAAATGAATTATCAACAAAATAATAGCTTAACACTAATATCCACAACACAAGTATAAGCATCACAAAATCTTTTAACATAAAAATAAAGGGATTTCTCTTACAACTTGAGACTAGTATTCCCAAAAAATAAAATACATAATGGACAATCATAAAAAAATAAAAATAAATTAGAAGAAGATAACTCAAACTGGAGAATAATCTTGGTGGTCCCGAACCATTATTAACTCAATGATTCGGACCAATCAAAATCAGTAAATTACCGAGGAGAAAAGAGAAATGAATTTTTTTTTCTTCCAAATATTAGCCTTGAATGGAAGGACCACATAGGCCTGTAGCACCAAAAATTCCCTCCTCAAACTGATACAAATATCGTAATTCAGTCCTATGAAATAATCACATCATGCATTAATATTAAATTCACACATGCAATGATAATCTATGTTGCACCAACACGAGACATGACATACGACACGATAAACCGACACGTTAATTCTAATTTTTTTCTTTGTAAACGTTAATTCTAAAATTTTGAAGGAAAAGTTTTGATATTAAATACATTTTTTAATATATATAATATAGTTTGCATTTAATACATATAATAGCTTATAATAAGTCATATAACTAATCAAATATTGAAATTTCGTAATATAAATATAAAGCAAAAATAATTTTTCATGTCTTGTTAATTTTTCATGTCCAATTACATAACAAAAAATATCTGTTTTATAAATTAATTTTTCATGTTTAGTTAAAAAGATAAAATAAAATAAAATATGGATTTTTTTTAAAAAAAATGTGGGAAAATGTTGATCGCGTATCAGAACGTGTCGCGTCGAAAAATATTGACCGCGTATTGGTGTCTGTAACAGCCCGTGTTAACCCGGATTGTTAACACACTATCGTATTAAGCCACGCTTAATAAAAATGCGGAATAACTTTTTCTTTAATTCAATTATGACATCATTAACTTAACCAACTTGATTACTTAATCATTTTCATAAAAATACTGCCTGTATGTAAATTGCAAGACAACTAACTGAATACCTCTACATAAATATAATGTGTGTATCTAGAACCGCAGGACTACAAAACGCAGCCTGGGACAAAATCCTGATACATTAATTACAACAGCGAATTACAAGACATAATCAAACCATGTGGCATGGACAAACCCCATGCTCACCAAATAAGGCAACAATGCCCACAAATAGTCTCAACATAAACTTAACATAAACAGAGCAGAAAATATAAATAAGCGGAAAACATAACAGCAGTCAATCCAGCAAGACAGCACATCAGAATATCAGCTCAGCTCTGGCCTCCTGCCACCTGAGCCCTCAACATTACCTGATCCTGAAATAAGCGTCCCCAAACGTGGGGTGAGATCTCTAACAAGAAATCTCAGTAAGACAAGGGGTCCTCAAGGAGTCTCCACCCCAAGCTCACTTACATGTGTAATATAAGTTCTAAAACAGTATTACAGTATAAGTTCCAAAATCATGCGATGCAGCAATTAATCATGTCATGTGTGCTTTCAAATCTACTGGCCAGAGAAATGTAGGAATACGTCTATGCCTACATGAGTACATGGATACTACCTGCACCTCACCCACATGCTTCTCCATCTTGAATGTACTACATACTCAGGATTGCCGTCTAGGTGGACACCACATGCATATCATAATAGCTCATTACATATAAACAGCTCAACAGCATTTCAAAATAATAAAGCATGTAACACAACATGCATAAACCCATCCCCATGGGACATGGTGGAACATCAAAATGGCTAAACCGAGGACACGAAAGCTTACCTTGCAAGCTAGCTATCCAAGCCAAGAGTCCAACCACTCACAAGTCCACAAACAGCAGTATCACAATCTGATATGGACCATTAACAAGTCAATATTAATGCACAACATGCATACAACTTAAAGATTACGCCTTTCCTTTACGTTTTACGTCTTAAGGCTTCCAACAAAGCCATAAGCCCTTAATCATATGATTCTGACTTAGTCTCTTTATTACAGAAGTTCAACTTCCTTGAACTAGGGTCCACACACACCCAATAGCTTACTGTTCATACAGTAAAGCTACTGTCTGCGCAGAACCCAGGATATCCGGATATCAGAAGGGGCATATCCGGATATGCCATATCCGGATATCACACTGGACATATCCGGATATGTCATATCCAGATACCCAGATCCCATATCCGGATACTGATATCCGGATATCTGTTCGACAAATATCCGGATATCTCACGACAGAATGCAGTTTCTGCATTTCGTGAATATCCATCCCAAAGATCCAACTTTTAACACATGTACACGTTAAAGCATGCATCTTTAGTTCATTTTAGGTTCATATACCTTATACCCTCTTGTTTACTCATTAAACATGGCCAAGACATCAACTTTAAGCATCATAAACCCATGATCATAGTGAGGTAACTTACCAAAGTTCAAAACAGAGGCAAGTTGTGCTCTTGGAGCTCTCCCAAGGTTCCTCAAACTCAGCCTAAGTAGGAGCACGAAAATGACACTTCAAGATGGGTTCTTGCACCACAAGAAGGCACTTTGAAGCTCACAATGACTACCACAAGGTAGCCATCACTAAAGCTCCAAACTCATGCTCACTAACTACACACACACAGCTTTCTCAACTCAGAATGATGGCCACAATGCAGCCCCAAGGTTAACTCTCACCTTCACAAGTGTTTAAACAAGCATGAAAGGTGATAACTTGGCTAAAGAATGAAGAAGGAAGAAGAAGAAGGAGAAGAAGAAGAAGAAGAAGAAGGGTGGCAGCAGCAGCCACAAGTCACGTAGGTAGGTAAAATGTCTAGGGTTTTGTGCCAAATATGTCTATTTATAGGCACAAGCCACTAATCACACAGTATTAGCCTTAATAGCAAAATAAAAGATCTTGATCTCAAACTTCGGATTCTAGACCTACGCATTTTTCTAAGATTTTTCATATTTTTATTTTATTTTTCGGAGCACCTTTCCGGTACGCGCTTTTCCGTAGCCAGTATCAGTTCTGGCATCAGATTACGTCGTTTTGACTTGAAACTTATTTTACAAGTCCTACATAATATTCTAGTAATTATCATGTATTCTTTATAATTTTCCGGGATACTTTTCCGGTACGCATTTATACCGAGTAGCAGAACCGGTATCTGCGCTTTTCTTCCGAAAAGCGACTTTCAGCATTTTTACTCACTCAATATAATTATCTAAGCCCATTAATAATTATTAGGGTCAATTATGGAATTATTTCTTAATTAACATAATTAATTTACTAATTACCTTAATTAGCGGTGCGGGTTCTTACATTCACCCCACCTTTTTAAGGATTTTGTCCTCAAAATCAGAAACATACCTGTCTCGAAAGTCGGGATACTGTCGGAGAAGCTCATCCTCTCGCTCCCAGGTACACTCCTCAGGAGTTCTTCCTGACCATTGCACTTTGACCATCGGAATGATCTTGCTCCTCAACTGCTTCTCGCCACGATCGAGAATCTTGAGTGGTCCGACGGGAGTCTTTAGGTTCTCCCGAACCTCCACATCATCCGGCTGCACCACGTGCGAAGGATCTGCTATGTATTTCCGAAGCTGAGACACGTGAAACACGTCGTGGATGTTGGCTAGGTTCGGAGGTTAGGCGAGTCGATAGGTAACTGGTCCTACTCTACCAAGGATCTGGTAGGGCCCAATGAACCGCGGGCTCAACTTCCTCACTCCGAGTGCCCGTCCAACACCGGTGACAGGTGAAAGTTTCACAAACACGTGCTCACCCTCACTGAACTCCAGTGGACGATGCTTGACATCGTAGTAGCTCTTCTGGCGATTCTGCGCCTGCTTCAACTTTTCCCTGATCATCTGGATCTGTAGGGTAGTATCTTGGACAAAGTCCAAGCCAAACAGCTCTTTATCTCCAACCTCAGACCAACAAGTAGGAGTCCGACACCTCCTACCATACAACGCCTCGTAGGGTGCCATGCCCAGACTAGCATGAAAACTGTTGTTGTACGAGAATTCTACCAACGGAAGGTACCTATCCCATGCAGAACCCTGCTCCAACGTGCAAGCTCTCAACATGTCCTCCAATGTCTGGATGGTCCGCTCAGTCTGTCCGTCAGTCTGAGGGTGATAGGCGGTACTCAATCTCAACTGCGTACCAAAAGCCTCCTGCAGCGCCTCCCAGAACCGAGATGTGAACTTCGGGTCCCTATCACTGATGATACTCTCGGGCACCCCGTGAAGCCTCACAATCTCGCGGACATATAGCTTGGCCAACTGCTCTGTAGTGAAGCTCACCTTCACTGGAAGAAAATGGGCAGACTTGGTCAATCTGTCTACAATGACCCAGATAGAGTCACAACCAGCCTGAGTTTTAGGCAATCCCACCACGAAGTCCATGTAAATACTCTCCCACTTCCACTGTGGAATCTCCAGAGGTTGAAGTTTACCAGACGGTTTCTGGTGCTCGATCTTTACTTTCTGACAAATAAGGCATTTGGACACGTAGACCGCTATGTCCTTCTTCATGCCCGGCCACCAAAAATTTCTTTTTAAGTCCTGGTACATTTTTGTGGCACCAGGGTGGATAGTGAACCGGCCCTTATGAGCCTCTGCCATAACCTCCTCGGTCAATGGCCCTCGAGGAATAACAATCCTCTTCTGGAACAGCAGCAATCCATCCTCGTTCCAAGACACACCGTCCTGGTTCTTCACATAATCGAGGCACTCTCTTTGCACTTGCGCCTCTTTGATCTTTTCCATCAGTTCATTAATCACTTACGCTGTTTCCATTTCAAGTAGTGCGCCCCCAAACAAGGAGTTCACTCTCAAGTCTCTGAATTTCTCGATCACCTCGTAGTCGTTCATCATTAAACTGGATAAGCTCACGGATTTCCGACTCAAAGCATCGGCTACCACATTGGCCTTGCCAGGATGGTACCTCAACTCAAAGTCGTAGTCCTTCAAGAATTCCATCCATCTACGCTGTCTCATGTTCAACTCCTTCTGGTCAAACAGATACTTCAGGCTCTTGTGATCACTGAATACAGCAAACTTCATGCCAAACAGGTAATGCCTCCAAATCTTGAAAGCAAAAACAATGGCTGCCAACTCCAAGTCGTGAGTCGGGTAGTTCTCCTCATGAGGTTTCGACTGTCTTGAAGCGTAAGCAACCGCTTTCCCTTTCTGCATCAGCACACAGCCAAGTCCTTTACCAGAGGCATCGCAGTATAACTCGAATTGCTCCGCAGGATCAGGAAGGACTAACACTGGAGCAGTAGTCAGTCTCTCCTTCAACTCCTGGAAACACTCCTCACACTCATGTGTCCACACGAATGGAGTCTCCTTTCGGGTAAGGCGAGTCATCGGTAGCACCATCTTGGAGAATCCTTCTATGAACCTCCGATAGTAGCCTGCCAAACCCAAGAAGCTTCTCACTTCTGTAACCGTCTTGGGCCTCTCCCAATCCATCACGGCCTCAATCTTGTTAGGATCAACTGCAACTCCGTTAGCAGAAATTACATGACCCAGAAATTTCACCGCCTTGAGCCAAAACTCACATTTTGACGGCTTCGCATAGAGCTTTTTCTCTTTTAGCACTTGCAACACAATCTTCAAGTGCTCAGTATGCTCCTCCTCCGTCTTGGAGTAAATCAAAATGTCGTCAATGAAGACGATCACAAACTGATCCAGGTACGGCTGAAAGATCCTGTTCATGTAGTCCATGAACACTGCGGGTGCATTGGTGAGTCCAAACGGGATCACCAAGTACTCGTAGTGCCCGTACCTCGAGCGAAACGCTGTCTTTGGGACATCCTCCGGTTTTACCCGTATCTGATGGTAACCGGACCGGAGATCAATCTTGGAATACACACAAGCACCCCTGAGCTGATCCAGCAAATCATCAATGCGTGGAAGAGGATACTTGTTCTTGATTGTCACCTTGTTCAATTGTCTGTAATCGGTGCACAACCGCATGGTCCCATCTTTCTTTTTCACAAATATGACCGGTGCTCCCCAGGGAGACACACTCGGCCGAATAAAGTCTTTTGCTGAAAGCTCCTCGATATGCTTCTTCAGCTCCGCCAACTCTGGTGGCGACATCCGGTATGGAGCCAACGATATAGGCCACACACCAGGCAATAAATCTATGGAGAACTCTATCTCCCTCTGTGGAGGAAACTCAGGAATCTCCTCAGGAAACACCTCGAGGAATTCCCTCACCACAGGAATGCCAGTGAGATCCTCCTGTGTCCCACTCACCAAACCTCCCAACATGACATAGCCAAATGCCCCTGCTCTCAAGGCCCTCCTCGCCTGCAGGACTGAAATGAACGGTGAGGAACTGGCTGTGGACCCACCCGGAGACATCACCACTTTCTTGGCACAGCAATCAATCATTGCACAGTTTCTGGACAACTAATCCATGCCCAAAATAATCTGAAGGTTGGCCATCGGTAATCCTATCAGATCTACCGAGAAATCACAGCCATCCCACTGAAACGCTACATCGCGATGAACAGTGGAGGTCAAACATTTTTCTCCGGTGGCGGTGGTCACCCGCATCGGTGGAGAAAGCACATCACTGGGCAACTCAAGCCCCACAGCAATAAGGGTAGCAACAAAAGAGTGCGTTGCCCCGGAATCAAACAAAACATCAATAGTTGATCCACCAATGGTAACAGTACCTCTGACCAGGTTCGGAGCTCTGTCCGACTGCTGACGATCAAGTGTGTAGACTCGTCCGGTAGTAGGTGGCACGGCTGGTGCCCCAGTAGGAACCATCTGCAATGGCACAGCCTGCACTGCAGCAACTCTCGCCGTCGGGCAATCTCTGGAGTAGTGGCCCTCTTTGCCACACTGGAAACAAATCAACTGACCGGTAGAGCACGGCCCAAAATGTGACTTCCCGCATCCAGAACATCTAGGAGCAGGAGGTCTAGCGGCGTTCCCCTGAGCAGCAGTCTTTCTGAACTGATTTGGCGCTTGCTTAGCCGCCAACGGTGGTTTGCCCTTGCCCTTGTTGGCAAAATTCTTGTTCTTCCAGGGAGTAGAACCACCAGCGCTCTGCGGCACCTCAACCTTGGCCCTCTTGGCCTGACTCGCTCGGCAGTAGTCCTCGATGTCGCGGCACTGCTGCACCAACGCTCCGAAGTCTCTCGAAGCAGAACCAGCGAGATGTCCAGCAATATCCTCATTAAGTCCCCTCCGGAACTTGGCCGCAAGAAAAACGGGAGTCGGTCTCGCCATGCGGAAATGAGAGAACTTGACCAGCTCATTAAACTTGGCCAGGTACTCGTCAACAGACAACGAGCCCTGCACCAATCGATCAAACTCTCCCTGCTTCCTCTCCTGAGAGTCGTAAGGAAAGTACTGGCCCAAGAAGCTCTCCTCGAAGAATGGCCACGTCATCACATGACCCTGCATCTCGTAGACCTGAGAGAGATTGGTCCACCACTCATGGGCCTCGCCCTCCAGCATATAAGTGGCGAACAACAGCTTCTGCGGATCCGTGCACTGCATGATCCGGAAAATCTTGTCCAGCGCCTGTAGCCATCTGGCAGCAGCAATGGGATCATACGATCCGTCGAAGGTAGGTGGCTTATGCTTGCGGAAAGCATTCAGCCGGCGATCGATCTCGTCACGATCCCCAGCAAGAACGGGGATAGTCTGCATAGCCCCCGTCAAGTGACTACCCTCACCCATCTGGCTCTGGGTGTCCTCCTGTTGACTAGGCGGAGGTGGAGGCGGTGGCGGCGGTGGAGGTGGTGGAGGACCCTGGCCAGCAGCAGGACCAGCCCTCAACTCCTCCAACATGACCCTCATCATAGTCATGTTGGCCATCCGGTTCTCCTCCAGAACCTCTGCTGTGGTTTGCCGGTTCGCATCTCGAATTGCGTCCAGCATCGCCCGGTTCGCCAGCCTCGTGGCTTCCTGGTCGGCTAGTCGGGCCGCCTGCATCTCAGCTAATGCAGCCAGGACAGGATCCGATTGATCCTCGCTCGTACTCGTGTTCCTCCTCGGTGGCACCATGACTCTGCACAAGTTACACAAAGAATGAGTTGATCAGGCCCACGCCATGTGGTCACATATGCATTATCATAACACACACCAGTCAGAGAGAGCACAAGTAGACACGCAACGACACATCCTAAGTTATTGCAATACATACAGGCTTTTCCCTAGAAAGTGCTCTGATACCATAAAATGTAACAGCCCGTGTTAACCCGGATTGTTAACACACTATCGTATTAAGCCACGCTTAATAAAAATGCGGAATAACTTTTTCTTTAATTCAATTATGACGTCATTAACTTAACCAACTTGATTACTTAATCATTTTCATAAAAATACTGCCTGTATGTAAATTGCAAGACAACTAACTGAATACCTCGTACATAAATATAATGTGTGTATCTAGAACCGCAGGACTACAAAACGCAGCCTGGGTCAAAATCCTGATACATTAATTACAACAGCGAATTACAAGACATAATCAAACCATGTGGCATGGACAAACCCCATGCTCACCAAATAAGGCAACAATGCCCACAAATAGTCTCAACATAAACTTAACATAAACAGAGCAGAAAATATAAATAAGCGGAAAACATAACAGCAGTCAATCCAGCAAGACAGCACATCAGAATATCAGCTCAGCTCTGGCCTCCTGCCACCTGAGCCCTCAACATTACCTGATCCTGAAATAAGCGTCCCCAAACGTGGGGTGAGATCTCTAACAAGAAATCTCAGTAAGACAAGGGGTCCTCAAGGAGTCTCCACCCCAAGCTCACTTACATGTGTAATATAAGTTCTAAAACAGTATTACAGTATAAGTTCCAAAATCATGCGATGCAGCAATTAATCATGTCATGTGTGCTTTCAAATCTACTGGCCAGAGAAATGTAGGAATACGTCTATGCCTACATGAGTACATGGATACTACCTGCACCTCACCCACATGCTTCTCCATCTTGTATGTACTACATACTCAGGATTGCCGTCTAGGTGGACACCACATGCATATCATAATAGCTCATTACATATAAACAGCTCAACAGCATTTCAAAATAATAAAGCATGTAACACAGCATGCATAAACCCATCCCCATGGGACATGGTGGAACATCAAAATGGCTAAACCGAGGACACGAAAGCTTACCTTGCAAGCTAGCTATCCAAGCCAAGAGTCCAACCACTCACAAGTCCACAAACAGCAGTATCACAATCTGATATGGACCATTAACAAGTCAATATTAATGCACAACATGCATACAACTTAAAGATTACGCCTTTCCTTTACGTTTTACGTCTTAAGGCTTCCAACAAAGCCATAAGCCCTTAATCATATGATTCTGACTTAGTCTCTTTATTACAGAAGTTCAACTTCCTTGAACTAGGGTCCACACACACCCAATAGCTTACTGTTCATACAGTAAAGCTACTGTCTGCGCAGAACCCAGGATATCCGGATATCAGAAGGGGCATATCCGGATATGCCATATCCGGATATCACACTGGACATATCCGGATATGTCATATCCGGATACCCAGATCCCATATCCGGATATCAATATCCGGATATCTGTTCGACAAATATCCGGATATCTCACGACAGAATGCAGTTTCTGCATTTCGTGAATATCCATCCCAAAGATCCAACTTTTAACACATGTACACGTTAAAGCATGCATCTTTAGTTCATATACCTTATACCCTCTTGTTTACTCATTAAACATGGCCAAGACATCAACTTTAAGCATCATAAACCCATGATCATAGTGAGGTAACTTACCAAAGTTCAAAACAGAGGCAAGTTGTGCTCTTGGAGCTCTCCCAAGGTTCCTCAAACTCAGCCTAAGTAGGAGCACGAAAATGGCACTTCAAGATGGGTTCTTGCACCACAAGAAGGCACTTTGAAGCTCACAATGACTACCACAAGGTAGCCATCACTAAAGCTCCAAACTCATGCTCACTAACTACACACACACAGCTTTCTCAACTCAGAATGATGGCCACAATGCAGCCCCAAGGTTAACTCTCACCTTCACAAGTGTTTAAACAAGCATGAAAGGTGATAACTTGGCTAAAGAATGAAGAAGGAAGAAGAAGAAGGAGAAGAAGAAGAAGAAGAAGAAGGGTGGCAGCAGCAGCCACAAGTCACGTAGGTAGGTAAAATGTCTAGGGTTTTGTGCCAAATATGTCTATTTATAGGCACAAGCCACTAATCACACAGTATTAGCCTTAATAGCAAAATAAAAGATCTTGATCTCAAACTTCGGATTCTAGACCTACGCATTTTTCTAAGATTTGTCATATTTTTATTTTATTTTTCGGAGCACCTTTCCGGTACGCGCTTTTCCGTAGCCAGTATCAGTTCTGGCATCAGATTACGTCGTTTTGACTTGAAACTTATTTTACAAGTCCTACATAATATTCTAGTAATTATCATGTATTCTTTATAATTTTCCGGGATACTTTTCCGGTACGCATTTATACCGAGTAGCAGAACCGGTATCTGCGCTTTTCTTCCGAAAAGCGACTTTCAGCATTTTTACTCACTCAATATAATTATCTAAGCCCATTAATAATTATTAGGGTCAATTATGGAATTATTTCTTAATTAACATAATTAATTTACTAATTACCTTAATTAGCGGTGCGGGTTCTTACATTCACCCCACCTTTTTAAGGATTTTGTCCTCAAAATCAGAAACATACCTGTCTCGAAAGTCGGGATACTGTCGGAGAAGCTCATCCTCTCGCTCCCAGGTACACTCCTCAGGAGTTTTTCCTGACCATTGCACTTTGACCATCGGAATGATCTTGCTCCTCAACTGCTTCTCGCCACGATCGAGAATCTTGAGTGGTCCGACGGGAGTCTTTAGGTTCTCCCGAACCTCCACATCATCCGGCTGCACCACGTGCGAAGGATCTGCTATGTATTTCCGAAGCTGAGACACGTGAAACACGTCGTGGATGTTGGCTAGGTTCGGAGGTAAGGCGAGTCGATAGGCAACTGGTCCTACTCTACCAAGGATCTGGTAGGGCCCAATGAACCGCGGGCTCAACTTCCTCACTCCGAGTGCCAGTCCAACACCGGTGACAGGTAGAAGTCTCACAAACACGTGCTCACCCTCACTGAACTCCAGTGGACGATGCTTGACATCGTAGTAGCTCTTCTGGCGATTCTGCGCCTGCTTCAACTTTTCCCTGATCATCTGGATCTGTAGGGTAGTATCTTGGACAAAGTCCAAGCCAAACAACTCTTTATCTCCAATCTCAGACCAACAAGTAGGAGTCCGACACCTCCTACCATACAGCGCCTCGTAGGGTGCCATGCCAAGACTAGCATGAAAACTGTTGTTGTACGAGAATTCTACCAACGGAAGGTACCTATCCCATGCAGAACCCTGCTCCAACGTGCAAGCTCTCAACATGTCCTCCAATGTCTGGATGGTCCGCTCAGTCTGTCCGTCAGTCTGAGGGTGATAGGCGGTACTCAATCTCAACTGCGTACCAAAAGCCTCCTGCAGCGCCTCCCAGAACCGAGATGTGAACTTCGGGTCCCTATCACTGATGATACTCTCGGGCACCCCGTGAAGCCTCACAATCTCGCGGACATATAGCTTGGCCAACTGCTCTGTAGTGAAGCTCACCTTCACTGGAAGAAAATGGGCAGACTTGGTCAATCTGTCTACAATGACCCAGATAGAGTCACAACCAGCCTGAGTTTTAGGCAATCCCACCACGAAGTCCATGGAAATACTCTCCCACTTCCACTGTGGAATCTCCAGAGGTTGAAGTTTACCAGACGGTTTCTGGTGCTCGATCTTTACTTTCTGACAAATAAGGCATTTGGACACGTAGACCGCTATGTCCTTCTTCATGCCCGGCCACCAAAAATTTCTTTTTAAGTCCTGGTACATTTTTGTGGCACCAGGGTGGATAGTGAACCGGCCCTTATGAGCCTCTGCCATAACCTCCTCGGTCAATGGCCCTCGAGGAATAACAATCCTCTTCTGGAACAGCAGCAATCCATCCTCGTTCCAAGACACACCGTCCTGGTTCTTCATATAATCGAGGCACTCTCTTTGCACTTGCGCCTCTTTGATCTTTTCCATCAGTTCATTAATCACTTCCGCTGTTTCCATTTCAAGTAGTGCGCCCCCAAACAAGGGGTTCACTCTCAAGTCTCTGAACTTCTCGATCACCTCGTAGTCGTTCATCATTAAACTGATAAGCTCACGGATTTCCGACTCAAAGCATCGGCTACCACATTGGCCTTGCCAGGATGGTACCTCAACTCAAAGTCGTAGTCCTTCAAGAATTCCATCCATCTACGCTGTCTCATGTTCAACTCCTTCTGGTCAAACAGATACTTCAGGCTCTTGTGATCACTGAATACAGCAAACTTCATGCCAAACAGGTAATGCCTCCAAATCTTGAAAGCAAAAACAATGGCTGCCAACTCCAAGTCGTGAGTCGGGTAGTTCTCCTCATGAGGTTTCAACTGTCTTGAAGCGTAAGCAACCGCTTTCCCTTTCTGCATCAGCACACAACCAAGTCCTTTACCAGAGGCATCGCAGTATAACTCGAATTGCTCCGCAGGATCAGGAAGGACTAACACTGGAGCAGTAGTCAGTCTCTCCTTCAACTCCTGGAAACACTCCTCACACTCATGTGTCCACACGAATGGAGTCTCCTTTCGGGTAAGGCGAGTCATCGGTAGCACCATCTTGGAGAATCCTTCTATGAACCTCCGATAGTAGCCTGCCAAACCCAAGAAGCTTCTCACTTCTGTAACCGTCTTGGGCCTCTCCCAATCCATCACGGCCTCAATCTTGTTAGGATCAACTGCAACTCCGTTAGCAGAAATTACATGACCCAGAAATTTCACCGCCTTGAGCCAAAACTCACATTTTGACGGCTTCGCATAGAGCTTTTTCTCTTTTAGCACTTGCAACACAATCTTCAAGTGCTCAGTATGCTCCTCCTCCGTCTTGGAGTAAATCAAAATGTCGTCAATGAAGACGATCACAAACTGATCCAGGTACGGCTGAAAGATCCTGTTCATGTAGTCCATGAACACTGCGGGTGCATTGGTGAGTCCAAACGGGATCACCAAGTACTCGTAGTGCCCGTACCTCGAGCGAAACGCTGTCTTTGGGACATCCTCCGGTTTTACCCGTATCTGATGGTAACCGGACCGGAGATCAATCTTGGAATACACACAAGCACCCCTGAGCTGATCTAGCAAATCATCAATGCGTGGAAGAGGATACTTGTTCTTGATTGTCACCTTGTTCAATTGTCTGTAATCGGTGCACAACCGCGTGGTCCCATCTTTCTTTTTCACAAATATGACCGGTGCTCCCCAGGGAGACACACTCGACCGAATAAAGTCTTTTGTTGAAAGCTCCTCGATATGCTTCTTCAGCTCCGCCAACTCTGGTGGCGACATCCGGTATGGAGCCAATGATATAGGCCCCACACCAGGCAATAAATCTATGGAGAACTCTATCTCCCTCTGTGGAGGAAACTCAGGAATCTCCTCAGGAAACACCTCGAGGAATTCCCTCACCACAGGAATGCCAGTGAGATCCTCCTGTGTCCCACTCACCAAACCTCCCAACATGACATATCTTGTCCAGCGATTGCAGCCATCTCGCCGCAGCAATAGGATCTAAAGACCCCTCAAACACAGGTGGCTTATGCTTCTTGAAAGCATTCAGCCGACGATCAATAGCATCACGATCCTTAGCAAGCTCTGCCAAGGTCTCCACTGTCTCAGCGACATGAGCGACACTGCCAATTTGGCTATGGCTCTCCTCCTGAGTACTAGGTGGAGGCGGCGGTGGTGGCGGTGGAGCCTGGCCGACGGCAGGACCAGCCCTCATCTCCTCCAACATGACTCTTATCATCGTCATGTTCGTCATCCTGTTCGCCTCGAGGACTTCCTCAGTGGTCCTCCGGTTCGCTTCACGAACCTCAGCTGTGGCTATCTGGTTCGCCTCGCGAACAGCTTCCATCATTGCCACGTTGGCCTGTCTAATGGCCTCCTGATCGGTTACTCTGGCCGCCTGCATCTCAGCCAATGCAGTCAGTACAGGATCGGGTTGATCCTCAGAAGTGTCTCGTGTTCTCCCGGATCTTACCATGACTCTGCACAAGTTACACAATTGATGAGTTGATCAGGCCCACGCAATGTGATCACATATGCATTATCATAATAACATTCGATGGAGTAAACACATAAGACATACACAACCAAACAACCTAGCAATTGCAATACATACAGTAGGTTTTTCCCTCGAACCATTGCTTTGATACCATAAATGTAACACCCCGTATATATCCGGTAATGTTATCATACTATCGTATTAAGCTGCGCTTAATTAAAAATGCGGAATATCTTTTTCTTTTCAATTATTATGTCATTATCATTACCAACTTGCTTATTAATAGTTAATAAAAACATTGCCTGTATGTAATTGCAATAAAATAGCTAACTGAAATACCTCATTAAATAAATAACATAAGCATAAGTCTCTAGTCACGGAACTACAACACGTAGACCAGACCAACTATCCATTTATACAACTCAGCTCAAAGTACTATCATAAAGTGACATGGACAAACCCCATGCTCACACAAATAAGGCAACAAAGCCCATCATCAGTCTCAACATTAACAACGCAATAATAAAGATGCGGAAAACATAAACAGCATCCAATCCAGTCATGCTATCATCAGGCAGAATAATATAATCATCAATCAAGCTTTGGCCTCTTGCCGCCAGAGACATTAGCCCCCATACTACCTGAACCTGAAATAAGCATTCCCCAAACGTAGGGTGAGATCTCTAAACAAGAAATCTCAGTAAGACAAGAGGTCCTCAAGGATCTTCCACCCCAAGCTCACTTACATGTGCAATATAAGTTTAAAAGCAGTTCATCATCATCAGTTCTAAAACAATGCAATGCAGCAGTTAATCATGTCATGTGTGTCAATACTATTCTACTGGCCAGAGAAATGCAGGAATACGTCTATCTCCTACATATAATGCAAGACGCCACTTGCATCCACCCCGGATCACCATATTGTATGACGCCACATACTCAGGCTTACCATTAAGATGGAACAACACATGCATATTAAAAGCCATTACATGCAAAGTTCAATCAACATTTCATATATTCAAAAGCATGTAACACAGCATGCATATACCCTACCCCCATGGGGCATGGTGGAACCACAACATGGCTAAACTGAAGATACGAAAGCTTACCTTGCAAACTAACACCCAAAGCCAAGAGTCCACAGCTCAAAGTCCAAACACAACAGAATCACAATCTGTTATGGACCAACACTATATCAATAATTATGCATCTCAAGCATACAACTTAAAGACAACGCCTTTCCTTTACGTTTTACGTCTTAAGGCTCCATACAAAGCCATAAACCCTTAATCACTTGATTCTGACTTAGTTCATTAATTACAGAAGTTCCACTTCATCAATCTAGGGTCCACAAACCCTCAATAGCCTACTATACGCACATTAAAGCTACTGTTCTTCAAAATCCCAGAATATCCAGATATTCCTCGGGGACATATCCGGATATGCAATATCCGGATATCTTACTGACCATATCCTGATATACAATATCCGGATATCCAGATCCTCATATCCAGATATCCAATATCCGAATACCATATCCGGATATCTGTTCGACAAATATCCGGATATTTCACGACAGAATGTAGTTTCTGCATTTCGTGAAGATACCCTTCCAAGGTTCCATTTTTAACACTTCAAAACGTTAAAACATGTATTTATATACCCCCTTAGGTTAACATTCCAGTTGGTTACTTAACCCATTTACATGCAAAGAATTCACCTTTAAGCAACAAAAACCCATGATCAAAGGTTGAACAACTCACCAAAGGTTCAAAATAGAGGCAAAATATGCTCTTGGAGCTCACCACCAACTTCAAAGGTTCTGACTTGAACAAAAACGAAAATACACTACAAGCTTGATCCTTTATGCCAAAAGGTGGCTTTGAAGCTCAAGAAGCCAAGAACAAGGCCTCACAACCCAAACTCAGAACACACAGCCCCAAAAACGACCCATACTCAGCAAACATGAACTCAAAACTCTTCACCACTTCCTCACAAGCTTAGTGTTTACAACTCTCAAGAAGAAAACTCACAACAAAGGTGACTTCTTGGTCCCTTTCATGAGCAAAGGACAAGAATTTCAAGAGGAGAAGAGAAGGCTGAAGAGGAATCAGCAAAAGACTCACGTAGAGGCTGAGTATGACCTAGGGCTTTGTGCCTAAAGTTGTATAAATAGGCCACATGGCCACTAACGCGCAGTATAAGCATTAATAGCTACGCAAAATATTTTAATCCCAAACTTTGGAATCTTAACCTACTTAATTTTACAAGAATTATCATATTTTTATTTTATTTTTTGGAGCACCTTTCCGGTACGCCCTTTTCCATAGCCAGTATCAGTTCTGGCATCAGATCTCATTATTATGACTTGAAACTCGTTTTACAAGGCCTACATATTATTCTAGTAATTATCATGCACTCATTATAATTTTCCGGGATACTTTTTCGATATCCATTTATAGCGACTAGCAGAACCGGTATCTGCATTTTTCTTCCGAAATGCGACTTTCAGCATTCTTACCCACTAATTATAATTATTAAAGCCTCATAATAATTATTAGGGTCAATTATGGAATTATTTCCTAATTATCACAATTAAATCATTAATTACCTTAATTAACGGTGCAGGTTCTTACATTGGCCATGGTTAGTAATTGTAACTAGGATGTGATGAAATGAATGCAAAATGTTTGCTTTTTATCTGTCTTTGCTGTCATTAATGTATTCAATGTTGCAATTCTTAAATCTTGGTCCACACCATCTGTCTGCTTATACACTTTCTAGTTTCTGTCAATAATGGTATTTTTATTCTGTTTGCTGTGTCCTTGTATGGGTCATGTGTAGCTTCACTGCATTAATAAACCATCAGCCCTCAATATTTTCTATTGAGGAATCTTTTTAGTCCTTATTTTCTAACTTATAGGTCCATTATGGTACCTAACAATTTTATCGGGGGCCCTTTTTAGTCCCTGCTAAAGTTCTGTTAACAAGAATGTACATTTGCTATTAACAAACCAGCAATGTCATTTCCTCTTATTCATGCTGATATCAGTCATGACTAACACAATTAACTTCTACATAATTCATACCATCACATTCTTACTTTAGTGTTCATACATTGTTTCCAAATTTTTTTATCTGCATCAAGTTTATACAACACTTTGTATGCCTCTTAACATAACTTCAAATACATAAGCCAAGCTATATACATTGCACGAACAACAATTCATTATATTTCAACACTGCTCCTTCCATTACAAATCTTTACATTCCAAAATTGTTACAACATGTAATGGTACATACACTAGCAAATCTCAACAGAACCACTTTTTTATTTCACTTCACCCTACTTGCAAGATATATACATATTACAAACACAACAATAATGGATCCAGCAAACACCCTAGCACACCTACACACATGCTTAATTTCCTTTTCCACCATTTCGAACTATGCCTGCATCTTCTCTAATAGTTCATCAATCTTTATATTGTGCTCAATAATCTTTTTTTTTTGTGGTCATTCACCTCACCTTGAAATTGGGGCACCCAAAAAATGCTCTATTTGGGTTTCTAATGGTCTTGGAGGTGTAAACAACATTGTGCATCCCACATTTGAACAATAGAACAACTCTCCTTCTTTCACTTCTAGACCTAAATGAACTACAAGGGCTTGAGCTCCCCCCTCCCAGAAGAAATATCCATCTCCTAAACACCAAGTTTCAAATAATGCACAAAATGAAGGATGACCTAAATCAGTAAACCTTAAATCAGTAAACCCTAAATCAGTAATCCCCAAACCGTAAACGTTCAATCTTCGATTCAATCCCACTCTTTCTGGTTTAAGAAGAACCCTAAAGCATATGACGATGTTCCTTAGATGAAATTGAGAAGGAAGGAGAACTGAACGTTCAATTTGTTTCTTCAATTGAGAGGGAAGGAGAATTGAACAGCAACGCGGAAGCAAATTTCTTCAAACGACATTGTTTCCCCTCCAACGTGGCAGTGACCTTTCTCATTAACGTTACACATCATCACCGTCATTGACGTCGTGAGTTTTGAATTGACAGAAGGACTAACGTGGGTCCTGTTTCACTTTGTTGGGGACTATCTAACGAGTTTATTTTTGTGAGGGACTAATTTGGGCACTGAGTTTTTTTTTGTCAGGGACCAATTTGGGTCTTTACTCATATATATATATATATATATATATATATATATATATATATATATATATATATATATAGGTAGGATATTCTTAAGTTACACTCTCAATCTTATCCGTATTGATCCCATTTATATCTAATGGCTCAAATTTTTTAGTAATGTGAGCCATTGGATACAAGTGGATCAAAGATCAAGATTGAGTGTAAGACTTCTAATTTTTACACCGGTGTAAGCCATCAGATGTTATGGTATTATGTTTATCTTTCCAGACGTAAATCTGCCCATATATATATATATATATATATATATATATATATATATATATGGTAAGGATCATATATATATATATATATATATATATATATATATATATATATATATAGGGACAGGATCATCTTACACCAGTGTAAGAATTTTAATCTTACACTCCATCTGAGCCATCAATCTTACTTCAATCTAACGGTAGGAGATTAATGAGAAAAAGTAAGCACATGACCGTTTACTCTCCCGTGATTTCATTTCTCTCTCTTCCATAATTTAATTTTTCTTTGTTTTTTCCTAAGACCAACTTCTTCACAGAATAATACTTCCACACCCATCGTTGCTCCTCGATCCCTCTCAACCTCTCCATGAGCGTCAGCCTCTTTTGTGAGCTGGAGTCGATCGGTGTCACAAGGCTTCAAGGGTATTAAGAAATATAATGAGAAAATAAATTATAATTTTCAGTTCATGCTATTGAATTTACAAGTTAGGGTTTATGGGTTTCTAAAACACCCTCAAGAAGTGCTGGATTAATTGTAGATTTTTTGGAGCTGGGTGATGTGGCTTTCTTGATTTTTCATTCTCATTCACAAAAAGAGGAAACTTTGTGAACAATGGAATGCATATGTCATTTTCATTTATGCTAATGACTTCTGAAGGTTCTATGCAAATTTATCATTTTTAACTTCTCCAAGAGTAACCCATTTTTTTGATTATGGCCACATTAGTTTTGAAATTATTTTGCAATTCGTTGCAGTTGATTAGAATTAAGTTTCACCATAGAAAATAACCATTCTTCGTTTCTTGAAGATTTCGCAAGGACCGATCATACTTTCTCTTTTTTCATTGCACATTATTAATTGATAAAGGATGCAGCCTTTGACCCCAACTTGAGGTTAATTTGTTAATAGTATGGATCCATCCAGTCTTTTGGCATTTTTGTGTGTGTGGGGATACTCACTTATAGCATGATTCAAAGTTCCCCCAATAGCATGTTACAATTATTGATCGAGTGTTTATTATAACACTTATAATTGGTAAAAACAATGGCAAATCTTTAAGTTCATGACATTTGAGATTATTAAAAACAATGGCAAATAAAGGAGATTATTTAGGAGCGAACTTGAAGAGAAGGCAATGCAGATTATTTTGTCCATGCATTTTTCTGTAGTAGCCCCTCATCAATAAGAAATCTGGTCATCCTCAGTCTTTTTGTACATATTAAAAACTAATAAATTAATTTTTATGTCTATAAACTATGGGTTTTATAATTCTCATTAAACATGAGAATTACAATTCTCCTATACACACTTCGATTTCCGTGCTGACATAGGTCCTACATATAATTTTTTTTAACACATGGGTCCCACATGCTTTTTATCTTTACAAAATGAGATTTTAATTCTACTTCAACATGAGAATTATAAAACCCATAATTTATAATGATTAGTAGCTAACCCCCGTAACTTACATGAAATGCCATAAAGGGAAGATAGATATGCGATATATATGATAGAATTATTATGTGCGATATATATGCGATATGAATGTTATTGGAAATTGATTTGATACTTTGCAATACTTTAGGTTATTAATAATAAAATAATATTAATATATATATATATATATATATATATATATATATATATATATATTAGATGATAAATTATGATTGATGATTAATGTATTAATGTTTGATTGATAATGTTTGATTAGTAATGTTTGATTAGTAATTTGATTAGATATGATGAGTCAATCATGAGTCAACCTTGAGTTAGAAAATAAGGGGGTGTATTGGATTAGGATTTTAAAATACTTTTTTGAGATAAAAAATCCTACAGATTTTAAAAGACATTTTAGAATAGGAGAGACTTTATAGACTTTTTTAAAAGATTTTTTTTACAATCAAGATTTCATAGGATTGGATTTTAAAGGATTTTAACAGAATTCATAAGATTTGAAAGGACAATATGGATTTATAAGATTTTAAAAAACTATATGAATTTTTTAAAAATATTCAAAATTACAAGAGTCAATATAAACAAATAAGAAAGAAATGCAATGATATTAATAAAAAAAATTAAACTTAATAATGAGTTGAAAATTATCTAAAAAATTACTAAGCAACAACTCTCCACATATCAATAAAATCTAATATAATTTTTAACAAACACTCAAAATTACTAAACAACAGCTCTCCACATATCTAGAGCTATACTAGTCCTCCAAGCATTAGCATCTTCTCGTTCCTGCTCTTGGGTTTGACCAACAGGTTAAAAATTATCTTCTTCATTAGCTGGTGATACTGAAGATGAAGATGCATCTATTGATTCAATTGAAAATTCATCTGAACGACATTCTTTGCGAAAAAAGTTGTGTAGTGCTACACATGCTAACACAAGCTCTCCTTGTGTTTCAAATAGAAATGGAGGTGCTGACTTAAAAATATAGATGACAAATAACAATGAAGCACATTAAAATATAAATAACAATGAAGCACGTTAAAATCGTCGAATTTTGAAGGAAGAATACAGAACCCTGATAAATATAGATGACAAACACAACCATTAATCAAGAAGGAGGAATATGAGAGTCAAAAAAGAACATACCTTGTCTTTGAGAAAAAAGGCTTGTGAAAATATTGCAATAGAACAATCTCAAGAAATCCTAGGGGTGGGTGAGATTGTGAGATAAACATCCTATTTATATTTTTCTCTAAAAAGTCTTACGAAATCCACACAAATAGAAAATCCATTAAAATCATTGGATTTTTGAATACCACGAGATTGTGATTCTATCGTTTAAAATCCTGATTGAATACCAACAGATTTGGACGGATTCTAAAATAATCCTTTAAAATCCTAATCGAATACCACATGACTTTTTTTCAGTCCATTAAAATCATAATTGAATACCAACGGATTCTTTTCTCCAAAAATAATCCATTAAATTCTTTGAGATCCCAATCCAATACACCCCCTAAGTTAGTTGTATTATGAGCCAAAGAAAATTAAGAATAAAATAGTGTATGAAGCCAATATCTGAGCCAGATACATCAATGAAGAATAAGGAAATAATTGCATGAAACCCATACTCAAGCCCAAACTTCAACTATAAATAGAGGTCTAGCCTAACCAAACAAGTTCACTTTCAATCCTTAGTATTTCTCTTTTTCTCCTATGCTACTCTCTTCTTACCTCAAAGTTTTATTTATTTATCCTAATTTGGTCACAACCGCTTCTCTTTGCAAATTCTAGAAGGTAGCAAACATAGAGACCAGGTAATCCTAATCCTTAGGTGCTCTTAGGTTATAATCTTGTTTGAAATTTATTATATGTAATCCTAATACCTAGGTCCTCTCAGGTTAATTTTGTATGAAGATTTTTATCATGATCCTTAAATTCGAAATATTACATGTGATATGTAGGAAATTTTAATGGAAAAATATTAGAATTAATATTTTGGAATAAATGGAAATAAAGAATAATTTACTATTATGTGATTATGATATGTTACTTTCCAAATATGAGATCCATGATCATGAGATTTATGATTTAAAATTGTGATACCCTTTAAAGAAAATTTTCCAAATATATGATTTACGATTATGTGTAATTGTGATTGTGATTAATTAATAGTAACCCTAATCCTTGGAGTCATATGGTAGCTTGATATAGAATTTGTTATGATGTAATTCTAATCCCTAGAGAGATAAAGGTTAACTTTATATAAAATTTATTTGATGTGAGTTCACTGCTTAAGAAATTCTAGGATTTTTTTTATTTAAAATATGTTGTATGAAATCTTAATCCTTAGGAAATTTAGGATAGTTTCAATTGGAATATGCTATATGTAATATTTAGGATATTTTAAATTATTTTAACATCTAGAAATTGACAGGGTTGATTACAAAATTATTTATGGTATAACTATTTAAAGATATGAGTTGGATGAATGATACGAGTTTGATAAATTTATAAGATTAATTCAAATAATGGATAAATGATATGGTATATATTATATGATGATTACTATTATTATAATTTATAGTAGTCGAATTTGGCCTTTACTCTGATATGATTTGAATTATGAAATGATAGTCAAATTTGGATTTTACTCTGATATGATTTGAATTATGAAATGATAGTCGAATTTGGATTTTACTCTGATATGATTTGAATTATGAAATGATAGTCGGATTTGATAGATATTTGAATTATGCGTAGTTGTCAATAGTAGTTAGTGGCCAGTAGCGGCCAACCTCGAAAATGGTATAGCGGTGTAGCTGATAACTCATATTTTATTACACTTATTTGTTATTATTGGTTGGTATTTTTAGTTTTTATTTGAATTAAATAAAGGTCTTTTGGGTTAAATTAGAATTATAGATTTTAATTGGTTTAATTGATTTTCGTCATAATTTTCCAGATTTACATTATTTTCGTATTTTGACCATATCTCACTCTAAAGATGTCCGATAGACTCCGTTCTTGTTGCGTTTTGCAGCCAACAGGAAGTGAAACAATTTCTATTTCAGCTACTGAAGCCCAATTCGGACGGGAAGATGGTCGAAACCTGAGCTCAAGATGACGTGTTTTTGCTGGAATTTTATTTTGACGTTTGGACTTGTAAATCAGATTAGGACCCAATGTGTTTAGGGCCCGAGGCCATGTTTTAAATTTTTATTTTATTATTAAGTCTTTATTTTGTATATGGGCCGAAGTTGTGAAACCCTAACCCAATGTATGGGCCGAAATGGTGAAACCATAACCCATTGACAGCTATTTAAGGGAGGCTTTAGGAAACCCTTCGTAGTCAGAATTTGGGAATCAAACATTATTCTCAGATTTGTTTAATGAAGTTCTGCTCTTTTCTCTTCATCTTCTTCTTCTTCAACCTAAGGGGAAGTGATTCCATGGATCTGTCTAGAGGATTTGCGGTCATTCTCTAACCAGATTTGTTTCTTTTCCTAACTCAGATCGATATCGTGCGATTGTGGATATTCGATCTGAGGTTCGCGATTGCGATTATGGAAAAGGAATAATCATCAGACTTGATGATCCGATTATTCTCAATTGAAAATAAGGATTCTGATTCAATTGAGATTAATCGTGAATTTGGTAATTTTTATAATTCTCTAACTAGATTTGTTTCTTTTCCTAACTCAGATCGATATCGTGCGATTGTGGATATTCGATTTGAGGTTCGTGATTGCGATTATGGAAAAGGAATAATCATCAGATTTGATGATCCGTTTGTTCTCAATTGAAAATAAGGATTATGATTCAATTGAGATTAATCGTGAATTTGGTAATTTTTATAATTCTCTAAACAGATTTGTTTATTTTCCTAACTCAGATTGATATCGTGCGATTGTGGATATTCGATCTGAGGTTCGCGATTGCGATTATGGAAAAGGAATAATCATCAGATTTGATGATCCGATTGATCTCAATTGAAAAAAAAGGATTCTGATTCAATTGAGATTGATCGTGAATTTGGTAATTTTTATCCAATGAAGGACATCCTAGGAACCCTAACCTTAGGTTGGTTAATTTTTAATTGCTATTTTTATATTCTGTTTTTATTTTTAATTACTCAACCAAAATCCAAACCCCCATTTTTAATTTATGTTTCATAAGCGATTTTTACCAAAATAATTTCCTTGAGAGACGACTTAGGGTTTCCACTTTATTTCAAATTTCCTGAACCCTAAAAAAATATTTTTTAATTTGCGCGAGTTCGGCAGCTCGTGTCAGTAGCAGGTAGCGGTATTACCGCTATGGTGAAGTATTAATTCCACGTATATTATACTAACAGTCAATAAACAAGGCAATACCGCTTTTAGTATTAATGCTCAAACATAAGAAGTCACACAAAATCAAACACATAATTCCACAATCAATGTCAAATACAAGGAACATAAATGAAGGATCCAAAATTAACACAACTGAACAATAAGATTGTCAAATAGCCAAGTACAAGAAGTGAACTAATAAAGAAAATCATCATCATCTTCGGATTCTCCATCAAATTCCAACATGAGAGTGGTGTAGCGGGGTAGCGGGTGTAGCGGGTAGAGGTATTGCTGCTACACTACACCGTTACGGCCAATGTCGTGTAGTGTCGCGGTTTGTAGCAGATCAACCTACAAGCTAATTCATTTTCAAGACATGTCATAATTAATACTAGATGTTAAGCTGTTCAAAACGGCATATGCATGCCCAGAATCATGATAAAGATAACTAAATAGTAATGGGTAAAGTGTGTGTCATTTTAAAGGATGTAAAGTTGTCTCATTTTAAGAGAGAGAAAGAGATAGATAAAAGAGGAGAGAGAGTTGACAAAAAAAATAAAGGTGTGAGTCCCTCCTCTTTGTGAGAGTGAAAGAATGTAAGTTGTGTCATTTAAAAGGATAAACACTTTCCCCAATAATAATAGGGAAAATATTTTCTCCTTTTAAAAGAGAAAAAATTTCTCATGTCAGTTACTCATAGCATAAGTGGATCCCATCTTGAATTTTTTTCTCTCCACTATTTTATAGGCCCCACTTATGTTGTTATTAAATTTAAGCTTATTAATGACTAAAAACATATATATATGTTGTTATTATTACGTGTTATATATATTTGAACTATGCAAAAAAAAAAATTCATATTACGTTTTGACACTACGTTTGAACTGTTTCTACGTTTCGACACTACGTTTGAACCGTTTCGGCTCAAAATCCGTTTCAACTACCGTTTTGACTCGATTTTGGTCATAAAAATGTTGACACGGTCTGTTTTTACGTTTCAACACTATGTTTTAACAACACTGGCCATGGCGAGCCATCCTCCAATCAAAACCCTCACAGATGACTTAAACAAGGGTGCTTTCCCAAGAACAACACCCAACCCTCCAAAAACCATGAAAGCAAGGCTCACAACAGCCACCACCACTCCCAACCTCACCTTATAATCTTTTATAAACGCCGCCCCAAGAAGCGGCACCGCCGCACCGACAGCAAAGGCAAGGGAGGAGGCTAGGGCAGCGTAATAGGGGTTAGGCAAATTCTGTTTGTGATCAGTGTTTCCTTCTCTTTTCATCTGAGAAAGCTCAATATCATACTATGCATAAACGGAAACAAACTCTCCAATGGCCATGCTGCATGCACCAGCAACCAAGCCTGCAATACCAGTAAGAAGCATGGTCTTAGAATCCTTACGGACAGCACCAACACCCATCATGAGCGATGCTGTTGAGAGCAAACCATCATTTGCACCCAAAACAGCAGCTCTAAGCCACTGTGCTCTCTTTGCATAGTCAAAAACCTCCACCACTTGATCTCTTTGTTGTTCCACATCGAAGTTGGTGATTTTCGAAGGGTTTTCTTCTATGTGTCTTGGTTGAATGTTTGCCATGGATATCTTGAAAGATAAAAAGTAAAAGAGGTTATTAAGAGAAGGAACTTAAGAGTTGAGATATATAACAAGTGTGGAGGACACACGCCATAGATAAAAGTATATATATAGATGGAAAGACAAGTGGGAAGAGGATATGGTAAGTGGGCGCCATTTAGGATAGGTGACACTCAAATTGAATCTAATGTGTTCACACTTGTGAAGAAATTGTCTTAATTAGCATTGCCCTTAAAATCTCGATTTATTACTACAATTTTATGTTTTTACGGTTTTTTTTCTTCATTAAAACGATTTTGCTAATATTCTAAACGCTTTTACGTTTTTATGATTTTTTACGGTTTTTTACGTTACGATTTTACGTTTTACGATTTCTTAATCTCCTTTCGATCTCACCTAAGATCTCGATTTTAACAACATTTGTTGCTACCATAATCTATTTTTTTGCATGATCGTAATCTCAAACCACCTGTAAAGTAAATATGAAAAAAAAACGTAAGTATAGTATAATATCATTTTTAAAATAGTGCATTAATAAAATAGTAAATGCATGGTTTAGTTTATGGGTTTATTTTTTCTGATGTTACTTTAGATAACTTTATCTAATGTTCATCAAAACGACGTCGTTTTGGGACGGAAATCATGATATTTTTATAATTTTAATTTATTTCATCGAAACAACGTCGTTTTGGGGTTGAAAAATTAAAAAATTAGAGTGATAAAGACTATTATAACGCACTGGTCGTAGATCTATTGGGATTCAGGGAATTAGAAAGGGAGGTAGAGAGAGAGAAAGAAGAGATTGTAGAGAGAAGAATTATTCAGAATTTTCATAATCATATTTATTGGTCTTAGGTCACTATATATAAACGGAAACAATTTGGTCTTAGGTCATAATTTATTTCATCGAAACAACGTCGTTTTGGGGTTGAAAAATTAAAAAATTAGAGTGATAAAGACTATTATAACGCACTGGTCGTAGATTTTCATAATCATTTTCATAATCATATTTATTGGTCTTAGGTCACTATATATAAACGGAAACAATAATTCAGGTATTTTGGGATCTGGACCAGGCTCTACGTCCAAATCCAATAAATAGTGACCTAAGACCAAATTGTTTCCGTTTACATATAGTGACCTAAGACCAATGAATATGATTATGAAAAATCTGAATAATTCTTCTCTCTACAATCTCTTCTTTCACTCTCTCTCTCTACCTCCTTTTCTAATTCCCTGAATCCCAATAGATCTACGACCAGTGCGTTATAATAGTCTTTATCACTCTAATTTTTTAATTTTTTAACCCAAAATGACGTTGTTTCGATGAAATAAATTAAAATTATAAAAATATTATGATTTCCATCTCAAAACGACGTCGTTTTGATGAACATTAGATAAAGTTATCTAAAGTAACATCACAAAAAACAAACCCATAAACTAAACCATGCATTTATTATTTTATTAATGCACTATTTTAAAAATGATATTATACTATACTTACGTTTCTTTTTTCATATTTACTTTACAGGTGGTTTGAGATTATGATCATGCAAAAAAATAGATTATGGTAGTAACAAATGTTGTTAAAATCGAGATCTTAAGTGAGATTGAAAGGAGATTAAGAAATCATAAAATCGTAACGTAAAAAAACCGTAAAAAATCATAAAAACATAAAAGCGTTTAGAATATTAGCAAAATCGTTTTAATGAAAAAAAATATCATAAAAACATAAAATCGTAGTAATAAATCGAGATTTTAACGGCAATGCTAATTAAGACAATTTCTTCACAAGTGTGAATGCATTAGATTCCAATCAATTTGAGTGTCACCTATCCTAAATGGCGCCCACTTACCATATTCTCTTCCCACTTGTCTTTCCACCTATATATACTTTTATCTATGGCGTGTGTGCTCCACACTTGTTATATATCTCAACTCTTAAGTTCCTTCTCTTAATAACCTCTTTTACTTTTTATCTTTCAAGATATCCATGGCAAACATTCAACCAAGCCACATAGAAAAAAACCCTTCGAAAATCACCAACTTCGATGTGGAACAACAAAGAGATCGAGTGGTGGAGGTTTTTGACTATGCAAAGAGAGCACAGTGGCTTAGAGCTGCTGTTTTGGGTGCAAATGATGGTTTGCTCTCAACAACATCGCTCATGATGGGTGTTGGTGCTGTCCGTAAGGATTCTAAGACCATGCTTCTTACTGGTATTGCAGGTTTGGTTGCTGGTGCATGCAGCATGGCCATTGGAGAGTTTGTTTCCGTTTATGCACAGTATGATATTGAGCTTTCTCAGATGAAAAGAGAAGGAAACACTGATAACAAAGAGAATTTGCCTAACCCCTATTACGCTGCCCTAGCCTCCTCCCTTGCCTTTGCTGTCGGTGCGGCGGTGCCGTTTCTTGGGGCAGCGTTTATAAAAGATTATAAGGTGAGGTTGGGAGTGGTGGTGGTTGTGTTGTGAGCCTTGCTTTCATTGTTTTTGGAGGTTTGGGTGCTGTTCTTGGGAAAGCACCCTTGTTTAAGTCATCTTTGAGGGTTTTGATTGGAGGATGGCTCGCCATGGCCAGTGTTGTTAAAACGTAGTGTCGAAACGTAAAAACGGACCGTGTCTACGTTTTTATGACCAAAATCGAGTCAAAACGGTAGTTGAAACGGATTTTGAGCCGAAACGGTTCAAACGTAGTGTCGAAACGTAGAAACAGTTCAAACGTAGTGTCGACGTAATATAAATTTTTGTTACATAGTTCAAATATATATAACACGTAATAATAACAATATATATATATATATATATATATATATATGTTTTTAGTCATTAATTAGCTTAAATTTAATAACTTATATAATTAATACATTAAAATTATTCTATATAAATTAAAACAAAGATTAAAATTGACATTCTTATAAATTAAACATGTTTGTGGGTTTTGATTTTATATATGTTGGATATATATTTTATTTTTAATACGTTAGTAAACTCATACGTTTCGTTTACGTCTTGCGATTTTACGTTTTTTCTCATCCCTACCATCTTTACATAGACTCTACGTTTTAACAACATTGGCCATGGCAGTTACTTTTGGCTTAACCAAGCTTGTAGATCATTTTGGAGTTTAATCCATATATGACTATGTTCTCCAATTAACACATTTTTCTTTTTTGTCTCTTCCCAGTTAGATCTGTTTTTAATTTGTTGATGCATTTTTTTTTGTTACATAGTTTGATGTTTGTTTTATGAATTATATGTTAATGTGGTCTCAAGCTGTACCAAATCTAAAGTGATAATAATTTAGTATGGTTTTTGAATATTTGGACTACTGTTTTTCAACAGTTAATAGTGCCTCTGATTCATAATCCTTAATTGGCTTACATATATGTTAGACCCATGGTATCAGGAAATGGGTCTTATGGTGTCACTAAACCAATTAAGTTGGATGCAAAGGTGCTGCCAATGACTGGAATCTGGCGTTGTAAGCCTGACATGTTAAAGCATGATCAGCTTCAGCAGGATATGGAAGATTTCTTATTTAAAATGCTTGGAGATGGCTTTCAGCTTGACAGAAATATGATACGAGAAGTTCTTGGTATATAACTAACTCACAAACATTTTGCTGTTGAAATAATATTGAAGTTGCTTTTCTCTCTCTTTTGTTGACATTCCTTAATTTTTTTGATTTACAACCTCCTTTCTATAAATATTGTAGGGAACTCCGTGTCATCTGTTTTTGGTCAATTCAATGCAGAAAACTCAAATTGTTCTTACCTCCTTTTTTTTTTTTTTATTCAACTAATCCCATACTAGACATTGTTTGCAACTGATATTTCATTTTCTTCTTTGTATGATTTCATATAATGCTTAGCTAACCATTTCTAAGAAAACTTCATCATATATTACTCAACTGAAAGTACTAGTTTTACAAAATGTACATCACAATTCTTTATATTATTACCGGAAAAGGAGAATTTTTCTCATGTTAGTGACTCATAACATAAGTGGGGCTTATAAAATAGTGGAGAAAAAAAAATTCAAGATGGGACCCACTTATGCTATGAGTCACTGAATGAGAAAAATTTTCTCCTTTAAAAGGAGAAAATGTTTTCCCTATTATTATTGGGGAAAGTGTTTATCCTTTTAAATGACACAACTTACATCCTTTCACTCTCACAAAGATGTGGGACCCACACCTTTATTTTTTTTGTCAACTCTCTCATCTTTTATCTATCTCTTTCTCTCTCTTAAAATGACACAACTTTACATCCTTTAAAATAACACACACTTTACCCATTATTATTTACTTATCTTTATCATGATTATTCTGGGCATGCATATGCCGTTTTGAACAGCTTAACATCTAGTATTAATTATGACATGTCTTGAAAATAAATTAGCTTGTAGGTTGATCTGATGCAAGTCTTGAATGCTTTCTTCCCTGGCTTGACTCAACCAATTTAACACTCAATTTTCTATCTTGGGTGCCATTCTGTTCGTGTATAAATGAATCTGATTTTACTTTCTGTTGTCAATTCTTACTATTATTTACTATTATTGACATCTAATGTGTATTATTATTTATTAATTTCATGACTGAGACAAGTAATGCACAAGCTGAACTATATAATAATTTATTATTAACATTATTTCTTTAGTTTGTATAAACAGCTGACCTGATTTTATTGCCAACATGCAGATATTTGTGGGTATGATATGCAAAAGGTACACAAAAATTGTCTTGTGCTGCCATTGATGATGCTTTATGCTTTTGTTTCCCTTTCTGGGGTTCATATAAAAATCTACTATATATGTTTTTTTTTTTTGCACCTATAATCTCATTTAGGGTTCAAACATAGTAAGTCTGACAATATATCATCTTTCACTTATTTTGTCTGGGTTATCCAAGTTCTACCTCAATCTTCTGATTTTCTAGTGAAATGACATACTTTATTTTCTGTTCATACTACCCAATTTCCATTTTTCTATTGTCATTTCTAATTTGCATGTCATCATTGTTGTGCGATAAGAAATAGCACTTGTTTCCTATGCCTAATAAATATATATTGAAATTATCCAGAGCTTGGAAAAACTACTAGATCAATCAATTGTGGCTTTGGACAAAAGGACAGCTGATGTTGGTGATTCAGCTGGGATGGTAAGTATGAATGCCCACTGATCAACCCCTGGTTCATCAGGTTTTTCAGCATAAATTAGGATCAATTTGTGTGAATAATTGGATGAAAAGGAGATTAATATCTTAGAAATCCCTCAAGTGCAAGTTCTGTGAAAATTTTTGGCAGTGAAAATTCACACTGTCTTGTAGGGAAAGGAAGCCCAAAAAGCATCAAAAGAAGGAAGAAAATTTTGGAGAAAATGAGATTGCCCAAGTGTTGAGCGGTAAAACGGCCACTAGGATTACTTGTCTATTTTCATTACATCTATTTGCAGATATTATAGTTTGTAAATATTAAAATTCCTTTGCTATGAGTCACGAGTGCAAAGATTTGGGATTAAATTCTGCCTTCAACATGTAGGAAAGATTTTAGGAATGGGAGAGGGTTACCTCCTGTCGTGAAAGTTGTTAGCTGCATTCCAGTCTTTCTTTTGAATGTTGTCTTGAATTATTTCTTTAACCATTTGTTTACAAGGAGCACATAATGTTTTGTGAAGAATATATTTGTTACTAAGCACAAATATATTTGTTACTAAAAAAGACCCCTAGATGCTCCTATAAGAAAAAGTTTGTTACTAAGAGCTTGACACAAAGAAAGAAAAAGGTTGACCGAAACTTACTTTGGACAAAATAGTAAAACAAGATTTAATGAAGTGGTAAATAGATAGGAAGAAGGTGTGTCTTAGGACGGACTAGCACTGTGGAGGGGTAGACGTGTTTTTCTTCGTTCTAGGCACCTAGGTGGTCCTTTTTTATTCCCTTCATTTCTTTCTTTCTTTATTTAATTATTTTCTTCTCTAATTTATTTTTCCTTTTATATATCTATTATTATTTTTACTATTTTGTTCCTCTTATTTGTTTTTCTATCTTATCTATCTTTGTTTTTATTCTTTTTTTATTTTCCCCCCTTTCTTTTCTGTCAATTTTTTCTTGATTTCTTTTTTTATTTTATTTTTGGGTTCATTTGTCAACCCTTCTTTTTTTTTGGTAGATACCTGGGCATAGCCCCACGAAAAACAAAACAGAACTAAAAACAGAAATTACAGCTAGGAAAAACAGAAAACACCAGAAACTAAAACAGGATCTAAAAAACAAAAACAACAAAACTAGCAGCAAACTAACAGCTTCCCGGATCGAGAATATCCGCAATAAGGAGATTAATCAGCTCCTTAAGAGGGGATGAGATGACAGAGAAACCAAATGGATCATCCAATGCTTTATTTGCTATCCAACCTGCACAGTAGTTGCAAGATCTTGAGATGTGCTTCAAAGTGACAGACCACTCCCTATGTCGGACAACTCGAATCTTAGATACCAAAGTTATCTTTTGAGTCTCATTACCAACCATGGGAAGACAGCCAATGGCTTGAACAGAATCAGATTCTAGAGCAATTTCCCTCCAACCAGTTTTCCAATCAAATTCCAACCCATGTAATATTGCCCATAATTCAGCTTGCAAAGAGGAACATGAACCAATAAAAACAGAAAAACCACCAACCCAATTCCCTTCCCAATCCCTCAATAAACCCCCACACGCAGCTCTCTCAGCAGTAGCAGCACCATCAACATTTAATTACAACCTTGAGTTGGAGTTGTCCAAGCAGTGGGGGTCCTGAAAGGGGAATTTGAGAGGGCATGCTGATGGAATTTTTGTTAGGAATGTGGCTTCCATACTCAAGGGGGGTGAATTGAGTATTACAATATTTTCGCAAAAGCCCCTTCTAGTTTTTAAATAATCATTTCAAGCACACTTTGACATATGAAAAGCTAATCAATGCATTCAAATAATCCATAACATATAATGTATCACAATTGTAGAACTTATACTAGCATATACAACATATCAAAGAAACAATTAAAGCGCTAGAAATAAAGAGTTTAGAATTTAGAGAATTGCAAACACTATATATCCTGGTTCGGTCACCACCACTTGTGACCTACGTCCAGACTGAATCCGCTCGATCAACTTTTTCACTAATGGTCAAGCTTCACGGGTGCTTGAAAAACCTTTACAATCTTCCAAGACTTCGGGCTCTTGATGTCTTACAATTTTTCACTCCAAATTTACTGAGGAATTTGGTGACCTTTCAAACAATGGGTCTCACAACCCTTTCAACTCAAGAATACAAGAAGAGAAATATTTGGAAATGAATATACACTCTCAAAGTGTGGATATACAACTTGAAGCACTATGGGTATATGGATTTTCAAGATATGAGCTCAAATATATTTGATCTTTGAAATATATGAAAGAATATGCAAGTGATAATGTAGAAGCTCTCAAAGTATGCTTAATGTGTGTAGAAATAATGCTCTTATGTTTTTGAGTCATTGGGAATGCATATATAGTGTTTCTAAAAACTAGCCGTTTATAGCCGTTGAAAAACTAGTCGTTGGAAAACTAGCCGTTGGAAAACTAGTCGTTTATAGCTGTTAGAAAACTAGCTGTTATAACCGTTGGGATCTCATTTGAAAAACTAGCCATTTTATAGCCGTTGAGATCTCATTTGAAAAATTAGCTGTTTTATAGCCTTTGAGATCTGTCGCAGTGGTAATTGATTCCCAACTTGACAGCAAGAACATTGTTTTGTATTTTGGCTATAATTTGAGTTATATTTGTCGGATTAATGTGATCTTGGGTAAAGTCCAAATTCGACTACTATACATTATAATAATAGTAATCACCATATAATATATACCATATCATTTATCCATTATTTGAATTAATATTATAAATTTATCAAACTCGTATCATTCATCCAACTTATATCATTAAATAGTTATACCATAAATAATTTTGTAATCAACCCTATCAATTTCTAGATGTCAAAATAATTTAAAATATCCTAAATATTACATATAGCATATTCCAATTGAAACTATCCTAAATTTCCTAAGGATTAAGATTTCATACAACATATTTTAAATAAAAAAATCCTAGAATTTTTGAAGCATTGAACTCACATCAAACAAATTTTATATAAAGTTAACCTATGACTCTCTAGGGATTAATATTACATCATAATAAATTTTATATCAAGCAATCATATGACTCCAGGGATTAGGATTACTATTAATTAATAACAATCACACATAATTATAAATCATATATTTGGAAAATTTTCTTTAAAGAGTATCACAATTTTAAATCATAAATCTCATGATCATGATCATGAAGTAATTGTCAACGGTAATTACTTTGGATGTATTTTTTTCATTTAGATGTATTTTTAAACATCATATATATTATATTCCAAAAAAAAATCATATATGTTTATATACATATATATAATTAAATGAAAAAGACCAATGTATTTATTCTGACATGTTAATTGAATTTTTTATATGAAAATTATACATAGTTTTTCTTTTTTTTTAAATAATTTTTTACTCTATTTTAATCACATTTTGATAATTTTTCCTTAAAGATATCATATACTATACCCACAAATTTTACTTACTATGCAATCTCATTTTTATAAAATAGATTATTAATCTTATAGCTAATATTATTAGTATAAAAAATAGGAAACAAAAACTAAAGAATTTAAATTAAATGAAATTAAAATATTATTTAAATATCCTTTTGTTTGGTTTAAGAGGGGATTCACTACATGGGTGGGATTTGGGAAAGGAAGGTTCTCAGAAGTCCATGAGGAGGAAATAAAGTGCATTGAATTTGGAGCATACAGATTTGAAATTGCATATTCACATTACTTTTTTCTCGATTCAAATAGAATTGATTCACAAAGACTTATTCAATACTATCGTTATCGTTAAAGGTTGCAAGACTAAGATTAAAAGAAAATATTTATTAAACATATAACTGAATAACATTTTAGAGCATTTTAAAAATGTTTGCCTTCTTGAGCTAGCTGTTGTTAACCCATCTGATGATATTGTTAATCTCAATATTAACCATTCCACTTTTTTTACAAGAGACGGATGGAATGTCCCTTATCTTAATAATCATTTTGATGATGGTACTGTGAACCGTATTATGGCAATCCCCCATCCGGATTTTGAAGCTGAGGAGGACTATGTGTGCTGGAGAAATTACCTACCTGGTCAATCTATTGTTAAAGCTGCATATAATAATCTAACCAGCCCAAATTCTTATTCTGGTGTTAGCTGTTGGGACTGGATCTGGTCTTGGAAAGGAGTAGAAAGAGTCAAATATCTTTTATGGAGGATGCTTCATGGTAGGATGCTTACAAAGGAGTATATCAGCAAATGGAGTGACAGCTCCAATACCTGCCCTTCCTGTTCTAGTCTGGTGGAAACTAATCTTCATGTATTTAGAGATTGCTTCAAAGCTAGAAAGGTATGATCTATCTTTTGGGTCCAGTCTTTACCTTCAGAGTTTTTCAGCATAACCTGCTTCGAGGAGTGAATTATCCTTAATTTGAATTACAAGTTTCCGAAGGCTGATGTCTGGAGGGATTATTTTTTTACTGCCTGTAACTTTTTATGGCATTGGAGAAATAAAGAGTTTCATGATGATTCTGCTAAGAGACCAGAAGATCCTTCCCCAAGCTTGGCTGAATCAGTAAAAGAGTTAGGTTGTTTGAGTAGGAAAAAGTCTCATCTTTTTGGCCTGGCTAGTCACCCTGTCAGATCCCCTGCGGTTTGGAAAGCCCCTTCTCAAGGTGTTCTGAAATTAAATGTTGATGGTGCGGCTACCTCTGAGAGAGCTGCTTGTGGTGGTTTATCAAGAGACTGGGAAGGTAAGTGTAAGAACCCGCACCGCTAATTAAGGTAATTAGTAAGTTAATTATGCTAATTAGGAAATAATTCCATAATTGACCCTAATAATTATTAATGGGCTTAGATAATTATATTGAGTAAGTAAAAATGCTGAAAGTCGCTTTTCGGAAGAAAAGCGCAGATACCGGTTCTGCTACTCGGTATAAATGCGTACCGGAAAAGTATCCCGGAAAATTATAACGAATACATGATAATTACTAGAATATTATGTAGGACATGTAAAACGAGTTTCAAGTCAAAATGACGTAATCTGATGCCAGAACTGATACTGGCTATGGAAAAGCGCGTACCGGAAAGGTGCTCCGAAAAATAAAATAAAAATATGACAAATCTTAGAAAAATGCGTAGGTCTAGAATCCGAAGTTTGGGATCAATATCTTTTACTTTGCGATTAAGGCTAATACTGCGCGTGTGTAGCCTTGTGCCTATAAATAGACATTTTGGCACACAACCCTAGACATGCTTATTTTTCCTACGTGGGTTTTGGGTGGCTGCAGCTTGCCTCCCTTCTTCCTCCCTTCATCCTTGGCCTTTTGGCTTGAAAGTTGCCACCTTTAGCTTAATCCTTCCTCTTTCACCATGGAAACACTTGAGTGAGTGCATTGTAAGGGGTTTGTGATCTTGTTTTCTGAGGGTGCTGCTGTGGAGGGTATGTTTGAGGGCTGTGGTGTTGTCTCCTTGGTTATGAACCATTGTTCATACCATTAGAGGTTGCAAGAAGCCTCCTTTGGTGCCAAGAACCAACCTTTGGTGTGGCATTTTCGTGTCCTTGGGTGTGCTGGACTTGAGTGCAGTGTTAAGAGCTCCAAAGTCACCTTGAACTACTGACCAAGCTTTGGGGTAAGTCACCTTAACTTGATCATGTGTTTTTATGGCTTAAAGGTGGTATCTTGGTATGTTAATGAGTTTAACATGTAACCAACACATAAGTGAACCTAAAATGAACTAAAGATGCATGCTTTAACGTGTACATGTGTTAAAAGTTGGACCTTTGGGATGGATATTCACGAAATGCAGAAACTGCATTCTGTCGTGAGATATCCGGATATTCGTCGAACAGATATCCGGATATCAGTATCCGGATATGGTATCCGGATATTGATATCCGGATATGGGATCTGGGTATCCGGATATGACATATCCGGATATGTCCAGTGTGATATCCGGATATGACATATCCGGATATGCCCCTTCTGATATCCGGATATCCTGGGTTCTGCGCAGACAGTAGCTGTTCTGTATGAACAGTAAGCTATTGGGTGTGTGTGGACCCTAGTTTAAGGAAGTTGAACTTCTGTAATAAATGGACTAAGTCAGAATCATACGATCAAGGGCTTATGGCTTTGTTGGGAGCCTTGAGACGTAAAACGTAAAAGAAAGGCGTGGTCTTTAAGTTGTATGCATGTTGTGCATTAATATTGACATGTTAAATGGTCCATATCAGATTGTGACACTGCTGTTTGTGGACTTGTGAGTGGTTGGACTCTTGGCTTGGATAGCTAGCTTGCAAGGTAAGCTTTCGTGTCCTCGGTTTAGCCATTTTGATGTTCCACCATGTCCCATGGGGATGGGTTTATGCATGCTGTGTTACATGCTTTGATTATTTTGGAAATGCTGTTGAGCTGTTTATATGTAATGAGCTATTATGATATGCATGTGGTGTCCACCTAGACGGCAATCCTGAGTATGTAGTACATACAAGATGGAGAAGCATGTGGGTGAGGTGCAGGTAGTATCCATGTACTCATGTAGGCATAGACGTATTCCTACATTTCTCTGGCCAGTAGATTTGAAAGCACACATGACATGATTAATTGCTGCATCGCATGATTTTGGAACTTATACTGTAATACTGTTTTAGAACTTATATTACACATGTAAGTGAGCTTGGGGTGGAGACTCCTTGAGGACCCTTTGTCTTACTGAGATTTCTTGTTAGAGATCTCACCCCACGTTTGGGGACGCTTATTTCAGGGTCAGGTAATGTTGAGGGCTCAGGTGGCAGGAGGCCAGAGTTGAGCTGATATTCTGATATGCTGTCTTGCTGGATTTGCTGTTATGTTTTCCGTTTTTATTATGCTAATTATGTTGAGACTGTTGATTGGGCATTGTTGCCTTATTTGGTGAGCATGGGGTTTGTCCATGCCACATGATTGTGTTATTGTCCTTTTATTTTAATGTTGTAATTAAAGTATCAGGATTTTGACCCAGGCTACTTGTGTAGACCTGTGGCTTTAGATACTCACATTATATTTATGTACGAGGTATTCAGTTAGTTGTCTTGCAATTTACATACAGGCAGTATTTTTATGAAAATGATTAAGTAATCAAGTTGGTTAAGTTAATGACGTCATAATTGAATTAAAGAAAAAGTTATTCCGCATTTTAATTAAGCGTGGCTTAATACGATAGTGTGTTAACAATCCGGGTTAACACGGGCTGTTACAGTAAGTGAGTTGGTGGTTTTTCTGTTTTTATTGGATCTTGTTCCCCCTTGCATGCTGAATTATGGGCAATTCTATATGGTTTGGATTTTGCTTGGAACTCTGGATGGAGGGAAGTTGTTCTTGAATCTGATTCGCTTCAAGCCATTGGCTTTCTTACCAAGGTTGGTAATGAGACTCGAAAGTTACCATTGGTGACTAAGATTCAAGTAGCTTTGTTTAGGAAGTGGTCTGTTTCTTTGAAGCATATCTCTAGATCCTGCAACTGCTGTGCAGATTGGATAGCAAAGCATGCTTTACATGATTCTTTTGGATTTACTGTTATCCCCTCTCCTCAGAGGGAGCTGGTCAATCTTCTTGCTGCAGATTTGTTGGATCCAGGCAACTCCTAGTAGGCTGGTTTTTGTTCTGTTTTGTGTCTTTCTTTTCCTAGTTTGTAGCTGCTGTTTTTGCTGTTTCTGATCTTTTGTTTTCTGTTCTTTGTGTTGCTGTTGTCGTGGAGCTTTTTGTCCCATGCACTTACCAAAAAAAAAACAAAAAATGTTTGCTTTATAATAATTATATATCTTTAATTTATCAAAAATAAATAAAATTTAGCTACTATTTTAAAAAGATAAAACAATAAAGGTTAAAAAGATAAAGAAAAGTATAAAAATAAAAATAATTATATAATGAAAAATTTTAAATTTAAAAATTATTATGTCACAGTGAAGATGAAAGAAATTTTATATTGTAAATAAATAGATAAATAATATGTGCTAATGCTATCGTGATTATTACTTGGTGAAGAAGTTAGGACAGTTTCAAAAAATTGAAAGTCCCGATAGCAAAGCGAGTTGTACAAGAAAAATAACAAAAAAAATTAAAAAAGTTAGAGTGAAACAATGGACAAATCCATTAAAAGTCGTAGAATTCTCCATAACTACGGTCAGTTGTGTCAGTCATGGTCACGTTTATCAAGAATGGAAATCAAATCTTGCTGTCTCTGGACGGGTTAAGGGGAAATTTCTAAGATACTTCGGTGAGACACATGAATTAAAATCGGAGAATGCATTCATATATGAGAAAAGAGAGTATCAGACATATAAATATATATATATATATATGGGACAGGATATTCTTACACCGGTGTAATAATTAGAAGTCTTACACTCAATCTTGACCATTGATCTACTTGTATCTAATGGCTCACATTACTAAAAAATTTGAGCCCTTAGATATAAGTGGGATCAATGGACAAGATTGAGAGTGTAACTTACACTGGTGTAAAATGATCCTGACCCTATATATATATATATATATATATATATATATATATATATATATATATATATATATATATATTTTTTTTTTTTACTTACACCAGTGTAAGAAAAAAAAACTTACACCAAATCTTAACCGTTGATTTCCGTGCATTTAGTGGTTGAGATTTTTTGGGAATTAAAAATTAATTAATGAGTGAGACCTAATAAATCTCAACCGTTAGATGCAGA
The DNA here is from genome assembly GCA_032173675.1 of Gastrolobium villosum. Taxonomy (NCBI): domain Eukaryota; kingdom Viridiplantae; phylum Streptophyta; class Magnoliopsida; order Fabales; family Fabaceae; genus Gastrolobium; species Gastrolobium villosum. The sequence goes on along the minus strand of JAVKPL010012955.1, from coordinate 290,011 downwards.
GAATTAATGGTTAAGATTTGGTGTAAGACTTATAATTCTTACACCAGTGTAAGATGATCCTGCCCCTATTTTTTTATGATCGGAAAAGGAGAGGATTTATAATGGACAGGAATCATCATTTTTAGGTGGTCTCTTAGTGTAAATGAGGGGTAAAATTGGGAAAAAGAAAAAATAACAGGGGTAAAAAGGAAAAGAAAAAATTAATGTTGTGAGAAGGAGCACCAAATCATTGGGTGGTTCTGGAGCACATTAAATATTTCCCCTGAAAAGTAAACAGATATAGAGGGCGAAAAATATGGCAACAGAATCTCCATTCATGAGGATGAAAAATTGCTCATAATATCATATTAGAAGATAAAAAAGAGAAAAGGGAAAAAATTGATTTCATTTGATTGAGTGATTTCATTTGTACTAGAAAAGAAATATAAAGATAGGTTTATTATTTATCATTTAATACGACCACAAATTTTTTTCTATACACACAATATTTTGTGGGACCCGCAGCAAAAAAAAAAATCAGCACGCAAAACGAATCTCTATAACATAACACAATCACTTTTCCTATAACACAACACTTATAAAACCTTATAAAGATCTAGAATATCTCAATTAAAAATGCAGATATGGGATATGGAACATTTATATGTTATATCAATCAATTAAAAATGCAGCTCGGTTAAATCATTTATATCTCCAAAAGAGAGAATTTTTTTATTCGTATGTTATTTTTTGAGTCAAAGTCTCACGTACAATCATTACATTAAAAATGCACCGAGTCTAAGAAGGGCGGCTGCCCCTTCAAATTTTAAGAAGTTTTTACTTACGAATATCATTTATATTTTTTTTAATTACACAGATATTCTTTAGAAGAAATATAATATAAAATTATTATTTCTCATTGTTATAACTTAAGAGATAGAATTTATCAGCTATATATACATAAAAATATATAAGGACCTATATTTTTCTTTTTCTTATCTTTAAATGACTCTGCACATTATACCACTCATTTTTATATGTAGGTAGAACATAACACGTTGATCTCATACTATATTTATAATTTCGCCCTATAAAAAAGGTACGTGAATCAATATCAATGTAGGTGTGAAAAGAACAAGGGAAGGAAGAAAATAAAAAATATATACAATAAAAGTCCAAGCTTTGTTATTTAGTTATTAAAAGCATTCAAAGATACACATTTTAAATTCATTATCCTTGTTTGGTAAACGTCATGGCGGCTTCGAGCATCTTCAACTCCAATGTTGCTATATAAATCTTCGGTTCAAGGTTAACACTTGAACCATCGTTTAGTAGTTGAAATCGTGCTATAGTTCACACTGTTACTAGTTACTCCTTTCTATTGTCTAAGCCCAACTGTTTCAGGTACACTCCTTCATTTTCCACTTCATAAAAGGGAACTTTTGGATGCAGATCAAAATTTTGTTTGTTCATGAATTTTGTCTTCTTCTCAGTATTATTATCACTATTATGTTTTCATACAAAAAAGAAACAATTTATGGCTTTTACAGATTAGCCATACCTTAAACTTCGAGTGGTGTCCTTATTAACCATCATTTTTGTGTTAATATAATGACATCATTGACATGATAAAACGCTCTATTTTTCGTGCTCTTGCCACGGTTAAGCGATCGTCTTCTGATAATTCGTCCAACACAAAGATAGCTTATAATGTCCTGAAGTTCCTTGTAACGTTGTAAAGTTTGTTTAACCTTTTGCGCAGTTTTCATAATGTTCTTAGTTTTCTCCTTTGTTAGTGAATTTATCGTTGGAGATCATCTTTTGTACATCTGTAGTAGATACATCTATCATTCAACAAGTGACATTTGGATAAAAATATATTTTTCTCTTTTCATACAAGTATGACAGTCATTTCTCAATTTTTATTCGACAGATACACTGAGTGAATGGTACAATAGTAGTACCATAGATATTTCCTTATTGTTGGCATTGCTGAAGTCAATAATTGCTTTTAATTCATGATTACTAATAAAGATTATGCTAACAGATCAACATGAGTTTTTTACCTCAAGCTAGGGTGTTCTTATGGGCAATACTACTACTTTTGGTGTCAAGCACAACATGCTCAATAGCTGCTTTTGTGAAGAAAGAAAACAACATCAAATCAGCTGTTTTTCTATCCCCCAAGTTTGATCTAGGTCATGGATCAGTTGCCAATAAATATTATTATGATGTTGAGTTTCCAAGAGGTCATATAGCTCTCAAGAGTTTCAATGCTGAAGTAGTTGATGAAGCAGGGAACCCTATACCTCTTTCAGAAACTTATCTCCACCATTGGCTTGTTGTAAGATACCGTCAACCTAAAAATGTGACAAACAATAGCCAATCAGGTATTGTTACCATGAGAAACAGTGGCTTATGCCAAGGTGATCTTCTTGGACAGTATTATGGTCTTGGATCTGAAACAAGAGGAACAGCTACAGATATTCCAGATCCTTTTGGGATAGAAATAGGTAATCCTTCAGAAATTCCATTCGGGTATGAAGAGAAATGGTTTATCAATGTTCATGCCATTGATACAAGAGGTGTACAAGATAGGATGGGGTGCACTGAGTGTAGGTGTGATCTTTATAATATTACAAAGGATTCAAATGGCAAGCCCTTGAGTTCAGATTATAAAGGAGGGTTGGATTGTTGTCCTGATAATGCCCAATGCAGGTTAATGAAAGGCTATCAAGGCCCAAAGCGAAGCCTCTACCTGAGATACACAGTAAAGTGGGTAAATTGGGACAACTTTGTGGTGCCTCTTAAGATTTACATATTCGATGTGACTGATACTTTGAAGGTATCATCAAACAAGTCTAAAGGAATCAGTCCAGAGCACAATTGCCAGGTATTAGAGTAAAACAGTAACTATAGCCTGTTGAAAGTGGTTCAACCACTTTCCTGATCGGATGGGATTTGTTACTGCTGTTATAACAGCTTTCCTTTGTGATGTAACTTTCCCTCTCTTTGTAACCGCCACTTTCTGTTGTAACTATTTTATTATTTCTGTTGTAATCAGTTCGCTTGGCTCGATGCAAGCTTGATGGGCTCTCTGCTCTAAGTTGTACTATATAGATCTTGTGTGATCTATTTCTGTTGACTAATAACAAATACTGCATCTCTTTCTTCTTCGTCTGCAAGCTTTCTCCTTTCTCTTCTTTGTTCCTAAGCTTCGTTTATGGTATCAAAGCCTCAATCTTGGGGCCCTGATGCTCTCTTCATGCTCACATGGCTTCCGCAACTGATACCATCTCGTCTCCTTCTTCTCCCTCCTTTGCTTCCAAAGATTCAAGGTCTCCTATTTTCTTTAACACTCAACTGTCAGTGAAACTGACAAACAAGAACTTTCTTTTGTGGAAACAAATTGTTGAACCACCGATTATTGCTCATCAACTAGAGCACTTTCTTGTCAATCCTCTTGTTCCACTACGATTCTTGTCTGATGAAGATCGCTCAGCTGGAAAAATCAATCCTGCGTTTGTTGAGTGGGAGAAAACTGATAAAATGTTGCTCACTTGGCTTCAATCCACACTTTCAGAAGAAATTATCAACAAGATTCTTGGAGTTCGACAGTCTCATCAAGCCTGGGACAGGATTCATCGTTATTTTGATTCGGTGACCAAAGCTAAAGCTAATCAAGTAAGTTCTGAACTCAAAAATATCAAGAAAGGTGACAGAAGTATTGAAGAATACCTTGCTCGTGTAAAGGCACTTGGTGATACACTAATAGCAATAGGTGAACCGGTTACTGATAAAGAGTTGGTTAGGACTGTTCTTGAAGGTCTACCTGAAGAATATGGACCTTTTATCACTTACTTCAGAGGCAGAGACTCAAGTTGTTTTGATGATCTAGAGTCTCAGATCTTGGCTCAAGAAGCCATGCTTACAAAGTTTCAGTCACATGCTTTAAATCTCAGTTCTGTCAACATGGCTCATAGTTCTCAGTTACCTGCTGCTCCACGCATCTCAGATCCACAAGGTCCTTCAGTTCAGAATTTCCATGACCAAAGTAATGCTACCAGAAACTTTGTTCAGCAGCCAATCCGTGGTGGTTGGCGTGGAGGAAGATATACCAGAAATTATATGAACAGAGGTGGCAGAAATTTTGCTGGTGGAAGACCTTCTGTAGCCTGTCAACTATGCAAGAAAGTGGGTCATGAAGCTACAAACTGCTGGTGGAGATACAGTACTAGTTCCACTTCTTCATCCACCTCTTTGCATCCTCAAATGAACTCTTCTACTTTTCCCATGAATTTTCCAGCAAACTTTCCTGCTGCAGCCAATTTAACAGTTTCTCCTTTGCCACCTAATCTGAGTTGGAATATGCAGCCTTCTTCCTCTGGTGCACTTCGGCATATGCAACAACCAACTGGCTTTCCCAATGTGCAACAGTCTAATGGTCATCTTTCTCATATGCCACAGTCACAAGCTGGTCACTCTCGAACCTTTCCTGGTTCCTCAGATGCATCCATGGCATTGGATTGGTATCCTGATTCTGGAGCTTCTCATCATGTAACTGCTAACCCAGCGAATCTGTCACAAAGCAATCACTATGATGGTCCTGAACAGATTTATGTTGGTAATGGACAAGGTTTGGCTATTTCCTCTGTTGGTTCTAGTAGTTTTAATTCTCCTTTTTCTCCACATACATCACTGCACCTACACAATCTTCTTCTGGTTCCTAAAATCACTAAAAATCTCCTAAGTGTCAGCCAATTTGCTAAGGATAACAATGTTTATTTTGAATTTCATTCCTCTCATTGTGTTGTCAAATCTCAGGAGTCTCAGGAGGTCTTACTTGAAGGCTTCCTTGGGCATGATGGTCTCTACAAGTTCAAAGGACTTTCAACTTCTCCTTCTGCTTTTTCTTCGGGACAGATCTCTTGTAGTTCTAAGTCCTGTAATTCCTTTTCTTGTAATAATGCTGTAGTTGCTGATGTATCTAGGAATTATACTCTCTGGCATTCCAGATTAGGACATCCTCATCTTGATTCCTTAAAAAGGATTCTTTCTCATTGTAATATCTCATTGGGCAATAAATTGGTTCCTGATGTTTGTTCAGCATGTTGCATGGGCAAGTCTCACAGATTGCCCTCTTTACCTTCTACTACTACATATTCTGAACCTTTTCAACTAGTGGTTAGTGATTTGTGGGGACCTGCTCCCATTCCATCATCTCAAGGTTTCATGTATTATATAACCTTTGTGGATGTTGCAACACGTTTTACTTGGATTTATTTTCTCAAACAAAAGTCAGAGTCTCTACTTGTTTTTAAAAATTTTCACTCTCTCATCTCCACACAATTCAATCAAGTCATTAAATCGGTTCAAACTGATTGGGGTGGGGAATTTAGGCCTTTTACAAAGTTTTTAACTGAATTAGGAGTCAATCATCGCTTAATCTGTCCTCATACTCATCATCAAAATGGGTTGGTTGAGAGAAAACATAGACATATAGTTGACATGGGTCTCACTCTTCTTGCACATGCTTCACTTCCTTTGAAATACTGGGATCATGCCTTCCTTACAGCAGTGTACTTGATCAACAGACTCCCCACTGCAGCTTTACAGTTTCAAATTCCTTACTTTATGCTTCATAAATCTCTCCCTGACTTCCACTTCCTTAGAACATTTGGTTGTTCTTGCTTTCCACTTCTTCGACCCTATCACAAGCACAAATTTGATTTTAGATCTCATGAGTGTGTTTTTCTAGGTTACTCTCCAAGTCATAAAGGTTATAAATGCCTTAGTCCTAATGGCAAAATTTACATTTCTAAAGATGTTATCTTTGATGAGTTCAAGTTTCCCTTTCCCACTCTATTTTCCTCATCTCCCTCTACTGTTTCTAGTTCCCTAAATGAAACTTCTTATTCAAGTTCTATTCTGCCTCAACATTTTCTATCCACTCCCTCACCAAACTCCTCACAACTTTCACAACTACCTCCTCCTTTGCCTACTTCATCTTCTCATTTGCTGCCTCAGCCAAGTCCCCATCACCTTTTTCCCCTTTCTTCCAATTTCTCTTCACCTACTGCTATACCTTCTAGTCCTTGTCATCCTCTTGAGTCACGGATTTCTTCTTCACCTGCTCCTTCTCAGTCTATTTTACCTACTCCTTCCCCTTTATCTGCTACACCCTCCGTCTCACAGATACCTTTACCTACTTCTGTTGCACCTTCTGTCTCTCACTCTCCTTTACCACATCCTTTACCACATTCTGACTCTGCTGCAGTCACTTTCCCTCAGTCTGCTTCTCCTTTTTCTTCTTTGCCATCTAATCCACATCTTTCTCATCTTGGTTCTTCTCCTGGACCAGCAGTTAATACATCCTTAGATACATCAGCTTCTACTCATTCTTCTCCCTCTTTCTCCTCAGACAATACCACTCGGTTAGTCCCTTTATCACATGTTTATGATTCTTCTCCTGTTGTTTCCAAGTTGTCCACTTCTAGTTTTGAGTCTCCCTTGTCTGTATCTTCCTCTTCTTGTGCTCCCTCCTCTGGGTCTGATTACTGTCCTTCTAAATCCCTTAAGGCTTCTTCTCCCACACACACCATTCTCACTAGATCCAAAGGGGTTGTACCTTCCTTGTTTACTGCTCACGTAGAGCCTACTACTGTCAAAGAAGCTCTTTCAGTTCCAGAATGGGTTCAAGCTATGAATCATGAATACAATGCACTTATTGCAAATGGCACTTGGTCTCTTGTGCATCTTCCTGCCTCCAGAACATCTATTGGCTGCAAATGGGTGTTTAGGATCAAGGAAAATCCTGATGGCTCTATCAACAAGTACAAGGCTAGGCTTGTAGCTAAAGGGTTTCATCAACAACCTGGGTTTGACTACAATGAGACTTTTTCCCCAGTAGTTAAACCCATTACTGTTCGCATCATCCTTACCTTAGCACTCTCTCATGGCTGGCCTTTGAAGCAACTTGATGTTAACAATGCTTTTCTCAATGGTGAGCTTTTGGAAGAAGTCTATATGACTCAACCTCCTGGTTATGAAGCTACTGATAAGTCTTTGGTGTGTAGACTAAACAAAGCTATCTATGGTCTCAAACAAGCTCCTAGAGCTTGGTTTGAAAAATTTCAGTCTGCTTTACATCAACTTGGGTTTATTTCTAGCAAGTGTGACCCCTCTCTTTTTCTACTGCGAACAAATGGTCACTGCATCTATATCTTGGTTTATGTTGATGACATAATCATAACAGGTTCCAACCCTGCTCTAATCCAGCAACTGACTGATCAGTTACACTCAAAATTTGCTCTCAAGCAACTTGGCAACTTGGACTATTTCCTTGGCATAGAAGTCAAGAGTATCTCCAATGGTAGGCTTTTCTTGTCTCAGTCAAAATATATTCTGGATGTGTTGCACAAGGCTGGTATGACTAACTCAAAAGGAATCTCAACTCCTATGCCTAGTGGCTGCAAGCTTAGCAAATATGGTGCCAACTATGTGCCTGATCCCTCTCTCTACAGGTCCATTGTGGGAGCCTTGCAATATGCCACTCTCACTAGACCTGAGATTGCTTTTAGTGTTAACAAAGTGTGTCAGTTTCTCTCTCAACCTCTGGAAGATCATTGGAAAATTGTTAAGAGAATTCTCAGATATCTTAAAGGCACTCTCTCTTTTGGTCTCTTGTTCCATCCTCCTCCAAAGCTGCAACCTCTTTCTCTTGTGGCTTTCTGTGATGCTGACTGGGGTGCTGACCCTGATGACAGGAGATCAACCTCTGGCTCTTGTGTGTTCTTAGGCTCTAATCCTATTTCTTGGTGGGCAAAGAAGCAGACCTTAGTAGCTCGTTCTAGTGCTGAGGCTGAGTATCGAAGCCTAGCACATACTGCTGCTGAAATCCTTTGGGTGCAGTCCTTGTTGAAAGAATTACAAGTTTCTATCAAGACTCCAGTCATTTACTGTGACAATCAAAGTACTGTTGCTCTTGCTCACAACCCTGTACTTCACTCAAGGACTAAACACATGGAACTTGATGTTTTCTTTGTCAGAGAAAAGGTGCTTGCAAAATCTCTCATTGTTCAACATATCCCTGGGTCCTTACAAGTTGCAGACACTTTCACTAAGCCTTTGTCTGTTGCTCGCTTCAGTGAACTTAGGGACAAGCTTAAAGTCTTTGATCGAGCACAATTGCTTCATCCTCCTTGAGCTTGTCGAGCAACTGCCAGATATCAAGTCTGAATCTTTGATCTTTCCCCCTTGAGCTTAAGGGGCGAGTATTAGAGTAAAACAGTAACTATAGCCTGTTGAAAGTGGTTCAACCACTTTCCTGATCGGATGGGATTTGTTACTGCTGTTATAACAGCTTTCCTTTGTGATGTAACTTTCCCTCTCTTTGTAACCGCCACTTTCTGTTGTAACTATTTTATTATTTCTGTTGTAATCAGTTCGCTTGGCTCGATGCAAGCTTGATGGGCTCTCTGCTCTAAGTTGTACTATATAGATCTTGTGTGATCTATTTCTGTTGACTAATAACAAATACTGCATCTCTTTCTTCTTCGTCTGCAAGCTTTCTCCTTTCTCTTCTTTGTTCCTAAGCTTCGTTTACCAGGTAACTTAATTCTCAAGACACATATAAGAAACCTTTTTTTATGCTTCAAGTAACGTAAAATCATTAGATAAGGGAAAGTGACATAACTTTTGATATTATATAAATGGGTTTTATTAGTGTTATGTAACATAATGTAAGTGTTGTTTCTAACTCTCACATCAAAAGGGAGAGAGAAAGTGAAATGATGAAAGAGAAAGAAAAACATGTGGATCCCACATCTTTAATGTGAGTGTAGGAAAGTGAAGTTATATTATGTTAAATGATAAACATAAAACCCTATATAAATTCATTCAATGATGGAATATACTCTTGGTTCTTGGAGAAATTTTTGCACGTGTATTTCCCAAAACATATATAATATCAAAGGTCTGATGTTTCTCATGTTGTAGGAGATAAAATCATTTCCTACACACATAAAAGGCTGTGAGGTCTACGTGCGGTCATGTTGAGAGAAAATAAAGAAAAAAAAGGACCCGACACACTTTTATATATGTGTAGGAGATAATTTTATCTCCTATAACATATTATCTCCTACAACATGAGAGACATTAGACCATAATACCAGTGCAGTGTCATTTAGTTGGATTTGAATGAGTAATAGAGATTTTTTGCTACAGGTTGAGTATCAAGTTGAACCTTGCAGCAAGGGCCATAAGGATGGTAAGGGTTGCCTTGATGTGAAGAAAACAAGCCTCCCAATGGCAAGAGGAGGTTATGTCATCTATGGTGTTGCTCATCAACATGCAGGTGCAGTTGGATCAACTCTTTACGGACAGGTAATGTTTAAATAACACCATCACTCTAAACATTTGAATACATTATATATAACATGTCTGTACTCTGCTAAAATATAAAATATATTATATATCACAGTAAGATGTTAATATATGTATGGTTTATTGACTGAGATTTAATTTGGGTGTGACAATTTCAGGATGGGAAGGTTATATGTTCTTCAATAGCAAGATATGGAAAAGGAAAGGAAGCAGGAAATGAGAAAGGCTATGTTGTAGGAATGTCCACATGTTACCCTCGACCAGGTTCAATCAAGATATTTGATGGTGAAACTTTAACTCTAGATGTTGGCTACAACAACAGCAAAAGGCACGCTGGAGTAATGGGGCTTTTCTACCTATTGGTGGCGGAAAAGCTGCCACACCAACACTTCTAACATTCATATCTCCTGCTTAAGATCATGTTTGAAGTCGATCCAGTCTATTCGATCTATGGTATCTGTATTTATATGTTATAAAAAATAAAGTCAGAACTGAGGCTTGTAGTTGAAAATATCCCAGCAGTTGCAGTTTATATTCTTTATGACGAATAAAATAGCAATCAGTTCTTTTTTTTGGTACATACATATATTATCAGTCATTTGATTCCATGTGTTGGTGACCTATTGTACAATATATTTATAAGGAATATTATATTTATAAACTTTTTCGTTTACAAAATAATGAAATACATATCCGTATTTTATTTCTTTTAGGAATTTAAGTTATGTTTGGATGCAAGAGTTAGAAAAAAAATGTTTTTATTTTTATTTTTTTATTTTTATTTTTTTATTTTTTTTAAGTAGATTTTCTCTATTTTTGTTGCGAATATGGCAAATATACCGATTGTTTCCAAGTAATAAAGTGATGAGTGAGTATCATTCATACAAGGACTAAATTTAAGTAATATTTCACCATTATATCTAAGTTAGATAATTCAAAAGTAGTTTGAACAAATAACCAATATTTAATTAAAAATTAATAAAAGATGGCAATTCAAAGAAATTGATTAAAGAAATGAGTTTAAAATTAAAAAATAAATACACTTATGATTTACTTTACCTTTGATCCCGCTTAAATGAATTAAATTAATTCAATAATTTCAACTCTCTTTTTATCAAACGATTCATCATCTAAATAATTATTAGTTAAATCCCTAATGTCTTAGTTATTTAATACTTTAACCTAATTTCTTAGAAATCCCTTTCAGATTAAGCCTTCTGCATGATTAGATACAAAGCATAACATAACATCTTAAATCCATATCATCATATACATATCATATTCACATAAGTCTTCCAAGAGCTTAAGTCCTCTAGTGGGAGTCTTAACAGAACCTTCTAAGGACTTAGATCCCCCCAAAGATCCCACATGATAATCTGAAGGCTTGAGTCCCTAAGGATTTCATGCATTGAGGCTTAAGTCCTTCATGGAGGCTTGAGTCCCTAAATGAAAGCATATACACGATATTGTTCATTGGTTATGAACCATAAAGTAAACATATCATCTTACATACTTGTCTATTTGCAGTGGCGGAGCTAGGTAAAAAAATCAGACAGTTCCAAAAAAAAGAAATTAATACATAAAGTAAGAAAGAAAAAAATTCAAGACATTGGAGAGGTCCAGGGAGGGAGATAGCATAACACAGCTCTCAAAGGCAATGATGTTAAGGATTTTAATAATAATTTATTTATATAATAAATGAGTTTTATTTAAAATATAAGATTATATATATATATATATATATATATATATAATCAGTCAATCCAACAACCACTCCTTCCACTAACCTCAAACTAATTCTCACAAAATACCTCTATTGCAGAGTGTGTGTGTGTGAGAGAGAGGGGGAACAAAGTGAAAAGTTAGAAACTTTAAGGGAAAGTGAAATGACCCAAGTGAGCAGAATCCACAATGGAGCTCAAAGTACTCAAAATTTTCATCTTTCTTCTGATTCCCACAAACCCAAATTAGCAAAGTTTGGGTTATTCAATTACGGTGTAACTTTGGGGGCTCCTCAAAATCTTGGAGCTTGATGCATAAAATTGGATGCTTTGTTGGAAATTTTGTTGTGGGCAAGGGCAACTCGGGTGTATTTAAGGTTTCTGCATCTGTTGTCATGCAAAGAAGCCATCGACGGTGCTGGAAATCATGTTGGAACCCATCAGAGAAATCTGTGATACAAATCCAGGGACCTTGATGAGGAGCTTTTGGTCTTCTTTGGCGGCGATCGGTGGCGTGGAGGGGCCTGTTAGGTTAGGGGATGAGGTTTTCGACGAGCTCGTTGATGTTGAGGTTCGAGAAAGCCAGTGCCCAGGGAATTTCTCTTGTTTACCCCCTACCAGGATTATAGTGGAACATGGTTGATTTTTGAAAACCAAGCCAATGCCAAGACACTAGCTGGCCTCAACGTGGCTCCGCCACTATCTATATGAATGCACTTATACTAGGTATCTAACATTCAATCACACAATTATCCATACCTTAGCCCTATTGGACTATGGTGGAAAATACAAGGAATGAGAAGGTTCCTTAAACCATTAGCTTACCTCTTGAAGCTTCCACAAATTGTTTACTTGTATTGCAAGAAAGCTGAGTACCTCCTTCCAATGCTTGATCCTCCAACACAATATCTTTAGGTACAAACTAGAGTAGGAACCAAAACCAACTTATCATTATATAGGTTATATATCAAGCATTACATACAAGACATTAACACTTTAATGATTCCACAATTCTCATTGGTTAAATGTCATTTAATCCTTGTCATATTCTTACTTCACATATTATCATGCCAATTTATATGTCAAACAACAAGTCATTACTAATTATTCCATAACTTAACAAATAGGACCCTAAAATGTGATTTTTAGGTGGACAAGCAACTGTAACTCCATGTGAGCTCCCGGTTCATTATCATTAAATATGGCATTAAGCGATTAACATCAAATTAATTAATTGTGAAAATGCGAGAAATTTCAATTTTTCTTTCCAATAAAGTAATTTCCCTCTCATTATATTTTTGCTTTATTAAATTCTCTATAATCATTGCTTATGCTTTACCCTATATTAAATTCTGCCTATTAGGCTTTCTGGTTAAGTATAATCCGAGTTACGAAACTCGCAAGATAACTACTTTAACTAGATTCACATAAATAAAGCATCAACTTTAAATCTAAACTGGGATTGTTATAATTACTTAATGATTCTAATCTTTTACTATGTTATAGATCATGAAGTTAGCTTCACGTAGGTCCAAACCGCGCTCGATTTGGAGTTCGCTAGCTCAAATTATGAATTTTTTTGAAAAGGTGCTAGAACCAACAATGGATTAGCTCACTTGGTTCCACACACTCACTTCACTCTAGGAATGGTACAAGGGTATCCTCTAGGTGTCAATTACAAATTAATAATGCTTTCAAGCCTATATGGCCGAAATGTCTTTATATATATATATATATATATATATATATATATATATATATATATATATATATATATATATATATATATATATATATAGAGAGAAAAGTTCAATAGATTTTACATATTTTCTTGGTACTCAAGTAATTCAATCACCATCATACCATCCGATAATACTCTATTCCTTATTGATATTCAAGAAAATAACCCATCTCCTAAATTAAGCCATTATGGCCTAAACATAGGCATAGAAAAGGATTAATGAGTTTTTCATGCTTTAACCACTAACAAGTTGATCAATATACAATATACATACTCCTACAAATATTACACTGTCAAGACATATCATCAAACACACTAAAACACTATTTCTTGGTGATGGCCAAATTATACTTGTAATAGGCCGAAGAATGTTCTCTTCAAATTCCAATTAGTTATCAATCAACCTTCCATCAATAAATTCATCTACAAACCATGGTTTCACATACTCAATTCATCAAACACTTGGTCTATATATTCTTGACCCATATGGCTGAAATGACCTCTTGAACATACAACACAAATTCAAGCTTTTCTTTCAATTTTGACTAGTACTTTCAACTTCCTATATATCCAACAACCAATAACCATTAACAAGACATACCAATACACATTTAAAATATAACAAAACATAATCTGCCTAATTGTTTTGTCAAGGCTGAAAATGCATAGGAAATAGGCAAGTGGGATTACAAGATTTTCATATCAACTTTTGTTGTTTTCCAATAGGGAAATATTACTCTCCTTTTATATAAGATATCATCTCTCATTTTCTCTCACTTCGATTTCCGTACCCCACATTTTTCTTATTTTTCTTTTTTCTTGTAATGGTGGGACCCACCTATTTTCTCTCTATAACATAAGATAACTATCTTATGTTAAATGAGACTAATAAAACCCTTTCCAATATTAAACCAATCAACAAATTCCTAAATCAAGACACATCATATATCTATCTCCAAACACATATTTTTAGCCAAAAAGACAGCCATAGGAATCAAGATTTTCAACTCAAAAATCAACCATTAAAATTAGTATTTCTTACCTTCAAAAAGTTCATAACAACCTAAAGATCAATCCTCCAACACCTAAGCATCAAAACACTCCATTTTTGCAGATGTGTGAACAGTAATTGTGGCCTTCAAAGAGGAAAATCTCTCCAAAAATAGCCATCCAAGAGGAACCAATTGATGGGTTATGTTCCTAAACCTAAGGCTTCAACTTTTGTGAGATAGGAAATGTGTAAAAATGGACCACACAAGGAGCTACAAGCTTACCCTTTTCATGGATGGTTGGTTGGCCTAGGAGAGCAAAGGAAGGAGCGGAAAAAAATTATGAGAATGAGAGAGAATGAGGGCTGCTCGAAATGTGAGAGGAAAATGTTTAAAACTAGTTTATCTTGACTTTTTGACTTATGGGTATTTTTTTTTAAGGAATGAAAGTGAGGACTGTGTTTTTTTGTTAGGAATCCAAAAGGGGCTTTTCTCTTTTTTGAGCCCATTTTATGTCCCTAACAAAAAATACGGTCCCTACTTTTGTCCTTTACAAAAAATAGTTAACTTTTAGTCCTTCTACAATTTCAGTTCTTTAAAAATATGGTCCCTCAAAAATTCAATGAGGACCTAAGTTAGTCCCTGAAAAAGTCAAATTATATCAAACATGAAAACTAAAAAGGTCTTTTGCATCTTACAATATTTACCATGTCTTTGACCATTTTTAACATTATTTAGCATATTTTTCATCCTGAAGACATAATATAATTGATACTTAACAAATCATTCCCACATTTAATCATTCTTGTCCCCAGCAATGGACTAGTTTATATGAGAACAGGGGGAAAATGCAAAAGCATGGATCTTGTGCTCAATGGATCATCAATAAAAGAACTAACATTGACTCAATCTATCAGTGACCAGACTTAACCAAAAACATCAAAACCATAAGAACAAGCATCCAATCAAGCAGTTTCCAAAAGAAAACAAGTCATAGAACCACAACAAGAGATAATCTATCAATAAAGTATAGAGAACTGAATCTAAACACACCCTTTATTGGAATTATCAATTCACTCGTCACTCAAGTGTCTAAAGGGTAAGTGTATCACTTAAACCTTCACTGAATCAATATTAACATAGGCTTGGTTATATTCTCACTCTCCACAGTTAAGTAACATGCTCAGAAGATCAGGAGGTCTTTACTCCGGTTGTAATGGGATCTGGCTAATGGGAGGATAAACAAGAGAAAATATGGCTAAAGAACTAGAAAGCATATAAAGAAAGGTATAAGCATAGTTAAATTTTTAGCTCACACTCCCTTTCTTATTTTCTTCCTATATTTTTCTTCTTTTGCATTTTCTCTTCTATTTCAACCCCAAAAGTTTGTTTTTTTCTTTTTTTGTCTATATATGAATTTTCTTTTTCTGTACTTTTATTTGCACAAAATTCAAAAGGGTAACACAATTTTTTATTCACCAGTGCATATCATCAATCATCTCAAGAAGAAACAAAGCAAGTTCTAAAGTATTTTCAACAGCGAAGTGCATACCAAAAAGAAAAAATTTCTGTTTAGGTTCAAAATCTCGCAAGTATAGGTGCATGATTTAGCTAACTACGTTCTCTCTCAATCACTCAAAGTTGTAATTCTAATATTCCTGCTGACTCTTAGATGTACTTAATTAATGCTTATTCAATCAAAATTAAAATTAGTATGCAAGTCATCACACTATGAATCCAAATCACTAACTAATTCACGTATCAACTCTCCATTGGCATAATACCAACTCTTAACAGCAAATCAATCATAAGGGAAAGAAAGAAAAATGAAATGCAAAGAAAGGTTGACAAAAACTTCTATATGAACAAAAAAATTGCATCAGGTGTTCAACAGGGGTCATGAACTACTACTGTATAGGGTGGTGTTCCTCATTCGTGATGTTGTTGCGATTGTGGCAAGTATACTAATCGTTTCAAGTAATAAAGTGTGATTAGAGTATCGTCCCACGAGGATTAATGCATCAAATACCATTTTCATTATTCCCTTTAATTTGGACAATTCTATTTGATTATCGAGACTAATTGTAGATTTAAAAATAAAAAGAACGAAAAGTAATTGCAAGAATAATCAAGAACATGCAAAAACGATTGATGAACGATTGAAGAATTATAATAAAAAATTGTAGTTAGGAATTATTTCTCCTCAGATACTCCTAGAGTTGTTCAATTTAATTTCAATATTAAATTATCTCAGATATTTCAAACAATTCATCTTCTAAAAATAATTGGTTAAATCCTAATTTCTTAGTGACTTTAACCCTTTACTCTAATTAGAATCCTAATGTCTTAGTGAACCATCTTAAAATAAGCATTAGAAATAATGAATTATGAAGTCTGCAACTCAAGCAAGCCTATGTCTAGATCATGCACGAATTGGTATTTTATCCCTGTCAGGATTAAAACCCCAATATGTCTATTGTGAGACCTAACCCTTAAATTCCTATAAGAGTGATCAATTCATACAAGGATGTAGAAATTCATGCAAGGTAAAACACAAATAACTAAAACAATTTATTAAAGAAACTAAATTAAACCATAATTAGGATTCACATCGGATCCATAATCCTAACTACAAAAGAAAACTAGCCAGACATAGCTGGCTTAAACAAAATAAAGAAATAAAAGAAAATATAAAAAGTCATAAAGAATAAGAAGAAAAATTATGAACAATAGTTGCAGAATGGAAAAATTATGATCAGTGCTAATAAGGAACGCCAAAAAGAAAAAAACAAAAACAAAATTAAAAGCATAAATAAGACCAAAGGTCAAATTTCGTTGGGCTTCCTCCCAGCAAGCACTTGTTTAACGTCCCGAACTTGACGCGTTAGCTTTATGGTCATGGTGGCTAATAACCAGAGTTCAGTGATGTCACTATCCCATTGCTCAAAAATTGTGCTTGGCCATAGGAGTGTTCATATGCATGTGAACGAAAAGGAGTGGCCTTGGAAACTCTGAACTTAGTCTTTACATGTTTTCCTTTGCTCTTAGGCTTTTCCATCTTAGCCTTTGACTTGCAACTCTCATATGGTTGATGATCCTTCTTGTCTTCTTTTTCAGTCTTCTTCTCATCAATAAAGAAGATTTCCTCTGCTTGAGCAAAAGGCGGTGGAGATTCTTTTTCAATGACCTTGAGAATAGTTTTCTCTCATCCCACCCTTAAAACTAACTCGCCCTTCGGCACGTCAATCAGCACTCTTGAAGTCACCAAGAAAGACCTCCCAAAGATCATGGGAATAGTCGCATCGTCCTCTATGTCCAAGATAACAAAGTCCATCGGAATGATGAACTTGTCCACCTTGACAAGTATGTCCTCTTTGACTCCATAAGATTGCTTCGTTGAGCGATCGACCAGCTGAATAATCATCTTGGTTGGCTTTACTTCCTAGATTCTCAGCTTCTTCATCATGTATAGTAGCATCACATTGATGCTGGCAGATACAATATTACTAATAAATTAGACAGGAAAAAAGATACAATGATCATGCTCTCTTTTATGATTTACATTCAATACTTTACCACAACATGAACCTATGACCACTTTATTGTCAGGTTCAACAACTTTATTGACACAATAAAAGAGATTTATGGAGAACGAGGATATTCAATGATATATCTTGAGGGGAGAGATTTTGACAGACTTTGGATTCAAATGAAGACATACCAAAAAAAGAAAAACTTTACAGTAAAGAAAATAGAATAAATAGGGTGATAATTTTCAATACAATCCGCTGACACAATACGAACGCGGCACAAAAAATTCGTGTTTAGGTCGATTTGTTTTCAAATTCGTATCATGTTCATATTTGCGAAAATTGACACAATAAAGTTCATGTCATGTCGCGTGTCAATCCACGAACCAGAAATTGATCCGCTTTAATTTTCTCACAGGTTATTCAAGTTATTCGTGTCTTATCATGTTATGTCAACCTGTGTAAAAAGCAACATATTTTGGGGTTGGCAAGTTATTCGTGTCATGTTAACCTACGTAATAAGTGAGGTTGTAGGTTATTCGCATCGTGTCGTATTATCCCGTAAAATAAGTGGATTGTGTTTGTGTTAAAGATTTTAACCCAATTTTAAATTCGTGTTCGTTCATGTTAAATTTGTGTCGTGCGATGTTGTACCAACCCGTATTGTGAACCCTAAAAAATCAATACCAAGTGGCAACCATGCAAATTAAGAATTCATAGGAGAAAAAGAAAACACAAAAGATGTATAACATTTAACAAGATGACGGCAAAATTTCTTATGTATAATTGATTGCATCAATATCAATAAAATGGGTTGTCAACGTCACTTTAATTTTATTCATTCATTTATTTTTACATCTTCTTGTTTACCAGGTGTGAAACATAAATTGGTATTAATTTTATAGAGAAACAAATGAAAAAGCAATTTCATCGAAAATTGAGATAAGATTTTTCGACGGAATTATATTCATTTTCTGTTGAACATTTTCGACGGAATTAGTTTTCGGTCGAAAATCATTACAAGATTTTTCGACGGAATTTCATTCATTTTCGTCGAATTTTTTTTACGGAATTTGTTTTCCATCGAAAGCCATTACAAGATTTTTCGACGGAATTTCATTCATTTTCCGTCGAAAGTTTTTGACGGAATTTGTTTTTCGTCGAAGATTATTACAAGATATTTCGACGGAATTTCATTCATTTTCCGTCGAAAACTTTCGACGAAATTTGTTTTCTGTCAAAAATCATTACAAGATTTTTCGACGAATTTAATTCATTTTCCGTTGAAAAATTTCAACGGAATTTGTTTTGAGTCGAAGATCATTACAAGATTTTTGGATGGAATTTTATTCAATTTCCGTCGAAAAAATTTTATGAAATTTATTTTCCGTCGAAAATTGAGACAAGATTTCTCGACGGAATTTCATTCATTTTTTGTCGAAAATTTTCGACGGAATTATTTTTCCGTCGAAACATTCCACAGAAATTATTTGGTCAAAATTTTCGACGGAATCTGTAATTCCATCGATAAAATTGTTATCCACGAAGATATTTTCGACGGCTTCATTTCCGTCAAAAATTCCGTTGAAAACATCATTTTCGACGGAATTTTAACCATTTTCGATGGAATTTTTCCGTATAAAAAAAAACTTTTTCTAGTAGTGTTTTAGTAACGAAAGAAAATTCAGAATACAACATAAACATCAATGAAAAATTATTCAAGAGGAGGAGACAAAAGCTAAAGACCGGAACGAGGTAAGAAAGAAGAAATCTAGATGGAGGAACACATCAGATTCTAGAAGAAATAGTTTATACATGCAAATGGTAGCAGACAAGCATAAGCAAGTTTACTTAAAACAAGACAAAGCTTAACTCAGCAATAACCAAAGTGATCAAATGAAAATAACTGTTAGAAAATAAAATAATAATAAAAATAAAACAATTAACCAAACAAGTTAATTAATGCAATTCAAACCCAGAATGAAGGATGAGATAAACACGCTAACTTGGAATGAGATCAACAAAAAAGAGGGACAAATTGGGCACAAAAAATTTGATGTAGGATGGAGCCCATTTGAGAAAATAAATAAATAAAAAAGAGAAATTGGCGCGTTTAAAGGAAGAAGATGATGATAAATCTTCTTGTTACTGATGCATTAGAGAGTACTTATACATCCTAGTAACAACTTCTACTAAGAAATCAACATATACATACACATACCACCACTTTATTGTTTTTTATAATTATATTTTCAATTTTTCATCTTTATGAATCTAGCGCACAAAAAAAAGAGAATTTAGACAATAACACACCTTAACCTTCTTTTCCTTTAACTTTTTAACCAAAAGCAAATCATTCTCTTATTTTACATGAGACATTTATCTCATATTACTCTCACATAAAAAATTATGTTACCATTTTTTTAATAGGTGGTGAGTCCCCCACATCATGTGTCTATGATAAGAGATACATATACCTCAAACAACATGAGAAAATAGAATCCCTTAAACAAAACACCTAACATTATCGTACAATCTAAACCACATTAAGTAAGAGAATAAATCAAGATATTAAATCTCAATTCGATTAACAAACTTCTAAATGACAAAGGGAGAAGATTTTAAATGAAGCAATACCAAGAACGATCACGGAGAGAAGTTTCTCAAGTAATTGTGAACGGTAATTACTTTATATGTATTTTTGTATTTTGGTATAAGAATAATAAATCTTACTTTTCATCTTAATCATTGATTTTCGTCTATCTAAATGTTATAATTTATATAAAATTAATAATTAATTATTAGTATAAATCAATAAACAATAACCGTCAGATAAACGAATATGAATGTCTAAGATGGGAAGTAAGACTTATTAATCTTATATTAGAGTCAAAAGATCTCTCCTTATATATATATATATATATATGAGGCAGGATCCTCTGACACTGGTATCAAATTTAAAGTTTGACACCTCATCCGAGAACCGTTAGATCAAAAAAGATCAATGACTCTGATTTGTAAGCATGTAACACATTTGATCTTTTTTGATCTAACGACTCTCAAATGAGGTGTCAAACTTCAAATTTGACACCAGTGTGAAAGGATCCTATATATATATATATATATATATATATATATATATATATATGAGTTTGGTGTTTGTCATATAAGTTATGTCATTATGGAAATCATGGGAGAGAGAAAGTAATTGATTTTTTTTAATTTAAAATTTAAATAAATTTTTTTTTGTGTCTGTCTCTCTTAAAATGACATAACCTTGTGTCATTTAAAATGATAAATATTTTCACCAAAAAAAGAATGACAAACATCTTTTCCTATATATATATATATATAATTAATTGAAAAATACCATTGTATTTATTTCGACATGTTAATTGATTTTTCATATGAAAAATATATATAAATTTTTCTTTTTAATTCTTTTATTTCAAAAAACAATTTTTTACTATCTCTTAGTCATATTTTGATAATTTTTCCTTAAATATATCATATATTAACCAAAAAGTTAAGTATCTGCTTTGGAGAGGTTTTTTTTAGTATATGGAGATTTTTTTTTTAGTTTTATTTTTTCTTATAAGCAGATATTAGGCCAAACAGATTTTTACAAAGCTTTTATAATAAAAAGAGTTTTTTTTTTATAATGATGAAAAAAGTCAAAAGTTCCTAAGTGGAGCTTTTTTTAACTTATATCAATTTATTTTTAATTTGTGTTCTTAAATAAATTTTTAGCAAAAGAATTTATATAATTATCAAACAATTTTTAGCTTTATTTTTAAAACTCTTTTTTTGACTTTTTCTTAAAAGTAGCTTTTAACTTATAAAATAGACGTGTCAAAGAGGCTCATACTATCTTATCTCATTTTTGTAAAGTAGATTATTCATCTTATCTAATATTATTAGTATAAAAAATAAAAAATTATTTAAATATCCTTTTGTTTCGTTTATGGGAGGATTCACTACATGGGTGGGCTACGGGAAAGGAAAGTTCTAAGAAGTTCATGAGGAGGGAAAAAGGTACGAGAAAGGAATAAAGTGTATTGGAGAATGCAGATTTGGAATTGCATATTCTCATTACTTTTTTCATTATTCTTCTCATATTCTCATCAATGTTTAATAACCCGGGAGACGATTGACTCGAGCGAAATCAGGGAACATGGATCCAATCGGGGATCATTGTGATCTGGTTTTATATATTAAAAAAAGTTTAGTGTTTGTCATTTTAAATGACATAACTTTGTGTCATTTTTAATGAAATTACGTAATTTTGATGTATTTTGTCATTTTTTCTAATTTATAAAATTAGAAATAAAAAGAAAATGGAGGAAAGAGAATGTAAAAAACACACCAAAATGGCGTAGTTTCATTAAAAATGACACAAAGTTGTGTCATTTAAAATGACAAACATTTTTCCCTTAAAAAAAATATAAATATAAATTTTATATGAAGAATTCAAAAAAATTAAACCATTAATCATTAAAGATTCAAAATATACTTAACATATTCAATCAATTACGTCCACAAGTCAATATTCACAAGCTAATCAAAGTATCAAACTATCAAAATATAAAACACATATTCCAATTGAGTTAATGAAAAGTTATATCGTGAAACTCATGCCCTTTTTTTCCTTCTCATGCACCTACAATAATATATGAAAGGAGATCCATTACCCAATAGAGAAAAGCGGAGGAGAGGCGGCGAGAAGAAAAATTAACGGTGGGAAGAGAAGAATCAACACGGTAGAGGAGATCACCAGAACAATGAGACTGGATCTGGGTTTGGAAGAGAAGATCAGAAGAGAAGAAGAAGGACGATTCACAATTCAGATTTAGTTCTAAATTTAGGCAACAAAAAGTTTTTTTTTTTTTTTTACACATCATTTCATGTATAAATTTTTTTTTAAAAATGCCATGACCCCTTTGACCCTCTAATCCGGAAGTCACAGGTTCAACTCGCGCGGGGTCTTGGGAAAAAATGAGTCAATATGCAAGTAGGATCTGACTACTAATCCGAACCCTCGGATAGAAGAGATCAGTGACCTAGAGGGATCGACCCCACCCCAGGTGGGCTGGGGTTTTAAAATATTGATTCTCATTACTCTTTTCTCTTTATTCAGCTATCACTATCGTTAAAAGTTGCAAGATTAATGTTAAAATAAAATATGTTTATATAATTTATTAAGAATAAAAACAATTAAGTTACTAAATGATAAAATATGAAAAAGTTTAAAATTTAAAAATTACTACGTCACAACAAAAGTGGAAGAAATTTCATATTATATTTTTTTTAGATACAAGTGAGAATTGATCACACGATCTAATACAACTTATCTAAGTCCCTCGCCACTAAACAAATATAGTGGTTTTAAAATTTTATACTAAGGAAATAATATTTTTTATGTTATAGGAGATGAATTTTATCTCATATGTACATATAAATTAGTACAGGATTTATGCAGAGCCATGTGAAAAAAAAAAAATCTCATATACTTTTATATATATTAAAAAAAATTATAATATGAAAAATATTGATCTATTTATAAAGTCACATGCGCTAATGTTTAGTACTTACTTGCTGAAGAAGCTGGACATTTATAAAAAGATTGCAAGTCCTACGAGATAATAAACATAAAATATTGCAAGTCCCTACGAGTTGTCCAAGAAAGATAACAAGAATTAAAAATAAAAAAAGTTAAGAGGAGCCAATCTACTACAATAGAGCATTTGTGGTGAAATACTAAGAAGAAAAATCAAATGCAAGAAAGCGAAACAATGGAAAAATGGAGCAAAAGTCATTGAATTCTGCAAAACTACACTCGGTACTTGTGTCAGTCTCGGTCACACTCACATGTACCAATAATGGAAATCAAATCTTCTTGTCTCTATTTTCGGTCCACTCTCATATATTTTAATAGAAAATTATTTATACTTTTAAATGACACAATTTATATTCTTTCACTCGCACAAAGAGGTGAGACTCACATCTTTATTTTTTTTGTCAACTCTCTCTTACTTTATCTATTTCTTTCTCTCTCTTAAAATGACACAATTTTACGTCCTTTAAAATTATACACATTTTTCCCATATTTTAAAGTAAACAATGATAATTGAGGAAACATTTAAAAAAAATTATCATTATTATTACGAAAGGGGAAAGTGTAGCCGCGCTTCGAGATCTTTAGTTATGAATATTATTTATATTGTTTTAGTTATATAAATAATTATAATCCAGAAAGAATATTATATTTGCAATTTCGTCTCTTTTTACAAAATTTTCTGGCTCCGTAATTTGAAGATATATGTGAACCCATACCAATATGTAACAAGGGAAGTAAAAAAAATGAAAAATATATACAATTAAAGTCCAAGCTTCTAATATTATTTTTTCTGCCTACTTTTGCCCACCACTTTCCAACACCGTTGGATGAGAATCTCAAGAAGAGAAAGAAAGAAAATTATTAATTAAGATTCTGATATAACGGTATTAGAGGGTGGTAGGCAAAAGTATCCAGAAAAAATAATGTATCCCTTCAAAGATATACAAAGTCCAAATTCAGTATCCATGTTTGTTGAACGTCATGGCTTAGAGCATCTTCAACTCCAATGTTGGTATAAAAATCTTTGGTTCAAGGTTAACACTTGAACCATCGTTTAGTAGTTGAAATCGTGCTAGTTCACACTGTTACTAGTTACTCCTTTCTATTGTCTAAGCCTAACTGTTTCAGGTACACTCCTTCATTTTCCACTTCATAAAGGGGAACTTTTGCATTCAGATCAAAGCTAGCACGGCTTGCTTTTGTTTGTTCATGAATTTTTTCTTCTTATTAGTATCATTTTTCATACAAAAGAAACAATCCATGGCTTTTACAGATTAGCCATACCTTAACTTTGAGTGGTGTCCTTATTAACCATCATTTTGTGTTCATATAATGCCATGATATCTATTTTAGTTTTCTCCTTTGTTAGTAAATTACTTCTTGGTATTGCTGAAGATTGCTTTTAATTCATGATTACTGATAAAGATTATGCTAACAGATCAATGAGTTTTTTACCTCAAGATAGGGTGTTCTTGTGGGCAATACTACTACTTTTGGTGTCAAGCACAACATGCTCATTAGCTGCTTTTGGGAAGAATGAAAACAATATCAAATCAGCTGTTTTTCTGTCCCCCAAGTTTGATCTAGGTCCAGGATCAGTTGCCAACAAACTTTATTACGATGTTGAGTTTCCAAGAGGTCATATAGCACTCAAGAGTTTCAATGCTGAAGTAGTTGATGAAGCAGGGAATCCTATACCTCTTTTAGAAACTTATCTCCACCATTGGCTTGTTATGAGATACCGTCAACCTAAAAATGTGACAAACAATAGCCAATCAGGTATTGTTACCATGAGAAACAGTGGCTTATGCCAAGGTGGTCTTCTTGGACAGTATTATGGTCTTGGATCTGAAACAAGAGGAACAGCAACAGATATTCCAGATCCTTTTGGGATAGAAATAGGTAATCCTTCAGAAATTCCATTCGGGTATGAAGAGAAATGGTTTATCAATGTTCATGCCATTGATACAAGAGGTGTACAAGATAGGATGGGGTGCAATGAGTGTAGGTGTGATCTTTATAATGTTACGAAGGATGAAAATGGCAAGCCCTTGAGTTCAGATTATAAAGGAGGGTTGGAATGTTGTCCTGATAATGCCCAATGCAGGTTAATGAAAGGCTTTCAAGGCCCAGAGCGAAGCCTCTACCTGAAATACACAGTAAAGTGGGTCAATTGGGACAACTTTGTGGTGCCTCTTAAGATTTATATATTGGATGTGACTGATACTTTGAATATATCATCAGATAAGTTGAAAGGAATCAGTCCAAAGCATAATTGCCAGGTAACTTGATTCTCAAGACACATATATGTAAACTTTTTTTATGCTTCAGTAACATAAAACCATTGGATAAGAGAATGTGACATAACTTTTGATATCATATGGATTCATTCAATGATGGAATATACTCTTGGTTCTTGGAGGAATTTTTCCACATGTATTTCCCAAAACATATATAATATCAAAGGTTTGATGTTTCTCATGTTGTAGGAGATAAAATTATTTCTTAGATACACATAAAAGAGTAATGGGGTCATGTGAAGAGAAGAGAGATAGAGAGAAAAATATGGGCTCCATATATTGTTATATTATGTAGGAGACAATTTTATCTCCTATAACATGAGAGACATTAAACTGTAATACCAGTGCAGTGTCATTTAGTTGGATTTGAGTGAGTAATAGAGATTTTTTGCTACAGGTTGAGTATCAAGTTGAACCTTGCAGCAAGGGACATAAGGATGGTAAGGGTTGCCTCAATGTCAAGAGAACAAGCCTCCCAATGCCAAGTGGAGGTTATGTCATCTATGGTGTTGCTCATCAACATGCAGGTGGAACTGGATCAACTCTTTACGGACAGTTAATGTTTAAATAACACCATCACTCTAAACATTTGAATACTACTTTCTAGTGACATAAGTACATAAAGAAAAACTAAACTTGGAAAATGGTACTGTTGTGTCCCTTAAAATTAAAAGGGGTTCTAATTTTGCACCTCTTTGTTCCTTTTGTCTTTGTATGTGATTGCTTTCAATTGAGGATCATAAACATTATAACATGTCTGTACTCTGCTAAAATATAAAATATATTATAAATCATAGTAAGATGTTAATTGAATATTGGAGTATGGCTTATTGACTGAGATTTTGGCTGTAACAATTTCAGGATGGGAGGGTTATATGTTCTTCAATAGCAAGATATGGAAATGGAAAGGAAGCAGGAAATGAGAAAGGCTATGTTGTAGGAATGTCCACATGTTACCCTCCACCAGGTTCAGTCAAGATATTTGATGGTGAAACTTTAACTCTAGATGTTGGCTACAGCAACAGCAAAAGGCACACTGGAGTAATGGGGCTTTTCTACCTCTTGGTGGCAGAAAAGCTGCCACACCAACACTTCTAACATTCATCTATTGCTTAAGATCATGTTTGAAGTTGATCCAGTCTATTCTATGGTATCTGAATGTGTTATAATTATTATTATGACAATAAATATTATGATATTAAATATTTAATTAGCACATAACCTTGAATGTAATGTAATGCATATCCATATTTTCATTCTTTTGGGAATTTAAATTTTTTGGATGCAAGAGTTTGGGAAAAAAATAAAATAAAGAAGTTTTTTATTTTAATTAACAATATAAAAAAAAAGTAGCACAAAAAAATTGGGTGGTATTGAAAAAAAAAGCAGAAAGAGAAAGTTGGATAATGTTTTGTCAAGCCAGTTAATCAAAATGACCTTAAAGATATTGCAAGAGAACAACTTTCATTTAAAAAAAAAAAAAAGAATTATTGAAGAATACAAAGAGATCAGGCATTAGTGTTTAAAAATTATTTTAATTAACACTTGACCTTGAATGTATTTTATTTATGTAATAAACACTTTTTTTTTTTTTGGTGAAATGTAATAAACACTTTAATACATAGCGATGTTTTCATTTATTTGTGAACTTTAGGTATGTTCAAAATGTTCAGAAATATTATGAGAAACATATCACGTAACATTTTACATATCTCTTATTTATTGTCCTTTATTTTTATAAATAATTTATAATTCTTTTTAAAAAAAAAATTTAAATATTCCTATATTTTCAAATTTTCCTTTAAATTTCACTATCAGAATACCCGAGAAAAAATGCAGAAGAAAATTAACTCATGTTTTCTTACTCAATAGTATATAAAACCCTTCCATTTATGGGATTTGATTTTCTTATTAGCAGGAGTGGATACAGCAACGGTTAAGAAGTTGCAGGGATTTAATTTTCTCATGTTGTGACTCAACTAGTGGTGGACCCATATTTATTAAAAAAAGAAAAAAATTGCACGCAAATCGAAGGGTCACTAACATGAGTTAAATTCTCATGTAACATGAAAAAATGTTTTCCCTCCATTTATATATAGTTATTGGGGTTTGAAATTCTCATGTTGCATGAAAAATGAATTCTCATGTTATGACTCAATTGGTGGTGGACCCCACATTTATTAAAAAAAGAAAAACTTTACACACAAATCGAAGGATCTTTACACACAAATTGAAGGGTCACACACATGAGAATTCAATTCTCATCCAATCCAATGTGAGAAAATGTTTTCCCATAATTATTTACAAGGTCTCGTTTACAATTCCCAACAAATGATTCACATACCCAGCACATAGACACTTACATTGTGTTTACCGCAAGGACTTCAAAATTTCTTTGCAGGCTATCTTCTTAGCTGTTTTCTTATCAGCAGAACCACTATACTCATACTTATGTAAGACCCCGTTAGCTTGTACCTCGATTCTATAAGTAGTAACACCATCACTGCAAGACACCTTAGGTTTTTCCATAATATAATTCATTTTTTGGCATAGTTCGGTTAGCTCTTTGACTGGGTGGGCCTTCAATGTTGAAGGTGTGACAAGGGGTTCCAAAAGATGCTTTATGCTTTGCCACACAACCTCCTTATTGTATCCTGAATCAACAAAAATTGCTCCAGCCAGAGACTCTATAATGTCTCCCAGTACCTGTCAACAATGGGAACAATCTTATGAGACTTGTAACAGTTTATACGTTGTAGTTGACCATTATATTGCATCTTTAACTTCTGTCAAAGAACTAATTACCCTATTACCACAAAAAATAAAATAAAATAAACTAATGACCCTAAAGAGGTGGATAAAGCAGTTACACGCTGTTTAAACATATGACAGTCGAATAATGTTTGCAAGGTTCTTTAACATAGGAGAAGCATCAGATTTTGATCAAAATTAACAGTCCACTCAGGTTGCACCACCCTGCTTGACTGTCAACCAATTCCACAATAAAAAGTAAGAAAAATACCAAAATGAGAATTCCACACAATATTTACCAAGAAGAAAAGAGCGCCACATTTTTTCACAATCACCATATCTCGTTCCATGTTCATATTTTCATCAGTAGCTCAATTTTTTGAATTTTCCCATTAAAAATTTGAGCAAGCAACCCAACTTACATCAGGACATAGAACAAAGATCCTCTTTGCAAAGATATAATTCAGTATACCCTATTTATCGCTGACTATTGCACCATATCCATAAATAATTACCCTTTCATTTGCTTTTAAAGCTAGTAGATCCAAATTCAAAAAAAAAAAACAGCACGTGGGCATTGAAAACAAGGAAACGATTTACTATTTCTGAAAACGAAAAAATGTTTATCATTTTAAATGACACAACTTATATCCTTTCACTCTCACAAAGAAATAGGACCCACACCTTTATTTTTTTGTCAACTCTCTCTCCTCCTTTATCTATCTCTCTCTTAAAATGACACAATTTTACATCCTTTAAAATGATACACACTTTACTCTTCTGAAAATGGTGTAATACACTAGTGTACTAACTAATTTCTCCTTTAACATTCAAATTCAACAAACACAAAAAAAAATGAAATGGGTTTCTATTTCTCGAAATGGTGTACTAAACTTAGTGTACTAACTAATTACTCCTTAAGATAGAGAAGTAAGGGCTCTAAGATTGCAAGAAATATGGAATTGAAAACCAAAATAGTGCTGCCCCTAAAACTAAACGAAAAGTGCTAAATTGTACAAATGGATTTTCATGAAACAACTTATCAATGGAAAAAAGTAAAGAATTTATTGCCTTTTTTCAGTTACCCATTTACTTTTTAACTTTTTTTTCCTCTAAAAAAACATGAATGGTTAAATCACTAAGATTGGTCTAGTAGTGAATCCACCCTTACTTGTACACTTTACAAACAACAATAGTATAGATTAGCTTTTTCCACGTGGAAACACCACTATGACAGTAATGATATAGATTAGCATTATCCCATAATTGTATCCTTTACAAACAACAATGATATAGATTAGCTTTTTCCCCATAGAGAAACACCCCTTTGATAAAAACCAAATGAACCCATCAACCAAATTGCAAAAACTAACCTTGGGAAATGATACCTCAGACTCCCATCCAAAAGTTGATGGCAAAGAAAACTTTTCAAAATGGTTAAGTGTGACAGTGATATGCTTATGAAGTTCCTGCGAGGCATGGAGTACGTGTTTGTGCAACCCAGCCTTAATGGCAGACCATGCATAACAATCATTATTCACAGAAGCTGCCCTCATGTCAGTTAACTGCCCAGGTGTCAAGCCCGGATATTTATAGTACAAATGCACCGTAATGAGATAATCCAAAACTGAGTCTCCAAGAAATTCTAGTCGCTGCAGAGCAAGGAGTTTATCATCACAGATTGTGATAAAAGAGAAACACAAAATACAAGAATATAAGGAAAACACAATTAATTGATCATGTTGAAGAATGTGTACAATTACTATTTTATGGTTTCCATCAAGACTTGAAAAAAGATCGGCTAGTCAATATGAGTCACCAAAAGTCTTGCCTTTCACAGATACATACATACATACATACGTGCTAATTTGTTGATTCCATATGATGAATAATAACAACATTAAGTACCTGATAACATCTAGGAACTTCAGGCAGCATGTAAGAACCATGGGTCAGAGCTTCCACTAAAAGAGAACCATCAAGGAATGAGTACTTTAACAGAGATTCTAGAAAGCTGACATTTACCAAATTCTTCGGATTAACATTAAAGTGCCTCTCAGTAGGTATAATATTAAAACTCACTTTAATACCAATCCAATCCATAAACAACAATGCAGCCTTTTCACCACCAGTGCTAAGGAAAGCACCAATTAGCGCCTCAACAACATCAGCAACAATCTTCCGTTTTAATTTTCTTTTTTCCCCAACATAAATTTTTGTCTCTTTGGAAGCCAACTCTTCTAGTTTAAAACTTCCAGATTTATCACCAGGAATGATCCAAGTTTTTGGATTAAAAGGCGCATTTCGTATGAAGCCCTGCAACTCAAAAGAATAGTAGTTCAATAAAAAATAATTAAAACATTCTCAACAAATAGAAACCAAGTACAGTTTCAACATGATAACGCAGAATTCTAGGAACTCAACAATTGAGCTAAGAATGGATCAAGGAATAGCTAAGCAATACAATCCAAACCTCATCGCATAAGTATTACAATTTAGAGGACATATTACTCGTAAAGAGTGTAAACTTCTCAATTTGATTCAAAAAATTTGCACACATATGACAATCAACCGAAGTTATAATCGGTCAATTGATTCAAAATTATAATCTTTATCAAACTTCAAAAAGAAGCATCAACTGGTTGAACCACTGTTTATTACTTTTTGTCATTATATCAGAAATCATATTCTTCTTATATACCATTTAAATGAAGAATGCTACAGATTGAGAAATCAACCAGGTATGTGAAGAAATAGTACTTCTAAACCAGAATACAGATTAAACATCCAATGAAATCTTGGCGTAGATATGGAAAATGATGAAAGACAGCAACATAATAGATGCAGAGCATAAAAATTAACAGTAACATAAAAAATGGGGGGGAAGAGAGAGAGAGAGAGTACCGGAAGTCCACAACTGCACCCAAACTTACTGAGGGCAGCATTAGAAATTATTTTTTCCCTCTTCAGACTAAGGAGACCTTCATGGTGATTTTGATATATTTTAAAAAGTTGTTGACTGATGACATATTTTAAAAAAGAATCACCAAGAGTCTCTAAGGACTCATAATGAAAGGTCTCTTTGCATTTCTTTGTAGTAGTTGCTTCCAAGACCTACAATGCAAAATGCATATGCCATCTGTGAAAAAATCTTTAAAATATTTCAAGAACACAACTGTTGAAAAAAGATATCCACACACTCAGAAGACACCATGAAAAACTAATCCAAAACTGCTATCACAGGAAGTTCAACGCTGACATGTTTCGTTTCAATCTTTCATTGTGTATTGGCAGACGATTGAGGCAAAAGAGGGTAAAAGGAGGGCAGAAGGAATACTTTTTCATCATTTCCAGAGTGCCCAGTTTTCTACCTGAATTTTTCTTTCAGAAATACTTCTATATTAATAGATTAGGGAAGTATACAGTAAAACACAATTGTTTCTACATCTTTTTTGGCTATTAAGGATAGATAACAGAAAGATATAAAATTGTCTCTCCTGGGAAAAAAAAACATTTAAAAAAAAAAACTTAACTGCATCTTAATGATGAGGCAGCCTACCTTGGTTGTTTGAATCTCATTTTGCATGGAATGATCCAAATGCATCTTTTTTAGATTGAAAGCTCCAAGCAAAGACTCAAGTCTATGCATGATTGATGGAATAAATGAGAAGGAATAAATGGTACTATCCGATAATGGTGACATAATTATATAGCACAGTTCCGGAGGTAATTCAACAAAGATGTTGCTTGCCTCTGAAAATGAAAAATAGAAAGTTAGGGTTCAGTTTGGATCACATATTGGTAGAGCTTGGAGACAAATGGCACTAAATATAGCAGCAACCTTTTTGGCACATAGTAAGTACATCTATAATTTCAAAAAGATTAAATTCAGGCAACATAAACTGCTAACCAAATTCTAGTTTATAGAAGCAGTCACAACTAATACAAATCATTTTCATAAGTTTGATTATAACTTTAGCACCCGGAAACAAGCAAGCTAAAACAGAGGTAACAACTTAAAAAACAAAAGTTCTGTGCTTCACACGAGGAGGGAAAAGGCCATTTTAATAGTTCCAAACATAAAAACAGTTCAGAAGGAATAAGGACAATAATGGATCTGATTTCCTTTCAATAATGATCAGAGGGCATGCAACGTCAGGAATACATTCAGAAAATTCCAATTCATATTAATATTGGTTATATAACCAACCTAAATTTTGAGATTCATGGGTATAATACTATAATCAACCTCCTAGGATTCCACCTATCACCAAGAGTAAGCAACAAAAGAACAACTTGAAAAATTAAAGGTTAAACCTCTATGCTTCTCTTGTCTGTTCCAGTTACAGTAATTTTTAACTTGAAACATGTGTCTTGCTTTAAGTAGCAGTTGATGTTCAAATTGCAATTGAATGCCATGCCTGAAATTTAGGAAAAGATAGATAATAAGAATATGCCCTCATAGATGAACAAGCCTAAGAATGAATATCAACCACAAACAATTACTTACTTATGTTCAAAGTACTTCTTGTATGTAGTAAGTTCACCATGCCTTAGTTCTAGAAGCGAGTTTCCATCCAATTCCATTATATCAGTGGTGATATAAACATTACCGTTATGAGGAGTACAAACCAAAGCATTTTTCAGTATGCAAGTGCAAACAGGACCATTTTTTGTCGATATATTGCGTGCATGATAATCGCATGTGAAATTAGATGGATTTACAGAAGAAATACATAACCAATCAACAACTTGTCTTGTAGCTGGAAGCAGAAGATAATCAATCTCAAGATCATAGTAGTTGTCTACAGGCACAGCAGTTGCCAACTTATCCATGTTATAGTCTACAAGAATTCTAAGGAGGGTAACCTGAAATCTTTTACACAAAAGAACCTGAAAAATAAGAACAAACAAACAATAACTGCATTGACTCTTCCTAACACTTGCATGCCACATACAATTAAAGAAGTACTAGACAGCATACCTGATCTGGGGAAAGACTAATGGTTCCTTTGTATCTCAAGCTTACTGACAAGCTACCTCTGTCAAAACACATATCAAATTGCATGCATCCAATTTCTGTATCAAGCTCACTTCTCACTGCAAGAAAAATGTCTTGAACAGAGGAATGATAGCTAAAATTTTGTTTTAACTCCATTAAATAACAATAGTAGATTGCATTACTATTGTTTGTCAAGCTATTCACCAATTCAAATGGTATATAACTTGGTTGCTCCTCATTGTAAGGTTCAGCCCCTGTAAGAATTAGATTGATTTTGAAGCCATCAAAGAAATAAATGGATAAGCACTTGCTTACAAGTAATAATATTTAGAATAAAAGAAAAAGAAGGAGAAATGAATAGAAGGCATGTAGTTACCAAATTCCTCCACCTCTTTCTCTTCAACGACAATATCAGGAACAAGATTATCCGTCAAAGCTCCAATTTTGTGAAGTTGTTTGCAAGCTTCAAGGCATGCAATATTCTTTAAGACTTTTTTGTCACCTTGTACACTAATAGGCTGTAGTGGGCAGCTCTTGGGTAGATACAATGTCCCAGACTCTTTGTCCCACCTTGGAGTTGGTTTAAAGTACCTGAGTTTCACCCAGACTGAATGAATAATTGTGATTGGGGAACAGGTAAAAATCAAACCAAAAGAGCCAGATTGATGCAAAATGCACTAGCATCAAGAAAGCATAACTTAGGTTCATTAAAATGAAGGAAGAAAATTTAACATGCAATAAGAGCAGCAATGAACTAACTGACCCATCTGCAGGGAGCCGTGAGCAATACAAGTATATCAAACCAATGCTAGAACTAAGATTGACAATGGCTCCAGTGCTTGGAACGCGATAAGCTTCCTCATTAAATTCCTCACTTTCAAAAGGATCACCTGGAAGGGAAGAATGGCGCAAGGACTCCTTCCTCATAATATCCCCACTAGCAAGGAATTTCTCTAGTCGAGAACGTGTAACTGAATCCCCACTGTAATTTCAGAACAAAATAAGGAAGTCAATTGGGTAAAATATATTTCAACTTGTAGAACACATAAATTTGATGCTATAATTTTGTCTCTCTGCAGCATGCTAATTAGCACTTGTCTAAGTTTAACGCAAAAAGAAATTACCTCTTAACCATTAATATGTAATCCGAATTTTGCATTCTGGCACGGCCTCGAGACTGTATGAAACTACACACCGTGGGAGATGGGTCAAATCTAATGACCAAATTGCAATTTTGGACATCTAAACCCTCTTCAAGAATCGAAGTTGCTACAATGATGTTGACCTGCATATCAAAATATTTCCTTAATAAGAAACTGTTTATTTATTACTATACAGTGGATTATTTAAGAAAGTGACAAACCAATCCCACACGAAATTCTTCCACAATTTCATTTTGCTTATTCCTTGATTGATTTTGCAATCCAAAATTGTATCCTGCAATGAATTTAGTCTTCCAGCCATTGTATTTTGGAAGCAAGGCATTCAATAAAGCCTGAAGAACAATGGCTGTAAGGACCCTTTCCACAAAAACTATGCATCTCATGTCAGTCAAACCCCTGTAATTGTGGCATACATAGTAGATCCATCAAAATAGATTTAATAATAATCACAATAACATAAAAAAATCAATACATACAATCAAAACACAAATAAATCTTTGATCAATTAGTTAAAATAAATTTTATTCATTTTAGAAAAGAAGAAAAAAACAATTGGACTTTCACAATATAATGTCAGACTGCAAGATCACTGTGAAGGCATCAACCAAAGGTAGGAGGTGTTGAAGACCCATCCCTACCCAATAACTCATTCCAGCCCAAAGTTAATGGGAAAACGCTCAGGTTCTAGAAATTAGAACCAATGTATTTTCAGGTCAGGTTCGGGTCAAGCTTAAAGTTTCCCAATATGTCTCACTCTCACATTTTAAAACTGATAATTATTATGACAATTAGTGATAAATAATAAAATTTCCTCACCTAAATTTAATACCTTTGCATAACATGTTAATATATATTTTTGATATGATTTATTTTAAAACATATTATAAATCGTCTATTAGTTTTAGTTCCCTACCTTTAGAATTTGCTATTCGTAATGTCCTAATTTATAGACTCAACATGGTCCTGTCCCAATCATTAGTTGGGACATGATCAGGCTGGGTCCAGGTCCACAACATTAGCCCTAGAAAGTATTGGGATTTGAGTCAAGTTAAACTCATCCTATGAACACCCCTAAACAGAGGTGAGGAATAAATAGTATTGATTAATAAAGGAGAAAGACGAGAGTTAACTTTAAATGACCAACCATAAAGGTATGCACACATCCAGTAAGAACCATATACATTCAAATAGGGAAAAGGAAAGCCAAGAGGTGAGACGCATCCATGATATAAACCACATACATGATTTCAAAACCACATTTGAAATATTATGAAAGAAACCTATCAATAATGATAACCTGTACTGAAGTAGAGAGTCAATAAGACAGCAAACTTTGGAGGTTAGCAGCCCCATATCCACATCAGATTTAATGTTGTCACCAATAGACCACTGACAACCTGAATAGGAAAACATTTTTTAAATATTTATTAAAGAATGCAAAAAAAAAAAAGGATTTATTTTGAAAATTTCACCGATTCTCTCAACAAATGTAGAGAGATTACCAGATGGCACGTAAGATGCCAGTGTCCGCATAGTAGCCAAGCTAAAATTTTTAACAACTTTATCGCCAGATTTACCCCATGAAAATGATTCAATTTCATTGGAAGATAAGGACTCAGCAGCCTGTCGCAAAAATAAACAATTGATGTCAATTATGCAAACATGAATATACATCAAAGCCATGAAATCACCGCAGGAGAAGGGAAAGAACCTTCAAAGCCAACCAAATACCAAGCTCATCCAAGCAAAAGATTAAACCAGAAAAAGTCTTTGTTATTCTTTTGCGTGCAGACTCAGCAGCTAATTCTGTGAAATCTGAACTGAGGGAGAGTTCATGCTGAGAAACAGAATATCCATTGTCAATAACCTCAAGGAAATAATCAACTAAGATGTGATAAAAATTGCAGAATTTGTAGAGTAGCACAAACAGAAAAGAAAGTGATTCTGACTAATAAATGAGTACATAAGAAATTTTTATTTTCCTAACCGTTTCAGGGCATACACAAAAAATTGATCTCCTTAAATGTACACACCTGCTCTTTTAACATCTTGAGCTTAACAGCTAATTCTTCAAATAACGTAAAGTGAATCCCATTATCCTTATAAAACTTGAATTTAGGGGTCGAGATTGGTATGAACTCCGCAATTACAGCTTCACTTACACAAGTATATACCTTCAATTCAAAATATGACGTCAAACAAATAATGCTTTAAAAGACCAAATGGTAATACTAAATTTCCCTTCAATACAAAGATATTAGTCACATAAGAATAAATTATTCGAGCCACACTATCATAATAACAACATTCTAGAAAAGAAATAAGTTCCAATACATCTGGGCATGTTAACGTTCATAGCATCGACCCTATCAATAGTTTCTAATGTATCTACGTATGGTAAATTTCAAATCAATAATGTTTATACATTTATACCAAGAAGATAAGAAGGTTACATATTGCCACAGAACACAATAATGCGATAGAAAGAAGAAAGGAAGAAAAACGAGGGAGAAAATAAAAAGCAACCTTTGAATGCAATATAGTGGTTAGTTTCTGAATTTCTTTGTACAAGATCCATTCAGAATTTCCAACTGGATCAAAAAATAAAAGAGAAGAAAAAGTAAATTCAACATCAGAGAATAATTGACAGCACCAAATGAAGTAGGAAAAAAACTAGCAATGCAAAGAGATAAATAGAAACTTTCTCTAGGCTTGTATACCTTTTGACTTAACTGGAGATGCAGTCATCCCAAAAATTCGAGGGAGGTCAGAGATACCGGATTTTAATTTGGGATGATAGAACTCCTGCATGCAATCAAATCTAATAAATGTAACAACTAATAGCACAACACAAAAAGGATACGACAGCTTACATGTCATGAACCAATACTCTCAAAAGCTTAAGTTGTTATACGTGAACACACTTGAATAGTTTTATATTTTATATTATGTTATATTTCTAACACACCACATCACACAAGACTCAACTGGAATTGAAGGATGGACAAATGCATAAACCCACCAACCTATACTAAGAAATACCACAATATTTATTACAAGGGAAGGCAAGGACCCAACCCTAAACTACTTAGTTATAGAGGCCCTAATAGTCTAATACTGTCACGCAACCAACTTTCCCAAAAGCTTAAGTAGCTAGGTGTAAAGAACCAATTCAACCCAAAACCTTAAGGTGTTCGGCGAAGATCTTTTAATGGTTTATATTATTCTCTAACACACCCCCTCATGTAAGAGCCCTTTGGGCTTAAAACGTGGATATTGCATAGGCCCATTTTATTTTATTTTATTTTACCTTAGACTTATTTAATTCCACAAGTGGGAGGCGGTGAGGATCGAACTCATGATCTTTATAGTCATTGAAGCTTTGATACCATGTAAAAACCTAATTCAACCCAAAACCTTAAGGTGTTGGGTAAAGGTCTTTTTAATGGTTTATATTATTCTCTAACACTAGGCCAAGACACATGAATGGTTTCATATTTTATATTATATTTTTAGCACAATACATGATGCACATGATGCATAAAAAGGACATCACAGCTTACTACATGATAGTAATTGTCCTCAAACACAAACAATTACAACTCTAACAAAATAAAACATAATTAGAAATAACAAGATACTACGGAACAATATCGCTGATTAAAGTTTTAATCTCGTTCAATGATGCAAGATGGTCAATGGTATAGTAAATTTTCACAAGGCATGCATCAGTACTATATACCACCTTATTACATTCATGTAATCCATGATCAACATCAAGTCCTTTTTCATATTATCTCTGGAAAATGCATTTGCTTTATTGTCACCGTAAGTTGACTGCCTTTTATGTGATAAGGTATTGCGACCAAGTCTATGAATGGAGCTAAAACTCTTTTCCATTAATTTTTTTCCTGGGGATAAGTCCATGCTACATAAGGGACTGTAACAAACTTCTTACAAGAACTGTTTTCTTGCTTATCTAATAGAGGACACATATATGGATGGCCTTCCTACAAACTTACAAGAAACAAAACATTTTAATGTTGCCAATAAGCCACAGCTCAAATGGCACCCCACCCAGTATTTAAAGACTAGCCTGAAGTAGAGGGTTCAGTTCTCCATTTTGCCCCTATCCCAGGTCTTTAGACCTTGATGTATAACCCCCCCCCCCCCTTTTCTTCCCCCCAAAAAAAAAAAAAGAACGGAAATTACCACATATTGATTAGGAAATAATAAAACTCAAATATATTATTGTAGTAAAAAAAGTAAGAAATTGAAAGACACGGAGGCTTAAAGAAAACCATGGAAAGAGTACAATACTTACAGCCATGATGCAAGCGTAAGGGTCTTTACCCCTAGCATGATGGCATTCATCCAGTATTAAAACCTTTATCATTTCCAGTTTGAGAAAGCCATGCCTCAAGCTCATAAGCAATATTGCAGGAGTCATGACAAGCACCTATACATTCAAAAGCATTACTGACAGTAACTACATATTATCGATGCAGCATAAAAGGGCCGACCCAGTTCAAATACCCACTTCGTGAGTGTCTGGGGAAGGGAATACTCTAGGCAGTCTTTCCCCTGCTTTTTGCAGAGAGACTGATTCGAACCCGCGACCTGACACACCACGGCAAGCAAGCTTACCGCTGAGCCAAAACCCACTTCGTGAGTGTCTGGGGAAGGGAATACTCTAGGCAGTCTTTCCCCTGCTTTTTGCAGAGAGACTGATTCGAACCCGCGACCTGACACACCACGGCAAGCAAGCTTACCGCTGAGCCAAGCCGGCCCTTCTATCGATGCAGCATACAAAGATAAATTTCAGAAGCATCGTGCTAAAAGTAACAAATGATGCATGCCACATTCAGGTCAACTGAATATTAGAAAACAGAAAGACGTTGTTTCTGTTCCATTTTATTTGAGCACAAAGGTTGAAGCTAGGAACCATCTATAAGTAAACTAGAAGCTTTAACCCGGAAAAAAAAATTACAAATAAAAAGGAAAATGCCAAAAAATAAACAACTTCGAGACAACATGGCAATAAATTCCAAAAGGAACAATGGGAAGGTGATACAGAATAGAGGTAAGAAAGAAATTTTCCCCTAATCTTTTCCTTTGAAAGCACCCAACTTTGGACTGGTTTTTTTTTTTTTTTTTCAATTTTTTTCTTGGGTATTTTCAACTAAACCAATAATTGTTATATGCTTGTGTAATATAGAAAGACTTTATGTTCTATTTCTAAACAGGAATGCCACACATAACACAAACATATAGATTATGGTTACCAAAAGCAGATTCTTATAAATAACAAGGGAATCTTTTAGTTCTGATACAAATACAAAAAAAGATCACCTCGTGTTTATCAGTTTCTTGTTGCCATATAGTAGCATTCCAGAAGTCAACCCCCATATCTCCCCAATACATTCCGACTCTCAAATCCGTGTGCACTTTCAAGGCTTCAGCTTGCTAAAAAATCACAAGTAAATAACAATAAGGAAAAGACACATACGAGAAAAAGCACAATAAATCAATTACATAATTTGAAAATCAGCACATTCAAGTTAAGCAAAATCTCAAAAGTACACACTTGTTTGACCAAGACAACTTTGGGAACTAAGAACACTGCAATGAAAGAAGAAGGCTTTCGCAGATAATAAGCATAACTACGAAGAAGCATTATCGCTATCAAAGTCTTCCCCGAACCAGTCTCCAAGTACACTATAGTATTTTCACGGATTGCTTTATCCAATGCTTCAAGTTGATAGCTACATTAAAAAATTCAACCCAACATCAATGAGAAAGAGGCGCATGCAACTTAACACAACAAAGGAGGGTTCAATTTCAGATCATAAATAAAAACTCACCTTCTTGCAAATGGAAGTGCGTCAGGGGTAATCTGTTGCTGATCAGCATCTATAGCCATTGTGAGGGATTCTTCCATGGATTCTTTGATATATCTGAATTCAACTTCCAGAACGATAAAATTACCCTATGGAAGATGAAAAAAATAAGAAAAACCCAGAACTCATATAGAAAAAATTGAGAAGAAGAAGAAGGGGTATTTAACATTGAATAATAATAAGCTGTTTGCATTTCTCAAAGCAATATTTTTCGGACCCGCACTTTTTGAAATCAAAAAAACAAAATATATGACATAACTCTTACAAAATATATTACACAATCACTCTCCTAATAACATAACTCTTATAAAACCTAATAATAATAATAATAATAATAATAATACTTACTCTTTAAGGAGTCAAAACTTAGG
Source organism: Gastrolobium villosum (assembly GCA_032173675.1). Classification (NCBI taxonomy): domain Eukaryota; kingdom Viridiplantae; phylum Streptophyta; class Magnoliopsida; order Fabales; family Fabaceae; genus Gastrolobium; species Gastrolobium villosum. The sequence goes on along the minus strand of JAVKPL010012955.1, from coordinate 249,563 downwards.
AGTGAAGGATTCAGAAAGTCAAGATTTCTTGACTCTTTTGCTGTCACTTTTGTTTTTTAGCCTCACTCCATATACTCCATACTCCATAGCATGACGTGTGTAATGATGTAGTATAGTATATACTCCACTGACTCTTTTCACTGTTACATCACAGTATAATTTTGTAAAAACAAAAGTAAAAAGTACCTGAATCGCGAATTTGTAATTTGAATTTGAATCACTTGTACTGTGCAGTGATGCAATTTTTTCTATATCTTGGGATGAGAATGGGAGTATGTATGTTTGCACTCTGCGTCAATGAGAATTGCTTTACCAAAAAAAATTAATAATAATAATTGCTTTTATACAGTGTTTGAACAAATTGCCCTACAAAAAAAGGTCGGGGCGGTAAAACGATAAATTAGATGGGTAGATTTAAAAAAGGATGAGTATTAAAAGTGGATGAGTATTATTATAAAAAAAAAATATAAGAAAAGTTTACCGAACGGTGTCGTTCACTCCAAAATAACTTACGCCCCTATAGTTTAATTTTTATCACATTTACTCTTGTGATGTTTAATTTTTATCATATGTCTCCATACGATTTATAAAAGGGTATTTTTTTTATTATTTATTTTTTACAAATTACAGGAGAATATGTGATAAAAATTAACCATAGGAAATAAGTGATTTTGGAGTAAATTACATGGATATTGGTGAATTTTTCCCAAAACAAAAAATTAGTAAATTCAATTACTTTTATAGTAATATGATGGGATAGGTGATTCTACCTAATCCCATTTTGCCTACCTTTACCTACCCCTTTCATTACCGTTCGATTACAAATTAATCCAACGGTCCATATTTGCGAAATAAAATAAACTCCTTCCCCCTTTCTTTCTCCTCACTTCCTCTCACACCCTTCCTCTCTCCTCTCCTTTCTCTCTTCATCTACGCCATACTAGAGACATTTTTTTTCCTTCATCGCTGGTATCTGTCGCCGTGGACCTCTTTAACCCCCTCGCTCTCCAACTCCATGTTAAGTGAGAAGCTTTGCAACTTTAAAAAAAGATTTGGAAAAACAAAAAAACCTATTATTTCTCTGCAACTCTATCCAAAGCGGCGGTGCCACAAGGTGGGTTCTTATGCGAATTACTTGTGCGAAATGGATTTATCCATGATTCCTTTTTCTGCACCGTGATTCCGAATCGAATTGTTTGTGCAAAATGGATTTATCCATTTTTTATGTAATATACAAAATAAGGATCAGATTCATCCCATATCATTGCTTTTTGTGAGACTATGAATTAATAGAACTTAACAATTTTAAATATATATTGATATATTTCATTTATGAATTAGAAGAAAGGATCGTCCAATTTATTCAAAACAAAAAATAAAAGATCGTCCAAATCCAGATTTGGGGTTGCAAACCATTCTTAGTCATTCATACCCCCAATTTAATTTATCGTATTGCTTTTTTGATTTTGAATCTGTCAATTACAAATGTATCAAGAAGGATGATTGCCATTTTCTAAAAAAAAAAAAAAAATAAGAAGAAGAATGGTTGCTGCCGCAGAGGAAGAGAGAAAGGGTGAGGAGAATGAAGGGGAAAAGAGTTTATTTTATTTCGTAAATATGGACCGTTGGATTATATTGTAATCATTCGGTAATGAAATCGATAAGCAAAGATAGGCAAGATGGGAGTAGGCAGAATAACCTATCCCTAATATGATATAGAAAAAAATCATGCAGTAAAAGTAAAAATATTTTTTCCTTTAAAAAATGAGATTAAATATTACTTATCTTTTTCAATTAACCTTTAATTGGAAAAGAAGGATAAATATTTATACTACTATTTTTTTCATTATTACCCAATCTCTCCCTCTCATTAGATTAGAGGAAAACTTAAATAAAGAAAAAATAATAACTTTTAAATGCAATGGTGGTTAAAAATAAAATGATAGTGAGGTAGTAGTTAAAAAAAATGATAATGTGGAATATCCTATATCGAAAAAGAAAAATTAGAGTAAATATAACATGGGTTTCAATTTGTTCATAAATTTTTTCATATTACATAAAAAATCAAAAGATCACTAATAAAAAAAAGTTCATATTTTCTTATGTGGTAGGATTGTATGAGAAAAAAAAATAGAGATAAATTAAATATAAGTCCCATATTTTATATTATAAAAAAAATTAATTAACACTGAAAATTAATTTGTGTAGGAAATAAAAAAATAATGTGCAGCTTCACACGTCTATGCTTTAAATTAGCTATCACGTGCGAGGAATTTTTCGTGCGTCAGAAGACTCAGAAACATAGGGTGGGGCCTTACCAGACCATGGGTGTTGAAAATGAATAGAACATTAAAATAATATTTTACATTATTACTTAAATAGTAAGCACTTTTACCTTCAAATTTTGAATGAAGGATTATTTAATTTAAGGGTAAAATATGTGTCATTTTAAAAGATGTAAAGTTGTATCATTTTAAGAGATAGATAAAAGAGAAGAGAGAATTGACAAAAAAAAAAGTGTGGATCCCACTCTTTGTGAGAGTGAAAAGATATAAATTGTATCATTTAAGAGTATAAACACTTTTCCCTCATTTTAAATATCTACTCAACAATACATTATTTTGAATTCCCATAACAAAAAGTACATTGGTTTTCGTTTATAGTAAATGGAAATAAATGTCATTAAAGTGCTTTACATATCACTAGTTCTTTAAATTTAGCGAGCAAAATTGATCTGATTGCACCGCAAAACCAGTTTCATAAATGAAGCGTTAGAATATCATAATTGGGACTTGGTCCTACCCTACGCCACCTTCACTTTGACATCACGACCGATGATTCTAGATAGTCCAAATTGACTGAAATGGACTTAAATTAAATGACCATTTATTTTTGAAATGATTTAAAAAAATGCTTTAATAGCTCGCAGATCAAAAAATTTGGACTAACATTTATTTTCATCAGAACTCGGATCCAGATTCATATCTTGTAATTTTTTTATTATTATTATTCTAAAATTTGACTTCTATCTTAATATAAATATATTCGTCGTTATTTTTTCTCATCTATAGGAACAGTAGAAATGAGTAACCTTTGCTTACAAAAAAAATAAAAAAATAAATGAGTAACCTTTACGATATTATGAACCAAAAGTTGTTCAACTATTCAAAATGTCTTTATTTTTTATTTTTGTTATTTTTGCATCAGTAGGGCACTATAGCCCAGAAAAACAGAAACTACAACGGAGTACAATTCTTGTCCCCGATATTATGTATTACATAAGAATTCAACTCTCATATTAGTGACCTTTCGATTTGCGTGCATTTTTTTTTTTTTTAATAAATATGGGGTCTCATATTAGTGACCTTCAAATACCTATAAAGAATCATGCGAATCAGCACATTTTTTTTTTGATGAGTCACACATTTTTAATGGCTTTTTTTATATAAATATGAACCCAATGACTTAACCTTTTGGGTTGAGATGTGGTGTCGGACTCACTTGGAGTAACTTGGCTCATTGGTGGTGGTCCCCCTCCACAGGCTTCCCCCTGGACCCACCTGACAATGGTATCAGAGCCGGGTTGGGTTCGAACTAGCCTGGTGATTGGCTAGGAGGTGGGTTGATGCGAATCAGTGAGGAAATACACATAAAAAATTGTTGAGATATTAAAGTGTGATGAGTCACACATTAATTGATAATGGCTAAGTGAAGAGTATATAAGTGGATGGACTCATGAACCCAATGACTTAACCTTTTGGGTTGAGATGTGGTGTCGGACTCACTTGGTGTACTTGGAGTAACTTGGCTCATTGGTGGTGGTCCCCCGCCACGGGCTTCCCCTGGACCCACATGACAATGGTACCAGAGCCGGGTTGGGCTCAAGCTGCCTGGTGATTGGCTAGAAGGCGGGTTGAGTACTTGGGCTTCTAGGGTACTCGGTTGAGGGGGAGCATACCAATATTGGGTTTCACACTTGAGGGGGAGATTGTTGAGATATTCAAGTGCGATGAGTCTCACATTGGTTGATAATGGGCTAAGTAAAGAGTATATAAGTGAATGGATCCATGAACCTAATGCCTTAAAATTTTGGGTTGAGATGTGGTATCAAACTCACTTGGTGTACTTGAGTAAATGGAGAGTAAATACACATTCCCCCTTTCATTTCATTTGATAGCGGCTATCTCTTAGACACAAAAAATAGAAATTATGGGAGAGAGAAAGTCAGTGATTTTTTTAATTTAATTTTTTTTTAAAAAAATATTTTGTGTCTATATCTCTCTTAAAATGACATAAGTTAATGTAATTTAAAATGACAAATACTTTTGCCTTAATTAATATGATAAATATTATTATTAATAAGTCAAGTTAACCTATATACATTTGGTCTTAGCCAATTTCCCTATCTCTTCTTTATTTTCCGTATCTCTTCAAATTTTGAGTGAAATTTTTTGAATTATCTCTTCGGCTTCTGCACAATAAGCCACTAGTTCTATTTTCATATTAATTGTTATCTTTTCATTGTTAATTTGCTATCTTCATTCATTAGCATCATTTCCTAGACTATGCGGAGTGGATCCTCTCATGTGCTAATTAACATGACTATGTCATGTGGAGTAATCATAATCATATATGGGTGGATTAATGGAGATAAGGAAGGAGAGAGAAAAAAATATAAGGATAGAAAGTTACACAATCATCACCGTTAATTTACTTATTAATGGTTAAGATTTTTCCATACGTGGATCATTGTAAAAGGATACAATTATTACAATGCGCATACTTCCTTACATGCGTTGTTTAGTGTGTTTGCTTATAATAATCACAACATCAATTTATTTAATTTTTAGGATATATTCAAGGGAAAACTTCATTTTCATTCGTTGTGATTCATCATTTAATTTCATGTGATTTCAAATTTTTAAAAAATTCACTTGTTTTATCATGAAAATAAATCCAAATCAAATATTATTTTTTAATCTATAATTTACCCAATATCATTATAAAATTATTTAAAGAAATTAAATGTCTTATTTTATTGATACATTTTTAAATACATCGATAATACATATTTAATTTATCTTAAATAATATATTTTTACAAGAAATAAAAAATTCAGATAATTGATAAATTAATTATAAAATAAATAACTTGAAATATTTTTGGATTTAATATTTAATTATCAATTTTATTATTTTTTATTCAATAATATCATAATTATATAAAATAAAATTTAGAAAAATTAAATATTTTTATATTTATAAAACCACAAGGAGTCTAAGACTCTAAATGATATATTTTTGTAACCACAAAGAGTGTAAGTAAAAATTAAAAACTACACAAGTTAAATGATAAATTATTTAAATACTATAGGTCTAAGTGACAAATTTATAATCATATAGAAGGTCAAGTAATAAATAAAAATCACAGTGGGTGGTAAAAATGAAAATTTCCCTATATTCAAATATCCAATTTGAGTACCGGAAGTAGGAAATATTGATACACGTGCTTGGATGGGAGAGGGATTAAGCACCTATGCGATAATTATGTTAAGAGAAGAAAGTTTGATGTACTTACTACTTACATAACCAATTACCGTATGTATTGATAAAAAAGTTTGTCATCAAACAGAATTATGATTTATTAAGCATGACTCGAATGTTCAAAAAAAATAATTAGAATTTAACATATTAGAATCAAATCCAAATTCAAATGAACTAGCAAATATAATTATAATTTATTTATGAAAGAAAGAAAGAAAGAAAGAAAGAAATTAGTAAACTTGACATTCCCAAATATTTAACAATCAACCAAACATAGAATTAATAAACTTGAGCTATTATTTCCAATAATATTTTTGCCTACCAAATAAGATTTTGGTCACGTTACTAGAAAATTCACTTTCACAGCATATTCTTAGTAATCATAATTCTCGAGGCAAATTTTTTTTCTACTAAGGTAAGAGTTAGGTAAGACTAATACATTACCATCGTTAATGGAATTAGGTTTCAAGGAAAACATTTTGTTATTGGGGAAGAACCTGTTTATAAATTTTTTTGGCAAATTTTTACAAATTACACTATCTTCTTCCGGGAGAACATAATGAAACTAGTAAGAGGTGAGTGAGTTTATAAGCTCCCATCTCACACTCTTAAATTGGCCCTTGGGTCACTAGACATTTTGTAGAGGGGAGGAGCTAGGTAGGTTTAAGTTCACCACACGCACCACCGACGCGCCTCAGTTTGGTTCGTAGGTGTGCGTTAAAAAAAACATTTTATTAAACTATTTCTATTCGCCGGTTTTTTGACAGATACAACCCCTTCGGTTTGATCATATAATCATCCATTCGATTTGGATTTTTTTAAATCCAATCTAATCCAATTTTTTTCGGTTTGACAAGGGGTTCCAAGATGCCCCCATGACTATCCGTTGCTTCCCTCCCGTTTTTCCAAAACCAAACGTTTCTACCCGCCAGTTTTTGACAGAGAGTGATATTATATCACTAAGAAATTTGAACCCATCTATATAACAATTCCTTCCTATGTAGCTTCCGATTTGCTTTCCCAGGTTTAATGAGAAGATGCTCCCATTTGATTTACAAATTAAATTACTAACTTTGTTAACATTCATAATGAAAAATTAGTTATTTTTCATTTTCATCCTCTTACAAAGAAACTCATGCAACATTATTTATATTAAAATAAATCTTTTTTAATGTTTTCCCTTGTCCTAACAGATATTTCATATCTTTTTCTGGAATCACTCATTTTGCTTAACTAAGAATCACATTAGTTCCCAAAAGCTGCTCACGAAAATAATGATATTTGCATACTATTTATATATAGTTATTCATAAGGCCTCATTTACAATTCCCAACAAATGATTCAAATATACTGATAAGGCCCAATTACGAAAGGCCCAAGTCAAGAATGTGTACGTGAGGGACAAAGGAAGAAAGCATTGGCAAGGGTCCACACGTGTTAGAAGAGGAGGAAGGGGAATATATGTAACGGAGTGAGATGATAGAGAGAGGTACCAAGGGGTCATTTGGGTATGCAATTTCTTGAGGGAATGCAAGGGCTTCTCTGTTAATTTGTTTCTTCGTTTTCTTAGTTTTCTTTCCTAAAAACACCAATCCATAGCAGCACTATGGAGAACCAGATGTAATGCTTTAGGGCCTGTTTGATTGTGTTTTGGTTTTTTTGTTCTTAAAACTATTTTGTAGAATAATTATGGAAACAGTTATTTTCTATATTTTTTTTGTTTTGAAAGTTAAAAACCAAAACAGAAAACAAAAATAACTCATACATGTTTTCTAAATTTGATTTTAAAAATAAAAAAACAGTTACAATTTTTTAATTTTTTTCTACAAAACAGGCTTATCAAACGAGTTTTTTTGTTTTTTTTATTCTGAAAACTAAAAAACTGTTTTAAAAAACAGCAGAGTCTCAGTTATTGCTTGTTGGTTATGCAAACATCAATATACAGAGGAACATTCAGTAAATTGTTGAGTCTCTTTTTACATTTGTTTGTATCATATACACAAGGACACTACATCAGTGGCGTTGTGTTTATTGCAAGGACTTCAAAATTTCCATGCATGCTATCTTCTTGGCTGTTTTCTTATCAGCAGAACCACTATACTCATACTGGTGTAAGACCCCATTAGCTTGTACCTCAATTCTATAATTTTTAACACCACCACTGCAAGACACCTTGGGTTTTTTCATAATATAATTTCTCTTTTGGCAAATTTCGGTTAACTCCTTGACCGGGTGGGCCTTCAATGTTGAAGGTGTGACAAGGGGTTCCAAAAGAGGCCTTATGCTTTGCCACACAACCTCCTTATTGTATCCTGAATCAACAAGAATTGCTCCAGCCAGAGACTCTATAATGTCTCCAAGTACCTGTCAACAATAGGAACAATCTCATGAGACTTGTAACAGTTTATAGTTTTAGTTGACAATCATATTACACCTTTGACAGTGGAGAAGCATAAGTTTTGATAAAAAAAATACCAGTCCACTCAGGTTGCACTAGCACGTATTATTGTTAGAGAAGTCTAATATAAAATAGCATTTCTCAACAACATCAACATCAATAACATCTTTATCCCAAATTAATTAAGGCTAAAATAGCATTCCTCAAACTAAAAAAAAAATCAGAAATGCTGATTGTGCTCCCTCCCATCGCGTAAAGGCTTTGTTTGCTCTATAGGTTTATGCATGAGATATTTAGTCATGCATGCTCAAGGATAAAGTTCACTTAAAGTGAACTTGTCTCTTAAGTGTCAAAATAAGAGTAAATCCTCACATGATTTAATTTAAAGAACATCATGATCTTAATCTATTAAAATTTAGAGTAAATATCCTTTTCGGTCCTCAGCAAAATTTTACGATGTCCGCTTTAGTCCCTAACAAATAAAAAAGCTATTCATGGTCCCTAAGAAATTCAAAGTGAACCCATTTTAGTCTTTTTGAGAGATTAATATGAGTCTTATTTGAATTTGTGAGGGACCACGATTTCAACTAAATGGCTCCATTTTGAATTTATTAGGATCACGAATAGTCTTTTTATTTGCTAGGGACTAAAGCGGGCATCATGAGATTTGCTGAGGACCAAGTTCACTTTAGAAGAGTTTCTTCCCACATGGAAGACAGTAATAATATATACTAACATTATCACAAGACTCTGAAGATAACCAAATGAACCTATCAACCGAATTGCAACAACTAACCTTGGGGAATGGTGCCTCTAACGCCCATCCGAAAGTTGATGATGAAGATAACTTTTCAAAAGCATTAAGTGTGGCAGTAATATGCTTATGTAGTTCCAGTGAGGCATGGAGTATGTGTCTTTGCAACCCAGCCTTAAGGGCAGACCGTGCATAACAATCATTATTTACAGAAGCTGCCCTCATGTCAGTTAACTGCTCCGATGACAAGCCAGGATATTTATCATACATATGCATAGTAATGAGATAATCCAATACTGAATCTCCAAGAAATTCTAGTCGCTGCAGCACAAGGAGTTTATCATTCACAAATTGTGATAAAAGAGAAACACAAATAACATAAATATGAGGAAAACATCATTAATTGATCATGAAGAAGAATGTGTACAAGTACAAGTACTATTTTAAGGGTTCCATCAAGACTTGAAAAAAGATAGACTAGTCAATACAAGTCACAGAAAGTTGTGCCTTTCATAGATACATACATGCTAATGTCTTGTTTCCATATGATAAATAATAACAACGGTTAACCCAATGGGTGCAACTCAGTTGGTTATTTGGCGCTGAGTTAGTGGGGTGAACATGTGTTCGAATCCCGCTGAATACATCCTTGGGGAGGGGGCTGAACCTTTAGCCATCAGTGACCCCCGCACTCCGGATTAGTCTCATAACCGGCTCAAAGAGTTGAAGCCGTGGGAAAACCGGGGGTAGCCAACTCGCCTCAAAGAGGTAATTAGAGTTGGGTAACTCCAAAAAAGAAAAGAAAAAAATAATAACAACAGTTAAGTACCTGATAACATCTAGGAGCTTCAGGCAGCATGTAAGAACCATGGGTCAGAGCTTCCACTAAAAGCGAACCGTCACGGAATGAGTACTTTAATAGAGATTCTAGAAAGCTGACATTTATCAGATTCTCCGGATTAACATTAAAGTTCCTCTCAGTAGGTATAATGTTAAAACTCACTTTAATACCAATCCAATCCATAAACAACAATGCAGCTTTTTCACCACCAGTGCTAAGGAAAGCACCAATTAGTGCCCCAACAATATCAGCAACAATCTTCCGTTTTAATTTTCTTTTTCCGCTAACATATATTTTTGTCTCTTTGGAAGCCAACTCTTCTAATTTAAAACTTCCAGATTTATCACCAGGAATGGTCCATGTTTTAGGATTAAAAGGCGCATTTCGTATGAATCCCTGCAACTCAAAAGAATAGTGGTTCAATAAAAATAATTAAAACACTATCAGCAAATTGAAATCAAGTACAGTTCAAAACAATAATGCAGAGTTCTAAAAACACAGTAATTCAGCTGAAAATGGGTCAAATAATATCATAGCATAAGTATTACAATTTAGAGAACACATTACTCATGGTAAATAGTGTAAACTTTTCAATTTGATCTTCGCTGCTCAACAAGCAAATAAATTACAAAACTTGTTCAAATATGATAATCAGCTAAACACTTGAATCAGTCTAAAGGACCGACCCAGTTCAAATACCCACTTTGTCAGTGTCTGGGGAAGGGAATACTCTAGGCAGTCTTTCCCCTGCTTTTTGCAGAGAGACTGATTCGAACCCGCGACCTGACACACCACGGCAAGTAAGAAATAGTACTTCGAAATCATATTGATTCAAAATTATATTCTTTTCTCAAATTTCGAAAAACAGGATCAACTAATTACAAAATTGATTGAATCATTATATCAGAAATCATATTCTTCTTATATACCACTTAAAAGAAGAATGCTACAGATGGAGAAATCAGCCATATATGTGAAGAAATAGTACTTCTAAACCAAAATACAGATAAAAAATCTTATGAAATTGTGGCGTATGTATAAAAAAAGCTAAAAGACAGCATCATAATAGATGTAGAGCATAAAAAATTAACAATAGCATAAAAAGAGAGAGAGAATACCGGAAGTCTGCAACTGCAGCCAAACTTACAGAGGGCAGCATTAGAAGTGATCTTTTCCCTCTTTACAGTAAGGAGACCTTCTTGGTGATTCTGATATGTTTGAAAAAGTTGTTGACCAGTAGCATATTTTAAAAATGAATCTCCGAGAGTTTGTAGAGACTCATAATGAAAGGTCTCTTCACATCTCTTTGTAGTAATTGCTTCCAAGACCTACAATGCAAAATGCAGATACCATTAAAATGTTTCAAAACTGTAAAAAAAATAAAAATAAAAATAAAATCCATACATTCAGAGAACACCAAGACAAATTTAACCCGTTGAGATATATAAAACCATTAATGTAGCCTCACCCAACAGTTTAAGCTTTTGGGTTGAATTGGTTCTTTGCATAACCAAAAGATGGTAGCCTAGAAAGTTCCAATCTGAAAAGTTTCTTCTCAATCTCTTCATAGTTTATTGGCTGAGGCCTGATATAATGGAGGGTAAAAGGAGGGCAGAAGAAATTCTTTTCCCTCATTATCTAGACTGCCCTGCTTTCTACCTCAATTTTTCTTTCAGAAGTAATTCCATTTTAAAAAGGGGGGGCGAACCGGAGCACTAGTAAAACTGTTCCTTCATGATTGAAAGGTCATGGGTTGGAATCCAAAAAACAGTCTCTTTGCAATTATGCAAGGGTAGCCCTTTCCGTGGTTCGACTCTCAAGGAGAGCACCAAATTTGGGATCACCACCCCACACTCGCTAGTCGGGTTTATTGGGGAGTGGTTTTTGGTTTTTAAGTAATTCCATTTTAATTAAAATTTATGGGAAAACACAAAATAAACAATCTGTTTTTTCTACACCTTTTTTGGCTATTAAGGACAATTAACAAAAAGATATAAAATTTTATATTCTAAAAAAAATAATAAAAAAAAACCTTGAAAATTTGAACTTGTCTAGATTATAATGATAAGCGATTTTGCAGAATTACAATAGCACCCTACCTTGGTTGTTGGAACCTCATTCCATCTACAACGATCCAAATGCATCTTTTTGAAGTTGGAAGCTCCCAGCAATGACTCAATTCTATGCATTATTGACGGAATAAACGAAAAGGAATAAATGGTACTATCTGATATTGGTGAAAGGATGACAGAGCATATTTCAGGAGGTAATTCAGCAAAGATCTTGCTTGCTTCTGAAAATGTAAAACATAAAGTTTGGATTCAAATTGGATCACATATTGGTAGAGCTTGAAGACAAATAACTCTAAATATGTCTGCAACTTTTTTGGTACATGATACAACTATAATTTGAAAAAGAATAAATTTAGGCATCATGAAACTGCTAACAAGACTCTAGTAGATAGGAGCAGTCACACCTAATACAAATACTATGCATAATATAAGATTATACCATTTGCACTCGTTAACAAGCAAGCTGATACATATTTGTACGATGGGAAATTATACTCTTATGTAACATAAAATTCATCTCTCATGTTACACTCACATAAGTGTAAGCTTACTTGCCGTGGTGTGTCAGGTCGCGGGTTCAAATCAGTCTCTCTGCAAAAAGTAGGGGAAAGACTGCCTAGAGTATTCCCTTCCCCAGACACTCACAAAGTGGGTATTTGAAATGGGTCGGCCCTTTATGTTACACTCACATAAAAAGATGTGCCTCACTTTTTTTTCTTTTTTCTTTTTTTAAAAATTGGTGGCCCCACTTAATTTATCTCACGATATAAGATAACTTCTCCCTTACAACATGAGAAAAGTAAAGCCCTTGTACAACTGAGAAAACCAAAGTTCTGTGACTCACACAAGGAGGGGCAGAAGTCATTTGAGTAGTTCCAATCCCAAAAAACAGTTCAGAAGAAATAAGGAAACTAACAAACCTCCTTTCAATTATAATCACAGGGCATTCAATAGCAGGAAGGAATACATTCAGAAAAGTCTAATTCATAGTAATATTGGTTATAGCCAACCCTAATTTGAAGATTGATGGGCATAATTAACCTCCTAGGATTCCACCTATCACCAAGATTAAACAACAGAAGAAACAAAATTGAAAAATTAAAGGGTAAACCTCTGTCCTTCTCTTGTCTGCCCCCGAGACTGTGATTTTTAACTTGAAAAATGTCTCTTGCTTTAAGTAGCAGTTGGTGTTCAAAATGCAACTGAATGCCATGCCTAAAATTTGGAAAAAGATAAATGAGAATAACGCGCCAATAAATTAGCCTGAGAAAAAAAATCAACCATAAACAATCACATACTCCCGTTCAAAGTGCTCCTTGTATGTAGTAACTTCACCATCCCTTACTTCCAGGGGCGAGTTTCCATCCAATTCCATTATACCAGTGGTGATATAAACATTACCATTATGAGGAGTACAAACTAGAGCATTTTTCAGCATGCAAGTGCAAACTAGACCATTTTTTGTCCATATATTGGGTGCATGAGACTCACACGTAATGTTAGATGGATTTACAGAATTAATACATAACCAATCAACATCTGGTTTTTGCTCTATAGCAGTAGCTGGAAGTAGAAGATAATCAATCTCAAGATCATCATCAAAAATGTGTTTCTCTAAAGCAGTTGCCAACTTACGATCTACAAGAGTTCTGAGGATAGTAACCTGAAATCTTTTGCACAAAAGAACCTGGAAAACAAAAACAAACAAGCAATTACTGCATTGACTTTATGTAAAGAACCTTGGGATACACCACCCCAAAAGCTAGCTCAAAGGGTGGGAGTGCCCAAAGCCTTATAAACTCCACATTAGTTGTTCATCCAACTAACATGGGACTATATATCTCAACACGCCCCCTCACACGAGAGCCCATTGGGCTTGAAGAGTGGATAATGCAACAGGCCTGGCCTACCTGTGCTAAGAAATTCCACAAGAGAAAGTGGAGGACGGCGAGGCTCTGATACCATGTAAAGAACCTTGGGATACACCACTCCAAAAGCTAGCTCTAAGGGTGGGAGTGCCCAAGGTTCTTTACACTTTACCTAGCACTTGCAAATATGCCACATACAATTAAAGGAGTAGACAGCAGACCTGATCTGGGGAAAGATTAATGATTCCTTTGTATCTCAAGTTTACTGACAAGCTACCTCTGTCAAAACACAAGCCAAATTGCATGCTTCCAATTTCTGGATCAAGCTCGATTCTCACTGCAAGAAGAATGTCTTGAACAGAGGTGTGATGGCAAACATCTTCTTTTAATTCCATTACATAACCATAGTAGATTGTGTTGCAATTGTTTGTGAAGCAATTCACCAATTCAAAGGGTACATAACTTGGTTGCTCCTCATTGTAAGGTTCATTCCCTGTAAGAACCAGATTAATGTTGAAGACATCAAAGAATTACATAGATAAACAGAAATTTATTTTCAGGTAATAATGTTTAGAATGAAAGGCAGTAACAGAAGGAGAAATGAATAGAAGGCATGAAGTTACCAAATTCCTCCACCTCTGCCTCTTCTACGACAATATCAGGAACAAGATTATCTGTCAAAGCTCCAATCTTATGAAGTTGTTTGCATGCTTCAAGGCATGCAATATTCTTCAAGACTTTTTGGTCACCTTGTACATGAATAGGATGTAGAGGGCAGCTGTTGGGAAGATACAATGTTCCAGTCTCTTTGTCCCACCTTGGAGTTGGTTTAAAGTACCTGAGAGTTTAATCCAAATGGAATAAATAATGGAGAACAGGATTAAAAAACCAAAAGAGCTGGATTTATGCAAAACGCACTAGATCAAGAAAGCATAACTAAGGTAGTTTAAAGAACCTTGAGATACACCAAAAGCTAGCTGAAAGGGTGGGAGTGCCCAAGGCCATATAAAGGCCACATTAGTAACACATACAACCAATGTGAGACTATATATCTCAACACGCCCCTTCACACGAGAGCCCATTGGGCTTGAAGAGTGGATGATGCAACGGGCCCAACCTACCTGTGCTAAGAGAGTCCACAAGAGAAAGTGGGGGATGGCGAGGCTCTGATACCATGTAAAGAACCTTGGGATACACCACCCCAAAAGCTAGCTCAAAGGGTGGAAGTGCCCAAGGCCTTATAAAGGCCACATCAGTTGCACATACAACCAATGTGGGGGACTATATATCTCAACAGGTACATTAAAATGAAGGAAGAAAATTTTAACATGCAATAAGAGCAGCAATGAACTAACTAACCCATCTGCAGGGAGTCGTGAACAATACAAGTATATCAAACCGATGCTAGAACTAAGATTGACAATGGCTCCAGTGCTTCTAACACGATAAGCTTCCTCATGAAATTGATCACTTTCAAAAGGATTGGATGGAAAGGAAGAATGAAGCAATGACTCCTTCCTCATAATATCCCCACTAGCAAGGTATTTCTCTAGCCGAGAATGTTTAACTGAATCCCCACTGTAATTTTGGAACAAAATAAGGAAGTTGTTATATTTCAACTAGTAAAACACATAATTTTGATGCTGTGATTTTGTCTCTCCGCAGCATACTAATTAGAACTTGTCTAATTGCTAGACCAATCTTTTAATACCGAGAAGAGAAATATAAAAAGAGAATTACCACTTAACCATTAATATGTAATCTGAATTTTGCATTCTGGCATGGCCTCGGGACTGTATGAAACTGCACACTGTGGGAGGTGAGTCAAATCTAATAACCACATTGCAATTTTGAACATCTAAACCCTCTTCAAGAATGGATGTTGCAACAATGATGTTGACCTTTATATCAAAATAATTCCTTAATAAGAAAATGTATTTGTTTATTACAACACACAGGATTATTTAAAAAAGCAACATACCAATCCCATACGAAATTCTTTCACAATTTCATTTTGCTTTTTCCTTGATTGATTTTGCAATCCAAAATTGTTTCCTGCAATGAATTTAGTCTTCCAGCTATTGTATTTTGGAATCAAGGCATTCAATAGTGCCTGAAGGACTATGGCAGTAATTACCCTTTCCACAAAAACTATGCATCTCATGTCAGTCAAACCCCTGTAATTGTGGTATACATGGTGATGAAATAAATAGTTCAGATCAATAAAAGAGAAAGATGAGAATTAACATTAAATGACCAACAGCAAAGGTATTCACACAGCCAACAAGAAATTTAAACAGTTTAATCCACATGCATGATTTCAAAACATCATTTGAAATACTTTAAAAAAAAAACTTTCCATGATGATAACCTGTACTCAAGTAGAGAGTCAATAAGACAGTAAACTTTGGAGGTTAACAGCCCCATATCCACATCGGATTTAATGTTGTCACCAATAGACCATTGAGGATCTGAGTATGAAAACATTTTTTTAAAAATTAATTACAGAAAGTATGTAAAAAAGATTTATATTTAAAATTTCACCTATTCTCTCAATAGTTGTAGAGTCTTTACCGGATGGCACGTAACTTGTTAGTGTCAGCACAGTATCCCAGCTAAATTTTTTAACAACTTTATCCCCCAATTTACCCCATGAAAGTGATTCAATTTCATTCGAAGGTAAGGACTCTGCAGCCTGTCATAAAAACAAAGAATTGATGTCAATTATGCAACCATGAACATACATCAAAGCCATAAAATCACTGCAGTAGAAGGGAAAGAACCTTCAAAGCCATCCAAATACCAAGCTCATCCAAGCAAAACATCAAACCAGAAAATATCTTTGTTATTCTTCTTTGTGCAAACTCAGAAGCTGATTTGGTGAAATTTGAACTTCCGAGACAGAGTTCATGCTGAGGAACAGAATATCCATTGTCAAATGCCTCAAGGAAATAATCAACTATGATCTGATCAAAAAATGCAGAACTTCTAGAGTGGCACCAACAGAAAGAAAAGAAAAGAAAAAGTGATTCTGACAAATAAAATACATGGGGATTTTATCTTTTTCTTGATTGTTTCAGATCATACATAAAAATTGATCTCCTTAAATGTACAAACCTGCTGTTTTAACATCTTGAGTTTAGCTGCTATTTCTTCAAATAACATAACTTGGATTCCATTTTGCTTATAAAACTTGAATTTTGGGGTTGAGATTGTTATGAACTCTGCGATGACAGCTTCACTTACACATGTATATACCTTCAATTTAAAACATTATGTCAAACAAATAATACTTTACAAGACCAAATGATAATACTAAATTGCCCTACAACACAAAAGAGTATTAGCCACATAAGACTAAATTCCAATACCTCTACCCCAAAAGCTAGCTCAAAGGGTGGGAATGCCCAAGGTCTTATAAACTCCATATTAGTTGTTCATCCAACCAATGTGGGACTATACATCTCAACACGCCCCCTCACACGAGAGCCCATTGGGCTTGAAGAGTAGATAATGCAACAGGCCCAATGGGCTTGGAGAGTGGATAATGAAGCTAGCTCAAAGGGTGGGAATGCCCAAGGTCTTATAAACTCCATATTAGTTGTTCATCCAACCAATGTGGGACTATATATCTCAACACGCCCCCTCACTCGAGAGCCCATTGGGCTTGAAGAGTAGATAATGCAACAGGTCCAATGGGCTTGAGGCTCTGATACCATGTAAAGAAGTACTTCAACCCAAAAGCTTGCTCAAAGGGTGGGAGTGCCCAAGGTCTTATAAACTCCACATTAGTTGTTCATCCAACCAATGTGGGACTATATATCTCAACACATGTTAACATTCATAGCTTAGGACCTATCAATAGTCTCTGTAATAAATATGTATGGTAAAACTTAATAAACCAAAGTATATACAATTATACCAAGAAGATAAGGGGATAATATATTGCCACATAACAAATAACATGATAGAAAGAAGAGAGCAAGAAAAACTAGGCAGAAAATAAAAAGCAACCTTTGAATGCATTAGAGTCGTTAGTTTCTGAATATTTTTTGATAAGGTCCATTCAGAATTTCCAGCTGGATCAAAAAATAAAACAGAAGAAAAAGGAAATTCAACATCAGAGAATAAGTGGCAGCACTCCAAGAATGGGAAAAAAGATAGCAATGCAAAGAGATATAGATACTTTCTCTAGGGTTGTGTACCTTTTGACTTAACTGGAGCTGCAGTCATCCCTAAAATTCGAGGAAGGTCAGAGATACCACGTTTTAATTGGGGATGATAAAACTCCTGCATGCAATCAAATCTTACAAAAGTAACAACTACTTGCACAGCACAAACAACTTCATGATGCAGATGGTGCACAAAGAGGACACTGCAGCTTACAGTACATGATTGTAATTGCCCTCAAACAAAAGCAGTTACAACTCTTACAAAATAAAACAAAATTAGAAAAAGCATGGTCCTACTGAACATATAAGGGCCGACCCAGTTCAATACCCACTCGTGAGTGTCTGGGGAAGGACATACGAGTCAAGCCTTACCCCCGCTTTTGCGGAGAAGCCAAGTCGAAGCCGGGACCTTAGACATCACGGTAAGCATGCTTACCACTGAGCCAAGCCGGCCCTTCGTCCTACTGAACATATCACCAATTAAAATTATAATCCCGTTCAATGAAGCAAGATGATCAATGGTACAGAAAATTTTCACAAGGCATGCATCAATACTACATACCACCTTGTTACATTTATGTAATCCATGGTCAACATCAAGTACTCTAGTTTAAAGTCCAGACCAATTATTGTCACCATAAGTTGACTGCCTTCTATATGATAACGTATTGTGACCAAGACTAGAGTGGACCTAAAAGTCTTTTTCATTAGTTGTTTCTGGAGATAAGTGCATACTGCATACAGGACTGTAACAAGCTTCTTTCAAGAACAGTTTTTTGTTCATCTATAGCAGACCCATATATGGATGGCCTCCTTACAAACTTCTTACAAGAAGCAAAACATTTTATGTTGCTAATGAGTAGCAGCTCACATGGCACCCCACCCAGTCTTTAAACTAGCCTGGATCTCATTGTATTATCCACACAAAAAAAAAGAAACAGAATCTTTAAGGTCAATAACTTGGAAGGGAAATTAGAGCATATTAATGAAGAACATATCACAACTCAAATATATTATCATAAAAAAAAAGAATTAGTATGAAATTCAAAGACACAAACCGGTTTAATGAAAACTAGAGAGAGGGCGTAACACTTACAGTCATGATGCAAGCGTAAGCGTCTCTACCCCTAGCATGATGGCATTCGTCCATTATTAAAACCTTTATCAGTTTCAGTTCGAGAAAGCCATGTCTCAAGCTATTAAGCAATATCGTGGGAGTCATGACAAGCACCTATACATTCAAAAGCATTACAGACAGTAAGTACGTGTTATCGACAACACAGCATACAAAGATAAATTTCAGAAGCATCGTGGTAAAAGTTATAAATGATGCATGTCACATTCAGGTAAACTGAATATTAGAACAGAAAGTGGTTGTATTCTTTTCCATCTTATTTGAACATAAAGATTGAAGCTAGAAACAGTCTAGACTAGAATCTTTAACCCAGTGCAGACATTGTAAATAAAGAGGAAATGCCAAAATTAGACAACAACTACAAGATAACATGCAAGCTATAAATTTCAAAAGGAACAATCTGAAGAAGGTGATACAGAATAGAGGTAAGAAAGAGATTTTCCCCTCATCTCTTCCTTTGGAAGCAACCAATGTTGTTCTGAGTTTTTTTCAATTTTTTTCTTAGGCATTTTCAACTAAACCAATATTTGTTATGTGCTTGTGTAATATAGACAGACTTTTTGGCCATCAACAAACAGATATATTATGATTATGCAAAGCAGATTCTTATAATAAACAAGGGCATCTTTTATTTCAGATAGAAATGCAAAAAACTCTCACCTCGTGTTTATCTGTTTGTTGTTTCCACATATCAGCATTCCAGTAGTCAAATTTCATCCCTCCCCAATACATTCCCACTTTTAAATCAGTGTGCATTTTCAAGGCTTCAGCTTGCTAAAATTTCCAAGTGAATAACAAGAAGAATAAAGACATAAAAGAAAAGCACAGTGAAAGTACTGATTTACATGATTTGACAATCAAGGCATTGCAATTAAATAATATCTCAAATTTGCAAAGGCATGAAGAGAGGAAGTTGCTTACTTGTTTGACCAAGACAACTTTAGGAACCAAGAACACTGCAATGAAATGAGAAGGTTTTCGCAGATGATAAGCATAGCTGCGAAGAAGCATGATGGCTATCAATGTCTTCCCTGAACCAGTCTCCAAGTACACAATGGTATTTTCCCGGATTGCTTTTTCCAACGCTTCAAGTTGATAGCTACATTAAAAAACCAACCCAACATCAATGAGAAAGAACAACAAAACTCACACAACAATGCATGCACTTAACACTAGAAGGGTTAATTTCTGCATATAAAACTCACCTCCTTGCAAATGGAAGAGTGTCAGGAGCAATATTATGTTGCTGGCTATAGGTATCCATTTCCATTGTGAGAGCAACTTCCAAGGTTTCTTCGATTCTTTGGTATACTTAAACATTCAAATTCCAACAAATAAAACCAACGACATAGTCAAGGAAAATTACTCAAAAATGATCTCTTTCAATCATGGAAGGTATCAAAGATAAAAAATTGAAAACCCAGAACTCACGTAGATAGATTCAAGTAAAGGGTCAAGAGCAGAACTGAAAAATTTCCAAGCTTTGTCTTCAGAGCAGTAATGGGTGTGTGCATTTAACAGATTTCCAAAACACACGACAACAGTGAATAATATTACTTGTTCCTTAAGAAATGGGTGCTTAAGATGTTAGAATTGAATATCCACGTATGCAAGACACAACCTCATTAATATTCTAACTCATGACTCATTAATATTGACATTTAAAATTTATCCCAAGCAAGGGAAAAAAATTTAGTACTCCATGTGGTCCTTCCATTCAATACGTGACACTTGTACAAAAATTTATTTTTTATTTTTCCTCTTTTCTCTCTCTTTAATAATTGTCTCATTCTTATTGGTTTGTACCACTGAATTAATGATGTCCAGAAGCACCAAAATTCTTCTCCCAAGCAAAAAAGCAATAATAGAAAAAAGAAAAAAAAAATTAGATACACAAGTATGGTTATCTCTTGCATCTGTGTCGATATTCAATTCTAAAATAATAGTGAAGGGTATGTGGAGAAAAAACACACAAAAGGCAAAGTTCCATTGACATGGTTTTTATACGAAGTGTGTCTTCTTCAAAGGAGCACGTATGGAGTTTTGCTTTGACCATATTGGCTCGAATTTGGGGAGATTCATACAACCAAAGACGTAGTAGACAACTTGGTTTAAGCCCCGCTTTGAAAGAAATGCAGCTGTTATCGGAGGTTTAAGCATCGGTTTTAACTTTAAGCCTTGGCTTGGGTGAGAGACATAAGTACGACGGAAGGTTTTAAGCTTTGATTATAAAGAGTAACCGATGTTTTAAGCCTCAATTGAAGAAAAGTAATAAAATATTTTGAGCCTTTGGTTTTAATAAGTAGACCGAAACAGTGGGGAGGATTTTGGTAGTTGGTATTAATTTATTTTTTTATTTTTTTTATTTTCACTACTGTATCAAAAGGTATACTTATAAGAATATAATATAAAATTAGGGAAAGGTCATCTTACAACCTATTTTCCTTTTTTACCAATATCTTAACCGTTGATTTCCGCCAATCAATGGTTAAGATTTATTGCAAATTAATAATTAATTAATAAATTTTATTGGCGAAAATCTTAACTATTGATGCAGCCACCAAACCCTTATAATTAGCAACAACAATGTGTGTCTTTGCTATTTTGCTCATTTTTTGTTTTGGAACTTGGTTGTAGGAGTTGTTAAACTCTTTTTCTGTTTTTAACTTATGTCTTATATAGTTACGTGACTTATATCTTTTAAATATGAAGTTGTTCATTGAATTTTGAGTAGTGACTTATGTGATTTTTTTACCTACACACATATATATAAGTTTGTATCTTGACCTTAAATAGTAGAATCTTTACGTTTTATGTGGTTTCTGTGATATACGTTTCTGCCATCCCTTTCGGTTTTTACGTAGAAACTCGATTTTGGTAACATTGGTTGTAGCGCTGTAACATTTCATCCTAAAACTCGAACTAAGTGATACTTGGATGGTCTTGGATGAGTAAATGGCACCATAATGAAGCATCCCCAATGAGATGGAAAGACATCGATGAAAATATTTCTTCTTCCGAGGTGCGATGATACTGGAAAAATTGCTCAACCCAGCATAGCCAACTGGTTAAGTCTTCATTTTCATCAAATTGTGGAAAATCCAACTTCACCACCTTGGGAATGTATGTTATGTACGAATTTGATACATTGTAAGAGCGGTTTGGTTCATTGTTCATATTACTTCCAGAATGATCCCTTTTCTAGCGCGTTGGTAAGGTGGCCGTAACATCCAACCTATTAGAAAGTTGAGCAAACATCTCCTTACCTAGCTCTGACAAGGACTAAATTGCATCTTTCCATCTCTTAACACATTTGTCCATATCCGTGCTATGATACCAAACTGATATATACAAGGGCTTATTCTCGCCCTTTTTTCTATCTTTACAGAAAATAACAAATAGAAGTATAGTTTTACTAAGGAAGCTTGACATCTTGCACACAATGCTTTCCAAATAACACATTGTTGTTGCTAATTATAAGGGTTTGGTGGCTGCATCATCGGCACCGTAGGGGGTAGGAAACAAGTGGCACCAAGAGTTGTGGTGGACGCGAGATTACTAAAGAGTTTGATTTGAATTAGATAGTTAGAAGAAGATAGTCGAAGTCATTGCGCATTTTGATTTGGGGAAAATGGGAAATATGATTTTTTTTTTTTTAAATAAGATTGTGTCATGGGTTAAAAGTTAACCCAGTTTAGTTTTTGGGATTAATAAAAAAGAAGAAACTTGTGTTTCTATCGTTTAAGTTAATCCAGTTTAGTTTTTACGCGGGTTTTGACAAATATTTACACTCAGTTTTTGACGTTTCTATGTTTTTAAACTCATTTTTAACAACAGTGGCTACAACGATAATCAATTTATTGATTTCTTTGAGGAAATGAACAAGTTGGAACATGACGGCACCATGCAAGAATACCAAAGCCAATTTGAGATGTTGCTCTCCAAGTTGAAACAATTGGAGATGTTGAGGTAGGTAAGTTATTTCATAAGTGGGCTTCTTGAGACACTTTGGGCTGATGTGCAAGCAAATTGTCCTAATTCTCTTTTTTATGCTATTGGGTTTGCCAAATTGTATGAGGCCCGAAATAACCAGGTATTTCCTAATATAATAAGTCTCATCTCTTCCATGATTAATAACCCAACACATAGTCAAAATCCACTAGTCAAATGACTATCATTTGATGAAATCTTGGAACATCAATGAAAGGGCTTATGCTTTCAATACAATGGCACGTATGAACCTAGCCACCGCTATAAAAAGTTGTTCCCAATTCAGACAGTTATGGAGGGTAACGACAAAGAAGCCAATATGGAATTGGAAGAAGAGCTTCTTGATAAGGGAAAATAGAAGTAACATGAACGAGATTGGATGTGTTCTGCAATACTCTTGGGTACAAGAGTGATTTTAAGGGGAGAAGATTTATTACCAATGTTATTAAATTTGGACCGATGGTCGACCAAGTCATATATACAAACTAAGTTGTTAATAGATCACTGGCTGAAACAATTCGATTGAGTTTATATATTAATATATAATAAATATAATAATAGTTGTCCATTGAGAGGAAAGTTGCACCGGTGTAGTTGTTGAGCTTACATCCACCCACCCTAAAAGTGCTCGACATTAGTTCAATGTTGGTTGGACCTGATTTTCAATCAATTTACTAGTTTCATACCTATTTGATTGCATATCAGGTCCAACGATCAAACCGGACCAGTTAAGGGTCTGGTTACTAGTTAGACCGATCGGTCTGGTCCAGGTTTAACATCAAATTGACTGAACCAAATGTACAAAAATTATTTAGAACTAATTCATGTATGCAAGTTAGTTTCGAACCGCTTCCAAACCGGTTTTCCAAACTCATTCTTTTGGTTTCAATTTATTTGTAAACTGGTTAATAAAACCAGTCTGATTCTCAAAACTTATTCAAACTGCAATTTGGTTCGATTAGGTTATTTTATAAATTATTCTTAAAAACATAATATAAAATCATTAATTTATTTTCACCTAAACACTTTAGTTTTGGACTGACATAATCGAGAGTTTAAACCTTGATTTGAAGAAATGCAATTGAAGATTTGAAGCCTTGGTTTGAATAAATATGATGGAAGGTTTTAAGCTTTGATATGAAAATAAAATAAAATTGGAGGTTTAGGCCTCAAAGTGAAAAAAAAAATACAACTGAAGATTTTAAATTTGATATGAAAAAGATGTGAACGAAGAAGGTTGTGAGCCTTGGTCCGAGAAAACAAGGCTAGAGCTGTACAAAAAAGAAAAGAAAAGAGGCTTAGACATTTAGAGAAGTGACCAGAGACTTAGGCCTAATTATGAAGAAATTTTCATCAAAGGTTTGTCTGGAGTGTGCCTCTATTTCCTGGGTTTCATCCTTTAGTAGGGTAGACACATGTCCCTTACCTTAGTAGGGTAAATATTTTTTAAGGTTCGAATATCCAAAACTCGATATTAAAATTATCTTCTTTTTTTTTTCCCCTCATATTTTCTCTCTTTCTTTATTTTTTTTACCCTTCCTATTTTAACAAAAGGACCACCTAAGCTGGAAGATAAAAAATGCTCTTCTTATTAAGGCAGTGCATGTATTGAAATGTAGCGCGTGCCAAGGAAGTATGAACCCTTCAAAAAAATAGGGAGAATTGTGTCCGACAAGCTCCGACACGACGACACGCTCCGATACGGTGTCGGACACATGGTCAATTTTTTTCGACACGTTGATCATTCCGACACGCGAATTTGACCGAGTCCGACACGCTCAGACACGGTGACATTTTCGTAATTTTTTTAAATTTTTTATAAAAAATTATTATTTTTAAATTAAAATATATTAGTAAAGCTTCTACATAATCATATCAATTTTCTCCTTTTTTTTTCCTTTAAGTAAATAATAGATCATCTTAGCACTATCGTTGTCATTCATGTTATGCTCTTACCATGTCTTCTCTCCATAATCTCTCTCTAATCTGATCTGATCTCTCTTTTTCATCCCAGTTCTTATGTGGTTTTGGATTGGAAAGGATTGTTGAAAGATAATATTTTAATGGGTATTATTAATTTTTTATTTTTTATTAAATTATTAAATATTAAATGAAATATACACTATATAATTTAAAAATATTATTTAATATTAAAACGTGTCCTACATAATTTTTTAAAATTGATGTATCGGAATGTCGTGTCATATTGATTGTATCACGTATCGCGTGTCGTGTCGGTGCTACATAGCCTCGTGCCCCGGCCATTTATTGCTCGTATTTACGACGTCACTTAATTCGATTCCTATGAAAGACTAAACACTAAACAGGTGGTGGCTGCCTGTGACCGTGCGCAATTATCCTTCTTCCTCTTATTTCCCATTTTCTTCTGACAAGGGGAAGAGCATGTGATTATTCTTCAAAGGTTTTTGCTTTCAAATGTCATTTCTGAGGTTATCTAATATCTACCTTATTCAGGTCTTGTTCAACCTCAATCAATACGTTGTGTTTTTCCTTTTTTATGACACCTTCCGTTGTTCAAAAAAACACACCGTAACAGACACAGCAAATAACTTGTCCTCTTGTCTGTACCTATCTTATATTTTCTTCTCAAGATAATTGTACATATAATGAGGTCACTCAGGCAACCGAAAACAAAAAATAAATAAACTAAATCCAAAAATAAGGATGGTTAAATCTATGCAAATTTAGTCTACATCATCCCATTATATATATATATATATATATATATATATATATATATAAATCATTATATATATATGCTTTACATCATCCAGAATATATATATATATATATATATATATATATATATATATATATATATATATATTATTGTCTATCCAAAATAAATAAGAGGAAAGAGAAAAAACAGATATCTCTCAGACCCATTCAATTTTGTGTGTGTAAAAATTTAACTTCTCTCATGTGAAATGAAAGAAATATAATATATATATATATATATATATATATATATATATATATCGTCTAATCCAAAATACGAATTCTAAAGAATCAGTAATAAAATAGACAGGGTGGGTATATTATTCATATAAAAAAAGATCAAGACATTATTTATTTTTTAAAAATAAAAAAAAGTACGAAAAGCTGCCAAAAAAGTTGTATCTTCATGTACCATTTTGTACACACACAAAGTCATCCACATTGATCCAGCCTTTGAATCTCGTTTCTTTGCACATAAGATGTTAACGAGCTAGCAAAGAAGCAAGAAACAAAAAAAAAAAAAAAAGGGTCTCAGCAAAAGTAAAAAAGTTCATACCTTTGCCTTCAGAGCAATGACGTGAGAGATATTTAACAAATTTTGTGAAACACACAGTGACGGTTGAACAGTACTACTTGCTCCCCATGGAGTGAGTGCTTAGGAGCCAACCAAGGATATGCAGAGAAAGAAAATAAACACACAAATGAAGAGTGAGTGGCTTCACTGGCACTATAATTCTGTCTCTGACTCCCACTTTTTTTTATTTTTAATTTATTGTTGTGAGAGTGTGAAGTATTATGATACACATTTATTATCTCTGTATTGGGACAATTCTGAATACCACATCTGGAAATACTTTGGGACCCCAAGAATTAAAACGATCTTGGAGTTTTCAGTGACTTAGAATTGAATTTAAATAGCTTGTTGCTATTTTTTTCTTCTTCTTGCTATGAATGCCTGCACCTCCTTCTTTAAGAATTGCATGTTTATAGTATTTGAACAACTTGTTTCTAAGAAAATGTCAAGGTTTGACACGTGACGCTCAGTGTGTAGGGTACAGTCCACTCAGCCAATAAATATATTAATTAATTAAATCCAATCATAAGGAGAAAACCAAAAAGAGAGTTAGAATTGGGTTGAATAAGTATTCACAACGCTAATTATATAATCTTTAGTTATTTTATTATGAATATTGTTTCTATAAATTTGATTCAGTGATGAAAACTTGGTATCTATAAATTTCTGAAGCATATTAGCTCATATATAGATAGGGGAGGATATATTGACAATTTTTTTTTGAAATTTTTTACAAATTGCATTATGTTCTCCCGGGAGAACACTGGAGGACATAGTGTAATTAGTGTTATCTCAGAAGAAAAACATAGTGTAATTTGTAATAGTTTGTAAATAAAAAAATTTGTAAATATAACCTGCCTGTTGTAACACACATCAAGATTATATATTGTTTGCAACGTGAGAGAGAGAAAAAAAAAAAAGAGAGAGAATGGACTTGAAATTAATAGGGGCTATAAATTATGGCTGTTATGTTAAAATTTAATATCAATAGAGAATGGACTTGAAATTAATAGGGGCTACAAATTATGGCTGTCATGTTAAAATTTAATATCAATAAAGAGAGAAATAAATACAAGATGATAGAATCATTCACATAAATTATTGGATTGTGCTCAGTCAATGAAAATTACTTCTGCAGAAGTGACCGTGGATTAAATAATTATATGTTTAATTCCTGGCCACTTGTATCTAAAAAAGAAAATAATTATATATTTTGCATGTTCATATATAATTTACTAGTTATTTACCCGTGCGCTGCACGGAGGAAAAAAAATTCAATCGATTGTGTCTAAGCAAGAATTATTTTTATGAAATGTATCATTTTACATTTTGAAATATATAGTAAAATTAAAGTATAGTTGCGTTGAAAGAAAAAAAAAGATATGATTAATTATAATCGTACGACGAAAACTTTGTATTCGTATAATACTGTCTCAATGAATAAATGTATTCTAATAATAGTTGTAATTAGGAAAAATAATATATGGGAAAAACATTTCTCTGCTTGAGATAAGTTTATCTCCGGCCTCCCCAAAACTATGTTTATTTCCTTATATTTATTGATTCACCTTTGAATGATTATGATTTCCTTTTTATATCTCTTCCTTTATCACCATTGATCCATCTTTGTATGTTATGATTAGTAGTAAGAGATAAAGTTATCTCCGGCAGCTTGAGAAATGATAAGCCCTAAATAATAATAGATATTATAAATAGAAACTTATTAGCAAACTCTTAAAAAATTATATTGATCTATACAGAAGAAAAAAAAAACTTTTTTTTTATTTATTCATCCTGAAGAGAATTTCTATTATAAATTTATATAATTAAGAGACATGTAGCCATTAAACCGCATGATATCAAATTTAATAGCTTATAAATCTAGTAATAATCCAATAATACCATGCTTCGATGGTTTGGTGGTTATCCTTCGTATCACATGCAATAATTAATTGGTGTATATCATAGTTTTTATATCAATATTGATTAAAAGAATTAATTTCCTTATCACGTGAATCAACGTATGATGAAATTATTAAATAGAGTCTTGATTGCAATTGTATTAAAATTTTGATAAGAACAATTTCACCACCCTTATAATTTTATTTTTCTTGAACTAAATTAGTTGAATAAACATTAAAACAAGTTGATTTCCTTCCTTCTATTCTATTTCCTTTAAGCTGACATACAATAAATAAAAAAATAAGCTGACATACAATAAATAAAAAAGGGAAAACTTTACTTTCACCAACTGTGGTTTGTGTGTGTATCATTTAGCACCCTGTGATTTAAAAATTATCATTTATATCCTTTGTGGTTGCACTATGTATCATCTAACCCCCTGAATGACTAAAATATCCTCTTTACCCTAATAAACAAAATACTAAATTAAAAATAAAATACTAAAATTATCCCTAATTAAAATTAAAACCCTAATACCCTTTCTTTATTCTAATTGTACAGAGGAGTCGTACATGTAACGAGTAGAATAAACGAGTATGCTTTCTCCTTTTGATACACTTTGACGTGCTTGGATTCTCTATTCTAATACAGTCTACAGAAGAAGTCGTGCTTTCTACCTTTGTTGTACACTTTTTGGTATGCATACCCATATGCGGTTTTCTTTTTGTTTAATATATTTATTTTGTTACTTTTGTTTTATCTTCTCATTGTAAAGTGTTAATCTTCTATCTGATGTCTTGTTTGCCTCTTATTTATTTTATTATTTTTATGTATTCGTCTCTCAATGTCACTTTAATTGAAATATAGTATACTATAAATAGACTGAATATCTCATTTCTACTACAATTAGTCTGAAGATTGATGATTGTCTATGATTACAAATATGTTAACAAGTTCTTCAAACTTTAAGAGGATCGGGGAAAGCGGTGAATTGAATTTGCTAATTTTTTTAGAACTTTTTGCAAACCTTTGCTTTAATGTAAGTAGGAGTGAGTATATGTATTACTGCAAGTGATGTTTGCTGTCAACATTTCCATTTCTCGATAACATCACGTTTTGTTTCAAGTGAATCAAATGCATATATCTTCAAATACATGATGCACGAATCCTATGCAATTTTTGTCTTCTATGTTTGTCTGTCCTTTACTACTTTGATACCATTATATTAATACAAGAATCCTTCTCCCCTTTAGCATTTTTTTTTTCTGCACCTTCTCATATACATATGTTTAATTTGTTTTAGTTACAAGTAATCGCTTTTTTTCTTCTTCTTTTTTTTTAAAAAAAAAACATGCATGTTGTTCAAGTCTTTTTTTTTTTAGTTTGTAGTTTATCACTTTTGATTTGCACATGTTGGTCTTTCTAATGCTTATTAGACTATTATTTGTTTTTAATTTATTTTTTATCTCAATAGTATGTAATGAGAGCGCATGAGTTATTTTTTTGTATTGATTTTATTTTGTTGCATTTGCAATATGGAAACCATGCTGGGTTTTTGTGTGTACAGAATGAAAAGTGGGTTTTCTTTTCTGATAATGATTTTGCTGCATAAGTTCACATAGTTCATTACTCGACAATAGTCTTGAGGCATTTTCATTAGATGGATCCACGATCACATAGTTCCCATTGCACCTTAATTTTAGTTTCCGAGCAAAAGTATAAACACGCTTGAGATTTCAAGTAATAGTTTCCAGCTAGATATGAGTATTTTTGATATTTTATATTATTAGGATATTTTAGTCATTTAAGGAGTTAAATGACACATGTTGAAACCACGATGGATGTAATTGATAATTTTTGAACCACAAGGTGCTAAATGATACACACACTAACCACAATGGCTGAAAGTGAAGTTTTTCCAATAAAAAAAATAGGCTAACATAGCTAATGTGGTGTTACCGTTTATGAGCTTGAAATCATAGATAGAGAAGATGTAAATGGAAGGGTTCATTTTTTCCAGAGTTAATATAGATAACTTATTTACTTTATCTACATTAAATCCAAAATAATGTCGTTTCTAGGTAAAAATCAATATATTTTTATAATTATAATTTATTTCAGGGTTATAATAGTCTTTTTCATTATTATTTTTTAATTTTTCAATCTAAAATGACATCATTTTGAGAGCAAATTTAGATAAATTAATTATATTTACTGTAGAAACATTAAAGACTAAATGTAAATAGATAAATAGAATTTGTCAGAATAAAAAAACAAAATATAAATGAGGGAAGTTTGGGCCCAAATTCGAAGCCCAAACCAAAAAGGTGCAAAACAGGAGTGGCCCAATAACTGCAACGGCTAGTAATTATAAAACGGCTAGTTTCTTTTCCAAATTTTCTTTCTCATCTTTTCTTTCACTTTCTATCATTGCAGCACTCATTGCTGGTGTTTTTCTTTCCTCTCTTAAGTTCGCTTTCTTTCCATCTTTTCCTTTCAAACCATTCAAGCAGTTCTGCTGTTAGATATCATCAAAGGAAGAAAAAGTGGGGTTCTCTTCAGTTGAAAATTTTCAACCTGTTTTCTGGCCTCAACATTTTCCCGGAAAATTTTTGGTTGGGAATTTATTCTCACAATGTATCTTGAAAGAAAATCTCCGGCGAGGTGCTTCATGACGCCGCCGCCACCTTCGCCTTCGTCATGGAAGTCGAGGCCTTCACGTTCTCCCACTATGCCACTTTCAGAGAGAAAGAGATCACCAACCTCTGTGAGTAAAGGTGATCTTTTTCACGTAATTCATAAGGTTCCTGCTGGGGACTCACCCTATGTCAAGGCCAAGCAGGTTCAGGTAACATATTTTTCATTCCCTTCGTTTTCTTTTTAAATGGGTTTTTTTTTTTTTTTTTTTGAAATTTCTTCTTCTGTTCTTGCTTGATTTCCTTGATTTCTTGGCCTTAAATTTTCTTTTCTGGGAAAGAAATTTTTTATTTCTTCAATATTGTTTAGTTTCTTTGATGTTTTTTTGTTATGAATATGGTGGAATTTGAGGGGTTGGAGTACGAAACTCAATTGTGTTTATCAATGGGATATGGTGGGAAGAGAAGAAGGACTTGAATTGTGCATTGTTAAAGTGATGTTATAAGTTTTCTTTCTTTCATGGGTTTTGTGTAATAATTGTGAATCTGAACCCTTGAATTACAGTTGGTGGATAAGGATCCAGGTAAAGCAATTTCCATGTTCTGGGCTGCTATCAATGCTGGGGATCGTGTTGAAAGTGCCTTGAAGGACATGGCCTTAGTTATGAAGCAACTGAATCGTTCTGATGAGGCAATTGAAGCTATCAAATCTTTCCGTCATCTCTGTCCTTCTGATTCTCAGGAATCTCTTGATAACATCTTGGTTGAACTGTACAAGGTAAAGCAGCATTCTTTTTTATCTGTTGGTGATTTTTCAAGTCATTAACTGAATTGATATTCTCCCCATGCATTTGAATGTTGAGGCTAGGCCTTACTTATTGGATAAACTGTTCAAATTAACATTTCTTGCAAGAATCATATCTATTTGTCTTTTGTGTAGCCTTGGAATGAACTATATTAGTGAATAATTGAGTGACATAATGAACTTGTACTTAAGATGAAATTTGGAGGATACAGGCCTCCAACCCCTAATCTGAAGATTTTTTTGGTGCTTCATTAACTAGGATAGAGCTATTTATGCATCTAGAAAACCTAGTTCAGAAAAATACATTAGGTTAGGTTCTTCAACAAATAAGATGAAAAGGATTCACATGGATATGGTGTTATCTTCCCATTTGTATTGAAGGACTTTTCTTACAAATTGTAGCGTACAGCTGAGTTGATTGCTGAATGATTTTAGAATCATGTATTTTAACAGCTTATGTGTGTTGGTACAGAGATCAGGAAGGGTTGATGAAGAGATTGCCATGCTTCATCACAAGTTGAAGCAAATTGAAGATGGTGTGACTTTTGTGGGAAGGACTACAAAACAAGCAAGATCTCAGGGGAAGAAGATTCAAATAACTGCTGAGGAAGAGATATCAAGGTATATTATTTCTCATCCATGCTCTTTTGTCATTTTACATCTAGTTTATAGGCCTCTTGTACCCTTAACTTGACTTGAAATCTCTCTCTATCAATGTAGGATATTGGGGAACTTGGCCTGGGCTTACTTGCAAAAAGGTGACTATAAAATTGCTGAAGAACATTATCGGTGAGCTTTTAAGATGGAATCAAAATGTGGATTTCATATTTTTTTTTTCTTTCAAGAGACAAGTAATAACTCCATATTTGTTTCTCCAGAAAAGCACTGTCTTTTGAGGTTGATCGGAACAAGCAGTGCAATTTGGCAATCTGTTTGATGCAGATGAACAGGATTACAGAAGCAAAGTTTCTTCTTCATGCAGTACAAACCGCGTCAAAAAATAGAAAGATGGATGACTCTTTTGCTAAATCTTATGAACGTGCTTCTCAGGTGCTGTCTGAGATAGAGTCATCATCATCATCAGTAGATTCAATCAAAGAGAAATTTGACAAGTTTAAGGAAACTCAAAGATCTCTCATGTCACACACTAGTATGAACTCAAAGGAAAGCAATATCTCTAGAAATTGGGACAAACAATTCAAAGAATCTTTAGGCCACAACTCCCTTGAGAATAAGAAGACAACATTTTCAGAGAGAAGCTCTCCACAAAATCGTTCGGTGACATCTGAGGTGGAAGTATCTCATGCCAGGAGGAGATTGTACCAATCTCCTGATCCTGAAAGAAGAGATCTTAAGGTTCATTACACAAAACCAAAAAGATGTTCATGGGGCTTCAATAATGGATATCAAAGGGAAACTTGGGGAGATGTCAATTCAGATCCTAGACCTTCATTTGGGAGTCCTCATAATCATAACTATGACATGATGCTGCCAAAATCAACAGAAAATGGTTTCTCTTCACCTGCCAATGGAAAGTGGAGGGCTAGGACATTGAAAGATCCTGCAATAGTAAAGCATGAAGATACAAGAGTAATGGGTTCTGATTCACTACACACTTTGAATACAGAAGCAGCTATGAAGTTTAAAGAGAAGGATGGTGCCAATGAATTTGCAACTTCTATGGACACAGACCAAAATCAGGGTTCTGAAATGTCTGCATCAAATTCTGCTGTTGACAAATCTTTTGGCAATAACAAGAGCTCTGAAAGTTCAACCAATCTGCATGGATTTGCCTCAGGAAACAGAAAACCACTTGAGAAGAAGAGTTGGGCAGACATAGTAGAAGAAGAAGATGATGAAGAACATGACTTCTTTAGTGAATATATAAATTTTGATGCTCAGGATGGTGCACAAGTGTTCAATGATGAAAATGAAGACTCAAACATAATCTCTCAAAGTCCTTCCCCACAGAGCCAGACCGAATGTTTAAGCAAAAAGCTTGAATCATTGAACCTTAAAGATGGATACAATGCATCTGGGAATGCCATTTGGTCAAGGAATCCAACAGTAAGGCGTTCGTTGTGTTTTAATCCGGAACTGAGTCCAGAACCAACATATTTCATTTGCACATCATCAAAATCACCAAAGAAGGCTTCAAACTTGGGAAGCCACAGAATGCTGACAAAGGAAAGGGATTCATTGTCTGGGGAGAATAAACTGATGAGGAGAAACAGGTTGCAGGTTTTTCAGGATATTACTCTTCAACCTGAATCCCCATGATCTTTGCTTAAGATTTATTTGTCTCTGGCTGTAAACAAGTGTTCCTTATGGATTGAGAAGGATCATTTTGTTAAGACATATTGGCTTAACACATGAGATTGGTTTAGAACAGCCATTGAAGGCATTTTGTTGAATTAGTTTTTAGCTTAGTCTTTCATTTGTACTCATCAAACAAAACAACCTTTGTATATCCATGTTGATGCTATCCTACAGTGTAAAATAGTTTTGTCAGTTGTATTGAAACTGGAAGAGTGTGGATTTCTGGTACACTTACAGATTGTGCTTCAATTTGAATAGTTTCAGTACAAAATGCTTTTGTTAGTTCGTATTAAGATATGCTTGTGCTAATTTGGACCACGGCATTGAGGTTTTAAAATCTCGTCATGATAGGTAATCTGTGCTTTACACAATTATGATATCTGGTGTCTGTTTAACACTTGACCATTTTAGAAGACCTACTATTTACTCGCAAAATCAAAAGTTCTGCTAGAATATTGTTCTCAATTATTTATGGGAAAAAGATTTCTCATGAGAATTCTCTTCTCCTACCACTCTCACTTTGATGTCCGTGCCAATCACTTTTCTATTTTTTATTTTTTCTTTAAAGTGGGCCTCATCCCTTTCTCTCCGTAGGAAAACTTGCATTTCTCATGCAACATGAGAAATTGCAAGCCCATTATTTATTTAGATTTAAATTATCCTAAATAATTGACTTAATTATTAGGAGAAAGATTTGTTTATAAATTTTTCTTACAAATTACACTAAGTATGACTGGTCATACACTATTGATTGAAGTATGACCAATCATACTTAGCGTAGTTTATAAACAAAAGTTTGTAAATATAATCTTTCCCCTAATTATTAATCTAAATTTTAGGAGTCATAATAATTGTCATTTATAAGAATAATTTGAAATTAAAATAATTGTCATGACAATCATTAATCATACATATTTCAAAAGTTAGAACTAATATCATAATACCGAAATATTAATTGACTATTAATCTAATTGATCAAATATAACGGTCATCTCGTGTAATTAACAAATTATGTAACAATATAATACCGTCTATTCTATATGACATGTTATCACATCAAATATGTTATACATTCAACAAAAATAAAGCAATTATAAAAATTTCACAAAAAAAAAGCAATTATGAATTAGACTTTAATCCATGGTTCCCTAAAGAAAAAACAAATAAACCATTAAGGCATGTTTCGTACATAGTATAAGATAAGACCTGATAGTATAAGACCTGATTATATAAGACTTGACTGACTAATTTTTAATACTATTCAATGTTTGGTATGATATTGTATAAGATAATATATTGTATTATCTAATATCATCTAATGTTTGATAATGCACTGTATAATACTAGATAGCATAAAAATAAATATTTTTGACAAAAATACTTTTTAATAATGAATTTATATAATTCTTTCAAATATATCAGATGATATTAATTTTTATAGAAATCTATTGATCAATGTGTCCAGAAAATATATTTTTTTATAAAATAAAAAATCTACAGTATTTTAAAAATTTATATATTGAAAAATTATTTTTTATTTTAATATATTAATTCTAAAGAATTACATTGTTAATACATCAATTCTTCATCAGACCTAATCCTATCCTCCTAGGTCCTAATTGTATCCTCCTAGGCCGTAATCCTACCGTATTTAAGTTATACATTATTTTGATATATAAAGAGATCTTGTATAAATTTATAATATACGATAATGACACCAAACAAATAAAATTAAACATGTCATAACATACTAAAAATATCATAACCTATTATACTATTATAACTTGGGTTTTATAATTCTCGTATTGAAGGAGAATTGAAATCTCATGTTGTAGAAATAAAAAGCATGTGAGATCCATGTATTAAAAAAATTATATATAAGACCCATGTCACCACGGAAATCGAAAGGTGTTCAAGTCGGAACTTATACATTCCAACAAAAAAAACTTAATGACAAATATCGTTCATATCATTCTCCTATGTTTCATCCATTGCAATTTGTCCAAACGCCTAAATGAAAAATAAACTTTCAACTTCACCTTGAACCTGTGACGAAACCGAGCCAAGAGAAGGGGTCAAACCGAACCAGAGGTTGAAGGGTGTTTGGATGAGGATGGAGTCTGCGCTCACTGGTTCTAACTGGAACCGTTGTTTGATTCAGCCACAACATAAGAGACCCCTCTTTGTTGTTACACCCTCAACCAGTTACCGTATAAGCTGCTCCATTAAGTCCTACAACTTGTCTCAGCTTAGTCACGCTGAGGTTCAGAGCCTCAAGACACGTCCTCGCATTGATTTCTCTTCAATTTTCAGTGTGGTAGGTTATGGGTATTACATAACTCTTTCTTTTTCCAAATGGGGTTTTGTTTTTAACTCTAAAAATCCTTGCTTTTCAGGTCAACCCCATTGTTGATGATGTTCAGAAAAGAGGGGATGCTGCTGTTAAAGAGTTGGTGCTTCTTAATTCTTTACTATCTGCTCTTATTAGATTAATTTGTGTGCATTTTCATATCTTCTTGGCCTATTTAACTTCAACTTTGTGTTGTGTAGATATACTTCAAGGTTTGACAAAGTTGAACTGGATAAGATTGTTGAACTTGTTTCGGAGCTCCCAGACCCTGTGGTATATTTATTTGGATATGCATTCCTTACTGTTAAAAATTTTATTTTGGCATTTGTTGGAGTTGTGCCCTTATTATGATTCCTTTTCTATTTTAGTGAACACGTGATCCTGGTTTGGAGGACACTATTATATTCTTGTTTTTGCCTTTTGCAGCTTGATCCACCTATTAAGGAAGCTTTTGATGTTGCCTACAGCAATATTTTTGCATTTCATGCTGTTCAGAAGTCACCAGAGAAAAGTGTTGAGAACATGAAAGTATGTCAATGTTGATTCTTGCTTCTAGTCTAGGTTGGATGGACAAAACCGTAGCTTAATTTTGGGATGAATCCACTTTTATCTTAAATATATTCTTGTGCATTATTAAGTAAAAATTTAAAGTATATTTAATGTTAAGATAGTATTAGTATAGCTAAGTGCAGGAGATATGTGTTATGGTAGGCTTTTGCAAAACTACTTGTTAAGAAGTTGGTGCTTGCAGCATTATTTAGGAATGGTTAAATAATACTAGAAAGTTCAAATTGATATATTATGTTTTCCAGTTGTATCATATGCTTCGCCATCCTTGACTAGTCTTCTGTCCTGTCCTTGATAGTCTTCTGTCTTTTGAATTTTCATCTTTTTGTATGTGTATGTCATGTCATTTCATTATCATGCCTCCATGTTTGCTCATTCTTGGTTCTTAGTGTTACCCAATATATTATATATTTGAGTCTTGAGTTTTCTGAAATTCTCAGGGAGTCCAATGCAAGAGAGTTGCAAGAAGTATTAATTCCGTGGGTCTTTATGTTCCAGGGGGAACTGCTGTATTACCTTCAACAGCTTTGATGCTTTCAGTTGTAAGTTGAACAGATTTTCAGTAGCTCTGTTGTTCAATGTTCTCTAGTTTTCATTGTGTATACTGATATTTATCTTTCCAGTATTAGCTGACGGTTAATTATTCTGTATAACAGCCTGCACAAATTGCAGGATGTAAAACTATAGTTCTTGCGACTCCTCCAGCTCAGGATGGCACTACATGCAAGGAGGTATTGTATTGTGCAAAGAAGGCTGGGGTGACTCACATTCTCAAAGCAGGAGGAGCACAGGTTTGAAGCATGACAATATAACCCATATCTGGTTCTGTATCATGAATCTAGTTTCCATATATTTAGCTGTATTTTAATATATTTGTATAATTATTGTATAAATTAAACTATGGTTAATGTGTAGTTTTCTCCATTGTAGGCCATATCTGCTATGGCTTGGGGAACAGAAACTTGTCCCAAGGTAGCTAACTTCTCGTTTAACTCACCTCTCTTGTTGGCTTCTCTATTAGTAGTTGGATTGAGCTTTATTTCTTTCTTTTTTATTTATTTATTTACTTTTGTATATCAGTATATCCTATTCTAATAGCATTGCAAATTCATGAATATATATTGTGAAACTCATGCATCCATCATAGGTACTTGAACTTCTCAGCCCCTATTGATAAGTTTAGTGTCTGGTTAATGATAAATAACACAAATCTCACTTCCTAGTGAATACATGGTGACCAAGATGTTACATCCAAATTTTCTCGTATTGAAGCTGTAAATTAGATATTAAATAGATTATGTAATCTGGTGACAGAATAGTACTTAGGAATTAACCTTTTCTGTACTAACAAGAAAATCTATTATGCTTTATAGTTTATGTATTTTATCCATCATTTTTAATTGTGAATTTGTGATGAAACTTTCACAGGTTGAGAAGATTTTTGGCCCTGGTAACCAATATGTCACTGCTGCAAAAATGATACTTCAAGTAAGCATGTTTATTTTACATTATTAACATATCCGAATTTGTGTATCCACTATTGCATTTCATACTTTGAATTGTAAATCTTCTACTTTTCTACACTTTTCTAAATTTCTGCAGAACAGTGAAGCCATGGTTTCAATTGACATGCCAGCTGGTCCATCCGAAGTTTTGGTCATTGCAGACAAGCATGCAATTCCTTCTCATGTAGCTGCTGATTTGCTTTCCCAGGTTTAATGAGTTTTAAAATGCACCTATTTGCGTTACAAACATTATTCACTAGTCCTTCACATTCATAATGAAAATTGGTTATCTTTCTTTTCATCCTCTTAGAAAGGAAACCTGTGTTCTAGTGTAATTTATGCATTACTCTAAAAGCTTATAGTTCTAGTTTCTACATTATAATGTTAGTTCTCCAAAATTAAATATAGGATGAATTCGTAATATGCGTGGCATGTAGGAGATAATTACTAATTAAATATTAATCAGTAATATCTAGAAAGCAACGAAAATTATAAAGCAAGGAGATGGGGAACAGCAGCATTTCATTTGTTGGTTTAGAATCTGATATGTTCAGATTTCTCTTAAGTTGACATTGCATGCACAAATACACTTAAGACCACTAACCGGAACACCTTTCTTCAACTAAGGCATAAAACCTACAAAAAACTGCCTGCCATGCTGACTAGAACAGAAGTATGAACAGTACCCAATATAAAAAAAGTTTAATATAATGCTCAAAGTTTCAAATGGACACAGCTTCACCATCATACCACCAAATTATGACTCGGGGTTGATAAATCTTCTCTCTTTTATTCTGCCTATAAACTTCCAAGTTGATTCCTATTCTGTTTGGTTTTCTTTTAAGTTGCTGATATCTATGCACCTAATTTACAATTTTTCAGGCTGAGCATGGCCCTGATAGTCAAGTTGTTCTTGTGATTGCGGGAGATGGTGTAGATCAGAATGCGATACAGGAAGAACTAAGCAAGCAGTGCGATAGTCTTCCAAGAGGCCAGTTTGCCTCTAAAGCACTGAGCCACAGTTTCATTGTATATGCACGTGATATGCTTGAGGTCAGTCCTATTGTCCAAG
Organism: Gastrolobium villosum; assembly: GCA_032173675.1. Taxonomy (NCBI): domain Eukaryota; kingdom Viridiplantae; phylum Streptophyta; class Magnoliopsida; order Fabales; family Fabaceae; genus Gastrolobium; species Gastrolobium villosum. The sequence goes on along the minus strand of JAVKPL010012955.1, from coordinate 210,321 downwards.
TTTCTGTCTGTACCCACTAAAAGCAGAGCGACTAGGTGAGAAGTGTAAGGTAGAGAAAGGGAAAAACAATTTCTTTGGAATCACAAAAACAGACTGTTAGGCTTCTGTGTCTGTATTTATACATGCACAGCAAATAGGGTTACACATAACATAGATTGTACTTGTGTCCAAGGTGCTTTTATAAGTTTATTGTTAGAGAAAATCAAAAGAAGAGTATGAATAGGAACGACTAACTCATTTTGTTAGTTTCCTCGTGTCTATATTTATACTGAAAAATAAAGATCGGTACAAGAAAGATAGGTCCAACCCAGTTATACAAAATAACCTAACAAGCACTATTCTCTAATATTTACGTTGCATGAATGTTGGTCTAATCTCTTGATATGTCAGAATTCATAACTTTCTTTGGAAGAATATAAAATTTGGCCATAAATTATTCATTTATTTATATATATATTTTAATCAATTAATGGTTTATACTTGAGTCCTAATCATTGTTCTCAATCCATCAATATTCTTATTGGAGTTTCAGAAGTAAAAGTTATTTTTGCATCTTCCAGGCTATCACTTTCTCAAATTTATATGCACCTGAGCATCTAATTATCAATGTGAAGGATGCAGAGAAGTGGGAGAGTTTTATTGAGAATGCAGGTACAAGTCTATGAATTTTTCTTTTGTTGCTCCTTTTAAAAAAAAAAAAACACTTTTGTGTCTAGTCACAGATACTTTTGTCTGCAATCTTATAGAGGATCCAATTACTGTTAGAGAACCTCATTTTGTATCCATGTTTGCAATTCAAGAATCCTAGATTTAAATACTTGTCAATTGCCTCTACAGGTTCTGTGTTTTTAGGACCATGGACACCTGAGAGTGTTGGTGATTATGCAAGTGGGACAAACCATGTCCTTCCTACTTATGGATATGCAAGAATGTATGGTGGTGTGTCATTGGACTCCTTCCTGAAGTACATAACCGTGCAGTCTCTCACAGAGGAAGGTCTAAGAAAACTTGGGCCATATGTAGCAACCATGGCTGAAGTTGAAGGTCTTGAAGCCCATAAGCGAGCTGTTACCTTGAGACTTCAGGACATAGAAGCCAGGCAGGTTCCAAGATGAGATGATGCACCTATCCATTGTTCTCTTTATATCTCTTGCAATTTGCTAGTTCTTAATTCATGCCAAGTCTAGAGCCATTTTGCTTGATGAGATTCCTAGATTTAGGTGCCATTTCAATTTTATGTAACAATAATTGGATTTATATTCTAGAATAACAAATAACAGTTACAAATGCTTTTATTGCTTAAAGTGGTGAATATTAAGTGATTTACTAAAGTTTATTAAATGGAAAAGGATATTGCTATTGGATGCTTTTGGACCTATGGGAACCTTGTATGTATTCCATCTAGCTTTTAACATCGCTCATAATTCCAAGTCTTCATATATATATATATATATATATATATATATATATATATATATATATATATATATATATATATATATATATATATATATATATATATATATATATATACCACATATATATATATATATATATATTTATGGTATATTAATTAATTTTTATATATGTATATATATATTATTAAACGGCGTTGACCCGGTATATGTATATATATATGTATATATATATAGAGATATATAAAAATATATATAAATATATATATTATATATTTTCCATATCTATATATATGGTTTATATATATAAAAACATATATATAAATAAAAATGTATACTATATATATATATATATATATATATATATATATATATAGGGTCAAGTTCAGTTACATTAAAAATGACATATGTCATAATCTCTTAATTTATTATTTCACAAATTGGTTCAATATTGGAAGCTGAAATTGGAGGTCATTGTAGAAAAGAGAAATAAAATTACAAAAAAAATAATTAAAATGAGTTCTACATTTTTTTGACAAGATGAAATAATTTTGGTTATTTTTTTTTTTAATGCATGACCCGACCGGGTCACATTTTTGACCGGGTTTGGCTGGTGAACCGGATATAAGTTGTGTCCCGGACCGGTCTAAAAGGGTTTTACAACACTAGTTGGATGCACCGAAATCAACGGATAAGATTTGATATATATATATATATATATATATATATATATATATATATATATATATAGTTTGTTCTAAATCTGTTTTTTATGGCCACCTTCTTGTACAACACGACGGTTTTGGGCAGATTTTAACTTGATCACTTTATTGTTATAAAGAAAAGTATGAGCCAACCTTGCTCTTTTTGACAATTAAATTGCTTAAGATTCATGTTAAATATTTTATATATTTCCCTAGACTTGAATTATTAAATACATTAGTATAGCTTCTTTCACTAACTGGTCCCCGTATGACTGGCTCCATCAATTAAAAAGTGAACCATTGCCCACCAATTCGGACCACTTTTTGCGGCATTGTAATTTCAACTTGCGAGAATTCAATCTTCAAGACTAAGACATAACGTGTTCACATATATTTATTTTTTTAAAAAAACTTAGGTTTCAATCAATTAGAAAGTTGATGGAATATTATTTAGTGTATGTGATTAACGCCACTCACTTCCGAGTTGAAGTCCACTTAATTTATTTAATTTTTATTTTTTTAAGATTTCAATCGATTCATCGTTTAGCGACTAGTCCGATTCGGGACAAGTCTTGGGATTAAGGCTTCCCCAAAAGCTAGCTCAAAGGTGAGAGTGCCCAAAGCCTTATAAAGGTCACATTAGTTGTTCTTCCAACCAAGGTGAGACTATATATCTCAACACGCCCCCTCACACGAAAGCTCATTGGGCTTGAAGAGTGGATAATGCAACAGGCCCAACCTACCTATGCTAAGAGAGTCCACAAGAGAAAGTGGGGGACGGCGAGGCTCTGATACCATGTTAAGAACTTTGGGATACACCACCCCAAAAGTTAGCTCAAAGGGTGGGATACTCTCTCACATATTCAATTCTTTGATGCCTTACTCTCATCTATTTAGTTTCCTAGCATTAACTGAACTACCATCATTTAATAATTTACTTATTTTTTTTTTTGTTAATATGGTTAAGTGACCTAGTTAATTTTTCTGCTTGCAATAATAACATGACTTAAGAGTTTAAATTTAAAAATTGACTGTTATTATTAAGGAATTTATGATTAAAAAAATTCATACCGGTATAAAGTTTTGTTAAAGTTATATATTATTCACTTTTTGTTTTATAATGGGTATTGATTAGGTAGGCTTCGGATACAACTCTTTCCATCTTTCCTAGGAATTGCAACTTTCACCAATAACCCACTATTATTTGAGGTGGTGTTTGGTCCAGGGGTTTTTTAAAATTACCCCATGCAAATGAAGTTGGCATTTTGAAAAGCATGTGTTTGGTTGACAGGTTTATGGCTGAACACCAGGCAAGGATGATGCATACTATTTTCAACTTTGGGCCATTTAGCTAAGCTTCGGCACTCTTTAAAAAGCATATCAGGAGATGGTTTTTTGTATGATTGCCGGCTAAACACATGGCCCCACAAGACTGATTCTAAAAAGGGTATTTTAAAAAGCAAGGCTGATTCAAAATTTTATAAAAACAAGTGTGTTTTTGTTATACCACATTATTTCTCCATCTATATTTTATCAAAAGCCAAACATAGATTTTACGAAAGTTACTTAATTTTCTTGGTAAAATTTTACTTAACCAAACAATTTTTTTACATTTTCCTACCAAACTCACTTTCCAACCGTTTCCTCTTCCACAAAACGCCCCTCATTCAGTGGCACACCAACACCACTAGATCAATACGATTTTTTTATTTTTTTTCCCCTCGTGGTGTTAAGTTTAAACTTGACCTCCTTATGTAAGCCAAGGGGCTTCTAGTAGTTGTTCCAATGTCTTTTCAAGTGGGAAATGGGTCCTTCCGAGTCATTTCTTGCTATGACTAGTCGTTCATACTATGACACACATCACTATTATTAGTCCAACAACAATCGCACTCCGTCAAAGTTAGCGTGTTTTCTAGGCACTACAAGTACGCGTGCTCTCAACTATGTTGTGTCCTTCATCCAGCAAATTAAGAAAAGAGTAGAGCAGAGGATCAATATTCTTCTATATGGCAGAGGCTGCAGGTGAACAACGTCAGAGGAAACTGACACGTGTACTTCTCATGTGCTTTTCTGCACCTTTATGCAGAAAAGATCAACAACTGCAATTGATACGAGCTGTCACGAGGATGTCACCGTGAAGAGAAGAAGAAGCAGAACTTCCACTGCTGTGGATGATATAACCCTACGGGTTAGGGCGAAACAATAACATTTGATTGATAAAATGACTAAAAATCAATTGCAATAATCACTATCTACAATATTGAAGATTGTAAACAGTGAACTGATTTACTATGGTTTCTAAAACTAATGATTCTTCCTCCCATAATCAAACTTTCTTATTAAAAAAAAACTAATGATTCTAATTTGAAATAACAAAACAACCAATGAAAGAACATATGTGAATAACAATATACAATAAAAGAAAAGTCAAGCATTAACAAAAAAAAATGCCAAAACAATACCATAAAGTTTAAAATATGTGTGTAAACAGCTCAAGTAGAAGCAATGGAAACAAGACACTAGCCAAAAGGCATGAACTATGACTAATAATCTAGGGGTTTAAATCCTAAATTGTTTGCATAAACCCACATAAGTCAGATAAAGCACATGATCTTTGGCTCCAGTTTTGTGAATATTTGCAAGCTTGCAGAAATACTTCAGTTCTGTGAAAATTCTATGCTCTATATGATAGAAAAAGAAGAACAAAAATTGGAATTGATGAAAGTGGAAGAAGCGGTAACAGTGAAAAAGAGAGAGAAAATACCGTGAAGGTGTGTGGTTGCCACAGACATAGTCGAAGGAGAAGAAATTGGAACCCTCGCGAAGAAGAAAACCAACGAAATTGGAACGCTTGTGAAGAAGAAAATCAAAGAAATTGGGATTTAGGGTTTAAGGAAAAAACGATTGGGCTGGCCCGTAGGGTTATAGGGTTAGCCCAAAAGAGCTGAGGGTTGGTGGGGCTATATATATATAAATGTGGGCTGAAAAATAATTGGGCTGGAAAATGGGGCTGAAGGGCTGGCCCGCGGGGCTTGGCCCATTTTGACAGGTCTACATGACGAGGATGTCACTGTGAAGAGAAGAAGAAGCAGAACTTCCACTGCTGTGGATGAAAAGCCTCTTCGAAAAATCGCTGATGCATTCGAAGAACTTGCAAACGTTGTCAGTTCCGAGAGCTCAGTCGTCGAGGTTGCTGCTTTCTCACGTGCATGCTTTTTCGTCGCTCCTCTTTTTGGTTGCATCGGTTTCCACTTCAAGTTCATAGAGATGGATTACGTTACTAAGGTACGTACTACACTAACTAATAATAACAATACCCTAAATTTTTGTGTGTGTGGATATAGACAATACCCTACATTTAAATATGAGTGATAAGGGGTTTAAATCCTAATTTTTAGGGTTGAATTAGCCGGATAATTGTCACGTTGTTTGATTAGCATTAGTCTTATAGCTCCTTTCCCTACTCACGTTATAGAGATATTTGAGAAACATGTCTTGCTCTGAATGAGTATAGGGAATAGAACACACAACCACATACTCACACACACTATTACACACACCCACACCACCAGGCTAGCCCTGGTGGAGTACATAATCATATGGTGACTAAGTGGCTGAGAATGACTAAGTGGCTGAGAAATGTTATTCCCTTATATATATATATATATATATATATATATATATATATATATATATATATATATATATATATATATATATATATATAGTCGTTTATAACAATGACAAGTGTATGGTTATAATTCTCCACATTTAATGCTTTCATGTATATATATGGCAAGTATTAACTAATCCCATATATATATATATATAGGGTTTTATAAGAGTTATGTTGTAGGAAAAATGATTCAAGTGAGGACATAAAAATTATTTTTTCATTATTTTTGTTTTTTTTTTTGTTTAAAAAGTAGGTCATTATGTTGTATTTGTAGGAAAAATATATATATATGTTAGGAATAAATAAAACCCTATATATATATATATATATATATATATAAGGCAAGATCATTTGACACCAGTGTCAAATTTGAAAAATAGTCTCGAGAGCCTTAAAAAAAAGATTAAAGTGGATCAAAGCATGTGACACCGTTGATCTTTTCTGATCTAACAGCTTCAAAAAAACTTACATTTGATTCCCTCAAAAAAACCAATATATATATATATATATATGGTTTTATATTTCTCATTTAACACGAATTTTTTTACAATTGCTGTGCTATATATATGGTTTTATATTTCTTTTTAACACGAGAATTCAAAACACCCTGATATTGTGCTGACATCTTATAGTAGTTTTTTCTAACACATGCATCATCCTTTTTTTCCTTTTCCATTTTTATAAAATATAAAACTTTTATATATATATATATATATATATATATATATATATATATATATATATATATATATGGGTAATGCTATTGTCATGTTGGACAACAAAATGACTTTTTTTTTGGTGAAAGAGCCTTTAGTGTGATTTTGTTTGCCTTCACCTATATAGTCAATCTCTCCACAATTTTTTTTCACTTTATAAAATAAAATGATAATGTATGGATATACATGACAATTGTATTACCATATATATATATATATATATATATATATATATCATGTGTGTGGTGTGGTTTATTAGTCAAACTATTGTCTAAACTTATTTCCTACACACACATAAAAATATGAGCGGATTCATATTTTCTCTTAATATTTTTTTGCAAAAATATGTTCATACGCAGCCACACACATTTTTACGTGTGTATAGGAGATAAAATTCATCTCGTACAACATGAGAAACATTAACTAATCCCATATATATATATAGGCCTTATCATTTCTCAAATTGCTTAAGATAACTTTATATTTTTATCACTAAATCATAACCGTACAAAGATTGACCAATGGTGATAAAGGAAGAGAGAGAAAAATGGAATCATAACTATTCAATTATGAATCAATTAATACAAGAAAAAAATAAACAAAATGACATAGTTTTTGGGTGGACGGAAAAAAATATATCTCAGAAATATTTTTCTTATATATATAAGATGAAAGTCCTATATTAATATAAATATGATGCACATATAAGTAAACAAATTAAAATTCGGTGTCGAACCCAATTATTATTTGTTTTACATAGCACATAATTGGCAGTCACTTGTTTTGACTATATGATAATAATTTGACTGGACCGAATATTATTTGGTGATGTATTATTTTTCAAAAGCATTTATAAATTTAATTAAGATTTTAGATTAAAATATGTAATACGGGTTCAGTTATTAAGTTTCTTAGTTAGTCTGTTATTGGAGTTCTCTCCCGTTTGGGATCCCCATTCGTTACCTGCGTGCTTCATGTATATATGTCACATTTTGATATCATGATTCAGTTTAATTACTTTGTTTTGTTATGATGACATAACAGGTTAATGATATAGCAGAGGCATCAAAGTCGTTCCGGACATTACAATCTATGGTCGATAAGGACGTACAAACTAATTCTGTGAGAAAACAAGGGAGCCATTCGAGAAATCTTTTGAAAATAAAACGTGGACTTGACTTTCTAAGGCTGCTCTTTGAGCAAATTCTACTTACTGAGTATGTTGACCTCATCTATTATTCCTTTCCCCTCACTAGTGTGACCTGTCACCATTCCATATACTGGGAAAATAAAATAAGATTTTCACACATACTAATGAGTACTCATACATTCCCCTCACTTTTTCTTTTCTTAACTTATTAAACTACATACTTTTTATTGTTTACATTTAAAATTAAACACTTTTAGTACGTGTTTGTGACTTTTAGTACTCAATTTGTTAATTTTATATAATTTTAAAAAGATAATATGAAATTACACAAGTGGTTTCCTTCTGTCCGAAATCTGTGTGCTAAAGTGGGTTACACATATGAATACATATTTAAATTAACAAAGAATTGTTTTCTATAATTAGTAAATGTTTCTTATGCACTATAACCATAATGTTAGCAGTGATAGTATATTCAGTTTCTATGTATGTTTTGGCAGGGGAAATTCCATTAGAGATGCAGTTTCCAAGGCTTACACACAAATATTCAATTCGTATCACGGTTGGGCTCTCAGAAAGGCTGTTTCTGCTAGGTTACATTACCTCCCTACTAGGCAGCAGTTGTATAAGAAACTCAATGAAGATGGTAAGTATAGCGAGAAAGTGCTTGCAACTTGTAATTAACAAGAGTTGGTTGAAGTGTTTGAAAGTAGAAACATTTTGTTTTCAGAGGTTCAGGCATGTTAAATACTTTATTTTTGTTTTTCCAAAAAAAATTACAATTATATCAGCCTCGTTACCAAGTTATATACATGTCACAGGTTTATTAATGGGAAATACTTTTCTTATATTGTAGAAAAATAGTTACTCATGTTGTAGAAATAAAATTATATGTGGGACTTAGAGGTGGCAAAGTGGGTGGCCCGCCCCGCCATCAACTCGCCAAAAAATGAGCCAGTCCGCCCCGCTTTTGAAAGTGGGCTGAAAAACTCAGCCCGCCCCGCCCCGTTGGGTGGGTTGACTTGCCAGCCTGAATCTACTTTACACTGACCCGCCTCGATCTGCCTATACCCGCTATCAATCCGTCAAAAAATGAGTCCGTCCCGCTTTTGAGATGGGTTGAAAAACTCAGTCCGCCCCGCCCCGTTTGGCGGGTTGGCCCGTCGAGCCGAGCCCGTTTTACCGGCTCTAGTGGGACCCACAAGTGAAAGGAGAGAAAAAAAAGTGGTAGGACCCGATTCTTTTCTGAATGTGTCATAAAGTTATTTATCTTATGTGAAATGAGATGAAGATAACCCTTATTAATATCATGTTATGATGTTTATTTTTTTATTTTATTTTTTCTTTGATGTCTTGTGCTCCAGAGTCTGCAGCAAGGGTCCTAATGCAAACTTATGTTTCGGCATCAGCACCTCTACTTCTATACATTGACAAAATCTTTCTTCAAAGAGAATTGGGCATAGATTGGTGAACCTTCTATTTAAATTGTTCAATGCAATCCTCTATTGATGATGGGTTGAGATGAACTGGTCGTGTACTTCCGAATGAAGGTGTTTTATTGATTTGAATAATTAGCCAAGTATTTTGGATTTGTTATTTGTTTGGAATCTTTTTGAAAGAAAATAATTCCTTTGGCTTATAACAAAACTATTCACAATAGATAACTAGCAAAAAGTAAAATAAAGAATGTGTAAAATGGGGGAATATTTCATCTCAGTTCCTGTGCTTTACATTATACAAAACAATCCTCAAACTATGGAAAAAAAACAAAAACAAAAACCTATGCTTGAAGGACGCCAGCTATTAACATTTGAATTAAATATATCATTCGGTTGGTGTATACGTCTAGAAACCTAGAAGTCTCCAATATAAAAACCAAAGAAAAATTAGTCATTTCCCCCCTACTAGATTTTCCCTGTAACTAACTATTCATATAAGAATGGAGAATTCTATATATAAAGAGAAATTACTGGCTCGTCTTTTCCACACAAATTTGTTTATCTTTGCGAGGTCAGAAAATGGGAAACCCCTAACTAAGATGGTGAATCTTGTATGAGCTTGTAACAGACCCTTTTGGGAATTAAATTATCAGAATCTGTAAGAAAAGAGATTCATAACAGAAAGAAACGATGCCCTTCTTCACTGAACTCCCAAGTCCCAATGCAGGAAAACTTGAGTTTGTTGCTCTACCAACTTGTTACTTTTCCCATTTCTGGACCATGTTATCAGCACTTGAATCATCATATCTGGTTGCAACCAAGTTCATCACATGGCCATAATCATATAGATTCTTCACCTCAGCTACACAGCTATATAATAGACAGCATCAGAAGAACCCTGAGAAAGTCAATTACAAAAAAATTTCTGGCTGATATGGACGTACAATAATTATTCTGTTTCCTCTGTCATCTTAAAGGGCTAACAACCCATCCTGTAATTGGGTTCTGCCTGCGAAATCTCAACTTCCCGCGTTCACCGCTTTGCAATCGTTCAAGCACTGTGTATGTAATTGAATCTGGTGTCAATCCTTGCTGCTTAAGTTTTGCATAAAGGTCCACTGCCTCGGCTGTTCTTCCACACCTTTCAAGACAATCGAGTAAAATATTATATGTGACTAAGTTAGGAGAGCATTCTTCAGCAAGCATTTCATCAAACAACCTACAAGCCATCTCAACTTTATCTGTCTTGCCAAAGCACTCAATAAGTGTACTATAAGTTACAACATCAGGATTTAATCCTTTCTCTTGCATCTCTTTAAACCTCATGTGAGCTTCATCAACATCCCCATTCTTCCCAAGGCAATTGATCAAACAGTTATAGGAAACAACATCAGGCTGACAATTGCTATTCTCTAGTTCTTCAAAAAATTTAACAGCACTGTCAACTCTTCCAGCCCTGCCAAAGCTGGAGATCAGAATATTGTACGTAAATATGTCTGGTGGAGGTCCATCTTGTTTCATCTTTTCATAAAGATCATGAATATGTGATATCTGTTTCAACCTGCCAAGAGCTGTGAATACTGTATTATACATGATTGTATCAGTGGTTATACCCTTTTCATGAATTTTATTCAGAAGGTCTATAGCTTCTGTCAATTTACCAGCACTGCATAGACTCTCCAACATGGACATATAAGCATCCCTATCACCCTTGTCATGAAAGTTCCACATATTGCAAAATAACCTATGCGCTTCAGACGCATGACCTAATTTGCTTAAAGTCCTTACAAAATAAGCATATATCTGTTTATTCATAAATTTCTTTGATAACTCAACAATATTGTCAAGCATATTAAGTTTCCCTTCAGCAACCAGAACATTCAAAAGCACACAGTACGTAAATTCGTTAGGCTGACAATCATTCTCCACCATTTTTGAGAAGAGCAGGATGGCCTTGTCAACCATCCGGCCCTTTGCAAGTGCCTCAATCATAGTATTATAAGCAATCAAATTAGGAGTGCAGCCCTTAGCTAACATCACCTGAAAAAGTGCCAGCGACTCATCAGTTTTGCCAGATTTTCCCGTCATTCTGATCATAATGGTGTAAGTGAACACATCAGGCTGGCAATGCCTCCGCTTCATGTCCTCAAAAACTTTACAAGCTTCATCCACCTGCCAAAATATTTGGATATATACGATAACTGATAAACATGATCAATAGAAGTAAAATCAACTTTTCAAAAACAATTTCCAACTCAATTAGTTGCTCATCAAAATGACCCAACCAATTGTGCTACACACTTGCACCTAACAGGAACTAAATAACTAAACTTTATCCAAAAGGAAGGGTGTTTGAGTAAGTTTGCTGCAAAATCCAATTCCAAATTATTCAAAAAAAGAAGAAAAAAGAGTAAATATCTTTTTTGTTCTTTTAGCAAATAAAAAGATTATTCGTGTTCCCTAAAAAAATTCAAAATGGACCCATATAGTTGAAATCGTGGTCCCTCACATATTCAAAAAAGATCCACATTAGTCCCTCAAAATTGAATTTCTCATGAGCACGAATAGCCTTTTTATTTGCCAGTGAATAAAGCGAAAATAGTAAAATTTGCATATTTACTCAAAAATGCAATGCAAACCTTATCATCCTTGGCCAAAGCATCCAAGAGCATATTGTAACCAAAAATGTCCAACTTATAACCACGTCTTTGCATCTCCAAGTAGACCTGAAAAGCCTTGGTTGAATCATGGGACCTCAAATAGGCCTGAAGCAAGCACTTGTAGGTGTAAGCATTGAGCTTCAACTCCCATTTCTTCACCAACCCAACACACATCTCCAAATCTTCACCGAAGAACCCGATGAGGATATTAACGGTGGAGATTGATCCTCGAACGCCGCGGCGGTCCATGTCGTCGAGGAGGGAGCGAGCCTGGTCGAACCGGAGAGGGGAAGTTGACTTGGAGAGTATGAGGAGGAGGCGGTTATAGGTGAAGGACTCGTGTCGGAAATTGGGGGAAAGGGAGGGGCAAAAGTGGAAGAATTTGAGAGCGAGGGAAGGGTTTTTGAGGGCTTTGAGGATTTCGGAGGCTTCGAGAGGTGTGAGAGTGAGGGAGAGAGATTGGAGGTAATCTGAGAGGTCGGAGAAAGGGTCGTCAAACGACGGCGAGGGTTTGTGGTTTTGATGGTGGTGGTGGTGGCGGAGGAGGATTTGGGTGGCTTTGCAGATGAGGTCGCGGCGGGGGAGAGGGTAGCCTCTGACGTCGAAGGGGAGTGGAGGTGGTGGTGTAACCTCGGCGGAGAGGGAGAGTCCGGTGGGGGAGGTGGAGGTGATCTTGGCGGTGTATTTGGTGCCGAAGTGGCGGCGGAGATGGAGATTGAAGTGACTTGGCTTCATCATTCATGAGATGAATGGGAGAATGAATGTTGAGTGAGTAGTTCTATACTTCTATATACATTTACTTGTACTACTCCACTACACTACACTACACAACGCAACACAACACAACACTAGTTCTCCATGGAAGAAGAGTTGCTCAGTGTTCCACTCATTTTGGGTTCTGTTTATTGGATGCCAAAGATGAACGTTTACTTTGACTCATTGGTTTTGGTTTCATGCCTATGTTTATTGGGTTTATCCTTAATAAAGTCATAAACAATATTTACCAAAAAAAAAAAAAAAAAGTCATAAACAATGAAAATTATACCATAAAAAATTTTTTTTAATTTAAATTTTAAAAAATTTCTAAAAACTACCTATTTAATATATTAATTCATTTTTTCTTTTTTCAAAAAACTTTTTAGCATTCTTTCTTTGATCCAATGGTGATTAGATAGGTGGTAAGTCAATAGTAAAAAATTTTGGTTGCAAGAATATCTCCCTTTTTTTTAATTTAAATTTTTAATAGAAAATATTAATTTATATATTTCTCTCACTATACAACTTGATGTTCTTTGAAAGCAATTTTTCTCCCATGTTTATTTGAATATTTTGGTTATTTTTATTTTATTTTAATGAAAAAATATAACCTGTTAATAATTAAACAACAATAAAAATATAATTAAAAATGTTTATTTTTATGTATCTTAAAAATATATATTATATCAAAATTTAAATATATTAAAAAACTATTAAATAATTTTAGATTAATATATTATTTTATAAATAGGGTGTGTATGATAAGAATTTTTATTTATTTTTGGTAATTATAAGAATTTTTATTTAATTTAGATTAATATATATTTTATAATATAATTTATATGATAATTACCTGCAATTTAACTATGAAAATTAAAGATAAATTTATCTAATAGTGTAAGAATGATCTCAAGTTATAGTGATATAAATTAGAGAAAAGTATTTCTCGTATTACTCTGGAGATAAAGTTATCTCTAATAAGCTCAAAATGATGTCGTTTTGGGTTATAATATTAAAAAATTATAATGATAAAAATTAATATAATCCTGTAAGAAGAATCAAAGAGAGAAAAAGCATATTTGATTGAGAAAGAAAAATAAGATGGATCCATTCCTCATTTTGTCTTTGTGCCAAATAATTTTCTTTTCCTTTAAAGCATAAATGTTTTATAATATAATTTATATGATAATTACTTGCAATTTAACTGTGAATCTTTAAGATAAAAATTATCTGATAGTGATATAAATCATGGGAAAAACATTAGAGAATATTGTCTATGCTACAAAGAGAGAAAAGCATATTTGGTTGACAAAAAAAAAATATAATGGGATTCACTCTTGCTTTTGTCATATAATTTTCCATGCCTTTAAATCAGAAATGTTTTCCCATAAAAGGGGGTCTGTTTTTTCTGCGGCGAATGTACGTAATTCCCCATAAAAGGGGTCTATTTTTTCTACGGTGAATGTATGTAAGTTATCTGCAATGAATCCAAAATAATAATATTTTGGGACAGAAATTATGGTATTTTTATAATTTTAATTTATTCTAGAGATATAGCCTATAATATTATTTATTATAATAATTTTTTAATCTTTCATCTCAAAACGACATTTTTTTAAGTTGAAAGATTAAAAATTTATAATGATAAAAACTATTTTAATTTTAAAATAAACTATAATTATAAAAATACCTTAATTTTCGTCTCAAAACGACATCGATTTGGCCTCTATACAAATAACCTATACGCACCGCATAAAAAATGAAACCATAAAACAATATCAAAATTCATCTTTTGGGATAACATTTGCTAATTTAGTGTATCATTAAATTATTTTTTAACAAAAGAAAAGAAAAAGTGTTAATATTAATAACTCGTAAAAGATTCATTAATTAGACTAAAAAAATTCACACCCACAATGGCTATATTATTGCCAATTAATTTGTTATTTTAATATTAATTAAGTTGAATCAAAACAATCAAATAAATATGAATCATAATTATTTTAAAAATACGGCTTACGTAGATAAAACTATTTGTTATTTCCATTAATTAAGGTTAAATATAATATTATTATGAAAAATTTTATAATATAAATTAATTTTAGGCAGAAAATAAAATACATTAATGTCATGTGACTCGAGACCAATATTAAAAAAAAACTAATTTTATAACAAAAACATTTATAAAACCAATGCAACGACATGTTAATAAGAAGTAAATTGAAGAGTTTATTCTTAATTCCATCCCATCAACTACTAAAAACGAATCATTGATTAGAATCGAGATCGATCATAAATAGGTCATATTCTTAATTCCATCCCATCAAGTCAAAAAACATTCACATTCTACAGGAGCACAATGTCAAAAAATGGTGAGCAGAGCACAATTTAAAAACAGGAAGGCAGAGGAAGCAACGGCTCTGAAATTACATTATTATTATTTTTGTATATAAAATTACAATATTATAATTAAAAATAATTTCAATCGAAGTGCTAACCACGGGGTACACATTATTGTAAACGGCTGCAATAATCATACAACTATCCAAGCCCTGATCAAACATGGGGTAAAGTATCCATGCTACACATTTAAACAACGTCATTCTAATAATCCCGCATTTTGTAGACGTGAATCCTGACCCAACTAGTTTCCATTACCAGATATTATGAATATAATTGGCTACACCGATCCATTAAACACCAGAAACTAATTCTTCAACAACAATAATGTAATCATACACATAGATTAGAGGCACCTATAAAAAATCCCTAATCACAAGGTTCAAGGCAGACCGGTCCTCCTTGGTTGGTTCGAAAGATTTGTCTTGGTATGATTCCATGCCTAATCAAGCTTGACATTAGAATAGAGAAGTGTGTCCCTCGTGAGTGGCATGTTCAATAGGTAATATATCTGCCAGCAAACAAACAAATTAGTAAATCTTTGTGGTCATATGATCAAATCTCAACATTAACTATCCACCATTGCATCATTAATGACGGATTCTATAGGAACTATATACGTAATTAGACAATCCAAGAGAGTCCCTATTCGTCATCCCATTCAAAGAGATCCCCTGGCACCAAGGGCTAATTGAGTACCCTCTTTGATCCCTTTGGGTGGGCCTCTCCACGTCTAGGACCCAGTCACTGGCAGTCTGGCACCCTGACCGAGTGACATATCCATAGGATTTAACAAAAAAGAAAAGGTTTATCCTAAAAAACTAACTAATAATTTTGGTACTTGCATCCATTGTCCAAACAAAAGAATCATTCAAACACAACAAGAAACTAACACTAGAAGTTTAGTCCTGAATAAGTTCTCAAATAGTTGCTAAGAAAGGCTACTCCCCAGCTCCAATCAAATATTAAGGAAAAAAAGAAACAGTTAAAGTAAGAAAACAGAAATTGATGAAAAAAACTCTTCCCAGAATTGTCTTCCAACATTTAGCTAGATCTTAATGACAAATATTTCTAACCACACAAAAAAGGTGTTTCTTTTAAAATTTTCATTTTTTTATTTAATTTTTATTCCTAGAATGATTATTTCACCCACTTACCCCCATAAGAGTTGAGATGAGCAAAATTATTCCTGTTATCCAAGCAAGGGTTCTCCTAACCAGCACCACTTCTGGACCTGTTGCATTCAATTCTTTTGTTTCTTCCAACCATCGAGCAGTAAGGTGGGGGGGAGTAAAGATCACATGAAACTTCTTGCCCGACTCTTGAGGAATGTTCATATGACAGTAGATGATTCCAACAATTTGACCTGCTCAGTGATTGACCATTTATAGATGTTAAATGAAAGCAAATGAACTCTTCAGACCAATAAAATTGACATATGAAGAAACAAAAGATCAGCTGAGAGTTTTCTACAGACATTTGACTATGTTTTTTATACTAAAGCAAATCAGTACCACTGCTGTAGTGCTTTAATTTAAAATCATACAGCAATTATTTAAGCCTGACAAAAATAGACCTTTATATGCTTCTTGCAGTGAACCAAATATCTTTGTCAAAGTTGCAAGTAGCAATTCAACTCCATGCTGAGCAATGCTTTCATTTTCATATTGCTCTTGCAGAGCCTGCACATTAATAGTCAATAAATAAGCCAACTACAATCCATGTACATCAACACATTGCAGGTAAACTTGAACAAAAATATGTACTGAACTGAACTACAACAAAACCTTGTTCTATATTATTGGTTGTATTACAAACTATATAACATGAGTAATGTCTATTATCTCTAGTATGCAATATTACTTTTGTTTTCTTTAAACATACGTGTAACAAAAGAAATAAAAGTAATAAGGGAATCAAATCAATGCTCCTTTTGTCAGGGTACTGAAATTACAGATTAAAGATTCACTACGTGGGAGACTCTGTGATAAGAAAAGAATAAGAAAAGGACAGAGGAAGAAAATTGCACACCTTAATGCCATCGAAACATCCTGTTAACAACTCAGCTGGACTTTGTGTACTCTGTGATAAATTGTCATGCATTTGAATTGCCCTTTTGACATTGCGAGTGAGAGACAAAAGACCTACAATGAACTTCCTTTCTGCTTTCTGCAAACACAAACACATAAACCTCCCAATCAGTCTTAATTCATAAATAAGTAGAAAAATATACCCTAAAATCTTCCTTATACCTTTGACATATGGAGATTCAGCGTGGCACCATTAGCCAATGGAATGGTAAGCACTCCATTTAATGGCTCAAGGGCATCAGTAGCATATGATCCGCCTATCAAAGATGACTAAGAAAACAAAGAGAGTCATTTTCACATACAACACAATAATAAAATAACATGGAGATAGCTCATAGACATGTATAACACAAATCAAAACTGACAAAATCACTAATTTCTTTGTCGGTGCAGTCTTCCAATTGCTCATCCAAAGAAACCACGGAAACATCACTTTCATCTGCATGAATTAAAGAAACAATGAAAAAAGAAAAGCCTCTCACAAAAAATTATGACAAAATCATATTGGTAGTGCCTATGGCTATAACCACTTTCATTGTATTCTCTTTCTTTTCTAAACACATGAACTTTACAAAGTCTCACCTGGAAGTTGAATGTCAACTTTATCTGAACCAATAAAGTTTGGACTCCAAAATGAATTGCCAAACATTGCATTATCTTGGACAATTTTTTCAAGACCTGCATTCAAATACATTATTATTATTTTTTATGAAAAAGAGAAGATATTATAAATATCAATTATTATACTTAAAATAGCAAGGCAAGAGACCATTGATTCCATTCACTTCCAGCAAAAACACAGCACGAGGCCTATTGAATGGATTAGGAATCAGAACCTCATTCAACTGCAGATAGACATAACATTATCAACAATCAAACCTATAACTAAAGTATGATGCAAAAATAAGGTAGTGAAGACTGAATGTCAGTAATGATTTCAAGGACCTTGGATGAGCTGGCAGCTGAAAGGGTCAAAGGAGGTGCAAAACCAAGCAAGATTGACACAGCAGCTCCAACTTCCGGAAGCAACATTGAAGGATGCTGCAAAGTGAAATATTATAATACCATCCAGTGAGATCATTATTATTGATTTTAACTATTACATCAGAGTGCGGTGATCTCATTAGTGAAACTAAGGGGAACATAGAAAGAATGAAAATGGTGAGAACATTTAACCTTAGCTCCAATAAAATCAATCACTCCCAAGATGAACAACGGTGAAGAGAAAATTATAATATAAGCCTACAGTAATTTCAATTAAAAAATTGCCAGTCTCACGTATCATTTGAAAATTCTAGTAACCATTGAATAAGTAGTTTTACAAAACAGAAACAAGAGAAGAAAAAAATTATCTCCTACTTCATCATTTTCATTGCCTGTGTTTCCATTCTCCCATCTCACATTTTCTTTTCTTCCCCGTTGTTTACCAAACAAAGCATGCCCCTAGAAAAGTTAATCTATTTAACTAACCGGTCTAATTGGTAATGTTTCAAGATGGGTATTCATAGTCATAATTTCTTAACGGGTTCCTTATTCATAGTCCTTATCAATTGAGCTATGCGATTTAGAGTCTGGCACTATTTATACAAGAAAAGGCATCTGTGATGCCAGTGTGAAGAGAAAATCCAGTTTAAGGCATGAGAATTTTTGCTTTTATTGGATTTAAAAGAAGGTTGTAAAGAAACTTTAAACTGCAATACATAAAGAAATAATTTAAAGAAAAGTAGTAGTCAATGTTAGCAGGTACCCCTTATGATTAATTTATATAAAATTTTCTCCTCGTGTTTTAGCTACACCAAAAAAGAAAAAAGAAAAAAAGAATTGGCTTCTAGGAAAAGTAAAAATGTAAAATGGATACCAAGCTGGGGGCAAACAATCCCCTTTCTAGTGGAGTATAGATTTCTCATTTGTGCACTAAGCACATTTGAGTTCACAAGGATTTTGATAAAATGAAGGGTTTTGTGCAAAATGTTTTCTCCATTCATCGGGCTGTTCCTTACTTGTCCTTTCTTGTTTTCCAGATTTGTATCAACATATTTGCTTGTTTCTATTCTCCAGATTGCTAGCACATTCTTTCTAGCCTCTGAATTTACAGTTTGGAAGTTACTAATCAATGCTTCTGTTTAAAGCCCAGAATACACCAATTTTCCATCTCTTCTTTTGTCAGTTTCACAGACCTACAACCAAGTTACCTTGGCCTCAGGAAGCAGTCCATTAAACCCCTTTATTACCTCTAATACTACCAATGCAAAGTCCAATTTTTTTTCCCCTGCAACCAGAAATTAGCAATGAAACTCCAGAACTCTGACTGCTCAATTGCCTCCTAACCTCAGTTATTACAAACCAAGAGCATGGGCAACATTTTGATAATCCAATGAAGTTCAAGTGAAGACGCCTTTACCAGGAAATCAATTTTACTTCTAGATCATTTTTTTTGTTATAATTTCGAAGACGGATTTGTTTCACTGGCAAGAATAAATTTATAGGTAATAAACTAATACCATAACACCGGAACTCAGGTTGAAATGTTGCAATTCAGTTCTCACAACTATTAAAACTTTAAAAGTTCTAATTCATTCGTCAACTGTCACTTCCCTTAACATTTCGAACACTAACTTCTAGGCAGAGAAGGCTAGCGTTTCATGATTTATTCATAATATTTCAAAAACGAATTTTAGTTTTCATTTTTTGAACCTCAACATCTTGTCACAAACAAAGTCTGTTTGATAAATGCGTATTCAATTAAAGGACTGAAATTCGCATCGATCAGCGAGTTGAATTGGAAGAGAGCATATGATGCAGGAAAGAGACAAAAAAAAAAAAGAAGAACCTCAACCTCATCGTTGGATGATTTAGCGCGAATGAATTGATGACTGGAGCTATCAACGAAGAAGACGGAACCAGAAGCCTCACCCTGCAACAACACACACAACCGAATCAAACAAATAATTGTCAGATCGAAACCGCCATCAATTGCGCACGGGCTGGCGCAATTGAAGAGAGGAGAGAGAGAGAGAAACAAACCCTAGATTGAGAAGAGAAGAGAGAGAAGATGACGAGCAGACTCCAAACGCGAAACTCCATCGCAGAGGAAGAGAGAGAGAAAGAGAGATCTAGAGGTTCCACTTCAGCTAACTACTTCGTTATTTCTCGCAAAAAATCGCATTGTGGAGAAAGATGCTCATTTGGGCTTTTACATTACTATGGTTATGAGATGATTATATTAGAGGCCCATGGGTCAAAGGAAAGAAAGGAATCTCCATTAGACCATACTACCAGTGGGCCTGGAAAAGGGAGCCTTTTATGGGCCCGTTAACCTTTGAAGATAGGAAGCTATTTTCGATTACCATATGTTCGGTTTCGATTAATTTTAGAAAAAAATAGGTTATTTTCTTAAAAACATTTTTGGAATATTTTCATCGTGGGAACAAATTATATCAAAACAGTGCATACTGCATAGGTTTGCCATAATTTATCTACGGAAATTTCATTAACGAAATAATATGTGAATAACGTCATTGTAATTTGTAAGCCATTTTATGTGAAAATCCTTCTTATTTTATGTCAATATTTGAAATGGACTTTTGTTGGTCGAAAAAGTCCATCACTGAAGATGCTAAAGACCTAGATAATAATAACTCGGAGGATCAGAACCCCTAAAAAGGTGATATGTCACCTTAGTTTACAATACTTTCTAGGCTGGAATATCAATTTTTTTGCTGATAATTCTTTTATCTTTTAATTATTTTGGTATGCAATTCTTTTATCTTTCAATTTGTTTGGTCAAAGGTTACCACTTGAACAATTTTCTATTTTGATCAACCGTTTTCATGTTGTTTTCTTCGCACCATTTGGTATTGGTGTCATCTTCGGGCCAATGTTAAAGACATTTTTCCACTTCCAACTAGTAAAAGGGCCAATAATAACGTAAGTTGGTATTCCGAGTGCTAATAATAATAATTTGCTAAATCATTTTTATTTAATAAATCATTTTTATCTCGAGGGTCGGTCTTTATTTAATAAGCAATTTTTATCTCTGAGGGTCTGTCTTTTTTAATAAACCATTTTTATCTCAAAGGGTCGATCTTCATTTAATATATCAATTTTATCCCAGAGGGCCGGTCTTCTTTTAGTAAACCATTTTTATCCCGGAGGGCCGATCTTCATTTAATAAATCATTTTTATCCTGGAGGGCCGGTCTTCTTTTGGTGGCAAAAGACTTTGTTTTTTTCGCTTCTGAGTAGGAATTGAACGGATGCCCAAGAGGCCAATTCTAGCGGCAAGGGACTTTATTTTCCCGCTTCCGTGTAGAAATTGAACCGGTGCCCAAGAGGCCAATTCTGGCGGCAAGGGATTTTGTTTTCTCATTTTCGAATAAGAATTGAACGGGTGCCCAAGAGGCTATTTCCGTTGGCAAGGGATTTTATTTTTCTAGCCAGATCATGATTGCTTTATATTTGAATTATGAACCCTGTGGATGTCTTGAACCCTGAAAAATATAAAACATGCAAGTTTGCAAAGAACTCTATTAATTGCTAGAGCATTTATTGAAAGGTTATAAGGATAACAAGAAACAAGACGAATTTTAGCAAGAGCTCATATATACTCTTAAGAAGTCATTCTTCCTTGTAGTTAAGATGCATGCTAATAGTAAAGATAACACGCCGGTAACCGAGGTTCGGATATGATGAAAGTTGCTTCATGTAGATATTCCAACATCTTTGGGTAGATACTCCAATATCCATATGACATAAGGAAATAATTAATAGTCATGAGCATCCATCTTTTTAAATTATGTATAGAGGTTCCCTAAAACTTCACTAAGTATGGTTTTTCATAATTAGAAATGCAATATTCAACAATCATCAATCAATATAGCACGGTTAGAATCACTCATGAATAATCAATTAGAAAGTGAAACTTATCGTTCAAATCCATGTGCACTCTCAAAACTCCCGCGGTAGCCATTTGGTTTAGGTGTTGTCAGTTTTAAGGCTTTATAAACCCACCCTATGAGAATTACCATCATTGCCACTACTATTCGAATATCCATTGCTGGAAAGAGACTCAACCGGAGTATATATTTCATTTTTTTCAAGTATAACATATCAAATTCAATAAAAGAATAAAAAGAAAGAGAACTTAGCTTATGTAACATCCTCTTCCGCTTCCTTCTTCCAGCTTCCTGATTCACGCTTCTTTATTCTTTCTTGAGGAATTTGGGTGTATTTCTTCCTGCTTCTAGCTTCCCGCTTCCTTCCTGGGGAAGTCGGGTGTCCTACTTCTTTCTTCCAGCTTCCCGCTTCTTGCTTCTTGGGGAAGTCGGATATCTTACTTCCTACTTCCTGCTTCTAGTTTCCCGCTTCCTTCTTGGGGAAGTCGGGTGTCCTACCTCCAACTTCCAGCTTCCTTCCTGGGGGAAGTCGGGTATCCTACTTTCTGCTTCCAGCTTCCTTCTTGGGGAAGTCGGGTATCTTACTTCCTGCTTCCTTCTTCCTTATTCCTGCTTCCCACCTGGGGAAGTCGGGTGTCCTACTTCCAACTTCCCGCTTCCTTCTTGGGAAAGTTGGTTGTCCTGCTTCCTGCTTCCCTCTTCCTTATTCTCGCTTCCCGCTTGGGAAAGTCGGGTGTATTTCTTCCTGCTTCCCACTTCTTTCTTGGGAAAGTCGGTTATCCCGCTTCCAGATCAGCTTTAGTGGCATTTTCTTGCCTGTCTTAAAGGAATGAATTAGAAATAGATAAATGAAGATGGGGATTAACGAAAATAATTGCATTTATTAGAGATGTTGCACCCAGAGGTTAAAGTAACTACATATGCGCTTCAGTTTTTCATTTTATTTCTTGCTTTAACCTAATAGATAATTAATTTATATAGAAAAATTATGGTAAAAACAGGTATAAATGCGATCCTAATTTTGAAACCAGGAAATCACGAGGTTTTGTATCTTTCTTTTTTTTGGAAATTTTTGTATCTTTCATATACTATACCTTTTCAAGCTGGGTTTTAAAAATCCATCTACAATAATACCTTTTCATGTGATGTTGACCACCAATATTTATCTAATATTAAGTTTTTCATTTCTTTTTGTTGGCTCCTATAAACATTATGCGCTACTTTATTACAAGGATTTTTAATTGAATAATAATATATAAATGAACAATCATATTCAAAATTGCAATAGAAAAAATTAATTTTCTTAAAATAAAAAGAAGAAGAATTAATTAATACTGAACTTAAAAAAGGAAGAGGTGGCACCAATAAATATCTTATGGTTGAACCATTCATCTATAGTATCATATTGACCGACTGTCATGTGCATATCATGTAGGTTTTTTATTTATTTATTTATTAATCATTTATTTTCAAATATGCAAATACTTGGTTGAATTGTGAGATAACGATGATAAAAAGTAAAGTAGACTTAGCTTATAAACTTTTCATTGACATCGACCTATTGATCACAGCAACAATTAAGATAAAGCGCAAACAACAATGTTGCTGCTTCCTTAAGCCATTTGGTTTCTGGTTACCAAGAATGTTGACAATGATTTCCCTGGTTCCCGATCCTAGTTCATAGCTCTTGGTTCCCGGTTCCTGGTTCATGGTTGTTGGTTCCTGGTTGTCTGTCGGCCACGAGTTCTCTTCCTTCTCTTCCTGGTTCCTGGCTCTTGGTTCTTGGCTGTCCGTCAGCCACGAGTTCTCTTCCTCCTCTTCAGGGAGTTGTCCATTGTTAGGCAGGTTTCCATGATTACCGTCACTTGCCATAACGATCAAAGGTGGGACTAGAAATTTATGTTCCCCATAGACAGCGCCAAATGTTCAGAAGTGAACATCAGCAGTAGGTTAAGTATTTAAGATATACTAATGATGGATATGATCTGATGAGATAAACCAGAGCGAGTGTATATGCTCTGTATGAATGGATGAAAGTAATAATCCGATCTCCTTTCCTTTAGTACTATCAGTGTATATATAGTGGTTCTCATGAGCAGTTCAGGAGGAGGATCATGGATATGAAGCATTTCCTTTAGTGGTGATCATGGTAGTTATGGAGAAGAGTGATATCATGGGATCAAACCCATGATCTGGGCTCAAGGGCAGAGTCCTAAATCAGGAAGAGGGCATAAGTTGAAAATAGGCCAAAGTCAGATAATAAGTTAAACTCGGAGCTAAGGTTAAACCCAGAACAATCTCTAATTTTAATTTTTCTAATAGCGTGGGTCTAGTCATGATAACATTTATGTTGCAGGTTTAAGAATTGAAATGAGAAGTGATTTAAAAATAGGCTAAATTTTATAAAACCACCTAACTTGAAGTTGTTAGAGGAGAAGGCCTTGTGGATAGGGATGTTAACGAGCGGAGCTGAGTCGGACTTTGGTCTTAAAAGGCTAGGTCTGTGTTTAAACATATTAGTATTACCGAGTCTGTTACCTATTATGAATATAATTTTCGGCCTTTGGCCTTACTTATTTACAAAAAATAAAAAAATGATTTAGCGTATTAGCCTATTTTAAAAAAATAAGACAACCTAAATTCATAAATTCAATGTATATCTAAATAGCATAATGTAGATCAAAACCATTCAAAAATTCTCTTTAACCGATAAAATGGGATGAAATGGGTTGAGGAGAGAGAGGTCTATTGTGAATATTATAAAAAAATATAAAATAAAAATAAAAGTTAATATACTAGGCCAGCCTAAGAGGCTCTAAGGCCGAGCTTTTGAATTGGAGTCTGAAACCTTTTTATTAAACAAACTTTTATACAAGTTCAAGTCTGGTTCCAATAACCAATTTTAAACATGTAAACTCAGGCCTTTACGAGCCAAGCCAAACGCCCGTGGTTCGTTTAGCACCCTTACTTGTGGATGCTTATGTGAGGTAGTCACTGAAATTCGAAGTGTGTAGAAGTGCTCCGGGAAAATGATAAAGGTAGTTAGTTACTGAAATTCGAAGTGTGTAGAAGTGTGTAGAACTACTGAGAAAGAGGAGTGAAATCATGACATTGGGAGACCCATCTTCCACTCCATGACCTGATCATCATAGTAGTTAGTCACTTGTCCTTACCTCTTCCCTCATTCACGTTGCAACGGTGAAAATTATACCATGCCTTTTTTCTTTCAATGGTTTAGGTATTGGATTAGGACCCTAAAATCAAAAGAGGAACAAATGGAGGAATAAGAAGTGAAAATAGATAGATAATGACAAGGATTAAGGACACAAATTTGGATGAAAATAGAAACCATAACATAATGTAGTGGATATTTGGTCAAGATTTGGATGTGATGTTTAGGCAAAAAGAAAACGATGAAGGAAGTAAGACAATAAAAATGAATGAAATAATGATTCAGCAAGCGATGGCTTATAATTAGAGGTGATAGTAATGGTCAATAATAAAGAAAAAAATTGGTGATGCGAAAGATAGTTAGAGCAACAATGGTTGGTGTTGGGATGAGTATAAGGATATTTTTTATTGGTGAGTCCAACATCCCAGAGTAGGTTGGAGTCAGATTGAATTATATTACTTAGGCCGGTAGAAGTAAGTATAAAGAGTTGCACAATGACTAACAATTATAATTTTTGGACTAGTGATAAGCGCTCGACCCAATTTTTTTGGTCTTAAATTTATTAAATATGTTTAATTGTTATGATTTGATAGTGAAAGGGGATTAATTATTTGAATTGAAAGTGTGGTTCATAGGGGTGGTAAAATGTGTCATAACGCATTGGTTGACCCACAAAATGATATATCAAAATAGGGTGTCGACCCGTGGGATAAAATGAATCTTATGCAGGTTTGGATAAAGAACATGAATCAATGCTGCGTTGTGGATTGTCCACCTGCGTTTTGTCAAAAAAAATTAAAAATAAAATGAAACTTTGGTGTTATTCGTGTACTCTAATGTGGGTCACGATCGGGTAAACCCACTTATTTAATTCAAATTCTTCGTCTTGTTTTTTCTTTTTTTTAGAAAAATCAAATTTTCAATTTTGTTAGGTCAACCCATGTCACCCGTAACCATGTACGGATCGGACAATTTAACACACGAACCCGACCCTCCGACGCCTTTTGTCAACCATAATGGTTCAATATAATTTTCCCTTAAAAATATTAAGGGGCATGATATTCTTATACCATTGTAAGAATAATAAATTTTACACAAAATCTTGGTCATTTATTTGCTTGCATTCAAGTGATCTAAATGTTCAAATATTTAATAAATCAAAACCATTATATATAAATAGTATCTATGATATCAAGGTTAAGAGTGTAACTTAAATTAAATCAGTGTAAAAAAAATCTTGAACCAAATATTTATATTTGATAACAAAAATTTCCTCTAAAAACAAGTGTTTTTGAAAAGGGAATATTATTTCTGCGGTTATTGCAAGAAACAGTTTGTCTGCCACAGACACAAAAATAGGCTAGCTTACGGGGTGGTAAATCTCAAGGTTCTTATCAGTATGTATCCAAAAAATAGAGAGAAAGGGAGACTATAAAGACATGAGAGAGTTTAATTAAAAAAAAGACATGAGAGAGAGAAAATTGACGGAGCCCACTCCTTTTTTATTGTGTCCGTGATAAACAAATTATCTACAAAAATAGTTTTCCCTTTTGGAAATTTTGGATATATGATAATTAGGAAATAGAAGTTTCATGTTACATGACACAACTTTTTTTTTTGGTAAGCGACACAACTTCTTTTTTCTATTAAATTAAACAATAGGTTAGATCAGATTTAAAACAATAGGTATTAATTATTATTATTTTATAATTAAGTAGTATTTTATTTTATTTTAGTACTCTCTAGAAAAAATAAAGAATCAAAATTTTATTTATCACAAATTTTATTTATTTCCATTAAGAGGCGGTTATATTAAAACTGTCTCTAATTTCTGCATTTAGAGACGATTATATCTCAACCGTCTCTAAATGGTCAATCAATGGGGGCGATTATTTTATCCGCGTCTAATATACATTTGGAGGTGGTTATGGTTTAACCGCCTCTAAAAATAGCAATTAGAGGCGGTTTGAATGTAATCGCCTCTGAATGATAAGTGAAGGTGGTTATTTTATTTTATTTTATTTTTTTGATAAACAGTGAAGGTAGTTATTATAATTGCCTATAATACACATTTGAAGGCGATTTCACGTCAACCGACTCGAATCAATTAAACTGCCGAAAATACTGCTTCTATGTATCAATTGAAAGCAGCTTAAGTGAAACCACCTCATTTAAATAGCCTCCAAATATCAGTTTTCTTGTAATGTCTATATATGGAGACATATGAGTTCCTAATAAATGTTTAACTAAATATTAGTATACATGTATGATTAGGATTAGAAAAAACTAAGAGGAATATGAAATTAAATTAAATAATACTTTAAAATTAATAAAATAAAATTTATTTTTAATTTTAATTAATTTTTTTAATTAATGGGTTGGTGAGTTAACCTATTATAAAACAAAATGAATTCAGTTTGTCAACCCATATTCAATGGCGGGTCAAACCGCTCTGCTCCATTTTTGACATATCGGGACAGGCCAACCCGTATTGATATCTATAATATGATTAGTGATATAGTAATTCTTGGATTTTGGGAGTTTGGGGGCATTGCCCCTTTCTGTAATTATTCTATTTATAAATACATTTTGATCACTTGTTGAAATTTTAGAATTAATTTTTTTCCTTTTATTTAATTACCTTTTTCGTAATTTCCAATGTAAGTATAGCCTGCATTTACTACTGTTTTAAAGAAAAATAATTTTAAACTTATTATTTTTATTTCTCTATGATTACTTAAATGATTTTTTTCATAACAATACTTACCCTGAAATGGAAATCATGGGGAAAAGTGAATGGTTTTTTTTTTTAATTTAATTTTTAAATAAAAAAATATATTATTTTGTGTCTATCTATCTTAAAATGACATAACTTTTTTTGTAACAAATGACATAACTTTATGTCATTTAAAATGACAAACACTTTTTCCTATTTTAATTTCATCTTCTAATTTCACTATTCCTTTGTTCCCCGTAAAATTTAACAAGATTTTAAAATAGTAATTATCAACAGTATCTTGTCGATGAATATAGATATATTAGTAATTATTGGCATGATATAAATGCTTTAGACCGGTCATTTATGCTTAGGAGTGTAATAATTTATTAGTTAAGAAACATTTAATATTATCTATTACAAATATACTTTTAACTATTTAAGAAGAGAGTAATAAATTTTTTAAATTCCTAATATATTAAATATTTTATTTTATGGGTTTGTTATTTCTGTTGTCATAAGAGATAATTGCAACCTCAAAACTATGTTTTTTGGGATTAGGAAATTAATGAAAGATGTTTCAATAACTTTATTTATTTTTTTATTATATGAATTTTACCAAAACACCTTTATTAATTTCCCTAACCCTAAAAAAAATGTAATTTGGGGGTTGCAATGTATAACTCTCTCTCTTTTTGGTAAACTACAAGAGATAACTTTATCTCTTTTGGTAGGAGAAACAATAAACACTTTTTTTATATTTATTATTTTTATTTTTTATTTTGTAATCAATGTATACTCTTTTCATGCATTAATTAAAATCTAATGAGTATTGATTAAAGATTATTAGTTAAGAAACATTTAATATTATCTATTACATACTTTTAATTATTTAAGAAGGGAGTAATATAACTTCTATAAATTCATAATCTATTATTGATTATATATATATATATATATATGTAGGAAAAAAAGTATTTAATATTACTTTAGGCAATTTTGTCTAATATTCACTTAAATGACATCGTTTTGTGAATGAAAAATTTAAAAATTAAAATGATAAAAATTATTATAACCCTGAAATAAATTAAAATTACAAATACACCATTATTTTCATCCTGAAACAACCTCATTTTGGATAACATTAGACAAGATCATATAAGGTAACTTAGAAAAAACATAAATGCATTTAAGGCACACATAAATGCGCACAGGCATAGGCATAAATTAAACATACTTTTGTCCAGCCAATAACACAAAAAGGCTATCTGGCCATGAAAGTAAGTTTGAATTTTCATTTTTCTTTTTCTTTTTCTTTTTCTTCCCATTATATGAACTCCACTCTACATCCTGCATTTTTATTTTTATTTTTTTGAAAACCACAAACCAGAAACCGAACCTGTTTCAATGGTTTTGTTTTTTAGTTTGATATTTTGCTAGTCCTCTCCGTTTTCCATGCATGCAGTCTTGGCCATAAATGGAAGGCTTGTGTAAACTATCCGTTACATTGGACTTTTTGCAAAGAAACTCTTCATGAAAACATTTTTTTTTTTTTGCGCACTAAATATTCAATTTCCATAAATTATTTTTTACCTTATTGACTTAGCTGTTTCTTTGTTGGAGGGGATGGCTCTTAATTATGTGAGAAAATAAATTAAATGTTTCCTTCTCCATCACACAGAGGAAAATAAGGAAACATCAATGCAAGGAAGTAATGTCATTATTACTTTCACTTTTTTTTGGGTTATGCTTGCTTTGGCATGTGAATGCTAAGTAGCATATATAACCGCGCTAAGAATTCACAAACCTCCCTCACAGAAAAAGGGTAAAGGAAGAACAAAAAAAAAAAAAGCTCTAACTCTTGAAGGTAGATTGAAAAATGGATTTGTCATTGGGAATGAGTGGTGGGTCTGGTGATGAACAAGATAATCAGAGCTTATACAAAGGAAAAAAATCCTCCCACCGTCATACTGCAGAACAAACAGCTAAGCTTGAAGAGTAAGATGACATTTACTTGTGAACAATCTCTTTTATATTTTTTTGTTATTTTGTTTTTTTTTTTCTTTTCAAAATTTCGGTTTGATAGTTTTGAGGGAACATTGATCTTGTTTTTTTGGGTGAAGCTAGGATATGAAAGGGCTAATCTTGTTTCAATCCATACTGAGCAGATACCAAGATTGCCAATCGATACTCTTTGGAGAATTCTACACACACAAACACACACACAAAGTTCAAGCTATATCATAAAATCTTTTTCGGCTTTTGATCAAGTTCAATTAATGTATTTCTGTGCATTTAGGGTGCATTAATTCTATTAATTTTCTTTGTGTGGCTTGTTCTCTTTGAAGACATGGATTTTGCTTTGTTTAATGGTTTTAATGAAGTCTTTTTATTGATCAATTTCTTTTCAATCGATCTTTGAATTTAAAGATCATCAATAGTTAATTTAGTATATTTTTATAAATTTTGGGCTAAACTTCTCAATCCACTACTTAGTTATGTATATACATATATTTATGAGTCTCTTCTTTATGTTTATTTATTAATTATTTTTTTTTCTTGAATATAATATGTTGTCAACAATTTCTAATGTCCTAACCCCCGCCCCCCTTAATTTTTTTGTAAACAAGGGATGTCCAAACCCTTTAATATCGAATAACAATTAGTTTTTTTTTTTTCAAAAAAATTCGCAGTTAATTAACAATAATTTTTCCTTTTTTAATTTTTTTTTAGCAATATTATTTTGTCAATGTTTTATCGGATTTGACATAGGCCACCGCCTCTAAGAGAGCTTAAGATTTTTCCACACATAATGCTAATCAACTAGATCCCTTATGCACTAGGGATGACCCCTTATGCAACATACCACCTTCTGCCCTGCATATACAAATTAATCACAATCTTAAGATTAATTTATTATTTCGTATAAATTAAAAGATACATTTGGTAAGTGTTAAATTAGGAAAAAGAAATACATTTTTAGATATAGTTCCATGTACTTGTTGATTTCTCTATACTTTCACATTTATATATGCCATTTTACTAATAGGTTTTATAAGAGTTATGATGTAGGAAAAAATAATTGTGTAATGTTATAGAGATTCGTTTTGCGTGCCTTAATTTTTTTTATTTTGTTTGCTTCAAAAGGTGCGGGCCCCACAAAATATTGCGTGTGTAGGAAACTTGTTTGTGTCATGTTGCATGATGAATGTAAATCCCTTTACTAACTGCATCATGTTTATATCATATCTTGACTTGTGTCTATTGTCCATAGACAATTCTATATATTTCATATATAGCTTATATGTGTCATTTTTTTCTTCTTCATGTATTTGTCATTCAACTCATCTTGCAATTCCATCTCACCTAATTGGGATCTTTATTTTCGAAACAAAGAATATTCAAAAAAATCCCACATCCTGACGATTACCAAAGGCGTCAAATAGCCAAAGAGCTTGGGCTTGACCCAAAACAAGTAAAGTTTTGGTTTCAGAATAAGAGAACCCAGAGAAAGGTGATATATTTAATTCTTTAGTTTGACACAAATTCTTTTACATGCCTTGCTAAGTAATTAATTACACTGATTATTTTACGTGTATGTTATGGTCTTAAGACTCTAAATGAGCGAGCAGATAACAATGCTCTTCGTGCTGAGAATGAAAGGATCAATAGCGAGAACATTGCATTGAGGGAGGCTTTGAAGAAAATAATTTGCCCATCCTGCGGTGGTCCACCCTGTGGAGAAGAGCATGCCATCAAACATCTTCAGCTTCAAAATGCTCGTCTAAAAGAACAGGCTAGTTAACTAGTTCTATTCATTCTCTTTTAACACAAACCATTTATTTGATTATTATTATTATTATTCTTGTTATGACGAAGATTATACTTACTATTATTTCAAATTTATTAATTTGAAATCAATGGTTGAAAAAGAAAAAAAATTTAACCATTAACAATAACCAAATATGTAATAAAAATGGTAACTCTAAAATACAAGTAAGTATAACCGCCGCGTAGGGACGTGCATGGGTCGAACCGGATTGGATTTTTTGAAAAACCGAACCAAATTGGTTTAAATGGTTCGGTTCGGAAGTGGTTCGATTCGGTTCAAAACTGGTTCGGTTCGGAACCGGTTCGGGTTGACCCTCTTTTGAAAAGAAAAGAAAAATTAAAAATTTAAAAAATAAAATTATAAAAATCAATTTGGTTTGGTTTGAAAATGGTTCGTTTCGGTTCTTGAACTGATTCTAAAACTGGTTCGGTTCTTGAACTGATTCTAAAACTGATTCGGTTCATGAACTGGTTCTTTAAAAACTGGTTCGGTTCATGAACCGGTTTTTAAAAACCAATTATTTTAAGAGCGTTTCAGATTCAGTTCATGGTTCGGTTCAGTTTTTTTGTTATTTTGTACACACCTACGGCCGCCTATTATTAGTATGGGATAGGATATTGTAACAACCAAATAATGTTACTACCAATGTTACTACCATATCTTAACCGTTGATTTCTGCCAATCAACGGTTATCATTTTTCAAATCAAAGTCATTAATTAATTATTAATTCGCAATAAATAATAACCGTTGATTGGCGCCTATTATTATTTGGTTGTATATATTATTAATATATATTATTATTATTTTCGTTTTGATAAAGGGCTACAATATGATTCATATTTATTTATGAATTTCTTTTCAGCATGAGAAGGTGTCTAAATTTCTTGCAAGGTTCATACAAAAACCGATTTCACATCCAGAGTTGCAGCTAGCTCCTCCTTCCGCAGGATCTGCATATGATTTATCACTAGGAAGTACTCCAAAATTAAGTGTTGATGGTAGTTTTCTGAATCTTGGTGTTGGTTCAACAAGTCTTTCATTTTCAGATGAAGACATGTTGCCACAGGAAATGAACGAAAGGGCAGAATTGGAAAAAGCACTAATGTTTGAGATTGCAATATCTGCTAAGGAAGAGTTACTTAAGCTTTTGGAGACGAATGAGCCTATATGGGTCAAGTCTTCAACTGATCGGAGATATATTCTTCATCCTGAAACCTATGAAATGCTCTTTCCTTTGGGTAGTCACTTCAAAACTTCCACTGCTCGTGTTGAATCTTCCAAAGATTCACGAATAGTGAGAATTAAGCCTATGCAATTAATTGACATGTTCTTAGATTCGGTTAGCATTTATAAACTTTATTATTTAATTTCCCACTCATTGCTTTTATTAATGAAAGATATATATATGTGTGTGTACTTATAAGGGTGTGTGGTTTTAATCTTTCAGGAAAAATGGATAAATCTTTTCCCTACAATTATTTCAAAAGCTCACACAATCAAAGTATTTGAAACCGGGTTGTCAGAGAATCGAAGTGGAGCTTTGCAATTGGTATATTTTCTTTGTTATAATAATTTTTTTGTTTTTGTTTTGGTAACATAATTAACTAAGTCAAGACTTTTTCTTCAGATGTATGAGGAGATGCATGTTCTTTCACCTATAGTGCCATCTCGGGAATTCTACTTCCTTCGCTATTGTCACCAGATTGAAGTTGGTATATGGGTGATAGTTGATGTATCGTTTGATTACTTGAAAGAGGAAGACGACCCTTTCCACCCTCTTTCTCGCTCTTGGAGGTTTCCCTCGGGTTGCATGATTCACAAAATAGCTGATGGCTCAACCCAGGTTAGTACGTAGTTAAAATTAGTTGTTGAGATATATATTTCCACATTAGTTGGATAAGCAATTAATGTGGAGTTTATAAGGACTTAGGCACTCCCACTCTTTGAGCTAACTTTTTGGGTGGTGTATCCCAAGGTTCTTTACCTTAGTCATAAACATATAGTGTGCTAATATTATAATTTATGAGCAAACACATGGTTTGAAAATAGATAATTCTAAGCCATTGAACTAATTTGTTTGAGATAATTATTAGTTCGATCCTCAATACAATCATTGTGTGTGTGTATCTATATAATTCTTATATAAAATTTTAAAGCAAAGTGCACATGTCAAATAATGCATGAACAAAATATTGTAAGTTTCTTCAGAAAATCTTGGTGTTGCTGCTTTTGTTCTACATTTTTAACATGATAGGTGTTGCACCTCCTTTTAGTCTATAGTTCTTGACAAAGATATATGAGTAACTTTGTCACTAATAAGATCAAAATGCAAAACATGTTTTAGAAAGGAAAATTTTTACATTTACAATTAGGTCATTCAAGAATGGAAAAAATATAAGCTTGATAGAAGGGAAAGGGTGGAAAGAGAAGGGAGGGGAAGGAAAGGTAGGGTAACTAACAAAATGTCACTGTTCACCAACTTTTTTACCTAAATACCACGCGAACAGTCTTATTTCCCAATCTGCCATGGGGGCAAGTTCATTTCTGGCACAGACGAACTCGGTTTGCTGACGTATCACATTTTTAGTGGATAATAAGTATCAAATTAAAAAAAAATGGAGGTCACCTACATGGTAGGCAAACTTAATTAAAAATAGATGTCACATGTGTCAGAAGCGAACTCTGACACCACCAGCTTCCTGACACATCATCATGCATAGTTCGCTACTGCTGCAAGCGACCTTACCTGTGTGGCATTTTGGAAAAATAGTTTAAGAGCGTGACATTTAGGTAAATTTGTGTGGGAACAGTGACACAATGGTCACTGTTCCGGAAAGGTGTAGAGTGATTATCCCGTGGTCACTTTGACTTTAATAAGTTACCATCTCATCAGGTTAGTAAGTGATGGATTTTAAATAATTTTATATTATATCTCTCTAGTAGGACCAATTTCTCCTGTTTCGATATTTAAGTGAAAATATGAGAGGAACTCATTTCCCTTATTCTCACAATATATAGTCTCCACCATTTGTAATGACGTGTTGAGCCTCATTTGTTTCTCGTGGCTTTATACTGATCCTTACATGCTTCACTTAATTTTGATGCTATTATAATGCTAACTAAAATAAGCTTTTGTTATAAAATTATTATGTTTTTTTCTAGGTTACTTGGGTTGAACATGTTGAGCTGGATGAAAAGTTCCAAACGCATCGGCTGTATAGAGATCTTGTTAATAAAAGTATTGCGTATGGAGCAGAAAGATGGCTTATGGAGCTTCAAAGAATGTGTGAAAGATTAACAAGCGCCGCAGCTGAATACGTACCTAGTTATGATTCCGGAGGTGGTTACTCTTTTATCTTCTTTACTTCAAACCATGTTGCTACTCATTCATTTATTTTATCTTCTTTATCTATTATATGTGTGTTTATATATAGCTAATTCTATATATGGCCATTTATATTCTCATTTTTCAGTGGTCACTATACCTGAAGGAAGAAGGAGCATGATGACACTTGCTCATAGAATGGTTAAGAGTTTTTGTGAAATTTTAAACATGTCAAGCAAGATGGACTTCCCGCAACATTTAACTGAGGAGAGTAATAGTGGGGTTAGGATCGCTGTTCGCAAAAACACTGACCCAAATGGCCTTCCAAATGGCACGCTTGTTATTACTGCTGCTAGCTCCTTTTGGCTTCCATTCCCTTCTCAGATTCTTTTTGATTTCTTCAAAGATGCTAGAGAACGTGTCAAGGTTCACATACTAAACACTCCTTAGTTTATTATAATATTGATTAACTTACACAAGTATAAGAATATTCTTACACTCATTCTTAGCTATTGATCTGCTTATATCTAACGATTCATATATCTAATAAATTAGAACAGTTCGATATAAATAAGATCAATGATCAAGATTGAAAGTGTAATAACTTATATTTGTGTAAAATGATCTTGCCCCTGATATCTCCACCTTTGTGTATAAATTTTAACTTGATGTGCATTATAGAATCAATCACTCACTTGTTATTTTCTTTCAGTGGGATAATCTTTGTTCTGGGTATTCAATGCATGAGATTTCACACATCTCAAACGGAACTCATCCGAACAACTATGTTGCAATTATTCGGGTACGTACTTATTATCATATTTCTTTCTAAAAGAATATTTTAATAACCCTTTTTACGATGTGCATTATAGCTCAATCACTCACTTGTTATTTTCTTTCAGTGGGATAATCTTTGTTCCAATATTCAATGCTACAGTCAAAATTCTCTCATCTCCACATTTTTTTTCTCTCAACTATGTGTAATTATTTGTGGGATGCACTTATTATCATATTTCTTTATAAAAGAATATTTTAATAACCCCTTTGTTACATATATATAGGGTCATTTATTGCATTCTCTTAAGGTTTTTAAAATGGAAACAATGATTATTGCATTCCGAATGTCATATATATATGCTGTAGTATTGTGATCTATGAAAAATTGTCAAATTTATTATGAGTGGTATATGAGTAATTGCTTTTGGTATAAACATGATTAAACTGATCATTTTAACCATTCATGTGGAACAGTCATTGAACCCAAATGCGAACGATGTGTTTCTTCTTCAAGAATGTTTTATAGATCCATTGGGAGCATATATTATATATGCTCCAGTTAAGGTACAAGATATAAATTTAGCTATGAATGGTGGAGATTCATCAATGGTGTCAATTCTCCCATCAGGCATTGTCATCTCTGAAGATGCTCCATCTATTATAAATGCTCGAGCATCTAGTAGCAGTGGAAATGGTGGTAAAGGATCACCAAGAGGTTCACTGGTGACTGTGGCTTTCCAAATTCTGATGCCTAACCCAGCTGTAGTGAACATGGACTCTGTGGCTGGTGTTAATGCAATCATGACCTCAACAGTTCAAAACATTAAGGATGTTTTGATCAATGACTCCGATTGAGGAGTAATTATATAATCTTTTAGTACAATATGATGTTGGTTTTATATCTTGGTTTTTAAGACAATATGACTCAAAGCTTTTGCTATATCATTATAGTTGTTGACTTGTTGGCAGTTATTAAAACTTTATTATCTGCCATTATGCAGAATGATATTGGACAATATATATTTTATGCTTTATCTTTTGTTTAATTTCTGTGTATCTTTTGTTTAATTTTTAGTCTTTGTCCTTGTGAGTTGTGATGCCAATTATAGGAATGCCATGCTTCAAGAGAAGCTTGCTATTTAGTGGATCTTATTTCATATATATTTGGATTTTGGGTTTAGGATTTAGGGATATTGGTGCAAAACTCTTTGATTCATGTGTATGCTTGTTGTACGGATATTCAAATTGCTAGGGTGCTCCTTGGCAACATGTTGACTAGAGATTTTGTTCATGGTGTTCAATTATTGATGGATATGTGACAATTGATAATTTAAGTGTTTGCACATATATGCATTTGTTTGAGGTAATGCCTGATAGGAATTTGATTGTTTGGAATGTTACGATTAGTGGATATCGAAAGGCTAGAAACCCTTGTTATGCGTTGAAATTGTTCCTAGAAATCAACTATCTATTTTCCATCAAGAAGAATTCTTGAACGTATTCTTTCAAATTTAAACAAGCTTTTATTAAGCTAAAAAATTATAAACTTATCTAGCAATTTTGGAAATGGATCCTTCACGTGGAAAAAAATATGATATGGTCATGTGGGAAGATCACAACCAAAATCAACGGTTATGATTTCGTAATTATCTAATTTAACAATTTTTCTCTCTCCTCCTTTATTATCATTTATCCACCGTTGTATGGTTATGATTCCTCACATGATATGGTCATGTGAATTTTCACAGAAAGGATCCAGATCCAATAATTTTATTATTTTTATTTTATTTTTATTATTTATATATATATATATATATATATATATATATATATATATATATATATATATATATATATATAAAAAAAACTGATCCAACGGCTCTCACTTTAAAAAATGAAATTTGTCCAAAGAAGTGTTATGGTGTTAGACATAATTAAAAATAATCACATAAAAGAAGAAAAAAACAGTGTTACAGACAGAATTTAAAGGCAAATTTAATTCCGTATCTATTAAGTCAAATACCAAGACAGGTATAATAAATTAGCCACAAAATCTAAATTTATTAATAGAAATGGAAATAATTATCATAAAGATAAACCATTGCTGATTTCGTGTCTTTATTTGGTCAATTGAACAATTTTGAAATTCAATTTCTTATTGGCCAAAATGTCTGAATAGTAGTTATTTTTAAAATATAATTAATTAATATTTTTTTAAAAAATAAAGTTAGAGAAGGGACCAGTGTTTTAAAACCTCACCCCGCTCCCGGGTTGACCCGGGCCAACCCTGACCCCTCACCTCTGAGGGTTGGGGTCATAAGTTGGACCCTTTATGCATGACCCCTCCGATCCCCAAAATCCGATTGAATTTCATTGACTCCCGAGTCAGAGGGGTCAAAGGGCGTCACTGCATATTTTTTTAAAAGAAAATTCTTTGAACAACATCGTTTTATTAAAAAAAAAGGAAAAAAAAAATACTTGCAAACCTAAATCTAATCATTCTCTTCTCTCCCAACGACCTAGACGTCTTCAATCTTTACTTCGCTGCCGTGAATCTTCTGGAAAATGTAAGAATTTTATCCATTCAAATAAAATCCTTACGCTCAACTCGTTGATAGAAAACAAAAAGTCATTACTACTTCCTTTAAATTTTTCTTTATCATGGACCTTCTCAAAACCGGGTCAGCGTAGTGACCCTATTAGAATATGAGTTTTGTACTTTGGTATCTTGATATTTTAATTAGGTTGTGTAATATTGACTTGTGGTTGTAATTGGTGAATTATGTTAAGTATATTTTGAATCTTTGATGATTGGTAGTTTATTTTTTAATATTTTCATATATGATATATATATTTATATTTTTTAATATGTAAAACCGAGTCAGCATAGTGATCCATGACCCCCGGTTGAACCCGTGACCCCATGATCCCTTAACTCGGTATGGTTTTTAAACACCGGACGAGATTACTTTTATCTATAGATGTAAACATTATTTTTTGGAAATTAAAAAACTAAAGGTATATATTTAATTTTATAAAACAGATACAGACTGAATTTTTATGTGACTAACGGATAAATACTATTTTAAGAAAAAGAAATAATAAAAAATAGTTAGAGATAGGATTTTGGCCGACCCTAAATTTATTTGATTTATTAAATGAAAATATTAGAGACAAATTGGTTCTGTCTCTAAAAAGAAAAGGAAAAATTATATATATTCATGAATTTATCGATTATCCAATTAATCTCGTTTAGATATTATCACATCAAAATTAGTATCATTTGATTAATAATTATTGATAGGGAGAGAATAACATTGGAAAAATGGGCCAATCGACTCAATCTATATGTAACCCGAAAAAAAAAAATTGAATTGAGTTAAGACTTAAGATTGACTCGAAAAAATACGAACCATAAAATTCAACCTAACCCGAATCGGGTTAAGATTAGCTAATGTGTTGATTTGGAAAAAAAAAAAAAACAATTGTTGTTACAAATACAAGTGAGTTAACCCTCAATATTAAAAAAAAATCTTAAACTTCCCAGACTACCTTAAGTATATTTATAATCGGAAGCACACAGATTGTCTAGGCAGCAAGAAAAGCATTAAAATAATACTAATTTTTATTTATTAACATCTCCATAGCAGCAAGCAATAATCGTTCAAAAGGGGCTGTTGAAGCAATAATTATACCTTATCCTACAACATATGCATAAAACACTTTTATTTATTAACATCTCCGTAGCAAGAAGCAGTGATGAAAGATTGATATTTTTTTTTGTATTTTTTTAATTAAAAAAATAAACCCTAACAACCCATTAAGCAAAGAATGTTGCTTTTTGACACGCGGGAGAGACTAATTTTTTTTTGAGCTGGCACAAAATTCAAGGCGTGAGAGAGGCTGATTCGGAAAGTGAAACAGCAGGTTTATTGCGATTTGTCAACCCAAAGTGTAAAGAGTGGAAGCTTCATTTTTTTTTGCATAAAAAAATACAAAGAAACTTATGAAAGTGATGAAAGTTATTCAATTTTTTTAATTTTTTTATTAAAAAAATATATGGCCACGTAATTTATGCCCATGGTATTCAAAAAAAATATTGGGATGGAAACTCTTATCAGAGTTTTTTTAGAAATAATAATATAAAAAAAAAGCTTATGGATGGATATTCAATTGCTCTTAATTTATTGATATATGGCCACGTAATTTATGCCTATGGTATTCAAAAAAATATTGGATTAACATTTTATCTCTCTTTAGACATAAATTTTTTAGAAAACAAAAACTCGTACATAGTTTTATGAACCACTTTCTTGTTTTTATGAAGGGTTTTATAATAGTTATGTTATAGAAAAAATAATTGTGTTATGTTATAGAGATTCGTTTTGCGTGAAAACAAAAACTGTGTGCAAAAAATGTTGTTATGTAACCAAATTTTTTGTTTTTATGAAAGATTGCGCTTCTATGTGAACATAGTTTCCTTCCTCATTATAACCAGGGGACTCTAGTATTGAGTGCAATTTTTTTATTATAATTGTGAATGATAAGTACTAGCTTAAATCTATTCCATTTACTTGGGCTGGTAATCAGCCAACTGCTTGGGCTTTTGCTTGATCCTCTTCGGCCCAATTCTTACTTGTTGTTTGGACTAATGGATTCGGGCTGGGTTATAATATCAACCGTTGGGAATAGGGGAATGTTGTCCCCTCTGCCTTCACAGCCAACACCTAAAGAAAAGGATGATGATGAGGATGGGTAGACAGAGAATTATGAATTTATGATATAGGTCATCGAACATAAATATTTGGTCAGTTTTATTTTTCTTATTTATATTGACAACTTGAAAATTTGTAACGACAACTTAAATAATACTTTTTGTTTTTTATTTATATTGAAAATATGCATTTTGATTAAAAATTTGTGTTGTTACTAGCCATTTTTGTTGCTGTCACTACTAGAAATATCCATATCTTTAACGATATTTTTTTCGTTGCAAATTATGAAAATTCTGTTCAAAAATCACTTTTCATATAATTTTTTATGAAATTCTTCCGTTGGATAACACTTCGTCGAAAGGCAACGGAAAATTTTTTTCCGTTGAAAAATTCGATGAAAATTTTTCCTCCAAAAGTTTTCCTTTTTCGTTAATACATAAATTCATGACATAATATTAAAATAATAAATTCTATTGAGAATTTCAATGGAAATATTTCCGTAGAAAATTTTGTCTCAATTTGCAACGGAATTTATTGATAACCGTTGATTCTTCACAGTTTGCAACGAAATTTAACTATAATTTCTTCGATAATTGCAACGAAAAATATCTCCATAAAAAATTTCGTTGCTGTTTGTAACATAATTTATCTATAATTTCGTCGATGATTTCAACAGAGAATAATTTTGTCAAAAAGTTTCGTTGCAGTTTGCAAAATTTTTCCTCCAAAAAATGAAATTTTGTTGAAAATTCCAGTTTGCAACGGAATATATATATATATATATATATATATATATATATATATATAGAATTCCGTCAAAAATAATATTTTTAATTTAAAAAAAAAACATTAATTTCATATGAATTTTAATTCAACACACACATACTAGTGT
Source organism: Gastrolobium villosum (assembly GCA_032173675.1). Lineage (NCBI taxonomy): Eukaryota > Viridiplantae > Streptophyta > Magnoliopsida > Fabales > Fabaceae > Gastrolobium > Gastrolobium villosum. Next base: position 168,994 of record JAVKPL010012955.1, on the reverse strand, counting down.
ACTTGATAAACATGGATTTTAATATACATCCAAATTATCATTAATGACCACAATTACTATATATACATAATGAAACATATGAATATATGATAATTTCAATGTACACAAAACACATACATAACGAAAAGTACAATACACATCCAAAAACAATGATAAATCTATACAAGTCAATGTCACACATACAAACGAATAACAATCTTAAAGGCACTAGGTGTGAAAAATTGACATTTATATATATATAAAAAGACATTTAGGGGTGTAAATGGGTTGGCCCGGCCCAGCCTACAGCCCGGCCTACATTAAGCCTGCCTTGGCCCGGCCTTTTAGAGAAATAGAGTATGCTTAGGCTTATAGAAAACCTTTTTAACAAATAGGCAGTAGGCCAATTTTGCCAAGCCTGGCCCAAAGCCTTGTAAGCTGGCCTGTTTAATTTATTAAAAAAATTAATAATAAAATAATATTTATTTTATGTGGCATAACAAAGTACCAATAGCAATCCTAATTTTTATGTGCATCGCCGCTTAATACCATGGAGCAATGGGTACCTTGTTGGATTATGATGTTACTGATGAAGATCTTTCAATAATACTCTTCTTTCCTTTGTCTTGATGGTGGTTTAAAGACTTTTAGATGAATGACATTCTCTTGTAGACTTTATTTCAGCTTCCAGTAATTATATTTTTCTTATTTTCCCCATTTCTTTTACTCTATTCCTCTATGATATACATTCTAGAGCTGGGGTATTATGTTGATTCTTTCTTATTCGTCATTTTTTTCTTATGAGAAGTACTAGTGCATGCATGAATGGAACTTTCCTTGCTTTATACAATTTGTTTGTTTGCTTATTATCTACAGTGGTAGGCTTACAAGGCTTGTAGGCCATGTCAGACTTTCTTATTTTTATAAATGGGCCGGGCTTGACCTACAAATAAAGCCTTTAATAGGCTAGTAGGCCAGATATGTTGAATTTTTTTTACGTAGGCTTGGGCCAGGAAGGCCAAAACTCGGCCCAACCCAGCCCATTTACACCCCTAATTAGACATTAATCCTCACCATGATCTTCACCAAGTTGTTCATCTTCATTGTTAGGGTCTTAGGTTGGTGCTAGTGTCTTGTCGCTATCCACCTGATACTGAGATTCTAAGAAGCTAGGACTATACAATAGTGTTTGTGTGATCCTGCGCATCATATCATGCATCTCTCGCATTTTCCTTTGCATTACTTTTGTTGTGGTCTCACAGCGTGCAAGCCGACACTTATATTGTGCAAGTTGAACCTTAATAGATGTATTCTCGTTATTTAGCTGTGCAACCACCTCGTGCATCCTATGAATTTCTTGCTGTGAGACTCCAAATGGTGCTGTGTTGGATAGACGTAATTTTTTATATGTGTTTGCTTCAAATCCTAAACCATAAATCATTTCTTCCTTGTCTGGCCCACCGACTGCCTCCATAAATAGGTCAATATCTAAAGCTGGACCATTACCTTTCTCCCCTGATGTGGCCTAAATCTGTCTTTCTTCCCTTAGCCTTGTGTAGGTGTCCTACAAAGTATGCATAATAGAAAAAAGTAATTTGTTCCTATCAATCCCAAACACAGTATATAAAAAACAAACAGTTTTTTTTACATGGAATATCAATCCCAAACAAAATACATAAAAAAACAAACAATTGTATTCTTGTGTTCATGTTAATTTTTTTTATTGGTTCTTCATCGGAATTATCGTTATAGATTAATTTTTGTTATTAAATCATATACTAAAAAATTGGTTAGATGCAGTTATGTTCCTTCAATATTATTCTCTAAATTGTAAAAAAAAACTGAGATGATTTAACGAAAACTAAAAATTGGATAACAAGGTCTGCTAAGTCCTAATCATGCCTTTATGGGCTCTACAATACTGACCTAGTATAAAAGGAAATAAAAGATAAATAAGGAATCTGGGCCTCATAAATATTGGATTATGAATTACAAACTTAAATCCAATTAACTAATTAAAACTGCAGCAACTTGTGACAAATTTAAACTGAATTTTAGATCATCATATTGTCTGAATTGGGCTTTCATGTCTTCATAACACTTGTAGGTCTTTTAATTAGCTGAAAAGCGCAACAAGAATAGGGTCAATCGGACACCTAGAATGAGTTATGGTCAAGATACTGCAGTAACGTAAATCTAGATTTTTATTACGAAATTCAAAATAAACCCAATTCAAAAACCAATATCTAATTTAACCCAAAAACCATTATTTACACATTAAAAATCATTAATCAAGAGTAACAATTAAGTGTAATAAATATCAATTATCACTTATGGCAATGGCGAAGACTATTATCTCATGGTGATAGCTGGTGGTAATGGTACTGGTGGCTGACAGTAGCAGTGACAGCGATTGGTTGGTGGCAATACCTGATCCTGACGTGCCCTGTTCGTAAGGGAATACATACAATTATATTTCGGATAAGAGAGATATGTCATTTGTTATCCTATCGTGTCCATTCCTAACTTGAGTCCCCCTTAGGGTAGCTTATCCTATTGCGAACATTATAAAATGAACCAACATGATAAGCTTATCATATCCAGTTGGTTCACCAAACAATAGATAAGGGCAAGATATTATAACATATCCTATATTATCCTCTTTATCTTGTCCACCAAACGGGCCCTTTGTATACTAATGTCATTCAACCACAAGCACACTGCATAGTGATTATTCACCCGAAATCAATATTTTAACTCGAATAGTAGCTACTCGGCCCTAATGCCTCAAGTTTAATGAGTCTGCTACCTATGTAGCACCGACACCGACACGGAACACGTGACACGATACGACACGACACTTTGACACGTTAATTCTAAAAAATGTTAGATTTTGACACGTTAGGACACGTTTTGATATTAAATAACATTTTTATTTTATGCAGTGTATATTATATTTAATATTCAATAATTTAACAAAAGAGTGAATCTAAACTTATAATATTCATAAATTTTGCAAAAAAACATAAGATATCCCAAATATTTATATTAAACTCAATAAAAAAATAATCGTAATCCAACGAATCTAATAGTTGGAACTAAAGACTCAACGCAACGTAATCTTTAAACATTTTTTTTTAAATTTCTATAACGCGTGTTGGAGTGTCGGAATGTCCGAGAGTGTCGGAAAGTGTCGGACACGACACGTCAGGATTTTTGAAGTGTCGGTGCTTCATAGTCTGCTACAATAGCTCGACAGTCTGATCTCTCCGATTACTAGACAACGGGTCAACTGTTCTAGACTCACATAAATGGCCTGTTAAGCCTAGGAAATATTGAGCCTTATCCACTATAGGTAAACCCTCTATATAAAAAAGAGTTGAACTGTAGCACTCAGATTCAGGTCACAGAAGAAAGGAGAGAAGAATTAGAGAGCAAAGGAGAGATCGGAAGAGAGAGAAAGAAATAGGAGAAGGATGATTAAATTCTGCTTAACTTTTACTCATTGTTAAGGCAACATATAGTGCCCTATTATTCTTGGGCCTTCAGTTTAATTGTAAAAACACAAACATGGAAATAAAGCCTTTCTGTTACAATGTAACAACAGGTGTTATTTAAAAGCCCACTAGGACTCTAACTTGTCTCATAATCCTTCAGATAACTGGGTAGTTGGTGTTTGCGTTTAGACTTCCCTTCTATACCACGAGTTGGGCTTAACTTAGCAATAGGGTCCGTTACATCCCCTTGCTGTTGAAAAATATCCTTGTCCACAAGGATGTGAGCTGGCGATCCACTAGGGAGTAAAGGTGGAACAAACGGTCCAATGGGAGGAGAGTGACTGATGGGATGGGTAATTAAAGTGGGGACAAATAGTGGTTGAGTGGGTGGCTCTTGGGACACGAAAAGTTTGTCTGGAGAGTTGGGTTGTGTCAGTGAGGTATTAAGTGGGTGGTTGTCTAAAGGGTAGGGAGAGTTGTGTTGTGTCATTTGAGTGGTTGGAGTCTGAGGATTATAGGAGTTTGCTTGCTGCATGTTGAAGGGTTGTGAGGGAGGACTGTCGGACGGATCTAAGGGAACCCGAATATCATCTTGACAAATGAGTTTTGCATCCTCCCAAGAGCAATCGTCAAGGGCCAACCCCCGCCATTGCACCAAAACCTGGTTAACCCTAGTGCCGATCACCGCCGCCAGTGTATGTGCTAACGGAAGATCGCGAGAAAACTCCGGTAGAGTGTGGATCTGGCATTGACAGTCCGATTTGAACGGTTGCAACAGAGAGACATAAAATACCGGATGAATGCGAGCAAAAGGTGGAAGCTTTAAGCGATAGGCCACCAGACCTATGCGTTCTGTGACTTCAAAGGGCCCGTAGAAGCGTAGAGACAGCTTTTGAGAAGATCTACGGTGGACGGACAATTGCCGGAACGGTTGAAGATGGAGTAAAACCTGCTCACTCACGGTAAAGGCTCTATCTTTGTGCTTCTTATCCGCTTGATTTTTCATATGTGTTTGAGCTCTGATCAAATTTTCTTTCACTGTTGCGAGGAGTGACTCCGCGAAGACAGCATGTTGTCCACAACATCATTAGACGAAGATCCCAAAGTGTATGCTAAGAGGTTGGGTGGTTGTCTACCAAACGTGATGTGATACGGAGTCAAGCCAGTGGAGCTGTGAAAAGAAGTGTTATGGTGATACTCTGCCCAGGTCAAGAAACGCGACCATGAGGATGGATTATCGAAGGTAAATGCTCGTAAAAATTGTTCCACACATCTATTTATGCATTCAGTTTGACCGTCTGATTATGGATGATACGCTGAACTGAAGCGGAGTGTTGTTCCTTGCAGGGTAAAAAGTGTGGCCCAGAACTTGCTTCAGAACAGAGGATCCCGATCTGAGACGATGGACTTTGGCAACCCGTGGATTTTTCCCACTGTGTCCCACAACACGTGAGCTATTTTAGAAGCTGTGTATCGTGGAAGCAAAGCTGCAAAGTGCGCACGCTTGGAAAATCGGTCAACAATGACCAGAATAGCTGTGAAACCATGGGATGGTGGAAGGTGCGTAATAAAATCCATACTTAAATCAGTCCAAGAGTCCGCTGGTGGTTTGAGGGGTTGTAAGAGACCATATGGAGCATGGTTAGGGGGTTTTATTTTTTGGCATATTTCACAGTGAGCAATAAACTCACGTATTATTTTTCTCATGCCTTTCCAGTGAAGTTTTGGCTGATATGTTGCAGAGTAACTATGAACCCGGAATGGCCCCCTTGGACAGACGAATAGAGATCATGCAACAAATGAGGAATAATGGAAGACGTCGCTGGGAGGACGATGCGGTTGTGGAAAAATAGCAAAATTTCTTTCTGTCTCCATAGGTTCCATTTATTCGGATCAATTTGTAAACCCTGTAAAATAGTAGCACAATAGGAATCCTCTTGTAATTCCTGTAACAATAAGGGCCTGTAATCAGTAATTGGACCAGTAAACGCAGCCAATTGGGCTGGGTGGCTGTCAAGAAGCCCTTCTGGATGTCTGGAAAGGGCGTCTGCCACCACGTTAACTTTGCTAGCTTTAAAAATAATGGAGTAATCAAATCCCAAGAGCTTTGACAAAAATGCTTGTTGCTCCGGAGTTTGAATAACTTGATTCATGAGGTTATGCAGACTCTTGTGATCTGTGCAGATGGTGAAAGGTACCCCCAACAGGTATTGCCTCTATTTGGCTACAACTGATGTGATGGCGAACATCTCATGGACATATGTGGACTTGGTATGCATAGTAGGTGCTAATTTTCTGTTGTAGAAAGCAATTGGGTGGTTGTGTTGCATCAAAACCGTCCCTACACCAATGCCAGAAGCGTCAGTTTCCACAATAAAATGATCCTTAAAATTGGGTAAGGCTAAAATTGGGGAGGCGGTCAAATCCTCTTTGACCTTGCAGAAGGCCTCTTCGGCAGCTGGTGACCATCGAAAACCTTCTTTGGTGAGCAAATCGGTTAACGGTGCTGCAATAAAAACATAATGGCGGATAAATCGATGATAATACCTAGATAGGCCTAAAAAGGCTCTAACGTGAGTAGCTGATTGTGGAGTGGGCCACTCCCTGATTGCAACCGTTTTGCCAGGGTCAGGTGCTACTCCCTTACCCGAAATAATGTGTCCCAAAAATTGAATGGATGCTTGGCCAAAGAGACACTTGGACAACTTTGCAAAGAAGGAATTATTGCGTAAAATCAATAACACCTGTGTGAGATGGTTAATGTGATCCTGTAGACAAAAGCTATATACCAAAATGTCATAAAAAAATATGACTACAAACTTGCGTAAAAACTCAAAAAAGACCTGATTCATGGTGGATTGAAAGGTCGCAGGGGCATTCGATAATCTGAAAGGCATGACCAAAAATTCATAATGACCATGATGAGTCCGAAATTCTATTTTATGTATGTCTCCGGGATGCGTCCTAATTTGATGATAGCCCGAACGGAGATCCAACTTGGAAAATATGGTTGCCCCATGTAATTCATTCAACAATTCATCGATTGTAGGTATGGGAAATTTATCACACACAGTCACTGCATTTAAGGCACGGTAATTGACGCAAAAGCGGCATGTGCCTTCTTTCTTTTTCACCAAAAGGACCGGTGAACTAAAAGCGGAGTGACTAGGGCGGATGACACCGCTGTGTAACATGTCAGCAACTAATTTCTCAATCTCATTTTTCTGGAAATATGGGTAGCGGTATGGTCTAACTTGGACTGGCTTTGTATCTGGGAATAAGGGAATCATGTGGTTGTTGGGTCTATCAGGTGGTAATGAAGTTGAGTCCGCCAAAAGATCAGAAAATTGGTCCAATAAAGGCTGTTGGTTAGTGGGCGAGTCTAGTAGATGGGATGTGGGTGAGGTGTCAGCAGATAAGCACATGATGCAAGAGTCTAGTGACTGCTGGGTGAATAATTTGTGTAGTTGGGAGGAAGTGATTAATGCTGCGGTCATGCGTATGTCACCGTGAAGAGTAACATTGGTTCCTTGGTGTGTAAAACCCATGATCATGTTATGATAATCAGTCACCACTGGGCCTAAGGTAGCCAGCCATTGAACACCCAAAACAATATCAGCACCCTTGAGTTCTAAGCCAAACAAATCCAAAGGAAATTGGTGACCTTGAATGGTTAAAGGAACAGCCTGACACATGGTGGAGTAGATTAATGAATCACCATTACCGACTTGCACCTTAAATTGGGAAACAACCAACATGGTTAAATGTAAATGAGTAGCAACCCTTAGTGTGATGAAATTGTGGTTACTGCCCCCATCAATAAGAATTTGAACCGATTGGCCCAAAATGGTGCCTGCCAGCTGAAAGGACTTGGACGAATAAGTACCAAATAAAGCGTTGAAACTGATCTCTGGAGCTTTAATATGTTCGTCCACGAGTGGGTCCGTGGCAGTGGTTGACTCATCAGGATCAGGAGGTTCATCCTCCTCCATGCCATCCAGCAACAATAGGGTTGCACGACCTTTGCATTTATGACCATAGGTAAATTTTTCATCACAATTAAAACAAAGATTCTTTTCTCTCCTTACCAGCATCTCCGCAGGGAATAAGCGGCGAATAGGAATGGCGGGTAGGGCTTTGGGTTGAGGATTGACAGGTACAGGTACGGTGTGTGGGGGTTTGGGCTGTGAGGAGAATGCAGGTGATGTGGTAGGATACGTGTTTGTGGGAGTAGATTGTCTAGGGATCCATGGACGGGATAGTTTGTCCTCATTAAGTTGATCCTAAAAAATCTTAGCTAAGGCTAATGCCTCATGCCAATCTGTTGGACGTTGTGTGAGTACCGAACGACGAATACAGGGTTTGAGTCCCGAAATGAAGAGGCCACGTTTCATAGTGGCAGATAACCCAGGCACTTTAGATGCAGCAGCTTCAAAAGCAGCTTGGTAATCAATAACCGACCCCAATTGATGTAACTTAGCCAATGTTCCGATTGGTTCCTCAAACTCAGATGAACCAAAATGGCGATGGATGGCTGTGAGAAAAGAAGCCCAAGTGAGGAGTGCTTATGTAATCATTCAAGAATAAATAAACCTGATTGTATGTTTATGTGTATGTTGCAGTCAAATATATTTTAGGGTAACGATCTTGATCAACACGAGGCGTTACATCATTGGCTTAAAGCTAAGGTTATTCAAAATAACTTAACCAAATAGAATCGCACTATATTTTTCTGAACCAATTTTAAGAACAATACTGGTTTTATAAACCAATTCAAAAAAATTTATTGAACCAAAAGAACCCATTTGGAAAACCAGTTCAGAACTAGTTTGCATACTCGAATTGGTTCTAAATGAATGGTTTGGAAAAAATAAAATTATTTTGAATTAAATAAAATAGTTTGATTCTTTGAACCGAAGTAGTTTAAATCACTTTGATTTGGTTCAAGGAAAAAAATCATTTTGAATCACCTGCACACCCTTACTTCAAGCCTCTTTTGTTGTGCCTAGTTATTTGCTATCTCTTGCAATTGTTTCCTCCATGGACAATGTTAGTGTTCAGGACAATATTAGTCTTCAAATCCCACATTAATCATGATTTGCTTGGATCAAACAAATAGAATCCAAGATGGCACATTCAGTCAATGATTTAAATATAAAAATATAAGTTAGAGATGAATTTTGGCAACTCATAACCAATGAAAATTTTAAAATCAGCGATGAAATTTTTTTTCTTGATTTAATAAGTTTTTTAAAAAAGAAAGAGACGTATTTTGGTAATTAGTAGCAGACAAATTTTTAAAATGTAGAAATGGAAAAAAAAAATTCCTCAGATAAATAGGGGAAAAAATCTGCCTCTCGATATTTTTTGCTTTACGGGATTATATGATTAAAATGTGTCTATCTTTGATTCACGCGTTGATTCTTTTAGATAATTTTTTTTTACCAAAAACAAGATATATATATTTTTTAGTAAAGATATTGTTATAGACCATCCATTACACTTAGAGTTGTTTGTATCCCCTCTTTTTAAAACTAGAAGCTATTCATCAACTAAAGCTACAAAAAAAGAAAACTAAAAGTAGTTTGGTGATTACATAAACTTTTCCGTTTAAAAGTCACTTAAAAGTACATATTTTGATAAAACTCTCTTTCTCTATATCTTTATGGGGAAGTGGGGAAGGATATACTTACCACAAAAAATGTTTACCACATTTACAACTAACCTAATTACTGTTAATTTTCGTCAATCTAACGATTATAATTTATTGTAAATTATTGGGTCGCATTTTTTAATTAATTATTAAATCCAAATAAATTCAACAAATTATAACCGTTAGATTAAGTTGGTTGTAAAGGTGGTAAACTTTTGTTGTGGTAAAGTATATCATGCCCTAATCTTTATAACTCTTTATTTAAAAAAAAACACACAATTGAAGAAAAGTTGATAAAAGCTTAAATTTTTTTCTAGAAGAAGCTTTTGGCATTTAGCTTTCTTTTTTTACATTATAAAGAAAAAGCTTTTCTAAAAATCTGTTTGGCTTAATTTATGCTTATATATAACTTCTAACTTTAAAAAAAAAAAAGAACCAAACAGTCACTTAATTCATTAGCTCATTGTTCATCCACAATCTCTCTTCCCCATGCTCTTTGAGAGTGCTTAGCCAAACAATCACTTTTTTTTTAATACATAAAAAAATGTTATTGGGGGAATCTCTCCCAATATGAGTCGGTGTTTGAATCGGATCAGACACTACTAGAAAAGTCTTTATTATCGACGGGATTTTTCGACGAAAAAAATTCCGTCGAATTTATTGACGGAAATTTCAACGGAATCTATTTTCCATCAAAAATATTTGACGGAACTCGGATTCCGTCGAAGATTTTCGACAGAAATAAAATTCCATGGAAAAGATTTCAAAAAAAATAAAAGAAAAAGAAAATATATTTTGTGGACTTTTCGACGCAAAAGAATTCCGTCGAAATCTTTTCAAAAAAATAAAAGAAAAAGAAATTATATTTTGTGGACTTTTCGACGGAATTTAGTTTCCGTCGAAAACTTTAAAAAAAATGAAATTATATTTTGGGACTTTTCGACGGAAATAGAATTCCGTCGAAAAATTTTCAAAAAATTAAAAGAAAAAGAAAATATATTTTGTGGATTTTTCGACGGAAATCGGATTCCGTCGAAGATTTTTGACGGAAAAAGAATTCTGTCGAAAACTTTTCAAAAAATAAAAGAAAAAGAAAATATATTTTGGGACTTTTTGACGGAATTTGGATTCCGTCGAAGATTTTCATCGGAAATAGAATTCCATCAAAAACTTTTAAAAAAAAATAAAAAATATATATATTTGGCCTTTTTCGTGGATTTTCGAATTTCGACGGAAAAAAAATTCCGTCGAACACTTTTCAAAAAAATAAAAGAAAAAGAAAATATATTTTGTGGACTTTTCGATGGAATTCGGATTCCGTCGAAAACTTTTCAAAAAAAATAAAAGAAAAAGAAAATATATTTTGTTGACTTTTCGACGGAATTCGGATTCCGTCGAAAACTTCTCAAAAAATAAAAGAAAATATATTTTGTGGACTTTTCGTTGGAAATAGAATTCCATTGAAAATTTTTCAAAAAAAAATAAATGAAAAAGAAAATATATTTTGTGGACTTTTCGACGGAATTCGGATTCCGTTGAAGAATTTTGTTGGAAAAAGAATTCCGTCGAAATTTTTTCAAAAAAATAAAAGAAAATATACATACTTGAATAATGGGCAATCTTTTCAAATAACAATAAGAAACCCTAATTCAAGTTAAAAGAAAGAAACCTAAGATCGTTACAAAAAAAAACTAAGTGTATAATGAAGAATTTCGAGAGTCAAAAACTTTTCAAAAAAATAAAATAAAAAGAAAATATATTCGCTATATAGCGTAGCGAATTATGCATTAATTCGCTACACAGTGTAGCGAAATATGCGGAAAAATGCCACATGTCAAATTTTGACATTTTGACATTTTGGCATAATTCGCTACCTTATGTAGCGAATTTCTGAAAATTTGACACGTGGCATTTTTGGTTCTGACGTAGCATATTTCGCTACTCTGTGTAGCGAATTACCGTCAAAAACTTTTCAAAAAAATAAAATAAAAGTAAACGAAAATATGAACTAGAACATTTCAGCATCGGCGAGGAGCGGCGACGTCGGCGAGGGGAGGCGGCAGCGTCGACGAGGAGCAGTAGCGTCAGCGATGTGCAGCTGCAGCGGCTGCAATGTGCGGTGGCAGCAGCAGCACGACGTGCGGTGGCTGCAGCAGCGGCGGCGACATGCGGGGGCTGCAGCGGCGGCCACGTGCGATGGCTTGGAGGCTATTGAGAGAATAACAAACCCCATTGCATCTGTAGCAGTAAGTTTGACAGAAACTTTAGAGCATTCATATACTAAAAAAAAATCAAGTTTTACTCCTTGCACTCCATCTGCTTGACGATGTGCATGTATGATGGGATTAAGTTCTGAATTAGCTTTGTTTTACTGATGGAATCAATTAAACTAGCTTTGTTTTACTTGTTCTGGACGGGTTCAGTTAATGGTAGTTTAAGACACTTGCTTGACAGTTAGCTTGTAAAGAGATAAAATGGCTCATTATGGTTTTAGTTATTGATGCTTCTGTGATATTTTTTTCCTTGCTAGGATTATGAGTCTTTAAACTGAATTGAAGTAGGAAGAAGAAAGAAATCTGTGGGGCCTGAAATTTTCATGACGACACTTTATATACAAATTCTAATATTGTAAGTGCTGTGAGAGGAGCTCAAGACTGGTGATGGTATTTGCTTATTATCCGACTAGTAGCCCATTGGAATTTGGGGAGAGAAATTTTGTTAAATTGAGAACAAATTCAGAGTTAAGGGATGTATGTTAGAGGTTAATCCTAGAACTATTTATTCTTAAACATTTCACCAAGGTTGAAAAGAAAGGAACATAAAAGGGGTTACATTTTTTATAACTAAAATAGGTTAAAAGTTCACTCAGAAGAACTATATATATGGTACCAAATTAGTATGAATTTACCTTGGGAGCTATATCATGCGAAATCTCCCTAAATGAATTAGTTGGACCAATTTATTATATCCAAATTCTTTTATGTATTTAATGTCCGAGACTTGTTTAATTTAAGAATTTAGGAATTATTCTGATTGAATTTAGGAATTAAATTTGTAGTGTTTCTTTCTATTTTGTACTTTGTACTAGGACCTCTTGTTGAATTCATGACTCATTTTTACATTTAATTTCTGTGTTCATTAGGGTGAAACAGAAGCTGCAAGCCCAACTTTATCAAAGGCTTTTAATGGAGGAAAGCAAGAAAAGTGAGACTCTGAATCATTTTTTTGGATCTTGAAATACTTTTTAAATAATTATAGTACAGATGTTGACAAAAGAAAGATTATATAGTTCACGATGCCCTCAGAGAAGATCAAAGTAATTGTTGTAAATAATACTTCTTACAAGATCTTAATTTGTTGTCATACTGATCAAGCAGTGTCAAAGTGAAAATAATGATAACAATGATTTAAAGCAATTTTACGCGTGAATGCTATTAGATTGGAAACGATTTTTTCTCTCCTTTAAATCCTAATTTTCTAGGATTCTTTCTAGAAAATTCCAGGAGAATGTCAGTAGGATGGCATACTTAGGATTATTTGGGGGTCCTCCAATTACTGCATTTTAATTTCCTTCATTTCAAAACTTTTTCATATATTTCTAAATTTCATTCAAACACACTCGTGAAGGACTACACTATGTCTTCCTCTTCTATTGCTGAGACACCCATTACATGATTGTTCCATACTAAATCAAAAGCTTTGATTTTTATTACATGTTCTGTATAATAAAATGCAGGATCTTGCAGGAACATATAAAAAATGATTCTTCTCAAAGACATTGTGCCTGCAGCTCAGAACAACATTGACACTAAATTTATACTTCTAGAGAAAGGCAGGACTACACTAGAGGGCAAAATAAGATGTGCTTGGTGCTTGTAGCTGATGAGACAGCAACTGTTCATTTTCAGCTTCGGGGAGATTTGATTTTATTGTATTAATTAAGTAGATTTAATTTTATTGTATTGATTAAGGAGATTTGATTTTGATTAAGGTGATTTGATTTTGATATGCTGTTTATTTTGATTATATCTTTTTATCAGGTGTAGTATAGAAAATTGGTATTAATTTTGTAGAGAGAAATTTTAAAAAATAAATTCTAAATTTTTTTGATTGAATTTATTTTTTGTCAAAAATCTTTACATCAGTTTTCGACGGAAATTTATTGATTTTCCGTTGAAAATTTTCGACGAAATTTATTTTTCAACAATTTTCGACGGAATTTCATTGTTTTTCCGTTAAAAATTGTTAACGAAATTCATTTTCCGTCGAAAATCTTTACAATAATTTTCAACGGAATTTCATTCATTTTGCGTCAAAAATTTTCGACGGAATCTCTAAATCCGTCGAAAAAATTGTTAGCAACGAAGAGATACACCACGGCTTAATTTCCGTCGAAAATTCCGTGGAAAAAATTCATTTTTTAGTAGTGAGACCGGATTAGAATATAAAAAAATTAAAAGAAGAAGAGATCGATAATAGTTTTTGTTTGAATGCAAGTTCCATAAAATTGCAAATTTTGATAAGAAAATGGTAATATGAATAATTTTTAATATAAATTATTGCCTTTAAAAAGGTTAATCTAATAAGAACGACTTTTGAAATAAATTATTTGATCTTATTTTCATTGTTGACTTTTTTAATTTTAGATTAAAATTATAGTTCGGAACCTGAATTTTTTTTTTATAATTCAGTCTTTATAATTGAAAAATATTATTTTTTCCACTTTCCATTTTTTTAGTTCAAAAGTGTTAATATGGTAAAAGATTTCTCCAGTCACCGGAGATGAGATAAAGCTCAAAACGACATCGTTTTGAGGCGAAAATTAAGGTGTTTTTATAATTATAATATATTGTAGTGTTATATTAGTCTTTATCATTATAATTTTTTAATCTTATAACCAAAAACGACATCATTTTGAGCTCATTGGAGATAACTTTATCTGGAAAAATAATTTTTCCTTTTAAAAAATGATTTGTAATGTTAAAAAATAATATAACATATTCTATTTGGTCAATTAGGCTAAAATGATTTTGTTTGAATAAAATTCATCTAAAAAATTATATGTGTATTGTAAACTAAAATATTATATGCACACAGATGTTATACGCGATGTATAAGTTGTTAAAATGACATCGTCTTAGTTTACCAAAAAAAAAAAAAAAACATCGTTCTGACTTAATTAATTGAGTTGTGTATGTCGTGTTATCTTTTAATTTAAAAAATAATAATAAAATCAACATTAACCCTTATTTTTTTGGTGGATACACTAACATTAAAAAAAATTAAGGAGAGATGAAAAAGTTGGACAATTCAGGTTTTGTGACGATTTTGACTTTATTTTGGGTCTTTGGCCTTAATCAATGTTGAAATCAAACGTCCTAATTAATTGAAAATGTATTTTCTCTCATTTTTAATACCGTGGTCATAACTAGTCATACTTGTGTTAGCAGCCAAGAGCACAAAGGTTAAGCCATTAGGAATACTGTAGTAATATCATGTTGAATAATTTATACAAGTTCATAAATTCAAATATTAATATCTTTATATCATTATATCATTATATATATATATATTTCTCTCTCTTTCTTTATCATCATTGTTCCATTTTTGTACGGTTATGATTTAGTAATTGGAGATAAAGTCTATGAAGCACCGACACTTCAAAAACGTTAACGTGTCGTGTCCGACACTTCCCGACATTCTCCGACACTCCGACACTTCCCGACACTCTAACACGCATTGTAGATATTCAAAAAATATTCAAAAGTTGCGTTGCATTGCGTTTTTAGTTCAAATTATTAGATTCATTGGATTACTATTACCATTTTATTGAGTTTAATACAAATATTTGGGATATCTTACGTTTCTTTGCAAAATTGATGGGTGTTATAAGTATAACTTCATTTTTTTGTTAAATTATTGAGTATTAAATATAATATACATTGTATAAATTAAAAATAATATTTAATATCGAGACGTGTCCTAACGTGTCGAAATTTAACATTTTTTAGAATTAACGTGTCGGAGTGTCGTGTCGTATCGTGCCTTGTGTCCCGTGTCGGTGTCGGTGCTACATAGGATAAAGTTATCTTAAACAACTTGAGAAATGATATAATATATATAAAGTTATGATTTATATATGGCTTACAGATGGAGTTTGGCTTGGCGGTTTTTCTAAGGGGTTAGGGTATGGTATTGTTCTTCGGGCTGAACTCTGGGGTGCTTATATGGGTCTTCAGTTGGCTTGGATGAGTGGTTACAAAAATATTTATCTTGAAGGGGACTCTACAAATGCTTTGCAATTGTTTCAGAATTGTGAAGAAGGACATCCTTTGTTGCTTTTAGTTCAAAAAATTAAGGAACTTCTTAGTTGGCCTTGGTTGGTCCGAGTTCAACATGTTCTGAGGGAAGATAACCAAGTTGCTGATTGGCTTGCGAAAAATCATAGCATGCTTCATGGGGAACTTCAGACGTTTACTAATCCACCGATGGATGTAGTTTACTGGTCCATAATGATATCAGAAGGGGTAGCCTACCACAGGTTTTCCTAGTTTGTTTTTTGTTTTGTCTTTTATTTTCTGATGTATCTCCAAAAAAAAAAAGTATATGAGGACCATATTATCTTTTTCTCCATTTTCTCTTCACATGAGCCCCACATAACTTTATATGTGCGTAAGAGATAAAATTATCTAATACAATATGAGACATAATAATCCCGTGTGTGTGTGTGTGTGGGTTAAGTACATGTCATATCACTTGATACAAGCAGGTTTCGTCCGGTCAAAAAATTATAACTATGTACTTCGAGTTGTAAATAACCAAAAAAGTGGGTCGAACCATGAACCGAACCGAACCGAACCGAACCGAACCGCTCCATAAAATAACCGCTTTTAAAAAACTAGTTCATGAACCGAACCAGTTCATGAACCGAACCGGTTTTTAGAACCGGTTTAAGAACCGAACCAGTTTTTAGAATCGGTTTGAGAACCGAACCGTTTCTGAACCGAACCGAACCATTTTCAAACCAAACCAAATTAATTTTTATAACTTTATTTTTTAAATTTTTAAATTTTTTTCTTTTCAAAAGAGGGTCGACCCGAACCGGTTCCGAACCACTTCCGAACCACTTTCAAACCGAACCGAACCACTTCCGAACCGAACCAGTTTTGGACCGAACCGAACCACTTTCGAACCGAACCATTTAAACCAATTTGGTTCGGTTTTTCAAAAAATCCGGTTTGGTTCGACCCATGCACATCCTTAATAATAATCCCTCATGTGTGTGTGTGTGTTTGGGTTAAGTACATGTCATATCACTTGATACAAGCAAGTTTCGTCTGGTCAAAAAATTATAACTATGTACTTCAGGTTGTAAATAGTTATAATATTAAAGTTATTTTTAAATGTATCTCCAAAAAAAAAGTTATTTTTAAGTATGTACTGTGGTTAGTACGTAGTTATAATATTAAAGATATTTTTTTCTCTTTCTACGTTAGCCGGCAAATTTAATATTATAACTATGTATTACCCATACTACATAGTTAAACAAATTATGTGGCTGAACAATTATATCCAATCACATGACAAATAATTTTCCTTATATATATGGGATAAACATTTCTCCTGCAACTTGAGATAAACTTATCTCAAATGATCCCTTATAACTATTCACCACGAGTAGTGCATAGTTATCACTACGAGTAGTGCATAGTTATAATGTTAAAATTACTCTTTTTTCTGTCTCTACATAAACTTGCTTTGCAGAACTTAATTGCTAACGTGTAATGTTAAAGTTATTTTTTTCTATCTTTTCAGAACTTATCTACTCACGTGAAAAAAAAATAACTTTAACATTATAAGTATGTACTGCTCGTAATACATAATTCAAAGGAGTGGCTTGGGATAAGCTTAACAATAATAAGTCCAAAAGTTCCTTTCCAATGTCATTTACCTTATGTTGGGTAATATATTTTGGCATTTTTCTTCCTCTGTTTTCTTCATCAATTCCATGTGTATGCACAAACTGCAACTTAACTGAAACTTGTATTTGTTCAAAGCCATGCGTTTCGATTTTTGAAAAGTCATGTTTATCTATTGGTGCATCTTGTTCAACGCTCTATACCATGTAAAAAATTATTTTAACCCAAAATATTAAGGTATTGGGAGAAGGTTTTTTAATGATTTACATTATTCTCTTACATATTTATTTCTTATAATATAAAAAATATTGATTCCTTTATTTTTTACTTGAATTTTTGTGCAATCGTTTTTTTCTCCGTGAACATGACCATTCTTATTTTTTTATATTTGTTTTCTAATCTAGATACAAATGGAAGGTGCTTTTTTGGTAGTTCAAATGGAAGCCTTTAAAAACCTTCCATTGCATTTATGAAATTTCCAAATAACGTTTTCCCATATTTGGTGTCTTTTACAAAAAAAACACTTTCCATAATTTTTCCTTCCTTATATAATTATTTGTAGAGGTTGCCTGGAAATGCCATATCTGCTAATTACATGAAAAAGATTAATAACTTTTTTGGTTTACTCTTAAGAATCAAAGGAAAACTTCCTATCGAAGTAACCACATCATTGCTTTGCTTTCTCTCTCTATACATATACATATAAATTTATATTAGTGTAAGTGTTACACTCATTATTAATCATTAATTTAACTTATATATATTAATGGCTCTAATTTATTAATCACATGAATCCTTCAATACAAATGAAATCAATATAATATTGATAGATATAAAACATGTTATTGTAACAAACAAACAAAAAATGTTGCCTTTTGTTATAAAAAATAAAAAATTTGTTGCCTTTTGTGGATATAATAAGTCGTATATATATATATATGTAAACGCCTTAGAAATTCACAAATCTCAGAGAAAGAAGAAAAATCTCTAGTATTTGCAAGCGTATTTACTTACCAAGGTTGAAAAATGGATTCTTCGATGGGAGGTGCTGGTGGGTCTGGTGATGAAAGCACTCACAATCCACCCAAGGGAAAAAGACCCTCCTATCAACGTCTTAATTCCGCTCAAACAGCCAAACTTGAAAAGTAAGATGACCCTTTTTTGTTGATAATCTTTTTCTTTTAATGTTTAATTAATATATTGATTTGCTTGGTTTTGAGGGAGCATTGATCTCACTTTTTGGGTGAAGGATATGAAAGGATTAACCATATATGAATCCCGTCAGAGAAATTAATTTCATGGTCCCCTTTTCTCTCTTCATTCTTCCTCTCTCCTCTCTCTGTGGGGGTGCATTGGTCCGGGTAGTAAGAATCGAGACTGAAAACATATCCTCTTTGGATAATTTTTTATTTTTTTTGATAACAACCTCTTTGGATAAATTAAAGTGCTAGCTAGCTATTTTATAAAACTTTTATGTTTTTTTTTTTATTTTATGTTTTTAATCAAGCTAATGCGTCTCTCTGCGTTGATGATGCATAATTTCTCTTTAGTTTTTCTTCGTTTGGCTAGATCTCTTTGATGACATGGTTTTTCCCTTTACTTATATATATTTGGTTTAATTTTTCTCAAGAAATATATTTGTACATTTGATTGTATGATCATGAGTCGCTTGATTTCTTGCTTTGGTATCTTCTTTTTTATGAATGGCTTCTTTTTATTGATTATAAAGATTTTGCTTTTTTGTTTTTATGCCTTGAATACAGTGTGAGTGTTTGTTTTTTCTCAAACGTCCCAATCCTTTAATATTGAATGACGGTGAAAATAAATATATCTTGATAAAACTTTAACGCACTTGTATTTAATTTCAAAAATGGAATGGAAATTCTCTATTTTTTTTTTATAAAAAAAAATCAGATTTAATTCGAAGTATTTTATTAATCGTGATTCTTTTAGTCAGCTCTTTGAAATTCTTTCAGGATCGAGAAATGAATGGTAAATGATTTAGAATTATTATATAGCCAAAAGAAAAAATTAATTGGAATAAGAAAAGAGGACAATCTTAAATTCTATCAATCATTTATGTGTACCGTCATTCCATTTTCTTATGAGTTGTCAAACTACATGTTAGTCATATGCCAAACATAAACATTTATGGGCTTTTGACACTTATCAATAAATAATAATCTCTCGAAATGATTTTTTTTTTTTTTACACTTACACTATTTAAAAATATTTCAAAATATAAGCATATCAAATATATATTAATATATTTTCATATTTTCTAATTAGAGTATCTACGGGTTCGAATAGATATGCACTACATAAAATAAAATGGTTTGATTAGCATATTCAATTCAAGTTTAGTAAAATTAAAGTAAACTTGTAATAATTATCGAGTTGAGTCTCAGGTCAAGCAGCATATATGAAACTCATTGAAATTTGACTCTATTAATTTATTCATCCGAATATTTACTTTTTTATTTACACTACCTATATTCTCCGAGATACTATTATTTATTCATTCTATTCAATAGTGTGTAGCCCTGACCGTGAGTGTTTGTCAAATTCCCAAATAAACCAAAACCTATAGTCATTAGCAACCAACCACTACCCAAACACATTGATCTTGTGTGCGAAGCGAGTGTTGGTTGATAGACCCTAGTATCAAGCTTGTGTGCGAGTATATCAAACGACTCAGGTAAGATATGAGATTTGTGATCTGTAATAAATGGTGGCATGCATTGTTGTTTGAATAGTTCGATTTGTGATTCAAATCGTATGATTCGATTATGATTTTCCAAATCAGCAATTCGCATCATGTGATGATTCAAAAATGACTTTGAATCATGCGACAAAGCATGGATCAATGTGATTTTGTTTCACCGATACGGATTGCATGATTCAGAGATATGCTGATTTTTATTTTATTTTTTTATGTTTTTCTTTCATCAATTCTCATAAAAGAAATTGAAAAAAGAAAAGGAACTAAAAGAACGCTATTGAATGCACCGTATTTAATTATTTTTTTATCCTATTTTCCTTATGTTGAAATGGGGGCTTCACAAAGACACAAAGTTACTCTATGCATCCTACTTGGCTATTTCATAGTTTTGTTTTCATTCTTTTGAAACAAAGGGTTCACATAGGCACTTGTTCACTTTATATGCACATTATTTGGCTATATCGTTGCTCTGTTTTTTATTCTTCCGAAACATAAGCTTAATGCAATCTCTTTGTGACTCACTTATGATTTTATTATTTCGATTAACGATTCAAAATTATTACATTGAGCATTATATATCATTCATATGATATATTTCAAGCTATTTTTCCTTGTGTTTTCAAATCTTGTGATTTCGATTAACGATTCAAAAATTAATTTATCCATTTTTTTTTATTTGAATTGCAATTTGATATCCTCGGTGGTAATCAGTTTACTATTTGAGATCCAGAAGCTGTAGACGGGAGAAGAAAGGGACAAATGATTGGGCATTTTGAAGAGTTTTTTCTTTCCTCTTTGCACATGCGGAAACAAATTATAACCCAACAACCCGAGACAAACCAACTCGATTTTGGTCGATTTGGTTTAGTTCAAGTTGAGCAACAAAGATTTGCCCCACTTATTCAATCTAACAAGTTCTTGTATTCTTAGTTGGGATTTTATTTTCCTCCAAACCCGATCTACGATCACCCCTATCTCTAAAACTCATAGGGGTGGGAATAGGTCTTGTGGCCACTTAACCAACTACAACTTAGATTTTTTCAATCTATTTAAATCTAGTTTATTTAGCAAACATGTTAAGCTTAGATTTTTTTTTTTTTAAAAAAAAAACCTATATAGTTAGGTAGACTGCATTAGCCTAGTCTATTTTCGGCTTATTTTAAACTAACTTAATAGCAAATATATGAAGCGTAGACTTTTAGAAAGACCTATATAGCTAGGTACATTAAGACATTTAAAAAAAAAGTTGGCCTGTTTTCCAAAAAAAAAAAAAAAAAAAAGTTGGCCTATTTATTTATTCTTTTGATATATATTCTTCTGACCAAATGTATTGAGCCATATGGTTTAGTGAGGCCCAAGGATGGCCTGAGGCTCTCATGTCGTTGTATGGCAAGATATGACATGTAGATAAGCTTTAGAGAACTCTTGGTTGACATCAAATGATGGTAGTGTAGTTAGCGTCAAAGAACTAAATAGGTAGAGGTGAGAATATGTGTTCGATCATTTCCAGCACTATCTTTGGGAGGGATTTAAAGCCTTAATCCTCAGACCCGTCCCAAATCGAACTAGTCGCGAAGTAATGAACTGATTGAAATATCTAAAAAAAAAAAAAAGAACTCTTGGTTGTTGATGATTGGTCAGAGTAACTATTGGAGTACTTCTAGATTTCCTGTGGTGCATCAATCAAAGGTTTATTTGAACAAGAAGTTGTTTAAGACTATTTCCATTCATTGTTGATGGGCCCTTGAGGCAAGCAATCATCATGATTCAAGCAGACAAGGGGTGGTGTGGGCATGACTCTCTGTAGATAGCATGTTGGAGAAATCTTGCTTTTGTGCATGACTCTCGGTGGTTGATGATTGGCCGGAGTAACTATTGGGGTCATCCTGAATTTTCTATGGTGCGTCAACTGGAGGTTTATTTGAGCAACAAGTTATTTTGGATTGTTTTTGTCCATTGTCGGTGGGCCTTTGAGGCAAACAATCGTCCTAATTCTAGTAGACAATGGGTGGTGTGCAAGTGCAAGAACTCCAATGCTCAAGTTAGTGTTTGAGTGAGGTGGAGTTTGCATAGAGGAATGTATGTTAATGAAGGTGAAGACCTTGTATTTGTAGTGAGCTAGAGGACACTATTGTGGAGCGTGTAGCCTCTACTCTAAAGCGTAGGGCATGACTCTCTGTAGATAGCATGTAGGTGAAATATTGCTTTGTGTAGGTTTGTGCATTGTTGCAATATTGTGGGTAAGGAGAAAATTTGCACAAAATTTGCAAATGTAAGCCCGTGAAGATGGCCACGAGGCAAGTTATAAGATGATTTAGCGGATCAGATTACAAGGACATGTATTTGATCCCGAGTCTATGATACTTACGTACTTAGGAATTTGTAGTACTTACATATTTTATGATACTTACAACTTTACTTTGATGTAAGAATATGAAGTCTTACACTCAATCTTAATCATAAATCCACTTGTATCTAAATAGTCACATATTTAATAAATTAAAGTCATTAGATATAACTAACATCAATGGCTAAAATTAAGAAAGTGACTTACACTAATATAAAATTACTCTATATATATACACACACACACACCATGCACACTAATTTGTCTATGGTAGAATCGAAGTGTATGTGATAACTGTATTACATTAAGGAGAGTTGGATGAGAAAGTACTATATAACCAAAAAGACCAAAAAAACATAACAGCTTAGTTAGGCCATTTGTTCTGGATACCCATTTTAGGCCCAGCAATTGGACCCTATGCTACTAAACTCATATCTAAAACCTTTTAGAAGACACTCCTTGAGGAGCCATAGAGGCTCAACACAAGGAATCTCTTTCTTCTCATGCACTTGCTTTCCCTGCACACAGACAATTGGGCAGTATGTCTTGTCACCTTGACAAGATAAGGCTAGTAAACAGCGAAAAGAACCTCTCTTCCCATCTTGGGCAAGGAATTTCTCTCTAAATACCCTCTTCTCACATTGAGAGGGAGGGATCTCTGCTTCTCCATTCATGTTTTTACTTTGCACATTTGTGGAGCCACATTAGCCATACACCCCCCCTCGCAATATATCTGTCGAGCACCATAGGAAGTTTCACTAGAGCCTTGGTTTTTATCTTTACTACTATGAACACCCCTATATCAATATACTTCATCCTCTATGGGACACATTATCTACTCCCGCCATTACACCATTAATAGTGATCTTTGAGTTTGGGCTCACGTATGTGTCATAAAAGTCTCATTACACAGTAGATTTGGTCATGACAATGTCGTGTATCTTGTGTCCTTTGTGAAGTATTTAACTCGTCTCTCAATATCCTCTCAATTAATTGGGATTTTTATTTTTGTAAAAAAGATTCATCAAGGAGTGCCCACATCCAGACGAAGGCCAACGACGTCAACTAGCCACAGAGATTGGGCTTGAGCCGAAACAAATAAAGTTTTGGTTTCAAAATAAGAGGACACAAATGAAGGTGAACCATTTTCTTTAGTCTAATACTTGGTTGAAACATAAATTATTTATATGCATTGATATATACTCAGCACTAATCATTTTATGTATATATGTATGTTACCTTAAGAATCAAATCGAGCGATCAGATAACACTTCTCTCCGGGCTGAGAATGAGAGGCTCCATAGCGAAAACCTCATACTCAAAGAGGCAATGAAGAATATACATTGCAATTCTTGTGGGGGTCCACATATTCATGACGAAGAGCATGAACATGTTATGCAAAAATTGAGGCTTGAAAATGCTCAGCTAAAAGATGAGGCTAGTGAACTCGTTTGATATTGATTCTTTTTAAAGTGTATATGAATAATAATTTTTATTAATATTTGATTTTTTGACAAAAATCCTATAAGATAATTAATTTTAATTGATATTTATTTATGAATTGGTTTTCAGCATGAGAAGCTGTGTAACCTTATTGCAAGGTACAAAGAGGAGCCACAACCTGAGTTGCAAGAGGCTCATTTTCCTTTCACAGGATCCTCAACTGATCCAGATCTTGGATGTTTGCTAAACCAACCGGTTGAATATGGAAGTTCATCTCATGATCAAAACCATGGGGCACCAATTATGGATGATGATATATTATTGCCCAACTCAACAATGGAATGTGCAGACATAGAAAAAGCGTTGATGTTAGAAGTTGCAAATGCTGCTATGGATGAGTTAGTTAAGCTTCTCCGTATCAACGAGCCCATATGGGTTAGGTCTTCAACTCTTGATGGAAAATGCACTCTTCATCATGAAACATATGAAAGATTATTCCCTAGGACTAATCATCACTTCAGAGGTGCCAACGTGTTTGTTGAATCATCAAAAGATTCAGGAATTGTGAGCATTAGAGGGACGCAACTAGTTGATATGATTCTAGATTCGGTTAGCACTTAAAAAACTCTTTTTTGTTTGTTAAATATTGCAATATTGATTATCTTTGTATTGAAGATATATGTATACTTATAATCATAGGAGTATGACATAACTCATTTTTACAGGAAAAATTTGTTAACCTTTTCCCAACAATAGTTACAAAAGCGGACACAATCAAAGTATTTGAAAGTGGAATGTTGGGAAATCAAAGTGGAGCATTGCAATTGGTATATATTTTAATGCAAATTAACCTTTCTTTATGTAGGCTTATTTGTTATAAGTTTAACAAGACTTTTATTGCAGATGCACGAAGAAATACACATCCTGTCACCTTTAGTGCGATCTCGCGAATTTCACTTCCTTCGGTATTGTCAACAAATTGGAGTTGGTATTTGGGTGATAGTGGATGTGTCTTTTGATTTATTTCGACAGGACACCCCACTTTCTCGCTCTTGGAGACACCCTTCGGGATGCATGATTGAGGAAATGCCTAATGGGTGTTCCATGGTTAGTAATTACATATTTGTTAAATATAGTACATGAATAAATCTTTATATGATTCAAATGTTGGACATGTTATAGAGAAAGACCACGTGTGCTAGGAAGCATGGTCAGAGCTAAGTTACATAGAAAACAAAGTGATTAGATTTGATTTAGTCGTGAGAGTTTTAGATAGGTTATATTAGGTTATGTGTTCAACTCTCATATATATATATATAAAAAGAAAGTTCTATAGAAAATAAATTCACACTTGTTGTTTTATTTATACGAAAATGGAAATAATTAGATTTCAAAATGATTTTTCATTTTAATTAACTATATTGGTCTGGGCTAATTATTTTTGGCTTATCCAATTTTATAAATCATACTTCTTTTTCTAATCTATCTCACCATGAGACCTGTTCACTTCACATCACATAATCATGTTTTCCAACAATAATTAAGTGAAGTTGGGGCAGGTCCATTTATTTGGTAGGGTTATTTTCATGGACTAGGTTCAAGTATTCATATTCCATATTTTTTATAGACTAACTCAACAAAAAGATATTATTAATTATATGCTTTATGTTAGCTTACTTGGGTTGAACATGTGTAAAGATACAAAATCTTTAAGGTGCCAAAGTTGAAAAAGCCATGCAAATTACATGGACGGGGATTTGGTCAATGTTGAAACAAACGTTGGCTTTCTAAAAACCATACTTCATTTGCATAGGAAAATGTTGAAAAGAATGGAACCAAACACCACCTAAGAAGTAAAAACCATGGACCAAGTCTAAGAAAAGCAACCACTATAAAAATGATATTACAGAAGGGTGGATTATAAATATTCTCTCTTTCTAAAAGGATCTCTCTCACTCTTTCTAGGAGGATTTCTCTTGCTTAGTGCTTCAAGCCTTCTCTTTCTCCCCCTATTATAGATGGTTAGGAGGGCTCTCTTCCATGTTCTAGATTCTTCTCCATTTAATAAGGAAGACTTCAATGCAACCATTCATCTTTCTGTGAAG
Organism: Gastrolobium villosum; assembly: GCA_032173675.1. NCBI lineage: Eukaryota > Viridiplantae > Streptophyta > Magnoliopsida > Fabales > Fabaceae > Gastrolobium > Gastrolobium villosum. Next base: position 143,329 of record JAVKPL010012955.1, on the reverse strand, counting down.
TCTTTTCTTTTTCCCATATATAGAGACTTGAAAAGTCATTAACCTTTCATAGTCTCATGATGCATCTAATAAGGGATAAATAACTTCAACAAATCTTCTCATTTTCAAACTTAATTAGAAGGGATTACCCATCGACTGCTTTGCAACAATCTTCATCGAAACAACCTTCGTCATCATGTCAGACTAGTTGAAATCGATGGGAACTTTATCGACCTGTAATCCTCTGTGGTGGGAACTTTACTATGGAAAACTTAGATTGATGACATCTTCACCACCAGAGAGAAAATATCTTCAAAATCAATGCCCTTCTTTTTGTTGTATCCTTTGACAACAATTCAAGCCTTGTACCTTGGCCTTGAAGCGCTTTCGTCAATTTTGGGGGTATACACCCATTTATTTTTCAATGTGTGCTTTCCCTTTGGCAGCTCGACCAGATCATAAGTGTGATTTGTATGCAATGATTGCATTTCCACCTACATGGGTTTTAACCAATTTTTTTTCATTTCCAATCACAGCTTCTTCATAACTTTAAGGGTCCCTTTATTCTATAATAATTACAAATTCATCAACAAGATATCTAATGGAGGAATGCTTGGTTCTAGTATATTTTTGCATATCTGGTTGAGCTTGGCTCTATCTGGTTAGGCTCTCCTTAGATTGGTTCTATCTTTACTGTCTCAACAAGCTCCTTTGTCGGTGGTTCAGTATTCCCATCTTTGACTTCTTAATTGTTGTCTTATGATGACTCTCACCCTAAATCATCACATTCCCTAGGGGTAATACATGATTGGGTTGGGTAATGAACCTTACATTGGGCTTCTTAATGTCATCAAGAGTTTGATCTTCAAACAACATAACATCTTAACTCTTCACAATCTTCATTTTAATAGGATCTCGTAAGTTATAACTGAACTCATCTCTTGGTGAACCAAGGTAGATACATTTCTTGTTTTTTGCATCAAGATTAGATAGTTCATCCTTATGAATATGAACAAACGATCGACAACCAAACACTTTTAAGTGATTGTATGAAACCTTCTTTCATGTCCAAACTTGATCGGGGATTTCTCCATCCAGATTCTCCATCCAGAGAGCTTGAAGATGACAGGTTGATTAAGTCAACTACGGTCTTCACAACCTCTCACTAAAATAAATTGGGTGATTTGGTATATTTCTCTTCAATGATTTGGTTCATCCTTTTAGCTACATCATTTTGTTATGGTGCCTTTGGAGGTGTCTTTTCTATTTTGATACCTTGTGACTTCCAATATGTTGCGAATAGACCATGGTACTCACCACCGTCATCGCCTCACACACACTTTAGCTTTCTATTTCGTGCTTAATAAAGACATCTACACTTTTCTAGAATGATTATTAATAAAGGTTATGAAATAGTATGCACCACTAACAGATATTTCTATCATGGAACAAACATCAGTATGGATCAAGTCAAGAATATACATTCTCCTTCTAGGTTGATCTAGTTTCTAGAATGATACTCAATGTGACAGTAAGAACATGACTCTAGCACTTAATCTTTCATGTCAATTTCTTGGCGAGAATTTGTAACCCTTTTAGCTCACTTGACCAAGCCTTTTATGCCATAGCCCATGCTTGATCTTACCTCTCCTTTGTAGATTCAATGTACCATGGCAATGACCATGGTTCTTTTGACAAGTTTCAATATACCCATTGTGTGATGATTTACTAATCCGACATCATTAAGTTTCCTAGTTGAGATGAGGTTGTGTCGCATGTTGGGAACATGTATTTCTTCCTTAAGTACCAATTTGAAACCCAAGTATTAAAGTGATTTCATCAGTCTCGATGGCTTGCAAGTAACTTGGTTTCTTATCTTGAATATAATGAAGTCACTGCCTCGGTAGGAAGAAAAGAAACCTTCATGAGGAGAAACTTGAAAAGATGTACCAATTAGGAAGTCATCTATCCACGAATAGTCATCATAGGCAATGCTAAGGTAATACCTTCCCTAATTAGGAAGATATCATCTTCTAGAATTATTTCAATTGTCATTGTGTTTTTCTCCTTCTTCTTTGGATCTCTTTGGTCAAACTTAACATTGTTATTTTCTCATCTCTTTTAAAAGTTTAACACTCAGATCTCTCATGACCTGGATTCCAATAGTAAATGTAAGCAATCTCATATGCTAATTTTGACCAACCTTGAGACTTTTGCTCCTACCTCAGTTCTCAGACCTCCCATAATTTTCTACACCATTGGCTTGTCATCCGTCATTTTTTTCTCCTGGCGCCTTCATTCAGTAGGCTATCTATTAAGGAATCCATGATGAGATTCCTTTCCAAGGCTGAGTTACTTAAAGTAACGATTATTGTGTCTCATTAACTCGTTATAAATTTTTATCTCATTCCTTGTCAATTGATTCACGAGTTCCACAAAGGTGTTTAATGTTTAATCATGCTTTATCCATCCTTATACTCCAACTTCACCAACTGTCGCACTATACAAGCTTTATTACGAGGTGTTTTCTTTTGGATCATAAATTCTAGCTTCGTCTATAGTATATAAGAGTTGGTGTCTGTTGACATATGCTCGAACAAGCTTTTGTTGATGTACTTGTGAATCATTGCAACCACTTTGTGATTCAAGAGTTCATATTCTTTATTGCTCTCTCCTTTTGGATTTTCCTCACTTAGGATCAGCTCATACGAATCCTAGCAATAAAGGTGATCCTTCATCATGGGGACATATTAAAGCTTGGCTAAACTCATCAAGTTGCCTTGACAACATGGACTTTGAAGGCTTACAAACTCGAACACCAACCACTATATTCAAATACTCAGCTCACACAAGCTAATAAACCATTGGCTCTGATACTATTGTTGAAGAAAATTACACGTATAAAATATGCAGAAGCAAATAAGAAAATGAGAAAAGAAGATATAAAGACATGACTTTTAACGTGAAAAGCTCTCTCAATGTAAGGAGTAAAAATTACAAGACTAAGTCCAAGAAAAACTTCTACTATGAAAATAGGATTATAAAGTGTATTTCAATTTGGTATAAAACTTACAGATTACTTTGAATTCTTAACCTAATAAAAGGATGAATTATAAATATTCTCTTTCTTTCTAAGAGGAACTCCTTCTCTCTCTCTCTCTCTCTCTCTATATATATATATATATATATATATATATATATATATAATATATATAAGGATTTCTCTTGCTCGGTGTTTCCTGCGTTCTTTTCCTTCCCTATTTATTTATATATGACTTGGAGGGTTCTCTTCTATGCTCTAGGTTTTTCTTCATATAATAAGAAAGATTTGAATGCAACCTTTCATTTTTCCATGAAGCTTTTTATTTTTCCAATACATGGAGACTTGAAAAATCATTAGCCTTTCATAGTCCAATAATGCTTCTAATTAAGGAGAAATAACTCCAAAAAATGTTGGACCTTTATAGAGAAAGACGATAAAGCATGGTCATTAAAAAGTTATAACAAATTTACACTTCTTTATTTATATGAAAATTAAAATAGTTAGATTTCCAAATAATTTTTCATTTTAAGTAACTATAATGGTCATTTAGGCATAAGGCTAATTATTTTTGGCTTATCCAATCCTATGAATCACACTTCTTTCTCTAATCTCTTTCATCGTGAGACTAACTCACTTTAATCTCACTTCACTTCATTCAACAAATAGATATTTCTAATTATATGATTTATGTTAGGTCACTTGGGTTGAGCATGTAGAAGTGGATGATAGGATCCACACACACCGACTATACAGAGATATTGTTGGTACCAATATTGCATATGGAGCACACAGATGGATTATGGAACTTCAAAGGATGGGCGAGAGATTTGCTTTCTTTTATGCTGAAAACATGCATAATTATGAATCTGGAGGAGGTTACACTCTTATCTTTATTCTATATACCTCGATGCTTAACACATTTATTTGGCTTATAATTCGTTATGTGCTTATATATAGCCAAATTTATATTATATGTTTTCATTGTTCAGTGATCAATTCACTTGAAGGGAGGAAGAGTGTTATGAAGCTTTCTCACCGAATGGTTAAGCACTTTTGTGAAAGTTTGAATATGTCAGGCAAGCTTGACTTTCCACATTTAACTGTGGAGAATAATACTGGAGTTAGGGTCGCTGTTCGCAAACTCACAGAACTAGGCCAACCAAATGGTTTGGCTGTTGCTGCTGCTACATCCCTTTGGCTTCCTCTCCATCATCACAAAGTTTTTGATTTCCTCACAGATGATAGAAAAAGAGCTCAGGTTCACAAAGCCATCTAAACACTCTTTTTGTTTTATCATAATGACTTTTATTTGTTACTTAAATTTTAACTGTTAGAGATGTTGAAGAATCAAAGTTGAATAGTTGAACGTAGTCCCACATTGGTTGAAAAATGACTGAATGAGTATCATTTAAGTAGAAGTACCCGTTAACCTATTATCTTAAGGCTTTTAGGTTTGATTATGGTGTTCCAAGCCCGCTTAATGTTACTGCTCACTTGGTCCATGGTTGATGGTTTCCCCCGCCACAAGCTCTCCCTGCAGGCCCAACTAGAGAGTGCTGTATATAGGATAATTTACTTTAAGGGACAAAATCCCACATCATGTATTACTTTTGTGTAATTTATTTTATCCAGTTATATATTAGTGACTCTGTTATGTATCTAACAGACGCGAATTATATCGTATAACCTTGCATTACATAATCATTAATATTTTCTTGTTGTTTTCCTCAGTGGGACATTCTTTCCAATGGAAAACCAATGAATAAGGTTGCACAAATCACAAGTGGAATTTATCCTGGCAATTGCGTATCAATTATTCGGGTAAATTTACCAAATTTATATGCACTTTGAACTCATTTTAGTATTGTTTCTTCAAGTAAACTTGATTAATTAGGTTCAATTAAATTTTGTAATGTGGACCAGCCATTCATTCCTAATGAGAACAACATGTTGCTTCTTCAAGAAAGTTTTACAAATCCAATGGGATCGTATTTTGTGTATGCTCCAATTGATGTAGCACAAATGAATAGGATCATAAAGGATGAAAGGGACTGTTCAGTGTTCCCAATTCTTCCATCAGGTTTTGTTATCTCTCCAGATGGCAAACCAAATGCAGTATTTAGCAGTGGAGATGTTGATGGATCTGGAGGCTCATTGTTAACAATGGCTTTTCAAGTACTGATTTGTGGTCCAGGTGGAAGCCTTCTATTTAATATGGAAAATGTGGCAAATGTCAACGCTCTATTAACCTCCACAGTTCAGAAAATAAAGGAAGCTTTCAATTGCAACACTTTGGAGTAAAGTAATCATCATATCTTTTGGTTATGCATTTTTCTTATGATATCTTACTCAAGGACAAGACATATTTGCATTGTTTCCTTTTAAGGATGTTTTGATTTGCAACAATTTGGACAATCTTTTGGTTGTGCTGTTTTCTTATTATCTCTTGCTCAAGGACAAGAGATTTGGATTATTTTCCTTTGAATTGCAATAGTTTGGATAATATTTTGGTTATGTTGTTTTCTTATTATCTCTCGCTTGAGAACAAGAGATTGGATTGTTTCCTTTAGATAATAAATTTGCTAGACATTTTATTTTAATTGCTATGTTACTCTTGGATCCATTTTTATTCCCTATTTATGAGTGATGAATATGACTTTGATCCTTGTGGTGTCGTTTGTTTCTTCATCTGTAGCTTGCTATTCAGAATGTGTTATCTATTTTTATTTTATTTTTTATTGGTGCTTTTTGCATTGAGAAATGTTTATAAGCACATTTTGATGAACTTAAAAAGTGGGTTTTTAACCTACACAGGTAGCTCAGTTGGCAAGTTAAGCGCCCAAGGGTTGCTTTGATCAGGTTTCAAACCCTGACCAAAATAAATTCTTAAGATTTTTTGGGGGCTTGAGAGAAACTACTTCCTCCTCGAAGAAGATTAGTCTCACCCTCCCTCTAGTGACAGTGGTTCAATACACCATCTGTTTCAACGAGGAGCTAGTCTTAGGGCTGTACTCCGAGGACAAAGTGGCTGGAAGAGGTTGAGTGAGGAGTCCTTGTTATTTACAAAAAGAAAAAAAAAAGTGGGTTTTTGAAAAGGTGCTTTGAGCATAATCATGTTTTGGCATAACTTCTTAAAAATAAAATAGATATTAAACACAAAATTTAGCCAAAACACAACATGTTTTCTGTAAGAACCCGCACCGCTAATTAAGGTAAATAGAGAATTAATTATGATAATTAGGAAATAATTCCATAATTGACCCTAATAATTATTATGAGACTTTAATAATTACAATTAGTGGGTAAGAATGCTGAAAGTCGCTTTTCGGAAGAAAAGCGCAGATACCGGTTCTGCTACTCGGTATAAATGCGTACCGGAAAAGTATCCCGGAAAATTATAACGAATGCATGATAATTACTAGAATTTTATGTAGGACTTGTAAAACAAGTTTCAAGTCAAAATGACGTAATCTGATGCCAGAACTGATACTAGCTATGGAAAAGCGCGTACCGGAAAGGTGCTCCGAAAAATAAAATAAAAATATGATAAATCTTAGAAAAATGCGTAGGTCTAGATTCCAAAGTTTGGGATCAATATCTTTTACTTTGCTATTAAGGCTAATACTGTGCGATTAGTGGCTTGTGCCTATAAATAGACACATTATGGCACTAAACCCTAGGCCATACACATTCCTACGTGAGTTTTCTCTGCAGCTTTGAGGCAGCCCCCTTGTTTCTTCATTTCTTCCTCCTTTTCTCACCAAAGTCACCTCCTTTGATCATTGTTTCTCTTCTTGATCAAGTAAACACTTGAGTGTGGGCATTGGAGAGTGCTTGTGTGCAAGTTGTGTGTGGTGAACCTTGTTTTTCTGAGTTGAGGGGTAGTTAGTGAGCTGAGTTTGGAGCTTTAGTGATGGCTACCTTGTGGTAGTCATTGTGAGCTTCAAAGTGCCACCTTGTGGTGCAAGAACCCACCTTGGTGTGCCATTTTCGTGCTCCTACTTAGGCTGAGTTTGAAGTGTCTTGGGAGAGCTCCAAGAGCACACCTTGCTCTGTTTTGAACTTTGGTAAGTTCCCTCACCTTTGACCTTAAGTTTTAATGCTTAAAGTTGATGTCTTGGCATGTAAAAGGTTAAAATGAAGTAACCAACACCTAAATGAACTTGTATATGCTTAAAGATGCATGCTTTAACGTGTACATGTGTTAAAAGTTGGATCTTTGGGATGGATATTCACGAAATGCAGAAACTGCATTCTGTCGTGAGATATCCGGATATTTGTCGAACAGATATCCGGATATCAGTATCCGGATATGGTATCCGGATATTGATATCCGGATATGGGATCTGGGTATCCGGATATGACATATCCGGATATGTCCAGTGTGATATCCGGATATGGCATATCCGGATATGCCCCTTCTGATATCCGGATATCCTGGGTTCTGCGCAGACAGTAGCTGTACTGTATGAACAGTAAGCTATTGGGTGTGTGTGGACCCTAGTTTAAGGAAGTTGAACTTCTGTAATAAATGGACTAAGTCAGAATCATATGATTAAGGGCTTATGGCTTTGTTGGAAGCCTTAAGACGTAAAACGTAAAGGAAAGGCGTAGTCTTTAAGTTGTATGCTTGTGATGCATGATTATTAATGTATTATTGGTCCATATCAGATTGTGATACTGCTGTTTGTGGACTAGTGAGTGGTTGGACTCTTGGCTTGGATAGCTAGCTTGCAAGGTAAGCTTTCGTGTCCTCGGTTTAGCCATTTTGATGTTCCACCATGTCCCATGGGGATAGGTTTATGCATGCTGTGTTACATGCTTTGATTATTTTGGAAATGCTGTTGAGCTATTTATATGCAATGAGCTTTTTATGATGCATGTGGTGTCCACCTAGACGGCAATCCTGAGTATGTAGTACATACAAGATGGAGAAGCATGTGGGTGAGGTGCAGGTAGTATCCATGTACTCATGTAGGCATAGACGTATTCCTACATTTCTCTGGCCAGTAGATTTGAAAGCACACATGACATGATTAATTGCTGCATCGCATGATTTGGAACTTATATTGTAAATACTGTTTTTAGAACTTATATTACACATGTAAGTGAGCTTGGGGTGGAGACTCCTTGAGGACCCCTTGTCTTACTGAGATTTCTTGTTAGAGATCTCACCCCACGTTTGGGGACGCTTATTTCAGGATCAGGTAATGTTGAGGGCTCAGGTGGCAGGAGGCCCGAGCTGAGTTGATAGTATGATATGTTGTTCTGCTGGATTGACTGCTGTTATGCTATGTTTTCCGCTTTGTTTATGTTTTCTGCTGAGTTTATGTTGAGACTGTTTATTGGGCATTGTGGCCTTATTTGGTGAGCATGGGGTTTGTCCATGCCACATGGTTTGACTATTGTCTTTTAATTCGCTGTTGTAATTAATGTATCAGGATTTTGACCCAGGCTGCATGTTGTAGTCCTGTGGTTCTAGATACTCACATTATATTTATGTACGAGGTATTCAGTTAGTTGTCTTGCAATTTACATACAGGCAGTATTTTTATGAAAATGATTAAGTAATCAAGTTGGCTAAGTTAATGACGTCATAATTGAATTAAAGAAAATGTTATTCCGCATTTTAATTAAGCGTGGCTTAATACGATAGTGTGTTAACAATCCGGGTTAACACGGGCTGTTACATTTTCCCATTTGTCCTTTGATTTCTTGTATTGCTCCAAATTAGCTTGCAATTAGTATTGCACACTTCTCATTATAATAGATGGCAACTTCTATAGTGCAAATGGTGTTCATGTTTGTTTTACATTCCAACGCCATCAACTTTTCTTCAGAGGTCAAACATAACTCTCAAAATAAACATGCTTGTTCTGTATTTTATTTTATCTTTTGGATATAAATTATCAATTGTAAAATAACTCTTAAAATATTAACAAGCACAAACTAGTTCTTTAAAAATATTTTCAATATCAATTCTTTTGAAATTAATTTCACTAAAATCTAAATCAAACAAGAGGTTATATTTATAACCTCTTACAATCATTTTTATGGTTGTTGGATCAAAATCACATTAAATAAAAGTCATTGATTTGATTTTGTAAGTATAATATCTCTAATCAAACAATATATTTGGTAAGGATAGTTTGTATTATATTATATGTCTTCAATTCTAACTATTATATCCATATGTGTGTGTGTTTACAAATTTTTTGTTTACAAACTCTTACAAATTACACTATGTACTTCCGGAAGTACACTATGCACTTCTAGTCTGGGATACATAGTATAATTTGTAAAAATTTATAAAAAAAATTCGTAAATGGATCCTTCCACTTAGAAAACACGGACTTTTATTTAACCCTAAACCCTAAAACAATGAAAATAATATTCACTTAGGCTTTGTTTGGGAGTTTAGAGGGGAAGGGAATGAAGGGGATCTAAGGGGGAGAGAGGGGAAGGAAATTGGAGGATATTTTCTTCCCTTGTTTGGGAGTTAAAAAATGATAAGGGAGAAATTGGGAGATTAATGAGATATTTTTACAATTTTATCTTTTTTCTAAAATTAATATAATTATTATATTTTACAAATAAAATTAAATTTAAAATTACTAAACAAAATTATTTATGTATTTCTTACACTACTAAAAAAGATCATATTTTCAACGAAAATTCTACGTCGAAAATGACAAAAATTATGTCAAAAAAATATTTTTCCGTCGTAATACTTTCCATCGAAGGTGATATAATTTTTATCCGATGAAATATTTTACAAAAATAAATTTCCATTCAAAATTTAGTTTTCGTCAAAAAATTTGATGAAAATGATTTGTTAAATATTTTCGACGAAAAAATTTTCATCGAAAGTTTTGAAGGAAAAAAGAATTCCTTCGAAGATTTTGACGAAAAAATTTTTGTCCACAATTTTCGTTGAAAATGTGTCTCGATAAAAATATTAAGGGAAATATTTTAAAAAGAAATCTTGAGGGAAATGTTTCTGTGAAAATTTTGACGGAATTTAGATTCTGTATAGAATCTTGACAGAATATTTTTTTGTTGAATTTTTTTGCAAAAATGTTTTTCGTCGAATTTTTTTACGAAAATAATTTGTGTCAAAATTTTTTGACGAAAATGTATTCCGTTGAAAGTTTTGATAGAAATGTTTTTTATCAAAAAATTTGTCGAGAATATTTTCTGTCAAAAATTTTCGATGGAAATGTGTTGCATCGAAAATTTCAACGAAAAATCTTTTCGTCAAAAAGTATGACGAAAATATCTTCGTCGAATATTTTTGACATAATTTGGATTCTGTAAAGAATTTTGACGAATTTTTTTTCGTCAAGATTTTTTAACAGAATTATTTTCTGCCAAAACTTTTTATGAAAATCTTTCAATGGAAATGTGTTTCATTAAAAATTTAGAGGAAAATATTATTCGTCAAAAATTTCGACGAAAATATTTTTTTGTCAAATATTTTGACAGAATTTAGATTCTGTAAAGAATTTTGACAATGTTAAAAGTTTAAATGGAATTTAGATTCTATCGAGAATTTTAACTAAATTTATGTCAGTGATTATGGCCAAAATTGTTTCGTCTCTATTTGCGACGTAATGTGATTTTTGTCAAAAATTTTGTTACTATTTTCGACGAAATATTTTTCGTCAATATATTCTGTCAATATTTGAGACTTTTCTAATAAGGTCACATTTAAAAATGATTCATATTTATGTAGTTTTTACATTTTAATGCTAAGGATATATAAGTAATTTTTAATATTTTTCCCTTTAACCCCCCAAATTGGGGGAACTTTAATTTCAAGGGTGAGAAGGGTTTTGGAGGATTTTGCAAAAATCTCAAATTCCCTTCCTCCATTTTTTAAACCCACAAATAAGAGAAGGGATTAATAAAACTCTCTCCTTCATTTCCTTCCCCTCCAAAAACCAACTCCCAAACAAAATCTCAAAAAACACGGACTCTTCACAATAGTAGTTTTGTACCGCTACAAACACTTCAAATACTCTTAACTATATTTTATACTCTGTTATTTATTTTTGGAACCTTTATGTTAATACAAATGAGAATATATTTTATAATATAATTAGATAAATAATAGCACTTTATTATATATACAATAACTCATGATAACTTTTAAAACACTGATACTCAATTTTGATTTAAGATTCTGTATTCTTAATTTCTTATGTTAATTTTATATATTTTGTATTTTAGTTATGCGTATCTTATAATTTTTGAAAATTGTTTTATCCCCGTGTCGGTATTAGTATCTCGTATCGTATATGTGCTTTTTAGATAGTCACACAATAAAACTAACCAAATTTATTTAAGATGTTTACAGATGATTTTGGTTCATATAGTTTTCACCCATTTGAGTTTTGATTCTTATAATGTTCTTGTTAAGTAGATTACAAATAACCCTCTTTCAATCATTTTCCACTTGTGTACTTGAAAAGCAACTTTTATTTCTTTAGAAATATTTTTTACAAAAAGTTAAAACTATTTATATTTTTATAAAAATATTTAATTTTTTAAAAATTATTTGACTTTTGACTTTTGCTTTTTTTAGAAGCTAAAATTTTTAGCTTCTTAACAAAGCAGATTTTTGACTGTTTTTGTGACTTATTCAAACAAACTTAAAATGAGAAGTACTTTTTTTCCCTAAAAGAAAGTAACTTTTGGAGAGAGAAAAACTCATCCAAACGGACCTTTAACGTCCCATAGGCCACGTTGAGAAGCATGCCCTTTGAAATAAAGAAGGTTGAGTTGCTTGCAAAAGTTCATACCTTAACAGTAAAGACCAGAGATCCTATATGGGTGAAAATTATACTAAAATCTCATTTAAATCGAACAAAAATTTGGTCATCACGAGTGTGCTGCAAAAATTAAACTTTCTTGTTTTCATAAAAATTAAAAAGATGACTTTAATTTATTCCAAGATTAGTAAATTTTCTTAATTTATACCATGACTTTCGTTCATTGCAAAGTAAGCATAATATTCTATTTTGATGTAGGACACACTACAAGAAAAGCGGGATATAGAGGCGGTGTCGTAGTGGCTGATTTATAAACCGACTCTATATCTACTTAAAGGTATTTTTTGTCTCTCGCTAAGATATAGAGCGGTATAATTTTTTGATATCTCATTTTATTTTCCTTGTTCGCAGCAAAAGCCTCCGATTTTTTTTCTTTTAGCCTCCGATTGTTCCCCTCAGCATTTCCAAATTTCTTTATCCTCCGATTGTTCACCGTATTTCTATTTTTCTTTCTAAGCTCAGATATTTGGGTATTTTCTTTCTTCATCTTTTTTCTTTCTTCTTTGCTAGGTTTTAGACTGATTTTCTAATTAACATACTGGTTTCGATCTTCGCTCTATTTTGGAAGATTTTTGGATTAGAAGGATAACAAGGTTAGAATTTAATTGGCATTTTATGGCAAGATGTACCACAAACCGTTCTCAGCAGCACCATCCACCAGGTCTACTTGCCCATTACATGCTTGATAAAATGCCCAAATGCATATATATTACCTTTTAATAATCATGCTCTATTCTGCATATTATTTGTTCTTAATAATCATGAGGATGTTCGAGGCATTCAAGATATTGCAAAACCTATAAAATTTCATTAAGCTAGTTACTTTCTTTGGCCATAGATTAAAGTAGTTCATTAATACAGTAATACATATTTCTGTTATTTTTAATAGCAACTAGTAATATAAAGCGTAACTTACAAGTATGCTGAACGCAGCTTTGTTATTCATCCTTCAGAAGGTTGGTGTCAGGCTGCATAACCTATTTAAAAGTAAGAATAACACTTTAAAATATATATAGAAAAGAAGAACTTAAAAGGATTGGGGTCAGGCTGCATAACCTATTTAAAAGTAAGAATAACACTTTAAAATATATACAGAAAAGAAGAACTTAAAAGGGTTGGGGGCGTATTAAAGAAAGAGTGATGCTTTAAGGAATTAGAGGAACAGTGTCAAATACATTTATTGGGGGCTCACTACTAGGCTGCTCTCAGGTGGAACTTGCGTTTTGTTGCTTTCCTTAATTATTTTTCCTACTCTTTAACTCATTCAATTTTCTTTCTCTCTCCAAATTTAATGCACGGCATCCAACGTTTTTCTTTTCAGGTGGAGAACGCTCAAGTTGAAACTTCAACTGCAATTGCGGTGAAGAATTTGAATGGTTTTTAAATTTTAAATTTGAAATTGAATTTGTGATTTAGCTCAAAGAGAAAATGTTAATTTGGGATAGGTGGCTTTTTGTCGATACAAGTTTGTCTCTTGCATCTGAAGAAGTTTCATTTGGTGCCCTAGTTGGTTTAGAGGGTAATATGAGCTACTAGGTATTTCATTTTGAGTTGAGAGGGAACATGTTACAAATAAAGGGACTTTTTTATTTTTATTTTTTAACTGTTGTCTATGATTTTTGGATTGTACTTGTGGATCCGAAGTGATTTGATTAAATTTTGCAACTTTTTGGTTGTCTCTTGTAATTTATTACTTCAGATATGGATTGGAGTTATAACTCTGGCTACAACTAAATGATTGGTCATAAGTTTATATTCTAGTTTCAGGAGTTGGCACTTCATATGATACTATTTCCATTTTTATTTTCATTGGAGCACATCTCTAGAAAACTTTTAATGGAAGTTACCAATTTAGATAGTTACACTCTACCTCAATATTTAAATTTTTATTCTCTTATTAAAGACATTGGAAGGGGAGCCTTGGTACAAGGTAGGTGTTGTCGTTATACAGTAGGTGTTTCTGAAGTTAGAGAAAGGAAAAACCCTTCAAATGAATTAATTGTTAGAAGTGAATAAAACAATTAATTGTTTTAGGTGCGACACATGTCTTGTTCTTTGTTATCTTCGGAACCATTGTGTTGGTTCCTAATACCCTTTGTTGTGTAGGCTACATATTTTTGCCAAATCTCCTGGCAGGCCCTGTTCCTTAATTAGGTTTTGGTGGGTAAGATGGAATTGGGTTTTTCTTGGTTAAAATTGTTGCAATTTGGTTGATGATCATTATCATCCTTTGATGGAAATTTGAAAAAATATGTATTTGTTATGAGCCTATACTGTTTTAGCAATGTGTCTGGATCCAGAAGCAGTAATGCCAGGGACTTTTTCTGGGTTGTTCATTCAGCCAACAGAGATGCTATTGGAAGCTTATGTGAATAGCAGTAAAATGCTTCTTCTCAAATATGTGGATTTGATTCTGGTAGAGTTGTTGGAGGAGATGAAGAATGTGATGATGATGACAAGTATAGGGCTGAAGTTAGTATAGTTAAGAGTCTATTAAGTGTTGCTTTAGATGTGAGTCCATTGGTGAGGGCAGAGGTAGCAGTGGGTAGGTGATTAAGTATCTGAATTTATATATTTTTTTGAGTGTTTTTTGTGAAAAGATTTTATGTTCGTATGATTAATACCTGAGAAACTACCTGATTTAAGTAAATCTTTTCAAATTTAGATAAAGCTTTAAATGCCCCTATTGTCTTTCTCAGTTTCTCTTACTAGCTTTTAGATTATCTCAGGTGTGCTACTCATGGTGGGTTCTTTCTAGCCTGATCATGATTGATAGGGTTCATTGGATCAGTAAGGAGAAGCTTATAAAGTTTATCTTAGACTGCCAGGTTATTTAGCTGAATTTCTTTTCTGTGTTTATAATCAGCATGCTCTCGTTTCTTTTGGTTTTCCTGATGTGGGTTCAGGTGGTTTTCCTTGTCCTCAATCTCACTAAGGTAACGGTACCTATCTCAGCAATCTACTTGCTCTCCAAGTTTTCTCTAGTTTTTTATTTTTTGTGGTTTCGTAATATGTTCTTAATGTAGAGTAATCCAAGTTCACTTCTGCATTTTATTAATGTATATACAGCACTTACCCAGTAACCGTAAGGTTCCTTCCCTTCTCTCTCTCTCTCTCTCTCTCTCTCTCTCTCTCTCTCTCTCTCTCTCTCTCTCTCCAGTTCTAGTTCTATTTCTAATTCGGATTCTATTGCTATTGAGATATGATATTAGAATTAACTATCTCGTTTGTTTGTTAATATACATACACACACATGATATAGAATTCAATTGAGTTTGAGATGGAAAATTTGTTCATTGCATGATATTAAGTGTACGGTGGTGCTTTCAAATTGCTGAGATATATTATTTGAAGTTTGCTATCATGTGGAGATAGAGGTACGTAGATTTTAGTTAATCTTACATGAAGTTTTGTATGTTTATTTTAGTTAATCTTATTGATTTCTGTTGATGGACATCAAATAAATCACTGTAAATGGATCAACATGCACTTTTGATGGACAATAATATTCTATTGATCGACAAAACCTTTTGATGGACATCATATTTATGTATTTACTATTTTTTTTCTTTACTTTTTTTATTATTTTTACATTCCTTTTTTATGCATTTATTTATGGAAGCATATTTAGAAACTTCACGTTAAATTAATTTATGTCATTCTGTTTTAACATAATAATATACTAAAAGAACGAAAAAAATATTTATTTTTTAAAGATATAATATTATATTATTTTAAGTGAAACATTAGTAATTCATTTAATATTTAAATTAAAAAAATTTCCATCAATAATCGCTCTTTCTTCGCCTCTGTAAATGGGAGATAAAGATTTGGTGTCTATCTGTCTCCCAAAAACTATAGGTGTAACCATTAAGTTCTTATTGACTCCATCTCACCTTCTCTTGCCATTATTGTGGAGTTATCTGTTGTTCTTGTTACAAATGTTAATATACTATGATCCTTTTTTTCAACCATCGGGGTTGGAGACTATCTCTACTTTTCACTTAATTAATTTATGCACTTGATTTTCTTTTTGTTTTCTGTTTTATAATTAATAAGTAGCTTCTTCACTTATAGAGATAATGGGAGTGGGGACAGGGACAATAATATTTATACATTGGAATAAAGTTTTAACAAGATGATATTTATTTAAGATAAATAGTAGTCCAGTATCGTAGGGAAATTAGTATCTTATGTTGGGTAACGCTCACTTTTGTAGGCTTGTTCCGCTCTATGACATTCTTGGTAAGTTTTTTTTGCAATGAACATTCACTTATTTTTTTCTCTGCAATTTGGAGTTATGCCCAAAAAATTATCATGGTCAAAGCTAATATTCGAACTTCCTTCATTTTTACATCTCTTAGTAAACAACTGATGCTTAGTAAACTTTGCAAATTATTAGATGTTAGTGTGGAGTGAGAGGTTGACATGATTAATTACCTTTCATTTGTGGCAGAAGAAGCAAGATAGTTCAAATGCAATTGGGAGCATGAAAGCCTCTGATGATGAGTTCACTTGCAGCGTTATGATTGGCGCAAGTTAATGATGGGGACATATTGTGCAGCTTGCTAATTTGTATATTTTTAGTGGATAGTTTATGTTTCCTATTTGTGTAATGATAATTCATGCACTTGTATTTGAATTTGACATTGCATTTTGAACGTACCTGACAAATATTTATAAATCTTAAATTGTTTTTTCTATTTGAGGGCAACTTCAATTATTGCAAATTTTTGAGTTAAATTATATAATTTAAAAATTCAGTGGCTGTTTAAAATATTTATATTTGAAAAAAAATTATAATCATTGAAACCTTCCAAAAATGTAATGAAAAATAAAAAAAAATGAACTACATGATTCAGCGGCGGTTTTAAACCGTCGCTAAAAAATAAAAATATTTATTTGTTTTAATAATTCCTGGCGGTTTCCATGCATTCTGCGTCGGTTTGGTTTTTGCGTCGGTTATTCCGACGGTTACTCTAAACCGCCGCTAAATTATTTAACGTCACCAGTTTTGGAGTCGGTTTGCAATTGGCCACTGAATTTTTTAGTGGCGGTTCAAACCGACGCTAAATCCAAAAAAACCGCCGCTAAATCTAATTTTTGGTGTAGTGACATGTTGATTTCTCATGTAAAAGCAATGTTTCTTTAACAAATAACGCCTGAAACTAAAAAATTATAATAGAAATACATATCATAGATCGATCGAATAGGTACAAAGTTATTATATTTTTTATTATACTCAGTCAGATTATTTTATTAAACACATTTAAACTACTCTACTTTTCCGAGATCAGGAAATTTATAAACAAAATTATTACAGCCTAATCGCAAAATAATAAGAGAAATAATAATAAAAAAGTGACAAAATTTGGACCTGTCATAACAAAGTTAATTAATAAATTTAAGGGAAAAATGTTTCTGCAGATAAGTTATCTGCATTTATTCCCAAAACGACATCGTTTTGGTATTGAAATCTTAAAAAATTATAAATATAAAGACTATTATAACCTTAAAATAAATTAAAATTACAAAAATACCATGATTTTCGCCTCCAAAACATCGTCGTATTGAGTTTACTGCAGATAACTTATCTGCGGTAAATGCAGAAAAAAATAACCCTAAATTTAATTATGAATCACATATTACCTTTATCAATTGTTTGAATAGTTAAAAGAAATAATCGGCTATTTCCAAATAATAATAATAATAATAATAATCCGGCAAAAGGAAAGTAAATGAAAAAGGGGAATATATAAACTATGTTTTATTAGTATTTATGCATTCTTTTTATGAATAAAGAAATCAATTATTAAGATAAATTAAATAATTGAATTTGAAAATATATAAATAATTAAGTGTAGTCAGCAGAAGGTTTGAATTATGTTATGGAATGAACATTGATGGTCTAGCAAGATAGCTAGTATTTGTATCTACGAGCTTATGGTAAAGATGACAGGTAATGAGAAGTCTTGTAGCTTAAGCCAAAGTCCGGCGGTATGAACAAGGGCTGTGTGTGAGTCATCTGCGGTGGATAGGATGTGGTCTCGGCACAAGAATTGTAGCCATCGTGGCCAGGATATGTTATCAGATGAGTTCCTAGATTAGTCATGAGATCATCCCCTTTGTTAGCTATAAGGGGTTATATATAGATGAATGCACTAGGAGATTCTGCCCCTAGTGCATAGTTTGCGGGTGACTTAATGGCATGATGCAATTAATAGATGCTCCATGTAGTGGGGATAGAAAGTGGATACCACATAGGTGGTGGTTCATAACAAATTATATATTTTTTTTAAAAAAATCTATTTGACTTATTGAAAAGATAAATTAATGAAGGGCACAATTAAAGTTATACAAAATTAAGAGATAATTAGATGAGACAAAAAAAAAGGGTGTAGCCTCCTCTAATTATTTAATTGTATAAGAAATTATATCTATACTTGTGGAAGCCAGCATAATCTAAAATACACGAAACAGACAACAAGAAAATCAGGGATGTGCATGGGTCGAACCGAACCGGATTTTTTGAAAAACCAAACCGAATTGGTTTAAATGGTTCGGTTCGAAAGTGGTTCGGTTTGGTCCAAAACTGGTTCGGTTCGGAAGTGGTTCGGTTCGGTTTGAAAGTGGTTCGGTTCGGAACCGGTTCAGAAGTGGTTCGAAACCGGTTCGGGTCGACCCTCTTTTGAAAAAAAAATTTAAAAATTTAAAAAATAAAGTTATAAAAATTAATTTGGTTTGGTTTGAAAATGGTTCAGTTCGGTTCGGAAACGGTTCGGTTCTTAAACCGGTTCTAAAAACTGGTTCGGTTCTTAAACCGGTTCTAAAAACCGGTTCGGTTCATGAACCGGTTCTTTAAAAACCGGTTCGGTTCATGAACTAGTTTTTTAAAACCGGTTATTTTATGGAGCGGTTCGGTTCGGTTCATGGTTCGACCCACTTTTTTGGTTATTTTGCACACCCCTAAAGAAAATACACGAAACTGACGTAAAAAAAGAAAAAGATGCACACAAGTTAATTTTACTCAACATAATGTTTTCTCCCTATCCCATTCGACAGGAATGGTATTAGTATAACAAAAAATTTACATTATTCTTTATTTTTTTGGAGAATAAATTTACATTATCACTTGTTTTAGATAATAAAATAATAATAATATATATTCCGATCCAAGTAAAATGGGATAGGTTATTTTACTTATCATTTTTTCTACTCCTACCACTCTCCAACACTATTAGATTAGAATTTCAAAGAGAGAGAGAAATATTATTTAAGATTCTGATCTGACAGTGTTGAAGAGTGGTAGATAAAGGTAGGCAGAAAAAATGACAGATAAAATAACCTATCCCAAGTAAAATATAAAAATAATATAAAAATTTTGATATGCAAATATGAATTATTATTTTTTACCCTTTTAATGCTCAGGACTTCATTCACATTACCGCCGCACCTTAATTTTCATTTCTCTACAAATAAGTGGCAAACCGAAAGATACAAAACTAAAAACAATGCATCCCTCTTTTTCTTTGTTACAAATAATAGGGGAGGGTTATATTTACAAAAAATTTATTTTCAAATCACATATATATTTTGAAGAGTACACTTACTTAGAAATATATTCTCTGAAATACATAATATAATTTTTAAGAATTTGTAAATAAAAAATTTATAAATATAACATTTTCCTAAACAATAATACATCCCTTTACTTCATATTTAAGAGACAAATACCACGTTCACTTCATAAGTGATAGAAGCAAACCTAAAGCTTTATTATATAGAATCAAAAGTGACTTCAACTAAGTTAATTTCTTAAGTAACCATGTGAAAAGGTAATGTTAATGAGAAGAAAAGAAGACACAATACAAAAGATCCGGAATCCTAGCCATGTGCATAGTTCTTCATCAAGTCTTCAAATATTCTCTTCATGCCTATAAAAGGGAATGCTCTGTGCATGATATTCTCACTCAAACGAAGAACTAACAGCTAGTTGAATTTGGTTTACCTTAAATGGCTCAAATAATGGTTAAAGTTTTGGTACCAATCCTGCTGGTGCTAGTGGCAGGTGTAGTGGCTACTCCTCCTGGAATAGCCAAAAATCCTAGTCAAGCAAGTTGCCAAATAAAGAAGTACAAACATTGCTATAATTTGGTGCATGTATGCCCCAAGTTTTGCCCTGATGAATGTACAGTGGAGTGTGTATCTTGTAAACCTATTTGTGTTGGAGGTGGAAATAACCCAACACCAGATTTCCCTCCAACCCCTTCTACACCTGAGAATCCCCCACCTACTCCTTCTACACCTGATCAGAATCCACCACCTTCTCCTTCTGAGAATTCTACTCCTTCACCATCACCATCTCCTATCCCTTCTACACCTGATCAGAATCCACCTCCTTCTCCTTCTACTCCTTCACCATCACCACCTACCCCTTCCACACCAGAGAACTCACCACCTACTCCTTCACCATCTGAGAATCCACCACCAACACCTTCTACACCTGCAAATCCACCATCTTCTCCCTCACCATCAACACCTTCTGGCAGCACAGGTCAATCTTCCTCACCAAAGACAGCTAAATGCAGGAACAAGAACTACCCAGAGTGTTACAATACAAAACATGTTTGTCCCAATGCTTGCCCTGGTGGGTGTGAGGTTGATTGCCACACTTGCAAACCAGTTTGCAGTAAGTCTTTTCCTAATATACCATTCTCTATATTAAACTCTTATATCATCCTAACTAATTAATATATATAGTGGAAGAATCTTTTTGCTCCAAGATAAGATTAAAAAGTCTTACTTCTCATCTCAGTCATTGATTTATTGATTTTCGTACATATAACTATTGTAGTTTTTTATTTGAGATTAGTAATTAGTGGATATAACTTAATAAACTACTGTACCGTTGGGAGCTATAAGCCACTATGTTCCCTTTAGGGATGAGTCAATCTATGGATGATGCCTCTAGCGAAGGTAGAGACCAGGCTAGAAGGCACTGTTCCAAACAGGTCGATGATTATCTAGCTAATGTGTGTGTATGGTATAACTCAAGTAAAGGGAAGAATAACAATACATACGATGCTTCAAGATGTGCCCAAGGGGGCTATTTATAGGAAAAATGGTGTGGGTTGGTGAGGAGGGGGTCAACCCTCCTTGGGATTTACTCCTATGGAGGCAGTGTTAGGCGTGGCTGGCGCTGTCATTGTGGCAGCGCTACGCCTTCTGCACGTGGCGATATCAGCACTGGACAAAGGGCCAGTTTCTCTTTAAGGTGCCTGTGGCGGTCGCCTTTGGGGGTTAAGGTCCCAAGACAGGACGTTTTGGTGTTTCTCTTGGACGTGCTGCAATATTGGGGGGATGAGAAGGTCCACGTCAGCCCTTAGGGCTGACGCGGTTGGAGCCATGGACTGGACCTGAGCAGCTGGGCCGCTTAGTGTTTGGGCCATCCGGAACAACTACAATAGTTAAATATACGACGGCTTAGATGAAAATAATTTTAGCCGGAGTCAAAAGATCCTTCCCTGATGCACTTAATTAACCGATTTTATATTGAATATACCTATATGACTCGCAGGTTGTGACAGACCAGGAGCTGTTTGCCAAGACCCTCGATTATATATATTAAGTGAAATAACATGAAATTATATTTACATTGTTAATTTTAAGGTTTTAATATTTGTACAGTGATTGTATATAAGTTATCTACATTTACTCCTAAAATGATGTTATTTTATGTTGAAAAATTATAATGAGAAAAACCATGTTATAATCCTGAAATAAATTATAATTACAAAAATACATTGATTTTTATCTCAAAACTACGTCATGTTGGGATCAATATAATTAATTTATCTACATTGACAGCATACAAAACAAATCCTAATTTTAGTTACCTAATCATCTAGGATAGAAATCTCTTTAAGTTGAGACATGGATTATATTTTACATACATTTCTACACAAGTATGATGAATTACATAACAATAAATTAATTGGGATAATTACAAATAAATTTATTTACATATCATTTTTCTTTACGTTTTTTTTAGATAATAAAATAAGAAAAACTTACACATTCCAACTTTGTGTATCTTTATTTTTCCAATCAAGAAAAGTGTAAAAATAATTCAGAGATATTGATATGCAAATAATAACTATTTTACTGCTACAACAATTTGGAAATACAAATTGTTAGCACGTATCCATTAACTCAAAAGAAAACCTCTTATTGCACCAAATTGTAAATTAATCAAATGATAGATCATAGATCTTAACAACAAAGGAAATACAAAAGACCAACAAATAATGAAGCACACTTATGCAAAGGGTATTAAAACAACATAGTTACAACGGACACAGCAAAAAGAATAACCAAAGCCAGCAATTAACCAAATACTATCTCACGATTCTTGTCTAGAATTTGGACTGCAGATAATTCACGGTATTGCTATCCAACTGAAAAGCCTTCACGAGAACATCACTAGATATTTCAGGAGTAGACCCGAACACAGCATTAGCAATGGTGATAACTCCAGGGTTCTGGCTGCCAAAAGCTACAAGAGCAACAGCATTACCATAACCTACATTTCTCTGATAGTGGATGAGTCCTATGGGAAACACAAACACATCACCCTTTTGTAGAATTTTCCTAATGTGACGGTTTTCTGGGTTTGAAGTTATGAATCCAACTTCTAAGGTGCCATCAAGAACAGTCAAGATTTCAGTGCCACGAGGGTGCACGTGAGGAGGGTTAACGCCCCATGGTGCAAAGTCAATGCGAGCAATGGCGACGCCAAGAGTGTTCAATCCTGGTAGCTGAGTTGCAAAAACTGGTGTCACTTTAGTCCCAACAGTGTTTGAAGTGTTGCCAACTATGTCTATTCCACTATAGAAGAAGTCATTTGCTTCAACAAGTTTAGGATCCTTGCATACCGAACCATTCACTAACACTTCCATAATTAATCAAGGAAAAAATGTGTTAGAATCTTGTAGTTCATATATAACCTTTGAAAAGAGCACACAATTCAATTAAATTAACTAAACAGAACTATCAGTTTAGTTCATGATCAAACTTTTATGAATTTCAAGTCAATCAATAGCCGCATTTTATATAAAAAAATATCCACTTCAATATGTTTCTTTGGTATTAAAGGGCAAACTCCGGTGCACAAGACTCCCCAACTTATAATCAAGGTAGAGATGAGGATAGATTGTATGCAACGTTACCCTTACATTTGTTTAAAAAGGCTATTTACCCGACTCAATGAACTCGTGATCTTTCGATTACAAGAAACAACCTTATCATTAAGGATGTGCATGGGTCAAACCGAACCGATTTTTTTGAAAAATCGAACCGAATTGGTTTAAATGATTCAGTTCGAAAATGGTTCAGTTTTGTTCAAGACTGGTTCGGTTCGGTTGAAAACGGTTCGGTTCGGGTCGACCCTATTTTACAAAAAAAAAAAAATTAAAAAATAAAGTTATAAAGATCAATTTGGTTCGGTTTAAAAACGATTCGGTTTGGTTCAAAATGGTTCGGTTCTTAAACTGATTCTAAAAATCGGTTTGGTTCATGAACTTGATTTTTAAAAATTGGTTCGGTTCATTAACTATTTTTTAAAATCCAATTATTTTAAGGGCGGTTCGGTTCATGATTCGGTTCAGCTTTTTGCCTACTTAGCATTGCTTCAAGACTTGCACTCAAAATTTAGATTTTAGAATAAAATGCACAAATAACTGTCTTGTACGTGCATGCATGTTTGTACTATACCTTGGCCTTTTGGGTCTGCCACACAGAAATCTAGGAGAGCACTAGGATCAGCTGCTAAGACAGCTGAAAGTGAAAGAGCTAAAACTGCCACTAACAATGAGAGATTAGCCATTTGACAAGAACACAAAAGCACTAGAAGATTTTGTGATAGGAATTGTATGTAAGAGCGTGAGTTTTGAAGTATTGGTGGATGAATATGGCATTGCATTAAGGCCTATTTATAATAAATCAACAATCTACATGCATGCCGCCCTAACTATTAAGAAATGAAATGGTCATAATCTTTTGAAGTGGTAAGAAAAGTAACGGGTTTTGCTCATGCATGCATGCGTGGCGTGTATAGATTGGAATCGGCCAACAGAGTTGCCGCCATTTGGCTAGTCATTCACCAGAGAATCTTAATTGATTAATTTAGCTGAAACAGTCAATTCTTCCATTTGTCAAGAACATTAGAAAAAAATAATGTGAATGAATTATATAATAGAGGTAGTTCGGACCCGTAATGGATGCCAGCGGTATGTATTTTGGATTGCAGCGATTATACACATTCAAGGTTTCATAGATGTATGATTCTTATTTTTTTATTTTTGGTGAAATAGATGTATGATTTTTAAACGAAGTTAGTAAAAAAGCTTAAGTTATCACCAATGTTTAATAACCATTCATAATTAGAAAAAACAAATGATAATAAACAAAACTACGCATCAAAGCTCTTTTACTTTTTATCCTTTCCCCAGACTTTATACGAAAGCAAATTCATAACGCTTAATATTTTTCGTGATTTTACAAGAGCTTGTTGGGCTCAACTGCATGAGTTTATTTGAATAAAAACGGCAACTCCAACAATTTCTTTGTCTCCAACGCCGCTTAATTTCCCGGTTGTTTCTACTTTATTAAATGTGTAATTATAAGTTTTATTATTATCCGGCTGGGATTATTAAAATAGCTACTTAAACTTTTCCAATGTTATTAAAATCGGTCCATCGAGATATCGGGTCATTGGGTTATTGGTTCAACTGCATGACCCGCTGAGGTATATGTGAATCTATAATTTATGGGTTTGTTTTTTCTAATATTACTTTAGATAACTTTATCTAATGTTCACCAAAATGACGTCGTTTTGAAATGGAAATCATGGTATTTTTATAATTTTAATTTATTTCAAGGTTATAATAGTCTTTATTATTTTAATTCTTTTATTTTTCAACTCAAAAAAGACGTCGTTTCAATGAGCATTAGATAAAGTTATCTAAAGTAACATTAGATACTTTTTTCCATAATTTATATAAAAAAATTATAAACATACTCGAATAGCTTAAAAAATAATACAAATTTTAAATATTTTAATATAAAAAATAAAAAATTATACTTTATTATTCAATAAATGATCAAACAAACATATAATACTTGTGATACTGGTGTTTCAGTTTGAGTAAACGACATCTGCAACAATAAATCAAAGCAAAATTCTCTGCTTAGTGCATAACTGAGATAATATTAGTATTGTAGGTACATAACCTATGTAAGTCATTAAGTAACAGATCATTCAAATATTTCAATTATGATCATTATTTTTTTGGAATTTTTTTTTAAATAAATCGGTCAGGATCACCGGGTCACCGGTTTTCACCAAAACGGGTTGCACCGGGTCCAATTTGGTCAGTCCACTGCTTCTCCCGGACCGATTATATGACGTTTCATCAGTTCCCGGATCGACCCGATCAGGCCAGTCCAGGTTTATTAACAATGTTTTTTCTCCTGCTTCATTTCAAAAAAATCAAAATAAAGGAACTTCCCACTCTAACCTGGTTTTAGGATGTTAGATTAAAAAAAAAAAACCAAAAAACTAAAAGCTAAAAAAAATTAAAATCCTGTTTTTTAAAAAAAGTTAAAATATTTGGCTTCCAAAAAAAATAAAAAGTTAAAAGGTAAATATTTTTCTCAAAATTTAAATTTGTCTCTATCCAAACTTGAACCAACCATGCCCATGTTGTGTTGTGGCCACTGGCCACTACCCAGTAATTTTATACAAGCATTTTTTTTAACATTAAAATATTTATTAAAAGTATTTTTTAGGTATATATAGCATCTAAATACAAAATTACTTTATGTTTTTTTAAAAAATATATATGTATCCTTTAAAAAAAATGCTTAAATTTATTTTTCAAAATTCCATCTAAACGAGGCCAAACACGTGTTCAGTTATGTTTTCATGAATTTTTAGATTTAATTTCGATAGCTTTCAACTTTTCTTGAAAATTTTGACAAAACAATTTGTTATATAGCTTGAGTTTCCGAGATTTCCTATAATCACGACAGAACCAAAACACAAAAGCCCACCAAATTCTCAAACCTTCTTCCGAGACAATGGAAAATAGCTTCAATGAATTGGGCTTATACTATGGGAGTACTTAAATGTCTGTTGGGAAGACAGTATTGAAACATCTCGTTTTCGGCCATCAAGACTCTCAACTTGATAAATAATAACTAACCAATTCTTAGTTTTTCTTTTTTCTTTCTTTTCTTTTTTTGGTAAAACCCATTTTGAGTTTTATTTACACATAAATGTTTATTCGTACTGTTTCATGTACCGATTTCACCACACACAAAAAATATAAAAAAAAAAAAGGCCGAAGGGCCGACCCAGTTCAAATACCCACTTTGTGAGTGTCTGGGGAAGGGAATACTCTATGCAGTCTTTCCCCTGCTTTTTGCAGAGAGACTGATTCGAACCCGCGACCTGACACACCACAGCAAGCTTACCGCTGAGCCAAGCCACACCCGTGTAATTTTTAATTTTTTTATTAATTTTTCTTTTTTTACAAAAATTAAAAAAAAAATATTAAAAATTACACGTATCTTAAAACAAAGATCAAAGAGAAGTTGGTCCCCATTTCAAAACATGGATTATATTTATCACGATAGACATCAACCAAAACAATAACAATAATAGTTGAACTAGCTTCGGTTTCAAAGCTAACAACATGCCAATTCAAAGAAAAAAGGGGGGAGGGGGAGCAAAAATATTATCTGGTTTAATTCAAAGGCAAGTAAGTACAATCAACATGTAGAAAGATAGAAGGCAAAAAGGTAAAGAAAAAAGAGATCTTCTGACTTCGATGTATATAATTATTTAACCATTACAATCATCCAAGGCTTATCTCAAGAACAGAAGAATTGTCAACAAAACCCAGTTTATACACTGACAACAATCAATCAATACATAAGCATACACATTAACGAGTCAATCTAATTTGACTGCTCCACAATTTAAAATTATACCACTTGCTGAAATCCAAACATATTGATTTTTTTTTTTAAACAATTTTGACAAATCGCTGAGATGCCCTTAAGCAGCAAGCTCCTCTTCTTCCTCCTCATACTCTTCCTCGTCAGCAGTAGCATCCTGGTATTGCTGGTACTCGGCAACCAGATCATTCATGTTACTCTCAGCCTCGGTGAATTCCATTTCGTCCATTCCCTCACCAGTGTACCAGTGCAAGAAAGCCTTGCGCCTGAACATAGCTGTGAACTGCTCACTAACCCTCCTGAACATCTCCTGGATTGAAGTTGAATTACCAATGAAAGTGGATGCCATCTTAAGACCCTTAGGTGGGATATCACACACGCTGGACTTGACATTATTAGGTATCCACTCAACAAAGTATGAAGAGTTCTTGTTTTGCACATTGATCATCTGCTCATCTACCTCCTTCGTGCTCATCTTACCGCGGAACATAGCTGAAGCAGTCAAATAACGACCATGGCGTGGATCTGCAGCACACATCATGTTCTTGGCATCCCACATCTGCTGAGTCAATTCAGGCACGGTCAATGCACGGTACTGCTGGGATCCTCTTGATGTTAAGGGTGCAAACCCAACCATAAAGAAATGGAGCCGCGGGAATGGGATAAGATTGACAGCGAGCTTACGAAGATCAGAGTTCAGTTGTCCAGGGAAACGTAGACAACAAGTAACACCACTCATGGTGGCGGAAATGAGGTGGTTAAGGTCACCAACTGCAATAAAAAGAAGAAAAAAAATTCAAAAATTGAACTTCCAACTAAACCGAGAATAAAGTAAATTACAATCCATTTAAAGAAAGCGACTGCAAACCAAATTGATGGGAGAAAGTTCAACAGCAATAACCACCAGTTCTGAGTAAGATACAAGACCTAAACCCACCTGAATCCTCCCACTGTCCCACCAATATAATGATTTTTAATCCTAATTTAAATTGTAAACTGAAAGTAAACCAGATCATTATCTCAATCATTACTTAATATTAACTATTTCCGTAGCAAACGACTACACCAGAATAGCCACAGATAATCATAATAAAAACAACAGCAAAAAAAAAAAAAAGCCAACATAGTATAAAGCACTCACTTAGATCCACTGTGAATATATAGTAGGGCATTGCAAGAGGTAAGAGGCTGATTACAGGAATAAAAATCTCCATGTCATATTGCAACAACACTAACACAAATTCATATCAACAGCAACAAAAACAAAAGTGGCAAACGACTACAATAGAATAGTCACAGATAGTCATAATAAAAAAAACAGCAAAAAAAAAAAAGAAGACAACATATTTTTAATAGGGAGCCTTACCTTGTGTGCCAATGCAAAAGCTCTTCTTAGTAATAATAACAAGAATAACAACGGAAAACAAAAAGCATCAATAGTAACAATAATAAGCTGCACTAAATAGATTACAATTCAGAAACTTACAAGTTGGTGTAGCAAGCTTCAAAGTGCGGAAGCAAATATCATAAAGAGCCTCATTGTCCAAGACCATGCATTCATCAGCATTCTCAACAAGCTGGTGCACAGAAAGTGTGGCATTGTATGGTTCCACAACAGTGTCAGATACCTTAGGGGAAGGAAACACAGAAAACGTCAACATCATACGATCAGGATACTCTTCCCGAATCTTCGAGATGAGAAGTGTTCCCATCCCCGAACCAGTCCCACCCCCCAAGGAGTGACACACTTGAAATCCTGTAATATTAACAAAACAACCAAAATTACGATTCTAGCATTGCGAATGAAATTGAAAAATCAATTCGAGCATAAAAAAAAAAAAATCGAAAACCTAGAAATGGAGAAGGAAATGAGATTACCTTGCAAGCAATCACAATTCTCGGCCTCCTTCCTAACAACGTCGAGGACGGAATCGATGAGTTCGGCGCCTTCGGTGTAATGGCCTTTGGCCCAGTTGTTTCCGGCGCCGGACTGGCCGAAGACGAAGTTGTCAGGGCGGAAGATCTGGCCGAAGGGACCGGATCTGACGGAGTCCATCGTGCCGGGCTCCAGATCCATGAGGACGGCGCGTGGAACGTACCTTCCGCCGCTGGCCTCGTTGTAATACACATTGATGCGTTCAAGCTGGAGCTCTGAATCTCCACTGTACTTACCTGTGTGGTCGATCCCGTGCTCGTCGCAGATCACCTCCCAGAACTTGGCACCGATCTGGTTGCCGCACTGGCCACCCTGGATGTGAAGGATTTCTCTCATTTTCCCGGAAAATATGAGAAACAGCGAGAATGTGAAGGAAAATAGGGTTTTGTCTTGTTTTGTTTGTGATGAAATGAGAATTGAGAAAAAGGGAGGGATATTGTTGAAAGGGTGAGTGAGTCGATCGATGGTGGGGAGAATTTGAAGGCTGGTCTACTTCGTGTAATTATGCGTTGGTCTTGAGGGTATTTTAGGAAGGTAAATGAATTATTTTTTTCTGTTTAATTATTATTTTTAAATGATCTGATGTTGAGGATTGTGACTTTGTGATGTGTTAGATGAGATTGTTCTGGAACCGCTTTATTCTCGCTCTCCCAGTCCCAGATTAGCACTCCTCTTCCCTTTTATTTGAAGTTGAATAGAGGTTAATATATTTTTTTATTTATATAATATGAATTTATTTTATTTAATAAAACATCAAACTTAATGGTACTTGAATTTAATAAAACATAAAGGATGAGCAAAAGCTATTTGATTAAAATTTAAGTCCTAAATTCAAAAGCTGTTAGCAAAAAACGTAAAAGTATTTGGAACAAGGAGAGTGGATCCTCATGTGTTAATTAATAGGTAACCGGATGGATTAATCAATGATAATAATGAAAAGAGAGAAAAATAGATAAAAATTTATAAAATTATCACCATTAATTTAATTATTAATAATCAAAATCTTCTCATATAACATAATTATGATAAATAACATATGACACCATTTATTTTCAAAATATTTAAATTACGTGGGCCGGATTGACGGGTCAGGCCCAACCAAAACTGCTGCTAGTAATTGTGTCCACGTATGTATTCGGTGGGATTTCCCATGTGTATCTTTCTGATGGTTACAGAGGCTGGACCTCTTTTGACTTCGCTTCAACTTCATAAATAGCCAAAGCCAAAAGCAGATCCTATACTAATTTTTCTTTTTCTTTTTATTTTCCTTTCTTCGTGGTTCAAAATTTCTTATAAATTTCATGCTAGACGTTTAAATGCTGCCGTAGAACAGCACCGAACAGATTCCTAGACGTGACCGAAGGGTCTTTTTTCTCAGTTTAAATATGCCCCAAAGAACTGCAGTGTCGAAAAGATTAATATTGCATAACGAAAATAACGGATAACCTACAGTTAAAGCCAACAACATTAAGATATGCAGTTCGATACTTAAAAAAATATACAGTTTAATTCAAATCAGTAAACCCATGATAGATGTAAACTATAATAGTTTAAGGATTTTATTATGGTGCAGAGAGAAAATGGATAGGTACGAAAATCGAAGTGTAAGAGCACGAGAGAAGTTATCTTACGTACATGGAGAGTAATATTTCGGCTTTTTGACCCTTTTGACCCTTATTTAATAAATAATTACTAATTTGACCCTCATTTATAACTAATACGAAAATTTAACCCCTCCCAAAAACATAACACCAATCTGCCCTTGTTTGACCGTTGACCGCGCAGCCTACCCGGGTACACACCTACGTACCCGGGTATTTTTTGAATTTTCTGACCTACCCGGGTAAATAGGTGTGTACCCGGGTAGATGTATGCATTTCTGGAAAATCTTTGCATTACTTACCCGGGTACATAAGTGTGTACCCGGGTAAGTGTCTCAGACATATCAATCAGGGTATTTCCTAGGTAAACATTGATTTGCACGTTATTTTCCTCAATGTACTTAACCATGGCATCAGCAACACCCCACTCACCCAAAAAATTGCATGCCAAAACAACCTTCACCATTGTCACAGCATCACCGTTCACATTGGCCACCTGCATTGCTTCAAAAAGACCCAAAACCTCCCTAAACCTCTTGCACTGACTATACCCACAAATCAACGAATTCCAAGAAACCAAATCCCTCTCAGGCAATGTTATTAAAATCGGCCCGGTCATTGACCCGGTCGAGGTACTGGGTCAATGGGTCACTGGTTCAACCAGTGGGTCACTGGTTCAACCGCATGACCCGGTCATTACATGCAATTTTATAATTTATATTAAAAAATTATAAACATACTCAAATATCTATACAAAGTGATTAAAATTTCAATTATTTTAATATAAAAATAATAAATCACATATTATTATACAATAAAGGATCAAACAAAAATATAATGATCGTGATACGGAGTTTTAGGTTCAGAAAATGACATTTCTAACTATAAATTAAATCAATTTTTTTTGCATAGTGCATAATTGTGATAATATTAGTATTGTAAATACATAACTTATGTAAGTCAATAAGTAAAAAAGTATTCCAATATGTCCATTATGATTATTTTTTTAAAAAAAAAAAATTTAAAATTTTTTTTGTGACCGGGCCGGGTCACCGGTTTTCATAAAAACCGGCCGGGTCGGACCGGATCGCACCGGTTCTGATGCATGACCGATCTGTTGCTTGAACCGGACCGGTTATATGACCGGTTTACCGGTTCCCGGGTCGACCCGGCCGGGTCGGTCTGGGTTTAATAACACTGCTCTCAGGCATTCCATCAAACACCTTACGCGCAAAACCCAATTCACCACAACCAGCATACATATGAATCAACGAATTGGAAACGAAAAGAAGGGACTCAAACCCAAGTTTCAAAACACGAGCATGAGCTATTCTACCACAGGAAACATCAGAAACTCGAGCACAGGCCTTAAAGAGAAATGGGTAAGTGTGATTGTTACCAACAATGCCTTGGCTATACATGAGGTTATACATACGAACATGCACTCTATCGTTGGCTTTGCATTGCATTCTGAGATGTTTAGAGTTATTGGCTTGTGGCCTTGCATTATGAGATGTTTAGTCGTTGGCAAAGATAAGAAATGTTTAATTAAATTTCAAAACAAAGAAACATATTTACTCATTCATGCATTATATATTCCCACTCAACCAAAAAAATAAAAAAATTACAGCCACATGTTCTTCCCACTCATTCATGCATTGTATATTTTTGAGACACTTACCCTGGTACACACTTATGTACCCGGGTAAGTAATGCAAAGATTTTCCAGAAATGCATACATCTATCCGGGTACACACCTATTTACCCGGGTAGGTCAGAAAATTCAAAAAATACCCGGGTACGTTGGTGTGTACCCGGGTAGGCTGCGCGGTCAATGGTCAAACAGGGGCAGATTGGTGTTATGTTTTTGGGAGGGATTAAATTTTCATATTAATTATAAATGAGGGTCAAATTAATAATTATTTATTAAATAAGGGTCAAAAGGGTCAAAAAGCCGTAATATTTCCTATAGTTTAATACACCATAGTTCTAAACAAAAACTTTAGGAATAAGTGTAAATTACCATGATTAACGTAAAGTAAAACCTTTTTTTAATTTTTAGAACGGTTTAACTTTTCTTATGTTGTAGGATTGTAGGAGAGAAAAAAAGTAGAGAGAAGTTAAATGTGGGTCCCATATTTTATATTAAAAAAGAAAAGAAAAATTAATTAGCACGGGAAACGAATTTATGTAGGTAAATGGGAGTACCTCATGTGACATGAGAATATTATTTCCCTTTTTAAAATTGTTTGATCCCGAAATCCAAACTTGTGACTAAAATGCTTCTTTAAAAGAAATGCGACAATAATAGGAGTACTCACTGCTTACTTGGTTATGCTGTTCTGGTGAAAGAAAAGTTTGAGCTCTTCCTAAGACCCACTCTCAGATTTGGTGCGTATTCTTCGTGATGATAACAACCTTATGCTACTTGTTCATCTTTGACACAATTTATGTCATTTCACTCTCACAAAGAGATGAGCCCCACACCTTTATTTTTTTTGTCAACTCTCTCCTCCTTTATCTATCTCTTTTTCTCTCTTAAAATGACATAATTTTACATCTTTTAAAATGATACACATTTTTCCCTTATTTGTTTATGGGACTCTCGCCTCCATATGTACTAAAAAAAAAAAAAAAACTATTTGTCTAGTACTAATATAGTGGAATTGGACCCCAAGCCCGATACTCTCCCTGCTGTAAACTACAGGCCCGCAAGGGTTACAGTTAAGTCCAATTACTTGAAAGACTACCAGCTAGTAATTGGACAGGGCATGCCTATCAGGCCATTTTGAATTTTGTTGAATTGTTAGGACCCTTGCATGTAAAGTTGGGACTTTGACCATTTTGCCACTGTTCATCATACTATTTACCAAAATGCCACACGAACAGTAAAAATTACCAAAGTGCCACGCTGGGTAATTCGCTGCTGCCTGTAGCGAATTACCTCTGCTGACGTGTCGTCTCCTCAGTGGACCACGTAATTCGCTACACAGTGTAGCGAATTACGTGGTCAAAAGGCCTGTCCGGATTGTCACCTCAACGACACGTGTCAGTCTCTCACTGGTCCACGTAATTCGCTACACAGTGTAGCGAATTACGTGGTCAAAAAGGCTGCAAGGTCAACTCGGTGTTTGCATGGGGTGCATAATAGCGAAATTGCTGTCGCAAGAAGTGCAGACCCAACAAGCCCCCAGACAATTCCCTACCATCCTGTGCCTGAACACCTAAGTAATCACGGACCAAATCCTTAAAAGGATGTCGTCCGTGTCGCCCGGACACAACCTGACCATCGGTGGGCAAACCTAGCAGATGATGCACATCCTCTAGGGTAATGGTGACCTCACCCATCCTCATGTGAAATGTTCTTGTCTCTGGGCGCCAACGCTCGACAAGCGTAGACACAAGGGAATGATCAATCTGAAATCATACAAATATGTGGGTAAAAGCATCAATAAAAATATTATTATCACAATGCCATATTCCAAAGTCAAGATATAATGATACAATCAAAAATTACTAACCTCATGATTGCGCAAGCGCGTAATATGGTAAAAGCCAGCCTGCCTCAGCCATGGCGTAATTTCCTCCGGAATGTCCTCGTGATCATGCGTCGCCGCATGTCGCACGTTAATCACCCGATCATCAGGATCCTGATCCTCACAAGTGTTCCACACATGTGTGGATATATGTTTATCCTGCAGAGTTAAGAGCGTCTTATCTGAAGGCCCAGGATCAATCACACTGCGTGGAGACACTGGGCGAGGTGGCGAAT
Source organism: Gastrolobium villosum (assembly GCA_032173675.1). NCBI lineage: Eukaryota > Viridiplantae > Streptophyta > Magnoliopsida > Fabales > Fabaceae > Gastrolobium > Gastrolobium villosum. Next base: position 109,143 of record JAVKPL010012955.1, on the reverse strand, counting down.
CATGCTCCATATCTAATTAATGAAAATTAATGAATATCAAACTTAAATTATTAACACCTAATTAAATCATGCATAAAATACATTAACCCATTTACTAACCTAAGGTTTCAAATGCCAATATTAAAAAATATTTTAAAAAAATTGGACAATAAATAAAAGATTAAATTAATTACACCTACGTTAATATAAATTCACGTAATTACATACCCAAGGTTTTAAAAATCAAGATAAAAAAATAAGCACAATCATTAACGATTATAAATTAATTACAAAATTTAATTATGTACGCCTAATCTAACCATCCATTTATGCGTAAATTAAATTAACATAACTATTAACCTAATGGCTAAAATATCAACAATATTTATAAATTATTAAATTAAAAATTAATGAATATCAAACTTAAATTATTAACACCTAATTAAATCATGCATAAAATACATTAACCCATTTACTAACCTAAGGTTTCAAATGCCAATATTAAAAAATATTTTAAAAAAATTGGACAATAAATAAAAGATTAAATTAATTACACCTACGTTAATATAAATTCACGTAATTACATACCCAAGGTTTTAAAAATCAAGATAAAAAAATAAGCACAATCATTAACGATTATAAATTAATTACAAACTTTAATTATGTACGCCTAATCTAACCATCCATTTATGCGTAAATTAAATTAACATAACTATTAACCTAATGGCTAAAATATCAACAATATTTATAAATTATTAAATTAAAAATTAATGAATATCAAATTTAAATTATTAACACCTAATTAAATCATGCATAAAATACATTAACCCATTTACTAACCTAAGGTTTCAAATGCCAATATTAAAAAATATTTTAAAAAAATTGGACAATAAATAAAAGATTAAATTAATTACACCTAAGCTTTTATACGTTAATATAAATTCACGTAATTACTAAGATTATAAATTAATTACAAATTTTAATTATGTACGCCTAATCTAACCATTAATTTATGCGTAAAATAAATTAACAACACTATTAACCTAATGCCTAAAATATAAACATTAAATAATATTAACACATTTCACTAGCCTAAGGTTTCACTAAACTAAAGTTTCACTAAACTAAAGTTTCACTAAACTAAAGTTTCAAATATCAACACTAAATAATACACCACATTCACTAACCTAAAGTGTTAAATATCAACACTAAATAATACACCACACTCACTAAACTAAAATTTCAACACTAAATAATATAACATATTTACTAACCCTAAAGTTTCAATCCTAAACACTAAATAATGTAACATATATAATAGCCTATTCATGCAATTATAAATATCATATTTATAAAACATAATTAATTAAATAAACATATTAAAAAAAAAACAAAAAAATTAAAATGAAAAGAGAGACTAACCTTCTTGAGAGAGAAAAATCTTGGAGAGAGAAATATTTTAGAGAGAGAAAGAAAGTTAGAAAGATGGAGAGTATGAGAGGAGTGGAGATAATGGTGAGGGGAAGGGGTGGGACGCAGGGTATAAATAGGAAAAAAGTTGCACATAATTCGCTACACTGTGTAGCGAATTATGTGCATGTGTGACACGTGTCTGACATGCGCAGAGGGGCAGGTGACCGTTGTCCACGTAATTCGCTACACTGTGTAGCGAATTAGGTGGACCATTGCATGGTCGACACGTGTCACTGTAAGAGCAGAAATTGCAGCCTTTTGACCACGTAATTCGCTACACTGTGTAGCGAATTACGTGGACCAGTGAGAGACTGACACGTGTCGTTGAGGTGACAATTCGGACAGGCCTTTTGACCACGTAATTCGCTACACTGTGTAGCGAATTACGTGGTCCACTGAGGAGACGACACGTCAGCAGAGGTAATTCGCTACAGGCAGCAGCGAATTACCCAGCGTGGCACTTTGGTAATTTTTACTGTTCATGTGGCATTTTGGTAAATAGTATGATGAACAGTGGCAAAATGGTCAAAGTCCCTGTAAAGTTTGTGTATAGAGTGCCCACATGCATTGATAAGAAGAGTACTTTGTCCTACATAACCAAATCATCAAATTCACAATCCGATAACTTTATTTATTTATATTTTCATTGCTTGCTAACATTGCTCCTAGTCAGTCGCTGTTACAAAAAGTTAAGAGAGGAGAGACAAGTTGTTAGTTATGTTGTTAGTAGTTATGCAGTTGTAAAATGGTTACTTGATTATAAGGCTGATGTGTAAAGAGATGGTTAGTTAATGTAAAAGAGAGAAAATTTTAGTACAACCCTTCCGATAGTCATATTATAACTATATATTTCGAATAGTATATAATTATAATATTAAATTTATTTTTTCTCTCTCTCCTCAAAAGTGTATAGGCCTACGTGAAGATGAAAAAAAATTAATATTATAAATACGTACTCCTCAAAATACATAATTATAATAGACAGTTACACACAGTACTCACAGCTGTATATAAAATCATGCAGACTTAAAAGAGAGAGACTCGCACTTGTAAACACTTAAATAAATTTTCATTCATTCTTTTTTGTGATTCACTCTTAGGTAGGATAGCTAAGCCCGGCATTGGTGCTTTCATTGCTGAATCATACGATCCAGGATTTGGCAAGGATTGCGTAGTTTCCAGCTGCACATGGAGCAAAGAATCATGGAGAACCATGCTCAAACTCAGGCACAGATCCAAAGAAGCTCTCGCTTGGACAAGAACTAGGGATGTGCATGGATCGAACCGAACCATATTTTTTGAAAAAATGAATCGAATTGGTTTAAATGGTTCAGTTTGGTTCAAAACTGGTTCGGTTCGGCTCAAAACTGGTTCGGTTCGGAAGTGGTTCGGTTCGTTTCGGTTCGAAAATAGTTCAGTTCGGTTCGCGTCGACCATCTTTTGAAAAGAAAAAAATTAAAAAAATTTAAAAATAAAGTTTTAAAAATCAATTTGGTTTGCTATGAAAACGGTTCGGTTCGGTTCGGAAACGGTTCGGTTCGGTTCAAAATAGTTTGATTCTTAAACTGGTTCTAAAACCGGTTCGGTTCATGAACTGGTTCATTAAAAACTGGTTCGGTTCATGAATCGATTTTTAAAAACCGATTATTTTAATAGCAGTTCGGGTTCGGTTCATGGTTTGGTTCATGGTTTGGTTCAATTTTTTGGTTATTTTGCACACCCCTAACAAGAACCAAACTCAGTTAGTGATTTTGTTATCTCAAATGCAAGAAATACATTCAGTGTTGTTCTATTTTTTTCTACTCCAAGAAATTCTGCATTTTTCTCAACAGAGTTTTGCCTCTATTCTTGGAGCTCCAAGAAACTCTTCACTAGGTTCAAAGTATGCAAAGAAATCTCCTTCCCATCCCATGGCCCCTATTCTTGGTGTTTCAAGAAACTTTGGCTCTGTTTGATAAGTATTTTTTAAAATAGTTTTTGGTTTTCGAAAAAAACAAAAACAGAAAATTTCTTTTGATAAGGTCTGTTTTGTAAAAAAAAAAAAAAATTAAAATTTGTGACTGATTTTTGTATTTAAAATCAAATTTAAAGAACATGTATAGGTTGTTTTTGTTTTCTGTCTTTGTTTTTAACTTTTGAAACAAAAACAAAAAAACATATAAAACACTTGTATTTATAACTATTCTACAAAACAATTTTGAGAACAAAAAAATTAGAGCACAATCAAACAGGCCCTTTGAGTCTGGTTCCAACTTCCAAGTGAAGTAATGCAAGGAAATTTATTTCCTATCCAACAATCCTTATTTTCGATGATTTGAAAAGACCTAGTTTGGGTTCAAAAGGAAATGTGGATCAACCTCTCAAGAATGTCCTCACTCATCCCACATTTTAAGGATTTCCAAGAACCTATCAATGTTACACTAAGTGAAGAATGGAGAGAGAAGTTGTTAGTTTTGTTTTAGTAGTTATTTAATTGTAAACTGGTTATGTGGTTATAAGGCTGACATGTAAAGAGATGGTTAGTTATCGTAAAAGATGGAGGGGACCACTGTATATAAAATCACTCGGACTTAGGAGAGAGACTCGGACTTGTAAACACTTGAATAAACTTTCATTTTTCATTCATTTGTTTCTATTATTCAGTCTTAGATAGGATCTCTAAGTCTATCATGCGCCTTTACAGCTATCCCCACTTTTAGAAAGTCAAGATTGAGAGATTGATCATTTAGGTGTTTAATTTAAGAGCTATTTGTCACAACCACTTTTTAATTAGGGCTTTGGTTTTCCTAGTTTGCAAGCATTGGACCAGAGTCTTTCTCGACGGCATTGGACCAAAGTCCTTATGGAGGACACTGGATTGACACTGGATCGACACTGGATCAAAGCCCTTATCCTGAAACTAGTATGGAGTTCTTATCAAGGACACATGACCAAAGTTCTTATCTTGACACTGGACTAGAATCCTTGTTGAGGAAACTAGATTTTAGTCCTTATAGATGACACTCGATTAGAGCCCTTATTGAGGACATTGGACAAGAGTCTTTATTAAGGACATTAAACTAAGGGAACATTGGACAACGCATTGAAAATCGTCTTTTTTTGAGGACATTAAACTAAAGTCTCTATCGATGAAACTATACTAGAGTCTCTATAGAGGATAGTATACCAAAGTCCTTATCGAGGACATTAGGCTAAAATCTTTATCAAGGACATTGGACAAAAGTCTTTATGGAGGACACAAGACCAAAGTCCTTATCTTGACACTAGAGTTCTTATAGAGGAAACTAGATCGTGGTCCTTATCTTGACATTAGACCAAAGTCTTTATCGAAGGCACTGTACTATAGTCCTTATGGAGGATTCTTGACCAAAGTTCTTATCGTAACACTAGACCAAAGTCCTTATAGAGGACACAAGACCAGAGTCCTTGTAGAGAAAATTGGACCAAAGTCCTTATCTTGACATTGGGTCAGAGTCTTTGAGAGTCCTTATGGAGTATTATTGACTAGAGTTCTTATCCTAACACTAGACCAAATTTCTTATGGAGGACACTGAACCAGAGTCCTTATCGAGGACAATGGACTAGAGTCCTTATAGAGGATAGTGGACGTGAATCCTTATCAAGGACATTGGACTATAGTTCTCATTAAGCACAATGGACAAAGGTCCTAATTGAGGACAGTAGACAAAGAGTCTTTATCCTAACACTGGACTATAGTCCTTATCTTTGCTCTTGCATTTTTTAGAAAAAAATTATTTTCCAAACTCAAACCCATGAACTTCCCACTAAAAAAGACTTAATTACCGCTCCAAGGCTTAATCAATGTCAGAATAGAAACCAATATACATGTCTAAATTGAGATTTATCAGTCCCATTTGCTTTTTTTTAGTATCTAGTTATCAAATTTTAACTAGCTTTTAAAATCTTTATTCTTATGAAATAATTTTTATCTATCATTAGTAAAGGAAAAACTAATACTGCATAAACTTAAAATAAATAAAGCTCTGATTTAAAGCTTGAACCTATGACAAATTCGAAATGGAGTTAAGATTAATATCAATCAAAACATAAGCTAGGGAATGAAAGGAGTAGACAATGTATCGCTTTATCTGAGCACGATACGAAGTTTAGTCAAACCCCATATGATTCAACGTGCTTCTCATTCAAATGTTCCCCAATCATTCTGACTTGGCATTTACACTACCTGTTGTGCTCGGTAACGCTTGAATTATAAGGTCCCAGAAAGCATACAAAATTATTCGGTTTTGTTTTTGCCTTAAAATGATTCCTTTGTTCAAAGGAACACTCTCTGCGTGCCTGGGATACCACCAACCCCACTGTCACTCACTCACACACCAAGCCACAATCACAAGATTTTTTCAAGCTTGAGGCTTAACTTTTCTCTTTAGGTCTTATCCCACTTTTTAGACCCCAAAAGTCAGTCTTTTTATGGTTCTTTCTTCTAAAGCATGCACATTTGTCCATTATATGTAATTTGATCAATAGGGAAATGGGTCCCATTAAACAATTATCTATTTTTCTCCAATTATTAAGGCAACACCTAGTGTTTATTGTTTAGTGGCAAGAATTATTCTGTAAATCACAATCAAGCGATATCTACAAGCAGCTTAAAAAATGAAGATACAAACTTTTTTTTGCTACATTTGTTGTATTGTTTATCTTCCATCTTTTCTTTTCTCCTTGTTTTGCTAAGTTAACAAATGTAATCTCAATTTTCTTGCTGGCAACCAATTAGAATGGAGGATAGTGATGGAGTTCGGATTATAAAGATAAAAACAAAACGAACGCGTTGGGTTATTGAATTAGGTGGCTCATAAAACAACAAGCAAGTCAATATCAGGCTGCTAAATAATTGCAATAATAAATTGTGAAGTTGCATAAGCACATCACAATACTAGAACACTGTATTTTGTAGTCCCTACACTTTTAGTGAATGGATTAAATTTTAATCGTGTATACACAAAATCGACAAAAACAAAAGAAAACAGAAGAGAAATTTATACAATGATTTATACTGATCCATCCAATGTAGGCTACATCCGAGGGGCACCGCCTCCTGAATCCCTGCCCACTCACCTGAGAGTAGGATCCTGTTCTCTTTCTGCTGATCCCAATAATAAGAACTTTCATCAGCATGTAAAGTATGAGTGATACTTTCAATTAGTCTTTATCATATCAAGAATGTGTTTCTAGTGGGTTTGAAACCACTGCGTTACAAATAAAATTTGCATATAAAAGTCATTTTGTCATTTGAAAAATAATGTCATTTTCCAAAGTGGGTCACGCATCATAATTAATTTCACATTGTATCATTTGTTTTAGCCTCGGTCGGCTGTCTGCCTAATGTAATTTGACGAGCATTCAAAGAAAAGAAAAAATATTTACCATAATTTCTTTAAATTAAATTTAAATGAGATGTTCTTATAATTTAAGTTTTTCAGATATAAATTAAAATTAACACATATTTACATTTCAATTGAACTAGCTATAAGCTCCTTGACGATAGGTCGGTTTTCTTACAATTTATAAAAGGAATGTTATAACGCGTAGTTTAAATTAATTTGAATTCCCTGCAACTAAAAACAATAGTTATAAGTAAAATTGCGAACATGATTTAGGTAAAAGAACCGTCAATGGATCAAATTTTACATAGAAAAAACCATAAACTTTTTATTCTCAAATTCATGAAAAAATATAAACTTTTAATTGAAATTATTAACTTTGAAAATGAAAGGCAAAAGAGATGGATAACAACTAAAAGAAATCATTTCATGTCTTATTTTCAACCGTGATCATAATTATATGTGCATATTTAAATACAATTGATAATCTCATAATTCTTTTCTCCTCTAACTAAAATACTTCGGATCTAAATTCTCTCTCATTAAAAAAATATATAACATGATTATGCGAGGAATCATAATTATACAAAAGTGGATCAATGATAATAAAGGAAAAGAGAGAGAAATATTGAAATAGATAATTACAAAATCATATTCGTTGAATTTTTTTTTTTTTGTAAGCTGGGTAAAACATACCACAGCACAAATTAAATAACTGAAATACTTTTCACCAAAAAAAAAATAACTGAAATACAACGAGTTCTACAAATAGAAGCTAAATTTGCATCAAACAGCAGACCAATTCCAAGGGGGAATTAAAAACACAAAAATCATCAGAATTAACATTCATAAAAGGAAAATTTGCCAGCCAATCCGCACAATAGTTTCCCTCTCTGAAAGCATGAACCAGATGAACTCTTCAATCCTTATGAATCCATATACGTAATCGAGAAATCAGATGATTTTCACAGACTGCATCACCATCACTAGTGAGCAGAGCAATAGCTGATTTATAGTCACTTTCTATAATAACATTTCTCCATCCATCTTCTCAAGCTAGTTGCAAACCCTTTAAAATACCCCAGAATTCTGCAGTAAGAACATCACAACTACCAATTCTATTAGCAAATCCTTTTAACCATTGACCAGCATCATTTCTAATAACACCACCACAAGCTGCTAATCTTTGATTACACTTAATCGCTCCATCAATATTAATCTTTACTCAATTGCTTTCAAGAGCCTTTCAACAAATCAAAGTATCCGAATGGGACAGTTTATTTTTAGCTAAATTAACCTTATGAAAAGCATCTTGTATATCTTTTACCTTGGCTATCACTGATTGAATCTTGTATTGATAATCATGAACCTGATTTGGATTGTCATGTTAAATCATAACCGTTGATTTACTTCTATATAATTGTGATTTTTTCATATAACCATCTCATGTTATATATGGTTGTGATCTTCTCTATAATATGTGTAAAACCAAAGTGTTATGTTTATTTATCATTAATATGTAGGAAATAAAGCATCTGACGTTACTTTAGAAAACTTTATTTCAAGTTGTTGAATCGCAATACGTATCGGGTATCGTTTTTTATTTTTTGGTATCATATGTTGTGTACCGTATCAAATCATAAGATACAGAAATATAATAAAAAATAATTTAAAAATATATATTATAATTAATATTATATAAATCCAAATTTCAAAAATGATCCATAAGCAATTAAAGTGAAAATCAGTTATTCTCCTACTCATCGATCATTAAGATTAATATTATTATTACTAACAGTACCAGCATCATCTATCAGTGACCTAACTAATGACTAATCCATGATTCTCTTTCAAAAAGGATCATTTTAGATTTTTTTTAATATAAATTGCAAATCAAATCTTTTTTTTTAGGAGACCGTTATATTTATAAACTTTTTATTTACAAACTACATTATGTACTCCCAGAAGTACATTAAGTTACACTATATACTTCCGGAAGTACATAGTGTAATTTGCAAAAAATTGTAAAAAGAGCCTTTCCCATTTTGTTATATTAATAATTATATATTTTGATTTAATTTTCATATCATATGATACATGTATTGTATCGTATCGTATCATTTGATACAAATCTCTTTCTGATACATCCCACGATATGTATTGCTAGGCTTGTGAATCGTATCATATCGTATGAATATATCGTATCGTGTATCTTAAAATACTGATAACTATGCTTTTTCTAATGTTTAATGAAACGACGTTATTTTTGGGTTGATAGATCAAAAAAATTAGAATGATAAAAACTATTATAACTCTGCAATAAATTAAAATTATAAACATACCATAATTTTTGCTCCAAACTCCAAAGTAACATTATTTCGATGAACATTAAACAAAATTTTCTAATATAACATTAAAAAAAACCAACCCTAATATATAATATTAAGCAGCCAGCCACACAAACACACATATAAGATTTTACACGTGGAGCTCAATTAGTAAGCTCTGCATTTAGATTTTATAAAAAATTACATAAATTATTTATTTAAAAATAAATTAAAGTACGGATATTTCATTCAGTGTTTACTTATTTAATAAAAAGTTGAAGAACTTTATTTTGAGAAAAAATATTTTTCATTTTGAAGGATATAAGTTATTTGTTTTAATTGCTTATAACTATGTATTATAGGAAGTATATAATTATAATATTTAAGTTATATTTTTTTCTCTCCACAATAGCTGTCGGCCTGTCGTGTAACGTAAAAAAGTACAATTTAATATTATGACTAATGCTTTGTTATTATGATAAAATTTAAATATTTTTTTTAGTGAAATAAATATTTTTTTAAGTTATATAATAATATTTAATATATATACTTTGTTCATTAAACTAATTATTTCATATTTTATAAATTTATAAAATACGATATCAAATGAAATTTATATTTTTTCATTAAAAATATATGTATCAATTTTTATAATAAATGTATATCAATGTGCTAAATCATTTATTATAAATTACGTATCAATTTTTACAATAAATGTATATCAATGTGATAAATCATATATTTGTAACAATTTTTAATTAAAAATATATTTTTTATTTTTATTTACTAAATAAAATTGTGAATATTAAATACCATTATTACATAATTTTAATATTAGTTAAATAATTAAAAATCAATAACAGCGAGTGGTGTCAATAATGAAGTTACATTTTTTTTTCTTTTTATTAAAACAAAATAAATAAAACGAAACTCTTCAAATTTCTTTCTGAAATTTTGAAATTACCCGTTTTAAATGGGTGAATATATATAACAGAAAAGAGTGTCGAAATAGTTTGACACGGCAAATCCTGTTATTCACCAAACAGGTCCCATTGTATGTCTGAAACATTCAACCTTCTTCAACCACCTTCCTTATGAACACGCATTCCTTTTCTTTCTCTTTCTCATTCTCTCTCCGTGGAAATTGCTTCCTTGTCTCACTCTCTTGCAATTTCCCCACTTTTCTTCCTTCCTTCTATAAACCAATGATCCCTTCATATTCCGATTCATATTCCTAATAAACCTAATCTTCCAAAAACATTTTCACCCCTCCATTTCTTCCACACCAAAACGACCATGCCGTTTCCGTGGAAGAAAAACAAAGACAGGGTCACCCGAATATCCCAGATCGTCGCCGATTTCCAATCTCCAAAACGCGGCGGTTCCCTCGTCGTCGAGACCGGCTTCCCCACCTCCCTCATCGATCTCTTCGTCAAGAACCGCAGCCGGTTCAAGAAATCCAAGTCCAAGAAACCGGTTCGACCCGAAATACATGATCCTCCTCCTCCGCCGCCGCCGCCACCTTCGCCGGAGATCACTCCCACGCCGCTTCTGGAACCACCGACTCCGACCGTTCCCCGGGCGGAGGCTCCGAGGCTGAGTCTGTCGATTGGAGAAAACAGCGATGGGGTTGCGGGTGCGGGTGCGGTTTCGGGTCGGGTCGGAGAATGCTGCGGTTGTGGATCGGGATCGAATATGGTTGTCGGTGTCGTTGTGAAGATGTTGGTGGTGGCGGTTTTGGTCGCGACCGTGGAGAGGCTCACGGTTGGGATCACCGTGTCGGCGTTTGCGCTTTTGTTTCTTGAATACGCAGGTAAACGTGTCGTTTCGTGTCTTGGGCCTTGTTCCAATGCAAGCGTGACGGTGGCGGTGCCGGTGCCGGTGGAATCTTTATCCCAAAGGGTCTCTTCTTGTGTTTGGTTCCAGAAGCTTCTTCTTCAGTTGAAGGTGAAGAAAGAGTGTGAACATGCAACAACAACTCTTCAGGTTGGTGGAGCTGAATTGAGATCGATTGATGAAATTGAAGTTGTGGAATCAAAGAGTGAGGTTGGGGTTTCTTGTGAATTGGATTCGATTTCTCTCATTGCTGACATCACATGGGGTTGTCCACAATTGGTGGATGATGATGATGATGATGATGATGATTCTTCGAAGGGAAAAGTTGTGGATCCATGCCTATGTGAAGTTTCTGAAAGCAAAACTAAAGGTAGTCGTAGTGGTAGGTTTAAGTCCAAGATGGTGAAGAAACTTGTGCCTAAGAAGTTTCGTGCCTCTAAGAAAGAGGAAAAAGAGAAAGGAATTAAGCAGAGAGAAGCTGAATCAGGTAGTGAAGTTTCAAGTGTTGTGGAAGAAGATAAGCTACATGATGATGTTGGAGAAGAATTGGAAGAGAATAGCAATAAATCATCTTTGTTGCTTAAAACTGAACTTGAGTGTATAAGAGATGATGATGATGATGAGGTTGATTGTGGAATCACTTGTTCCAAAGTGGCAAAGGAGGAGAAGAGAATAGGTAGTGTTGTTGTTGGACATTCAAGTTACGCAATTCTACTTGTAATTACCCTTGTTGGGCTTCTTGTGGGTCGTTTCCCTGCATTGATACTTATAATGATATGGTGTTTCTTGCTAAAGATAGTTAAAACTCTGTGGAGATCACAGAATGTGCCTGTGATTAAATGTTATGTACCAAAGTCTTGATGGAGGACTAGGTGGGTCTTTGGGGAAACAATTTTTCTTGCACAATTTTCCTTTTTCTTCTTCTTATTCTCTTACTAGATGATATAGTCTAAAACCTTGAAAGCTCATTCAAGTTATAGGATCTTCAACCATTTGTTGGGAATCCAACTTGATGCGATCGATGTATTTTGAATGTAAAATTTATATATACCAGTGATAGTGGATACATACTTTGACCCAGATCCTTTATGTGTCATGTATTTTTGTTCAATTGCTTATGTTTGAGCCGTTCATTGGATTGAGAGATAAATGAGACGGCAAACGATGTTATTGTTCAGAGGTTCATGTAGGAGATAATACAAAAAATGTGCAGGGTCTATTTAGGGTAATATGATGCGAAGAGAAAGAGAAAAAATATAGATTTTATTTAGTTTTATAGGGAAGGGTTATATTTACCGGTAGCTACAGTTATTACCACTAATCACCATTAATTAAAATTAAATCTAACGATGATTAGTTACGCATTATAATCTTAATTTTTTCTTTCTATTTGCCCCTTTCTCTCTGGATTTCCATCCATCCCATCTTTCAGTGCCTCTTTCCTTCTCTAGATTTGGAAGGTTCAATGGCAGTCTTGTCTCTTTCTCTCTCTAGATTTGAAAGGTTTAATGGCAGTCTTGATTCAACAATTTAGAGATCAACATCAGGGAAACATATATGAGAACCTCATAACTTTTAGGCAATGAAAGATAATGGATGAGTATATATATAAAAAAAAAAACTCTAAAGAATTTGTGGTAAAAGCTTCCAATAACGTGAAGGAGAAATGATTCGGATACTTGGGTAACATAATATTCAAATTGAGAATCTTGTTGGATCCTAAGAAAATTAAGAGTATACCGCAATGGCGTAGGTTGGTCAACAATAAAAAATTCATTAAGTTGTTCATTAATCTTATTAAAATGTATTTTTTTGTATTACTCAATTCGCTGATCTGAATGGGTATTCTGTTCAAACCGCACTGTTGCGCTTGATTAGTTTATTTCTTCTTACTGTTTTATTTTTACTTTGTTGTTTTTGGGCATCGCCTTTTTGTTTACCCAAAAAAAAAAGAGACATAGATGGGATGAAAACATAGAGAGAGACAAAGAGGAGATATAAGATAAAAAAATTAAGATTATAAGTAAGATAAAAAAATTAAGATTTTAAGAAATAATGAATCACTATTAAATTTAATTCTAATTTAAGGGTGATTAGATTGATTATAAATAATGATAAGTATAACTTCCGATAATTAATATGTACAAAAGGTATATTTGTAAATATTTATAACATTAAGATAGGCTATATAACTTTACATTTTATTAAATAAAATGTCTACGCTCCAAAAGTTACTATAGTGTGTGTCCAAACCTGGATGTCTTGGGACTTGCATACCGTGTGCGTACGTGTTTTATGTGCAAACTTAGTTTTGAATAAATGAATAATTTATGGGGTACTGGATTAGGATTTTAAAAGATTTTTTATAAATTTTAAAAGACAATACAGAATTGAAGGGATTTAAAAAAAAAATCAAAAAGCATTTTTTATGATTAAGATTTCATAAGGTTGGATTTTAAAATATTTTAATAAAATTTATAATATTTGAAGGGACAATATGGATTTATAATATTTTTAAAAATCATATAAATTTTTAATAAATATTCAAAATTACAAGAGTCAATAAAAATAAGTTAACAAAGTAATGCAATGATATTAATAAAAAAAAGTAAAACATATATAATTTTCTCAATTAGTAAAATTCATGATAAATTTTCATTTGAATTTTTTTGCAATTGATCTTTTAAACTTTAGGATTTTTGTTATAAGTGGTGAGAGTTTTCTAACCATATATCATATGCTTGTTTTCATTGACTATTCCAGAAAATTTTTCATAAAAGTTTAGAAGATTTCTAAATTTTTGAATTTTATTACATGAAAATTTTAAAAAATTCACAAAATATTTTTATATTTATGAGATATAAATTTTGAAATAAAATATTTTGGCAATTTTAAGATGGGGCGACACATTTTTGAAACCACATATATTAATTATTTTAGAAGTTTTGAAAAAAAGTTTTTAGAGAGAAAAAAACAACAAGTCAGACGAACATATTATGCTGTCTAAAAACTAGACGTACAGACTACAGTGAACTAGTTTAAAATCTGTTTGCACTGATTTATTTTTTAGACGTTATTTTGAAGGGGTTTCTTCAAGAAAAAATAAAAATAGAAGACACAATGTCGTTTTTTAATTGGTAGAGACAATGTTACAAAAAAAAATTTGAAGAATCAATTCAAAATCAGTTTATTCTTTAGACATCGTTTCGAAGGTTTGCTTTTTTTATTAAAAAAAGAAGAAGAAATAGGACATATGTCATTATTTTATAATTTGTAAAGTCAATATTATAAAGAGACACGAATTATGCAATGTCAGTGACAAGTCTACAACTATTATTAAAAATCAATATGATCAATACATGTTTATAATATATTTAATGATTAAATATATATTCGAGTTTGATCGCGGTTTAATTATGATTGAATCATTAAATTATAAACTATTTTTCACCTGTTTGGTTATTACTCTATTTTTTCAAAACAGTGATTATAATTATTGTTTTCTTGGTACAAGCTCTTATTTTCCATCAATATCATTCAGTTGATTTGTCAACCTTTTCTATAAGAAACGATTAATATCTAAAGGAACAGGTAAAGTGTATCTCATTTCAAATGATGTAAAATTATGTCATTTTAAAAGAGAGAAAGAGATAAATAAAGAAGAAGAGAAAGTTGACAAAAATAATAAAGATATGGGTTCCATCTCTTTATGAGAATGAAATGATATAAATTGTGTCATTTTAAAGAATTAACATTTTTTCCAAAAGGAAATGCTTCATTTATTAACAAATAAATATATAAGAATTCGTGAATGCAATTTGGGTTTCTCTTACACAGGCGCATGTGGACAAGTAACTCGACACCAAAATATGTTTTTGGGTTGACTTGACAAAATTCGTATAATGTTCCTATTGAGAAAAATGATTCCCAAAAAATTCATGTCATGTCGTGTGTTAAATTCATGTCACTTTGTATTTTTTTATTTTGACCCTTTTTTTTATTTTTTATCAATTACTATTTTGACTCCTAATTTATTTGTTATTTGTGTCGTGTTTTGTCAACATGCAAAAAAATCATACTATGTTCATGTTGAAGATTTTAATATGAATAAAAATTTGTGTCATATTTTTTTTTTTTTGGTTCTTGATTTGTGTCATATTTATGTTGGTGTATTCATGTTATATCGACCCGTTTTAACACCCCCGATGTACCCTAGAAAATAAAATGTAAATCCTTATTATCATCTACTTTTTTATCCTTAAATATTCAAATAATAGTATATAATTTTCATCATATTTTATCTCTTTCTATTATCTTAAAAAACTGTTAAAATTATTCACCAAAAAAAAACTGTTAAAATTAATGAATGATAATATCCTTAAATAATTTATTAAGTTAATATCGCAATCTGAATAAAATTAAATATAAATGCATCCTTCCTTTTTGTTGCATTCACTGCAAAACATGGAAAGGCAACCGGGGAATCTAATTTGAACATAAATGGATGGAGACACATACCCTTGTTTCATGCTAAGCATTATTTTTCTAATTCATTTGTTCCTTTTGTCTACAATAATTTTGAAAACCCCAAAATCACTTTCTAATCGTCTTGAACATTTGGCACTTCCTCAACGTTCCTTTTTTTTTTTTATGCTATTACAAAAGGAGTGGGTAGGTGAGGATTTGTTGAGATGGAGCTGCCGGCGAGCAAATCTATCTTTATAAAATATTATAAAAGAAAATCTCATTAATAAATTTATATATATATATATATATATATATATATATTAGGCTAAGATATGGTAAAATCTCATGTAACAATTTTTGTTAGGATTTTATATTTCTCATTTAATATTAATATTATTATTTTAAGGGCTTTATGACTCTCCTTTTTTTCATAGGAGGGTCAGTATCTTAGGCTAAGATATGGTAAGATTCATCGAAAAATGTAACAATTTTTGTTAACTGAGCATACCCCGCTTATTTTTTTTTTTATCTCATTAACATAAGACATTCTTTCACAGCATGAGATTGATATTACTTTTTTTTATATTTCACATAAAGGTAAAAGGATTATATTTAGGGAAAATATTTTATTATGTTGCTCAATTCAATTCTCATGTTGTAACTCTTCGATTTGCGTATAAAATTTTTCTTTTCTTTTTCCTTTTTACACACAGTAATAATTGTGGAGAAAATCAAATCTTTATATTTATCTCATTTTTATTTTTTTTACTCTCTAATCATTTGTGGGTCTCTCTTATTATTTTGTTTCACCAACATAAGATACCTTATCTACATCAACATAAGAAAAATATTTTCCAATGTAAAATGGGAGAGTCCCCTCTACTCAGGATCCAAAAATGCTCAAACCGAACGAGTCCAAAAGATAAATCAGTTGAAGAGAATAAAAAAAAGTAATCCTTTATTTTTTGAACAAACTAGAGTTATAATGAAACAAATAGTTACGCTGTGTAGAACTTAGATAATTTTGAAATGTAGTTTTAGTATACTCATAGAGTCATAGTGTCATTGAATTGTTTGCTGAGATATATACAAAAAAAAAAAAAAAAAAAAGTAGATGCTCCTTAACTGTTAAATAAAGTATATAACTTGTTGCTCGATCTATGTATTTTAACAGTTAAGAAGCATTTTATTTTATTTTTTTTGTAAGTTCTATCAAACATGAATCAAATTGAGAGGGATTTAAAATCTTAATCCTGTTTATAAAGAAAAAAGTTTTAATCCTAGACTCGCCCTGAATTGAATTAGATTAGTTGCGAAATAATAAAATGATTGGAATATTTTAAAAAAAAAAATAATTGAGGCAAAGCAAGAAATTATTGCTTTCGTTGAATGTGTTTGGGAAGCCTATCCTTTTTAATCCTAGTTATATATATTATTTTAGACAGTATGCATGTGGCGTTAGAAACAGTGTCAAATAGACATGCTCTATGAAAGTATTTTTTATTTTTATTTTTAAAAAATATATAGGTGCATTGTAAACTTTGGCCACAAAACTTTACATACATTTAATATTGAAGGGATTTTGTATCGTTTTTTTTTTTTTAATATTCCAATCACTTCATTGTTTCGCAATTAATCCGATTCGGGGTAGATCCAGGATTAAAACTTTAAACCCCTCCCAAATGTGGTATTTGCGATATTCGAACACATGCTCTCATCCTCACCTGCTTAGTTCGCATACGCCAAGTGAGCTACCACCATTTGGTTGAGATTTTGTATAGTTGGTATTTAGAACATGTAGACTTGTATTTTGAGATGTGTATTTAGAACATGTAGACTTGTTGTGCGTGTACGTATTTTACGTATGAGCTTAATTAGTTTTGAATAAATGAATTGTGTTTTTCGGTTTTTCTAAATGTTACATGAATGATAGACTAGAAAGGCATATTTATTTATTTTTTTGGTATAAAGGCATACTTTTTTGCCATTCAAAAAGAAAAGAAAGGGACAGATATGCTTTTAACTTTTCTTTTCTTTTTATAATTGAAGGACACATTAGTTTTACATATTTTATTTAATCATCCATTCAGTTTGAATTTTTTTCAAATCCGATTAAATCTAATATAATTTTATTCAGTCTGCATTAGATCGATTTTTAATTTTTTAATAAGTCTAAAAACAGAACTTGTGAAAATTATTTTTACCAAAATGAGAGAGTATTATTTATCATGAATCCTTTGTATCGGTACCAACAAAAATTTTTGGTAGTACGGAAGTAATAAGTCTTCCAAAATCATTAAAAACAAAAAATACTTGATCGCAAATTGATAAATACAATGGACAAAAATTCCATAACATAACCAAAGTAAACTTAAAACATTAAACCAAATTATTTCGACTCATATATAGATGTTTCATTTATGTTTAGAAGTTGATGGATGGGTTAATGAGTTTTGGGTGTAGAATTTTGTTATATAATTTTTGATCTATAATTGGGGAATAAGCTTAAGTAGGCAGAGCGTAAGGTAATATATTGGATCAGTATAGATTGAATTGGTTTTCACCAATCAAACTGAAAACTGAATCCAATAAAAAAATTCATTTTTTTTTTTGTTTTTATTTTTTCGATTATCAATTTTTCGGTTCAGTCACCACATTTGATCGGTTGATAACACCTCTACTTAAAAGCTTATTTTGTTGGCACTGAATCATATTACATTAATATAAGCAGTGGCAGACCCAATAAATTAGGGATGTTCATTATCCGATTCAAACTGCGGAGATCGAACCGAAAAATCAATAACAAAATAAATCGAAAATCGAAAAAATACTACAAGTTTTAATTGTATTGGATCGGTTTTTGGATTGGTTGATGAAAATCGATCCAATCCAAACCGATCCAATATATTAATTATCATATACTTACTTGGACCTTTCTCCAATCATATCCCAAATATTTCTAAATCCAAAAAAAAAAATATATAATCACATCTCATCAACAAAATTTTATTTATGGAGAGCTTAATATCTTATTGCAAATATATATATATATATATATATATATTATCGTTTATTATGCTTTTGTATTTCAACAAAAAAAAATTACAAAGAAAATACATACAAAAGATGTTATTTGCACAATAATCAAGAAACAAATTTTAGTATTTTCAAAAAATCGAAAACCGATCAAATCCAAACCGAAAAAAATTAGATTTGATCAAATCAGATTTGAAAAAAAAATCCAAACCGAATAAATGATTACATGATCAAACCGAAGATATGTGATCAGATGATTTTTGCTTCCAATCCATACCGCGAACCCCTACAGTAAATAAATCTAGCCAGTGCCAAAAAATCCAACCAGCCAGGTAGAACTTAGCTAGTGTCAAGGTTGTATCATTTTTAAAAATCCAACTAGTGTCAAAACTGTATCATAATTTTTAAAGAAAATATGTCTTATTTTTTAAAATCACACATCATCAGCTGATTAGCAAGTGGCTCCGCCACCGAATATAAGTTACATTTTTTATTGTAATTATTTATCAAATAATTATGATTTATTAGATACATAAATATTTTAATGCAAACATATAAGTACGGGAAAATATTTGTCCTTTTAAAGAATATAACTTTGGTCATTTTAGAATTTAGATACTAAATTTCTGTAAATCAAGGTTATAGTTTATTGCTAATTACTAATTAATTAATAAGTTTGACTCAATAAATTATGATCGTTGATTAACGAAAATCAACGGTTAGGATTTTAAATAACACAAGTTATATCTTTTAAAAAGATAAACATTTTTTTCATAAATAATTAAGAATGTAAGATTTTTTATTTTTATACCGCTATAAATTAATATAGTCATATTATTGTTACAATCGCATTACATTTTGTGCTTTACCAAAAAAAATGTTATTTTTTTCATTACAACCGGTTATTGACAAGAAAACCCCACCTTAACAATATTTTTATTTAGAAATCGATTTTTATTTTTATTTTTATAAACAACATATATCTTTTTTGGGATGATATCGGAGAGGATCAAATACATATTTTCATCCATGCTCAATTTTTTATTTTTATACACCAAGTGATCTACCATTCGATTTTAGAATTCGAACTTTAATTCTTCTTTAACATCACTTGCGAAAAGGTTTCTCACTTTCTTGTTTAACAGGACTTATTACTTTTAATCAAACTATTCAAACATAAAACTCCTTTTTCAAACATATTTTTCTTTAGAATTGGTTCTGGTCATAACATATGATTCTCAACTGCTCTAATCATTAATGTACAAAATCAATTTTGTAAAACACACAGATAAAAAAAAAAGTAAAACGTATAGATTATACCAACTAAAACCCTCATTTATAATTCTCACTTTCTTGAAACCCAGTCCTCATTTTCCATCATTTTCAATCTTGATTTGTAAAGTTTTCCGATATATCCATAAAATAAAGCATCGCTTTAATTATTCAACAAATAATATCCTATTTCATTAATACAATTCGCGTTTCTCGTGTACCACAAAAGATCAAAATGAAAAGCCGCCTTATCGGTATCTACTTTTTCTGAAGTGGTTGGGTCTTCCTCTCTAACTTCTTTTCTTTTAGATGATTCATTGCGAATACCCTTTTTATTACATTTGGTGTATAAAATTATAATAAATACTAAATATATAGTTGCATTTATCCTATGTTTTTGTTTTTGTTTCTAATGTTATTGAGATAAACATTATCTTTGAAGCTTTGCCACTTATCAACAAATCTATGTACGTGTTACTACTTCAGCGCAAACAGGTGGAAGAACAAGTATTCGCCACTAATGTAGTATGAACCCATGAATCCATAATTAGGGAAAAAGAAAGGGAAAACATATATCCTTTTAAAGGATATAGCCTTATATCATTTTAGATCCTAACCGTTGATTTCCGTTCATCAACGGTTATAATCTATCGGGTCAAACTTAAAGGGCCAAATTTATTATTAATTAATTAATGATTTTGATCCAATAAAAAAAATTATAACCGTTGATCCAATAAATTATAACCATTGACGGTTAGGATCTAAAATAATATAAGGTTATATATTTAAAATGACATATGTTATTCGCAAAAAGATAATATAAATTTTTAGTAGATGAATAAAAGTGGATGCTTTAGGGTTTTTTCTTCAACTCAAACGCTAGTTTAGCCACCACCAAAGTACTGGTTTCTTTATATCAAAAAAAAAAAAACCAAAGTATTGGTTTCTGATTCTGACACACAAAAAGATAAATGTTTGGGAATTTTTCATTTGCGGCTTGTATGATGTATCCATAATTATTATCTTAAACTGAAATTTAGGTGAAAGTACAAATTTATTGTTTACATCTTTCTATTTTCTTTTCTCTAACAACTTTTTGGTATCTTGACCTTTCACATACATATTTAATAATTTTTTGATAAAATAATATAAAATTTATGTTATTTAGTATAAAACTCATTTCAAAGTGATTTTATTAATATTATTCAAACAATATTCGTTATACTAAATTTCACTTCTCGCTTATAAATATTTTAAAATAAATTATTTCACTTCAAATCAAGTTTTAACTGAAGATTTAATAAATTTAAGTTAATTTGAAATTTTTTACAAATGTTCACTGCAAAGAAAAGTTAAAGGTTCATGCTATAGAAAGGAAACAAAAGGGGCATTAACTTCATTAGGGAGTGGCTAATTAAAAGGCAACAATGACAAGCATATCATGCTCGACGGGTCATACTCATAATAAAGAATTAGGTGATTCTCGTGAAGTGCGAGTTGCCTCTTGAGTTGGGTATATTTATTGAGTTGGGTGGATAAGGGATTTCAGTAAATGAAGTAAGTCGTTTAGAGGATTTAAGATGCTTGCGTGCCATTCTCAAACAAGCCTCTTAGAGGAAGATAATGATAGGTGCCAAAATAGTAGAACTTGATAGTTCCAAGCAAAACATGGCAGCGAATATTCCGGTACTCATGCTTTTTAGTATTAGTATCCATCATGATAAACTTCACTCATATAAGTTCCTAATAATGTAGGACTTACACAGTATATATTTTAATAAAGTTTTCATTTCCTCCTTTAACATAACACAACAAACTTTCCTATACACACAACATTTCGTGGGGCCCACACATTTTAAAACAAAAGAAAAAAAATGGCACACAAAACGAATCTCTATAACATTACACAATCACTTTTCCTATAACATAATTGTTGGAATGTAGCAATTTGAAATTCAAAAGAATTTGACATGGTATCAGAGCAAATTTTTCACCCTCCATGAATGGAGTATCCGCTGCCATCATTTTTTTAAAATCTCTTGATCATCCAGATCTCCTTTGCATCTGTACCTTTTCCCCTTCCTTCCTCCGGTTCACTCTTTTGAATTTTTCGGATTTTTTTCTCTTTTTCTTACTTACTTGCTGCTACTGTGAAGCCCCGAATCGTCATAATTTTTTTATACACCATTTTTTAACTGTATTCGTATTGTTCATTTTCTTCTTCAATGGCCAACTCTGCTTCTGAAAACTCCAAACCTCTTCATGTTCCCCAAAACATTATTCTACGCAAAGATCCCAAATTGAATTGTTGAATTTTTGAATTGTTGAATTTTTGAATTGTTGAATTTTCTGAATTTTTGAATTTTTGAATTGTTGAATTTTCTGAATTGTTGGATTCAAACTCTCCACCTTCACATTCTGAATTGTTGAATTTTCTCTCTCTGCTTCTTCACTCTCTCTCACTCTCTAGAATCTCTCTATTTTCCCGCTTTCTCTTTCTATAATGGCTACTTTTACTGTCGCGTCTCTTTTCTCCTTCCAAATCTTGTTTCTAATCGAACCGAACTACTTCCAAATCGAACCAATTTTGAATCGAACTGAACCACTTCCAAATCTTGTTTCTTCCGGCCGTGATTTCATCTTCTACGGTGATTTATTATTTTTATTTTGATTTTCTTTTATGGTTTGTATTTGGTCAATTTTATTTTATTCCCACATATATTTGTGGTGTTATTCAAGTCTGATTTGACTTGTATTTGGTTTGCCATTCTGATTTGACTTGTATTTGGTTTGCCATTGTTTGGCTTTAATTTTGGCTTCCTATTCAGGGGGAGCATGGTTCATGTTACCGATGTTCATTTCAAAACATTTGATTTTGTCGATGTCCATCCCGGCACCATTTATATTTGGTGGCTGATGTCAGCCCTTCCTTCCTTAGCTGATGTTCATTCCAGCACATTCTCTTTACCAACTCTTCAGAATGATGATCATTACAGTTGATTTGCTGTGCTACCGATTTCTCCGACTTGTATTCCATGAAGCTTCATTTTATTTTTCATTCTTCCTAAGATGAAGGAGGGAGTAGTAGAGATATAGATAATATTTTATTTTAGTTTATTATATTTTTTATTTTTCTTTAGGGTGAGTTGTAGAGTTGTTACAACCCCGCTCGTTTATTTTATGTTTCTTAGTCTTTCTTGTTCAAGCTTGTTGCTTATGATGTATACGCTCCAGCTTGAAGATCAATTGGCAGATGTACTGACCAGCAATTTCTGGAAGTGTTTGAAGAAGCAATTAGCAAGTTAGGCATGATTGACATCCATGCACCAACTTGAGGGGGAGTGTTGGAATGTAGCAATTTGAAATTCAAAATAGATAGAATCAGAAGTTTGTTTCCTTTGGAATCAGAAGTTTGTTTCCTTTATTTTATCTAGTTTGTTAGGATTTTGAATGTACAGTTTGTGTATAAATACACATCTGATTATGAGGAAAAAAATGAATGAAAGAGAAGTATTTCAGTATTAAGAATTTGACAATAATAAACATAAAACCCTTTAAATAAACCTAAAATTGTTTATACATGATGGGTTTAATTTTTTCTCACGAGATAATTTTATTTTGTGTATATATATAAAGGGTTTTCATTTTATCCTTTAACATAACATAACAAATTTTTCTACACACACAACATTTTGTGGGGCCCACACATTTTAAAACAAAAAAAATATGGCACGCAAAACGAATCTCTATAACATTACACAATCATTTTTCCTACAACATAATAAACATAAAACTCATATATAAAAGTGTGTGAACCACACTTTTTCTCTTTTTTTTCTTGTAGGACTCTCCATCCAATGATATATGTATGTCTAGAAGATAAAGTTAATATCATATTTGAAGAAGAAACATTAACCCGATACTTAATTATATATATTACAATGCCCAATTCAGACTATTCATTCAGAATACGTTGAAAACATCTTACGGTATTTTGACCATAATAATGCAATTTTTGAAGAAGAAAAAAGTCAAAATATATAATTCAGATTTGAAAACATTTACAAACAATGTGTTTGGACGAGCATAGGGTATGCAAGTTCAAGTCGTACATGAGACCAACCATATTAAGTGGCACAAGATAAGTTAATCACAGTTAATTTGACTAGTTGCGCAAAAAAAAAAAAAAAATAGTCACGTTTGAACCGTAACAAATTAATCATAACTAACTTAACTTACGTACGCCACTTAATAGAAATTGATTTTCCTAAAACCCAAACATGCACCTATTCCTAAGAGCATATCTTTGGTACTACTATAGTATATGTACTACTTTATTAAAAGTAGAAAAATGTGATGGTTTAAGAGAAAATAATCATACAAAGATGGATAAAATGATAAAAATATATATTATTATTTCTAAATTAAGTAAACGATGCACTGAGTATTCAGTACTACAATAGTACTGAATATATTTCCCTATTCCTAGGGATGTATATGGGTCGAACCGAACCAAATTTTTTAAAAAACCGAACCAAATTGGTTTAAATGGTTCGGTTCGGTTCAAAACTGGTTCGATTCGGAAGTGGTTCGGTTCGAAACCAGTTCGGGTCGACCATTTTTTGAAAAGAAAAAAAAATTGTAAAAATCAATTTGGTTCGGTTCGGAAACGGTTCGGTTCTTAAAATGGTTCTAAAAATCGGTTCGGTTCTTAAATCGGTTTTGAAAAATCGGTTATTTTAAGGAGCGGTTCGGTTCATGGTTCGGTTCAATTTTTTGGTTATTTTGCACACCCCTACCTATTCCATGCTCAACACATTCCCTAAATGCGTGTCTAAACACTTTATTTTGATAAATTTTGTCAGTTTTGAATTATTTTAAGGGAAATAGTTTTCTTATTTTACATGAGAAAATTTTCTCATGTTACACTCACAGTTAAAAGGTGTGACCCAATTTGATTTTTTTGTTTTCTCACTTTTTTGTGGACCCCGCTCAGATTTGTGTGTGTAACATGATAAAATATTCTCATGTAAAATGAGAAAATCAATCCACTTATTTTAATATTTAAAAAAGGGAAAACTATCTCTCCTTTAATTGGAGAATTGTATTCTCATGTTAGTGAGAAGATCGTTTTGCGTGCAATATTTTTTTTATTTTTTATTTTTTATTTAT
This sequence comes from Gastrolobium villosum, assembly GCA_032173675.1. Classification (NCBI taxonomy): domain Eukaryota; kingdom Viridiplantae; phylum Streptophyta; class Magnoliopsida; order Fabales; family Fabaceae; genus Gastrolobium; species Gastrolobium villosum. Next base: position 84,218 of record JAVKPL010012955.1, on the reverse strand, counting down.
GGTGAGACCCATTTGAATTATGTGTGTGTAGAAACCTTTGTAACCTTATGTCAAATGAGAAATATAAACCCCTTAAAAAAATTGCATTTAAATGGTCAATAAGCCGCATCTTAATATTATAATAAATCATCTTCAAAATCTCTGAAAATGAAAGCACGCAATGAACACATTTTAGGAACAAGATCACCCTTTATGTTCTTCCTCCTTAATCACAATATCTTTGATGGAGCAAAACTCAAGTGTTATCATGTGTCAAAAGGCATATACATACACATGTTAGGAGAGAAAAATCTTACATTTCATGAACAGTGATCTTGGTTTTACTCATTATGAATCGAAGCAACAAGGTCCTACCTTGGGTACGTAGGAGTGACTCCTACGTACCCAAGATCCAATCATCCAATGCACTAACACTAACCCGCCCTAAAGTTTCGAGCCAAAACCGTATTTGAATTCAATGGTAATTTTAAAATGGATATTTGGATAAAGTAAGTCTTCACATCGGAAATGAATTAACAGACAACATAAGGACTTTATTAAATAGAAATATTTATAAATTTATTATCTGAAGAATTTTAGTTGAGAAGTGGCATTAGTCCATTTTACCGTTTCTCTCATTAAAGCAAATTTCGTCAACGTTATAGGCTCCCTTCATTCTAAGAAATGGTGTATTAGATTCGTGGTTATGGTTGATGGAGTCACATAGAGATAAAACCATTGACTCTGTTGAGATATATAGTTCCACATTGGTTGGATAAACAACTAATGTGGTATTTATAGGCCTTGGGCACTCCCACCCTTTGAGCTAGCTTTTGGGGTGGTGCATCCCAAGGTTCTTTACATGGTATCAGAGCCTCGTCGTCCCTCACTTTCTCTCGTGGACTTTCTTAGCACAAGTAGGTTGGGCCTGTTGCATCATCCACTTTTCAAGCCCAATGTGCTCTCGTGTGAGGGGGCGTGTTGAGATACATAGTCCCACATTGGTTGTATGAGTAACTAATGTGGGATTTATAAGGCCTTAGGCACTCCCACCCTTTGAGCTAGCTTTTGGGGTGGTGTATTCCAAGATTCTTTACAAGACTCATTCATTACTTTGCTTGAGAGGGAGTACCCTTGTGCCTTGTGTATGAACTCACACTTAGGGAAAAATTGTTAAAAATTGGTATATGAGTTTTAAGTAGACATGTTAATAAAATACGTCTCGACCTAAATCAAAAAATAAATAAATAGATACGATAGAATTTTATAACTAATATGATGAATGTAAGTGTCAAAGAACCTTGGATACACCACCCCAAAAGCTAGCTCATAGGTTGGGAGTGTCCAAGACTTTATAAAATCCACATTAGTTGTCCATATAACCAATGTGAGACTATATATCTCAACACGCCCCCTCACATGAGAGCCCACTGGGCTTGAAGGGTGGACAACATACAAGCCCACCTACATGTGGAAATTCCACTACAAAGAAAGTGAGAGGCGGTGAGATTTCGAACGCTCTGATACCATGTCAAAGAACCTTAGGATACACCACCCCAAAAGCTAGCTCAAAGGATGGGAGTGCCCAATGCCTTATAAACTGCACATTAGTTGCCCATACAACCAATGTGGGACTATATATCTCAAGAGTAAGTTTTAAGGTTGTGGATTGAAATGTACTTGTGTTACATCGTATCATTATAATTTATTCTTAAGTTCATTATATAGCTTTTTGTTTTTGTGGCATTTTGTGTTGGAATTCTTATAGAGTTCAAATGTTCTAAATAAGAAGTTGGGTGTGAAGAGATGTGTTTTTTCATTGTCAAACAGACATGACTTTTCATGGGTGATCAAACATGACTTTTTACTGCCGAACAGACATGACTCTTCACCGGCAATAGGTACCATTCATCGCGACTAGTCATGGTTTATAAATAAAGAAGGGAATCAGAATAAAGGAGTATTTTTCTGATTATATATCTCCCGTATAGAAACTTTGTAAAAAAAAAATGTTTTGAAATCTTTTGCATTCATTATGCGTGATTGATCAACGTTCCTTGTGTTCATTAATATTATTTGTTCTGGTTGTGTCACCGTCAAAACAAAGGTAACTCGTTCTACTTTGGGAGGTATTTATCCACAAACCTTAGGCACGGTTGAGGGGGCAAAATTGCCTTAAGGACACAATATTAAATTCTGGACTAAGGTTTCTTGCAATTTTTATGCTTGCATATTACATTTTGATTTTCAGTGATTGCATGCAATTTTTGTGTTTTCATTGGTATTATCATAGCCAAAAACACAGATTTTATACTACCACCAACAACATTTTGGACTCTCCTAATTTGTTTAGATCAATAAATGTGATTATTATATTTAGTTTGAGAAAAATAAAATTGATGAACAGAAGTCGGATTTATTAACATAGGGAAATATTACTCTCATTTTACATGAGGTAATTATCTCATGTTATCTCACTTCGAAAATCCCATCCACTTTTTTTTCTTTTTTCTTTTTTATTCTTTAATGGTAGGTCCCACATAACTTCTCTCTATAACATGAGAGAACTACTCTCATATAAATTGAGAGTAGCATTCCCCATTAACATATTATACTTAGAAGTTAGTTCCTTATAAATATTCTTTTAGAATACACTGCTCGTGCTTGTACCTAAATTTTTTTAGATTATAAATATATGCCCGTTTGCTTGGAGTTTTGTAATTTGTTAGAGAAATAGTACAATATTTCTATGCAATTTAGTTTTTTATCAGTGTTGCAATCTCAACAAGTATATCAGTCGTACAAGTACTAAAAGGTAAGTAAGATATCATTCCCATGAGGATTGACCTATCAATCACTAAGTTCACTATGCGATCAAAGTTGGATTGACCTTAGGGGATTTTGTGAATATGATTTAATTATAAAAACTAAAATTAAAACAACCTAACTAATATCAAGATCAAGAATCAAGAATGCAAAATAAAGAACGGTTTGCAAAGCGTAGCTAGGTTGTTCATTTTCCCAACGTCTTCCTAATGAATCTACAATTTCCTATAACTAATATTCAATTCATGTTATTGACAATTCTTTCAAAATTAATTAAAACCCAATCACTTGGTGTTTCAATCCTTTACCCTATTCAAAACCTCAATCCCTTAGTGATCTCTCCTAGGGCAAACATTAGGAACAATAATTAAAACCCATAGATTTCACAAGTCTATTCCCTAGATCAAGCAAAACCTAGCAATTAACCAATCGAAATCCTATATCAATATCCCTATTGTCATGCAAGATTCTAATGTTCATTCAAGATTGGTCAGATCATAAACAAACTAGGAATTAAAAACAGATTAATTGCATAACATGAAACTGAATATCAGATTACAAGAAAGAAAGTTAATATTATTAGCAATTCATTGTTTCATCTAACCCTAACTACAAAAGGAAACTAGCCTAGCATGTTGAAAGAAACAATAACATAACAAGAAAATAGATGAGAACTCATAGAGAAAACTTGATTAAACGGTATCCACTTCGAATTCTTGCTTGTTCTTCCTCATTTTCCTCCAAGAGTAATGCTCTTCTGCCTCTAAAGTCGTCCGAAGCCATGCAAAAGTGAATAGAAAACCTAGTGTCAGTAGCTATGGCGGCAAGCTGGTGCTGTCATTCATTCGTTGGGTTCATGTGGAGGTCAAGTTGTCTGAGCAGCTGATCTCACTATGATGTAGTCTTAATCACCATTGGCCAAGCAAGCGAGATGTCCATGTTCTAGATGCGGATGAGGATCCTTCATGGTTAAGTCTAGGGTTTCTTTGGCCTTTTGGACTTTTATTAGATTGGGGCTCTATCTCGGATATCTGAGGTCCATGTCAGTTTTGTTATTAAAACCTAAAGAATGCTTTTTAATGGAAACTAACTGCACTAGTTGGAAGAGAGAGAAGAAAAAAAATCCTAAATCGTGTGTGAATCAATTATATGATTCTTTTCATTTTATTGTTCAATTCAATTTTTTTTTTTTAAATCTGTTTGTATACCTGAACATACAAAAACCTCATAACTTTTTATCCAATTGATGAAATTTTCTCATCCATGGCTTCATCCACATTCCAGTTTTTTTTATCCATTCATTTATGATTTATGTTTATGTAAGTTCCACGAGGCTTTTGCGTCTGAGCTAGTATAACTCCCAGTTCAAAAACATCGAATAGCAACGGTCCCAATGCAATTGTTATTTGCTAGGTTAATGTTCATTTATTTATTTTATTTTTTTGAATAAATTCAAAGTATCCTCCTGCCGTAACGGAATAATCCTCATTGAGTCGGACTTTTTCGGGGCGGCTCTCCCAAATCTTTTCTTCCATTCCCGGGGCTCGAACTCGAGACCTCTTGTTAACGTTCATTTCTAATTTGCTTGCTTCAAAGATTATAGATAATTCTGTTGATCAATTGTTGACATTCAAACGGATTTTTTCATCTTTGTTTTTTCGTCTTTTGATCACGATTGAGGTTTTTCTAAATCGTTGTTCTCGTTAAATTTCATATCAAAGAAAATTTAGAGTTCGGACCAAAGGAAAAAGGAAGTTAAATTAAAACAAAATGGATTTTAAGATTTTATGGTTTTGGTTTTTATCTTGCTATTAACAAACGCGAGGTGAAATATTATGTTTCAACTTCTCTCCAAATCTGCGATCACTGCTGGCAGACTCAATGGGTGTTCGTTTCGCTAGAGCTTAATTTTTTTCTGTTTTCTTCTTCTTGTACCAAAAATACTATAAGATATTTGAGGTGAAATATTGTTACATATTTATAAATCAATATTTTAATCATCATTTTAACGAGTACATGTGTGCTTCGTGTGGTAAATTACCTTGATTTCACTGGTTGATGAAATTAAATAATGCCAATAAAATCAACATTTTCTCAAAATATGCTTTTAAGACCTAAAATATGATATACTTTTAGGGTTTTATAAGAGTTATGTTGTGGGAAAAGTGTTTGTGTTATGTTATAGAGATTCGTTTTGTGTGCTGGAGTTTTTTTTTTTTTGCTGCGTGTCCCACAAAATGTTGTGAGTGTAGAAAATTTTTTCTGATCATGTTAAATTATAAATCATAAACCCATATTTTTATTATTATTATTATTATTATACACTTGGACCGAATTGAATAGACCCATATTTTGATGAGTTACAAAATTCCCAATTCAGGTTGTCTTTTGTTGTGGGCTGTTAGCCAGCTTCCAAACTCTAGCCCATTTAGCCGGCATTGAATACAATGTTAGCATTAGCATTATATATATATATATTTTATATCATTTATTATTGAGTGAATTATATATCAGTTCTATTATTAAAAAATGAGCCCAAATTATTTATAGAGCTTTGATATAGGAAGAAAAAATGCATGCTTGATTCAGCTTCATGGTTGCAGCGCAAGGTAAAAACAAGCCTTCATGATTATATGGGTAAAAAGCATCCCTTCATTCATTGTATTGAATACCTATGATTAGTTCCTAAAAATATAGGTGTACCAAAAGCGAGAATAACATGCTTGAAGGCTTGAAGCTGTTACCCTCAATTTCTAAAAGGTTATTTATCCTTAAAGCTTGTTTTGAGATATTTTGCGATCTGTCTTTTGTCTTTTTGTGGTATGAGTTTTTTCTTTTTTTTTGGTTGATGTGGTATGAGTTTAAAGGGAGATGTTTTGCCGCTCCAAGTTTGAAAACGGCGTTAATTCTTTATTTTGAAAATGATAAAAAAAATATTAGTGTTTGTTTGGGCTTATAAAAAACAAGTTTTATCTCTTTCTTGTTTTAGAAGTATTTTTTACAAAAGTTAAACCTATTTATATATTATAAAAATATTTGATTTTTGACTTCTGCTTTTTTAGAAGTTAAAATTTGGGTTTTATTAGTGTTATGTTACATAACATAACACTACTTTCTTACACATACATTAAAGAAGTGAGGTACACATATTTTTCTTTCTCTGTAATCATTTCACTTTCTCTCTCTTTTATTGTGTGGATAGGAAACTACATTTATGTTATGTAACATAGCGTTAATAAAACCCTTAAAAAATTTATCTTTTTAAAAAAGTAGGTTTTTGATTATTATTTTTGTGACTTCGACTTTTTTAAAAAGCAGACATTCAAACAAACTTAAATGTTAAATGCTTCTTCTTCTTTTTTTTTTTTTTTAAGATAGCAGCTTTTGATGGAAAAAAAATTCATCTAAACGAAACTCTAATACTTGCTTATGACTTATGAGTGATATTTTTCATCTTAAACATGCATGGAAGCTTAATGTAAATATTTAGATTACGAAACTTTTTCTCCTAATAACGTAATTTTTTAGGTGTGTTCTTATAAAATAAATAAATTCTTAAATTAAATATATAAGTATTACTATTTTACCAATTATATTTTAAAAATAAAATATTATGAAATTATTTTCATAGGAATGTATACATTCACATTTTATATCTGTGCCAAAATAAAATGATAATGCAAAAGAATAAGGTTGACAATTATTTTTTATTTTTGATGGGTTAATTTGATTAAAAAAAATTAAAAATTAATACAGTAATATACTAAGTTTTAGAGATTAATTTAAAAAATTATTATATACAAATTCTTTTATACCGTTCCCGATTCGGAACAGTGACCAAAATGTTACTGTTCACCAAATTTTTTTACCTAAATGTCACGCAAACATTGTTATTTTTCAACATGCCACGCGGGCAAATTCGCTAGACACTGTAGCGAACTCAGTTTGCTGACGTGTCATATTTTTAGTGGACATCAAATTCGTTACATGAGATATTAAAATTTATATTCCAACCAAGTTCGCTACCCAATGTAGCGAACTTGGTATTTTTTTTTTAATTTTATACTTGTTATCCACTAGAAATATGATACGTCAGCAAACTGAGTTCACTACACGGGATAGCGAACTTGCCCACATGGCAAATTGAAAAATAACACTATTCGTGTGACATTTAGATAAAAAATTTGGTGAACAGTTTCATTTTGATGAGTGTTGCTCCGCTTCAGTATGTTGAGTGATTTGCATAACCTTAATTATGTCAGACCTCCACAGTTGGTTAACAATAATGATGGGAAGTATGGAAAGCCACGTAGTCAGAAACTCAGAATAGAAGATAGATTACTGAATATACCTAAATACATGCGCATCATTGGTCTGGTTTGATTGGCATGGGCCCACTTAATCTCGTATGGTCGCGTCCTTATACTCACAAAGTAGGAAATATTTTCTATGTTTCGGATCATCCAATGATTTAATATTCCCTCTCACAATACTAATTTTTTTCTTTCCCTTTTTATCCTTACTATTTTTTTCTTTTTCAATTTTACCCTCCTATTTATACTAAGGCATGGGCTCTCCACAAAGTACCTAACACTAAAAAAAAAAAGTTATCGACAATTCAATTACCCTTTGAACAACATCTACCACAGCAAGCTAACATGTGATAGAGAATACAACTACTTTGGACTTCATTGAAGCATGAACACTATACAAGACACATATTTTTCAACTCATGGTGCACTGCACATCCGTAGCCTATTTTAGATCGACAACGACATTAAACATGGGATACAACATAATATGATTGGCCGACGGTTAATTTTAGAAGGGTAAAGCATTTCTCCATTCAACGAAAATAAAATTATCTCCAGTGAACTTAAAACGATGTCGTTTTGAGGCGAAAATCAAGATATTTTTATAATTATAATATATTGTAGTGTTATATTAGTCTTTACAATCATAATTTTTAATCTTATAACCCAAAACGACGTCATTTTGAGCTCACTTTATCTCCAGTAGCTCGAGAAATATTTTTCCCATTTTAAAAATGTTAAATTTTGAAATGTTAAGACAGATTTTGATTTTTAATAATTTTTAATATATATAATATAATTCATATTTAATATATATAACAACTTATAATAAGTCACATAATCAATTAAAATATATTTTCTTACTTGACTTTTTTAGAATTCCTTTAAAAAAGCAAAGCATAAATAAATTTATTATTTTAATAATAAATACATTAGTATAAAAGATGACATGGCCAAGTCATTTTTCTTTTAAATAGATAAGAATTCAAATATTACGTGTCTGCCCAACTCATTAAATGAGTCATGTGTAGTCCACGTTGCACCAAGTTTACGACAATTGCAAAAACATGCTTATAAAGAATGAATCTATTTATGAGCGGGCCGATGTGGTACACTCAGCTTCGTGAATGATCAATTGAGCTTTATTATCGCTGCTATATTGCCGGGAGCTAAGACTGTTAGCTGTTGTTGGTCTTGCAGGGAGTTCTCCTTTTCAGGGGACGGTGGCATTCTACCCTTTTGTTCTTTAGATTTTCCCCACACAACTAGATAAAGTCCCGCAACCACCACTATTGCTCCAGTAATGTCCAACCTCTCTCGACTTCTGCCCATGGCTCTTTAGGAGCGTTGACATTATAGCTAAGATTGTTTTAGCTGATACAAGATTTGCGTTAGGGTTGTTCCCATTAAGAGAACCGATTTGTTTGGATGAGCTTTGCATGCTTTACTAGTGAGCTAAAACAAAGTTATAGGTAAGTTGTAGAGCTACAAGAAGTTGTAATGAACACTGTGCTGCCTTCTTGGTATTGGTTTTCAACAGCTTTGATGAAGTATGTGGTGAAATAAGAGACGATAATTATATATATATTGCAGGAAATTATCTTAATCTTTACAATTATAATTTTTAATCTATATAAAGGACCAAAAATCAAAACGAACTTTGTTATGAATTGGATTGTGTTTTATTTTGGTGGCACACTTTATTTATTACTAATGTTGTGGGGTTTTTTTTACTTGTTTATTTCTTTCATATATGACTTTTTTTATTCATATAAAGATTATATATGCTTGTATTTGAATATTTTATGAATTCTTATGTATAAAATATAGAATTTTATGTTTTGAAATGTTAAGACACATTTTAATTTTAAATAATTTTTAATATATATAATATAATTCATATTTAATATATATATCATCTTATTTATTCAAAAAAATGCACGCAAAACGAAGGACATTTCTTATGCAACATGAGAAGTGTTTTTTCTTATATGGGCTTTGATTTTCTTATGTTGCATGATAATTATTTTCTCATGTTGTGACTCAACTAGTGGTGGGCCTCACACTTATTTAAAAAATAAAATTGTACGCAAATCGAAGCGTCACAAAATGAGTAAACACTTCTCATGTTGTGTTTTCCCATATATTATATAGGGTAAAAATTATACTTTTGATGCAGAATTTTTTTTTTACCATACTCACATAAGAGTGAGTGAGTCTTATATTTTCCATTAATTTTTCTCTCTATTCTCATTATAATGGGACTTACTCACCTTTATTGGGTGATAATTTTTTTTTTTTTGCAGCAAAAACAGAAATGTTAAACCTATATGGGAAAAATATTTTTTTTTATAATTTTATGTCATTTTAATCTTAATTTTTTCATTTTGTTTATTGGATTTTAAATTAATAATTAATTAATAAATTTGATTTTCATACTAAGTTGTTTTTATGAGTAACTAAAATGGAGAACATAAGAATCGAAAAACAACTTTACTCTAAAATTGAGTACTGTATTCTTCTTCCTCCTTGTCTGGCCTCTACCCAAACTTCATGCCAACCTGTCCGTCTACTCTCCCCAACCGCATGGCGCTCCCACTTTCCTCATCTTTGTCTGTATTGCCTTATACTCTCCCAACCCCACAAACCTCCTCTAAATCACGTGCCCCACCCTATCTCTAGTGAGACATTAGAGAGGGTAAAAGGAAGTTTTCATAATTTTGTTGGGATGATCAGAAGATTGTGGGGGCAAGAGTTGTAAAATTAAAAAAATTTAATGGACCAAATGTCATTTTAAGATTGGGAAAGGTTATATTTACTATGTATTTTATTTATTTATTTCCAAATCTTAATCTTTGTAACTGTTATAATTTATTGCAAATTAATAATTAATTAATAAATATAACCCTATAAATTATAACTGTTAGATTAACGGAAATCAACGGTTAAGATTTGGTAGTAAGAGGTAGTAAAAAAAATAGGTAGTAAGTATAACCTATCCCTTTAAAAATTACTAACACGTTAAAAATAAAATTGGTCTATTTTTTTTTGGTAAAAGATTGGGTTTTATGTTTATTATGTTATAGGAAAAGTGATTGTGTAATGTTATAGAGATTCGTTTTGCGTGCCATATAATTTTTTTTTAAATGTGTGGGCCTCACAAAATATTGTGTATGTAGGAAAGTTTGTTGTGTTATGTTAAAGGATAAAATGAAAATCCTAAAAAAATTGGTCTATTTTCCTATTCTTTGGGTAACCAGTAAATAATCTGAACCATCGTACATTCTAACTAAAACCGAGATTTAGTCAGGGACAGTGACCACCAAAATGCCACTGTTTATCAAGTTTTTTACCTAAATGTCACGCGAATAGTATTATTTTCCAACATGTCACGCGGGCAAGTTCGATGGACACTGTAGCGAACTCAGATTGCTGACGTGTCGCGTTTTTAATTGACATCAAACTCGCTACAGGGGTAGCAAACTTGATTGAAATTCATATTCCAACCAAGTTCGCTACCCAATGTAGCGAACTTGGTACTTTTTTTTAACTTTGTACTTGTTATCCACTAGAATGTGACACGTCAGCAAACTAAATTCACTACAGTATCCAACGAACTTGATCACGTGGCATGTTGGGAAATAACCCTATTCGCATGGCATTTAGGTAAAAAACTTAATGAACGGTGACATTTTGATCATTGTTCCATTTAGTCATGCAACGGGTCGGTTTGAATAGTCCTTTTAATTTTTTTAATAAAATACAATCCCTTTTGGATTTCTAACAAAACAAAAAATGATCCTCACTTTAATCCATTATAAAAAAATTAGTCTCATAGTCCTATAAATTCAAAGTGGATCCATTTTAATCCATTTTTGAGGGACTAATGTGGATTTTTTTTTTTAAATTTACAAGCTTTGATACCCAGACACGCTATTTTTTGTAAAAGATGCGTGTCGGACACCGACACGCGTCCGACACACGGTCAACATTTTGGGACACACGGTCAATATTTTGGGACACGTGGTCAATTCTCCGATACGTTTTTCCGACCCGCCGTCAACTTTTTTCGACAGTTCCGATACATTATTTTTTTTAGTTTTAATTTTATTTTATTAACTAAACATAAAAAAAATAATTGATGAATTAATTTTTTTATTGTGAAATCTGACATAAAAAATCAACAAGATACAAAAATTTATTTTTGTTTATATTTGTGTTATGAAATTTGAATATTTAATTGGTTATATGACTTATTATGGAATGTTATATGTATTAAATATAAATTATATTATATATATTAAAATATTATTTAATATCAAAATGTGTTTCAACGTGTCGAAATATGACATTTTTTAGAATTAACGTGTCAACATATCGTGTCGTATTCCGTATCATTGCCGGTGCAACATAATTTATGAAGGACTACGATTTCAAATAAATAAGTCAACTTTAAATTTCTTAGAAATTTTGGAAGTAATTTTTTTATAAAAAATTAAAGTGGAGATCATATTTGTTTATTTTTTGGTTAGAAATCCAAAACTCACTTTACTTTTTTTTTTTTTTTTTGGTACAGACTTTACTTTTTTTTAATATACGCGGGTTGGTCTATTTTACCTCAGTTGTGGCGTCAGCCACCTTTAATCACATGCCTTCTTCCTATTTGGGTTTAAAAACCCTTCAATCCTTAAAGTTATTGAAGACTCCAGCGATGCTTAAAACATTGACCTGACAGATGGTCTCACCGGAAAAAGATTGACAATGAGAAAGCAATTTGTCCACATATAAATTTTTACGGGGCGTTTGCTACGCCACATTTTGTAGGATTTGTAGGAAATTAAATTTTTCTAAATTTTTAATGTTTATATATTATTATATACTGAATGTTTTTTTCTTAATTTTTGAAAATTGAGATATCCAAATAAAAAAAATTTGTCCTCTGCCAAACGTCCCTTGAGTTCATGAGAAAATTTAACGTCTGCTACATTATATTTGATATAGTATTATATTTAAGGGTTTTATATGAGAATTATGTTATAGAAAAAATGATTGTTTAATGTTATAGAGATTCGTTTTGCGTACATTAATTTATTTTAGAAAATGTGGACCTCACGAAATGTTGTGTGTGTAGGAAAAATTTTGGTGTCATGTGACATGATGGATGTAAACCCCTATATTTAATGATACAACACACCCAAATCTTAATAACTAGGCATACGAAAATTAAATTGCAAAATCGTTTTTGCATATTGAATGTAGCGTAATCGTGTAAAATTGTATGATCTATCATAATTAAATGATCAAATCAAAACTATAAATATAGGAATAAGGTGTATAAAAGTGGGTAATAAAATTATTTAATTTTGCCAATGTGGAAAGGTGCCAGTTCTGAGGAAAGTGTTCTTGGCCTGCTTTTAAAAATATCTCACGTTATAACATTGACCCGTCGAGATTCGGCTGGCCCCACAAGAAAAAAGAGCAATGATCTTGATATTTGAGGAACCATTATGCACACAAACCGCAAAGTTCGTTGCTTCTACTCCAGTAGGATCACGCCACGTCATCCAAAAATAGCCAAGTATCTGATTTCACGTGTGCGTTCACCCAGTAGATCCACGCCTCAGTGCCAGGCTGTTAACGGCTAGAATCCAACGCGATTTAAGCCATTGAAATCGACGGTGGAGATTATCTCACCCACTCTCACTAAACTCTCAATCACCAAGACAACACGCTCTCAATCCCCTTCCACAGCTCGAACGGTGAAGGTGGTGGTGCTGTGTGGTTACTCTTCGAACAGTGAAACACACTCTTCCGTTTGGATTTTGGATTTGGATCTCCCTGCATTGCCTTCTGCTCGGTTAGTTTTCTCGATTCGCTTGCTATTTCTAGATCTAGTTTTTTTTTTCTTTGTTTCAGCATTGCAAATCTGTGTTTTCAGCATGTTTCTTTGTTGAGAACGATTTTCGAGTGAACCTGCTTCGTTTATACAGTTTTTCCATTTTAATTTGCTGCTCAATTTGGTTTGTGAATGCGGCGTGTTAGTTGATGGCATTGTCGATCCGTTTGCTGATTTGACCTCAGATTTCTGCTTTGTGTTCGCACTATGGTGTAAATTTTGAGGATGACTAGGTTTGAAGAAAATAATTAATTAATATATTTATTTGCATATATATTTTTTTTATTTTTTATTTTATTTTATTTTTTGTCGTTATATTTTAGTTCACAGGTTATAAATCTTGTTGCCACTCGGTTTTAGTTCGTGTAAAATTATTGCTTGCTTTTTCTTTGATGTTGATGATGAGGAGTTTGGCTTCTTCTTCTTTTTGTTGGTTGAAAATGACTATGGTCGTTTCTGGTAGCTATAAGGGTGGTATGGGACCTTTTCGTTTTATTTATGCGGTGCACCTCATCATTGGTTTGAAAGCCTACAGCATGCAATAGTGATTAGTTAAACCCCTACATAAGCTTTGACCTGAAGCAATGAAAACTATAATCCTTTTTGCAGTGTAGCAGTATAACCCAATAAGCTTATTAATACTGAATTATTTTCTCTCTCTTATTGACAAATCGTGTTCCTAACTTTTTCCTACAACTGAGGTTAAAATCAATGCCGTCAGAAAGGTAGAATAAACCAATATGGTTTACAATTTCCTAACCCGTGTAGTGAATACTGCATATTATGCTTTTACTTCAATGTTGTTTTTATCTTTAAACTTACTTCCTGTTAACACTTCTTTTTTGGGGTCTTTGACTACAGTACTAAGATGGTTGCGCAGAACTTTGTAGTTGATTTGAATAAGCCCCTTGTTTTCCAGGTACAGGCACTGCCTCTCAAGATCTTCTGTCAAACATGTTCTCCATGCCCTGTCTTGTAGTAGATTTGAATTGTTATATACGTTTCATTTCTGTTTATGTATGAACTTAGGTTGAGATAAAAAAAGGATTGTTTGTACTTTTTATGCTAAGTAATCTTTGATTGGACCAGACCGAATTTCAATGTTTTACAGGTTGGACATCTTGGAGAAGCTTATGAAGAGTGGGTTCACCAGCCCATTGTTGGCAAGGAAGGCCCCCGATTCTTTGAAAACGATATTCTGGAGGTATGTCAATTAACTGCAACTACAACGGGCAAGCCTTGCTCACTAGGTCAGGTTGGCTAGATGGACCAGTTGATGCCATAGGCTTTATCAAAAACCAAGTTTTTAGTAAATCCTTAACGACCATTTTAGTTTGACCATCTTCCACTTGATCTACTTGTCTCGTGGAACTTCTATTGGTCTTCTTATCACATGATGAAACTCCATTAGGCTAGTTTCAGTCATCTTGTCCTGATAGTTGCTAATCCAGGTTTCTCCCTAACTATTGCCCCCCTAATATATATATATATATATATATATATATATATATATATATATATATATATATATATATATATATATATATGTATATATATATATTTATATTTATATTTATTTCTAGTTTTCTACTCATTCACCTCAGCATTCCCATAACCACTACGCTTATGTTTTGCTCTTATTGATGCTTCATTTCCCAACATTTACTGTCATAGAGCTTTGCTAGTTTTATTGCTTTCTGATAAAGTTTTCCTTTGAGTTCAATAGGTATTTTGCTACAAATTTTAAGATTATGGCCCTATCTAAAATCCTTCTAACATTGACCTCATTACAAACAAATGAAGATTTAAATTTTGTTTCATTACTACATTTAAAATTTCACCTGTGTTCTTAACTTGTTACTACTTGGAACAGTTCTTGACCCGCACAGTCTGGTGGGCAGTACCAAGCATTTGGCTGCCAGTTGTATGTTGGCTTATATATAGTTCTATACAAATGGGCCTCAGTTGTCCTGATGTAGCTCTATTGGTGGTTCTTGGCATTTTCATTTGGACATTGATTGAATACACATTGCACCGTTTTCTTTTCCATATCAAAACAAAGACCTACTGGTTAGATCTCTCTCTCTCTCTCTCTCTCTTCCCCCCCACGTTTTCTTTCCATAGGATGAAACCTTTTGTTAATTTTTGCTTGTAGTTGTATGATAGGATTTAAAACAATCTCACAGCAACAATATCCCAATAACTTCTATATTAACTCAAACCAGCAATTCAACAACAAACAGCAAGAAAATTGCATTTGGATTACAAGCTATAGTGCTGCTATAGCTCAGATTTGCAGAAGAAATAAAGAAACAAAATGGACAGAATATTAAAAGGTCTCAAGGCCCTTCGAGATGCCCCGAGTTATCTCCATTGCCTCAGCAATTCAATGACCACCATGGTGCCGTTTACACACGCTCAGCACTCCCCTTTATCCATCTCAAGCATTGCATGAGTAACAAACTTTTGCAACAAATCAGCTGACTCAGCATGCTCCATAGAATGAGACAAAACAGCATCAGCAGCACCCATATTCTTCTTGGGCCATTTACTCCTATTACGGTCCCTGACATAAACTTTGCCATATTGGGCCTTGTGTAGTTGGGCCCATCAATGTATTTAACCGTATCTACGTAGATTAACTACTAATTGGTTTGAATAACACTGAAAGTTTATTTCCTTTTTTTTTTTGTTGGTTGGTTGAATGCTGCTTTAGGTGGAATACCGTGCATTATCTTATCCATGGCTGCCACCATAAACACCCCATGGATGGCTTGAGACTTGTTTTCCCTCCTGCAGCAACAGCTATATTATTGATTCCGGTATCTATTTTCTGCCATATTATATACTGCATTTTTCCGTACTTCATTCTCTGAGAAGAGAATTATGGGATTTAAATTTTCATCTGTTTTTGCCTTTTACCATGAGCACTTCCTGTAATTGGAAAGACCCAAATAGTAACTTTTTCATCTTTTCCTTTATCCCTCTTTTATCTAATAGAAATTTTCCTTAATTAAGTTTTGGTCCTTATACTTTTACAACCTATTTATATTAACCACTACTTTTTCAATTTGTTCATTTTGGTCCCTCTACTTACCAATTACATACGATGTTATTCTTATAACAATTTTTCCTCCAAATTACTCTTTTAAATAGTGAGGTGTCACATTGTAATTTTCTCATACTGATGTGTCATATGGCTATTGATGTAATAGTTTTAGATGGAATTTTTTAGTTTCACACTACATGTCACCATTAGGGCTACATTGTTTGAAGCAAAACTTTTTTTCGAGAAGAGAGTGAAATACAAGAGTAGTCACAACGGAGGCTCCCGCCATGTATATCACAATTTGTAGCTTTCTTCTGAAAATGGCTAGAAAACTTTTTGACATTTTATAAAATGATTTGATTAGTCTGCAATACAGATATATCAATATCAGTAAGATTTAGAGATAATTTCTTCACACTTGGTTTAAGGTTCCTTGAAGTGATGTTTGCGTTTTTGTCTGCCGTGTCCAGTTCTGGAACTTGGTGAGGCTCTTGTCCACCCCTTCAACTACCCCTGCTTTGTTTGGAGGCGGTTTATTGGGTTATGTAATGTATGATTGCACCCATTATTACTTACACCATGGTCAGCCAAAGACTGAAGTACCCAAAAATCTCAAGGTAAAAACACATTCCACCTTTATCTTAGGATGACAATTAAATTACAATTCATTGCTGCAATATGCTGCTAAGCAAAATCATCTTGTTCTAGTATAAATCATTGAAAAAGAAAATAGTTGTATAATTTACCAGATGTTAACCGATCAAAGTTGGTCTTTTAGCTTTTGTGTATTTAATTTCAGTAGAAATTGAAAGACATCAAACTGAGATACGGTGATTGTGGTAGCATTTTTTCTTTTTTCTTTTTTAATTAATACTTTCAGCCTCCTTTCTGATAGTATTGTTCTCAAGGGATTAGGAACAAGAGAGTTTTATTTTCACATATATCATGCAGAGTCTTCCATTTTGTGTGTCTAGCCTACAAATCCTGGATGGTTGTTTGCGTCTTTCTTTATATGGAAAAATGAGAGATTTCAATTAGTTGTAAAGTGTAGATTTAATTGCAAGTCTCTGCCAAGTATTGTTCATTTTCTCCTATCCACATTTTTTTATAGCATCTTTCTGTGTCTGTATCTTATACTAGCAATTATCTCCATCTTGTAAGCCATACAAGCCAAATCATCTTACCCTCATTTTTTTTGCAGAAGTACCACTTGAATCATCACTTTCGGATCCAGGATAAAGGCTTTGGCATCACTTCATCACTATGGGATAAAGTTTTTGGAACACTTCCTTCAACAAAAGCAGATGCTAAAAGTATGTAATTACTATCAAGCGTAGCATATGTTCGTTGGTTGAAATAATAGCAAATTCAGGAATTCCTGCTTTCATTTGTCTAAATTATTTTGCTCCCTCCCCAGTTGATGTTTCTGGTGGTTAGCATGCCATATTTTGTCAATTTTATGGTGCCAAAGTTCTACATTGTGTAAAAATTGATCTCGTGTCAGATTTATGGTGGAAAACTCACCTACTTGTGCATATTCCTTTCTTCTGTAACTTCAATAATATTGTTATTTGCCTATGTTGGCTTAGTTTGCGTTAACTTTTACTTTCCAAGAAATGATTAGTTTCGGGCAATAATGCTTTCGCAACTGCACAAAACTACACATTGTTTTGTTTCATCTAAATTTAGTGAATTATGTACCCAAAAAAAAAAAAAAATAGCGAATTAAGCGGGGGAGTTTTGGTATTTTTTGGTTTTATTACAGTTGAATTGCATTTTTAAGCTATACTAATTAAAAGTAGACATATTAACCAAAAGGTATTCTATTAATCTCTATGTAAAATTAATAGGAGAAGGTTATAGTTATAGTTACGATCTATTATTCTTTATGATCTCTTACATTACACCCAATATTTTGTTAATTTCCATCAATTAACGGTTAAGATTTTCGCCAATAGAATTTATTAATTAATTATTTATTCGCAATAAATCTTAATTATTGATTGACGGAAATCAACGGTTAAGATATTGGTTGTAAGTTGCAAGTATAACCTCTCCCAAAATAATAGTGTAAAAAAGTATGCATTTTATTGTTTATTAAAAGTTAATGATATTTAATTATTAGTTTTTTCAGAAAAATATAAAAGAATAAATAAAATAATGAAAGATTAATAAATATGAATATTTATTCATATAATAATGAAGTAACGTATGCTTTTTTTAATTTAATAAAACTTAATAAAAATTTATTATTTTTAAGAAAAAATATAATCTTAATTTATATAAAATTTGTAAAATTATATAAAGATATGAAAAAAATTGTAAAATAGTAAATAATAATACTTAAAATGTATTTTAATAACGTATAATTTTATTAAAATTTATTAAATATTAATAATGTAAAAAAATAAGGGGAAAATGTTTGTTATTTTAAATGACATAAAGTTATGTCATTTTAAGAGAGAGATAGACACAATAAAATTTTTTATTTAAAATTTAAATTAAAAAAACCACTCACTTTCTCCCCAATGATTTTCATTTCTTGTGTCTATCTCTCTCTTAAAATGATATAACTTATGTGATTTAAAATGACAAATATCAAACCCAATAAATAATGCACTAATTAATTTATAAAGAAGTAATGATCTTTAATTATTATTATTTTAGAAAATTAAATACGAAAAATTGAAATTTAATGAATCTCTCAACTACATCAAGATGAGATTCTTGGTATTTCTCACTCAAATTTCCCTCATACACACACTCGACAAAACCGTAAGTTTTTCTTTCTTTCAAAGAACC
Source organism: Gastrolobium villosum (assembly GCA_032173675.1). Classification (NCBI taxonomy): domain Eukaryota; kingdom Viridiplantae; phylum Streptophyta; class Magnoliopsida; order Fabales; family Fabaceae; genus Gastrolobium; species Gastrolobium villosum. Next base: position 65,353 of record JAVKPL010012955.1, on the reverse strand, counting down.
CGAATGAACCACGAAGAGAAAAGAGCAATCTTAATTCACAGACTGATAATTATATTCATGTAACAGGCTTGGTCAGGCTGACACATCTAAACACAGGCTTAACCTCTTAAGATCAAGGCTCGACTCGGCTCGGCCCGGCCCGGCCCGTTAACACCCCTACTTAAAAGGTATTTCGATAATTTGGATTTTTATTAATCTTTTTATAAGATTAATACTGTCCTATAGTATGCATTTTTTAATTTAATACAAATTAATGACATTTAACTATTCTTTTTACAAAAATAAAAGTAAAAGAGAAATAAAAATTTGAAAGATTAAAAGAATCAAAATCAAGAAATATATAAAGGAAAACTTATCAATAAGTAAAAGAATAATCCGCTTACAAAAAAAAAAGGAATAATCAATATAAAGTATTTTACTAAACTTCGTTCAATTTTTATAAAATGCAATAATCCATATCAAGTATTTTGAAATATCATCTTTAGCTATTATTGTTTAAAAAATAAATATAAAATGTGAATGATTAAGAATATAAAATATTCATAAGAGGAATTTATAAATAAGTAAGAGAATATGATTTCAAAGGTATTTTATTAATCTTCACCAAACTAAGATTAACGGTGAAATAAATTATAGTTTTTTTAATTTATTAAAATTTGATGATATCTATTTTCTTTTTTTGTTATAAAAAGAAATATAAAAAAGTTCATAAACTTAAATAATAAAAATATTAAAAGTCAAGAAAAAAAATAAAATTTTTAAGTTTGTAAAAGAACAATACTTAAAAGGTATTTCGGTAATTTGGATTTTTATTAATCTTTTAATACGATTAATACTGTTCTATATTATGCATTTTCTAATTTAATACAAATTAATGACATTTAAATATTCTTTTTACAAAAATAAAAGTAAAAGAGAAATAAAATCTTCAAAGACTAAACGAATCAAAATCAAGAAATATATAAAGGTAACCTTATCAATAAGTAAAAGAATAATACATATTAAGTATTTTACTAAACTTCGTTCAAGATTGATAATGCAATAATGTATGGAATTTTTATAAAATGCAATAATCCATATCAAGTATTTTGAAATATGATCTTTACCTATTATTGTTTAGAAAAATAAATATAAAATATTTATAAGAGGAATTTATAAAAAAGTAAGTCAATATGACTTAAAAGGTATGTTATTAATCATCATTCACAATTAATAATGTAATAAGGTATGCAAATTTTTTTTGATTAAATTCAAAGGTATCATCCGGCCGTAACCGAAGACTAATTCCCATCGAGCACTATCGGACCCTTTCGGGGACGGCTCTCCCAAATCATTTTTTCCATTATGAGGGCTCGATGATTTTTACTAAAAGTTGATGATTTTTACTTTGTTTTACTCATTAAAAAATATAATAAGAAAATAAAATTTAGGAAGAAGTGGGGGTATATGGAAAAAGAAAGAGAAATAGTAAAATAAATATATTTTACCTTTGGTTTAGGAATTAAATTATATAAAAAAAAGAACAAGAGTATTATAATTTGGAAAAGAATATTATAACAACAACTAATGTTAATATCAATAAATTTCACTATTAGATCGATTATGTTGATTCAACAATTATATTTATTTTCATCCTTATATGGTTATGATTTCCAATATTTAATATTTAAATTTATTTTCACCTTTGTATGGTTATGATTTTTCATATTTAATGCTTTCACATTAAATGTGGAGAATCATAATCATACACAAATGGAAATAAATATAACCGTTGGATCAACAGAATCGATCTATCGGTGAAATTGATTGGTAGTAACAGTAATTGGTTATTACAATATCCTACCTCATGATTAAAAATATAAAATATTTATAAGAGAAATTTATAAATAAGTAAGTCAATATTACTTAAAAGGTATTTTATTAATCTTCATTCACAATTAATAATGTAATAAGGTATGGAATTTTAAATTACTAAAAGTTGATGATTTTTACCATGTTTTTTTCATAAAAAATATAATAAGAAAATAAAATTTAGGAAGAAGTGGGGATACATGGAAAAAGAAAGAGAAATAGTAAAATAAATATATTTTACCTTTGGTTTAGGAATTAAATTATAATAATAAAAAAAAAACGGAACAGGAGTGAGTATTATATTTTATAGCTATTTAAATGGTTCTTTTAAATTAATTTGAGGCGCAAGAACGGACACTACAGAGTGAGACAGTCTGGTTCGAAACACAAGCATGGCAGTGTCCACTAACACTGAACCGTGCGAATCAACGTTATTGGGGTTTTAGGGTTTTAAATTTCCTCTTTCATTTTCAGAATCACTCTTCACAAACCACTATTTGAGAGAGAAAACCAAAAAAAAAAAAAAAAAAGTGAAAGAGAAAGGTTTTTTCATTGTTCAGTTTAACAGAGATAAGAGAATATGGCTACAGTGAATGCATTGAATCCTGAACCAGAAAATAGCTGCTGCGCTGAGGTATGCTTTCATTTCATTCTTTTATTGATTTCATTTGCTTGCGTTTTTGCAGTTATAATTAAACTCAACATTTGTGTTTTGATTTTTGTTATCAGTTGAAGAAGAAGTGTTCAAAGCTTCAAGAGTCACGCAACGCTCTACGCCAAGCTGTGAAGCTCCTTGAACAGAGAATTAATGTCGTTGAAGCTCAGAATGTGAACCTCGATAAAGGTAATCGATCATGACATAGTATCTCACTTTCATATAAATTTGCCTGATTGCCTATGTTGTAAGGTACCAAGTACGAGTGTGTGATATGATACACAAATGCAATTAATTTAAAAAAATAAATAAGATATGGGTATGGCAATGTATATTGATTAAATATATTTATATATGTGAAAAAAAAGGGGAATCTGGTGCTCTAAAGCTTCCACTATGTGTGGGTCTATTGTAGGCAGCCTTAGTTTGCATTTGCAAGAAACTGATTTCATGAATGGAACCATTGACCTCCAGATGTCAAGAACCAATTCAATAAAAAACTTAAGCTGTTAGGTGAAGGTATTTTTGTTATTTCATATTCGTTTATTCCTTAACACACTTCCTCACGCTAAGAGCCTTATATGATTACCCACCACTACAAGAGCACTTTTTTTTAGGGTTTGAAATGTGAAAATTCAACTTTTTTTATTAGAAGAACGGGGTGGCAGGAATCAAACTGTAGATCCCTTGGATTTTAGACGTTCTGATATCATGTAAAGAACCAATTTAACCCAAAAGCTTAAACTTTTAGAGGAAGAAACTTTAATTCTTTTATATTATATCATTCCTTAACAAGGTCACATGGCAATAACACGAACCATTATGTCAAGGTTTCCCTTTGTGTTTGTATATTATATGATTACCACCACACCCTGAGTGCCAACCATACTCTAGTTTGTTTTTTGAGGATGAAAATGTGCTATTCTGTATGATAATTGAGTTGGGCATGCATGATTGCAAGAGTGAAAATATTCCTTGAGGGAGATGATAGAGAACAGGACTTGAATCCTTATCTCGTACTTTTTCTAATAGCAATATTCTGATGCTGTGGAAATCCACTAAAAAAGGGATATGCCAAAAGTGTGAAGTGAATACACTTCCAATTTTGGTGTATCTGTGCATCATAGAAAATTGCATATGGATGATTGCTTCAATAGTTTGCTTTTGAGTAAGGATGGATGTATTTGAATCTCTGCGTGGTGCTTTTTTCAGGGTTTGTTTTAGGTGAGAGAGGTATAATATGCTTGTTTTATTCAACCAAACTTTTGTAATGTATTATCTGCAGCATATCAGGAAGAACAAGCGCGGGTGAAAATTGAAGAAGAGGCAAAGCTGAAAGAATCCAATGCTAGGGTTTGTTTAGAGAATGAAGTTTCTGCCTTAAAATCTGAGATCACTACATTGCAGCAGAAATGTGGTGCGGGTGCTCAGGAAGGAAATGGAGATGTGAACGTTTTGCAAGCCTGTATATATGATAGGGAAACAGAAATCAATAGATTGAAGGAGCTTCTGAAGAAAGAAATGATAAAAGCTGATTCTTGGAGGAAGATTGCTGAGGATGAGAAAAAGAAGGCTGCTGAAGCTCGGAAGTCATTGCAAGAAGAGAAGAACAAATCTGTTGAGAAAGAGATGCAGCTTGGCAAAATTGAAACAGAGAAAACTGTGGAGTATAGGGTTCAGCAAGTTCAGTTGGGGGAAGAACTTACCGAAACAAAAATGAAGTTGGAATCTGAGGTGTCAAAGTTTAAAGAGGCAACCAAAAGGTTTGAAGCTGAAAAGCTGAAGCTTTTAGTGGAAAAGAGAAATGCTGAGTCAGAGATGGAAAAAGCTCAGGAAAGGGTAGAGGTTGAAAAACAGAAGGCAGCTAGGGAGAAAAGGTGTGCAGATGCAGCATTTGTCAAAGTAGAGGAGCAGAAGAAGCTTGCTGAAGATAACTGGAAGAGGGCCATGGAAGCAAAATTCCTTGCTGATCAGATGTCTCAGAAGATAGAAGAGGATAAGCGAACAATTGAGGATTTGAAGCAGAAGATACATGAACTTTCAGCAGAAAAGAGAAATATAGAGGTTGAAAAACAGAAGGCAGCTAGGGAGAAAAGGTGTGCAGATGCAGCATTTGTCAAAGTAAAATGCCTTGGAAGAGGGCCATGATCAGATGTCTCAGAAGATAGAAGAGGATAACCGAACAATTGAGGATTTGAAGCAGAAGATACATGAACTTTCATCTCTAAGAAAACCCAATGAAATATCTGGAGTATCTCCTGATGTCAGTGTGAATGATGAAGTTACTAAAGTACAGCTTTTGGAAAACAGTCTTGAGAAGTTACGTGCAAAGCATGCAAGGAAAAAAATTGAGCTTAAGCATGCAAGGAAAATTTTTAAGGATGCAAAGAAAAATTTTGAGTGCGAAGTAAGTCGTCATAGCATTTTACAGCATGAATTAAGCCATGCAACAAAAAAGTTTAAGTGTGAAGCAACTCATTGCAGCATTTTAAAGCATGAATTAAGCCGCTTGAAGCTTGATTTCATTCAAATTTTCCATCACCTTGATATGCTGGATGCATCCTTTTCACCTGTCACTGGAAGTATACATGGCCTAACAAAGGTTGGTTTCATTTCTGAACTATTTGCAGTAATATATGAATTTGGAGTAAGGTTTGTCTTTTTTTATCACCATGGCACATATAGGTTATCAAAAGATATTAACAATATACTTATGCTTTATTATTCAAAATACAAGTGACAACTGCAATGGCAATAGTAAGAGAAAATCTTTTATTTCATGCATGACAATTTTTCTCTTAAATCTAAAATTGAATTTAAAGTCACTTTAAATTGTTAATATATAAAATGGTAATTTTAGGGTGGGAAATGCAAAGCATTTGATTGTCAGAAGAGGAAGATAACACCTTGTAAAATTGTACTTTATAGTGGGAGGAGTATTTGGAAGCAGCTGAAATGCTGACTGCATTGGTCTTTGTTTACAAAATTGCTCGCCATTTTTAAACTTCAGTAAATCCTGGCTTGAAGTATTTTGTGGTTTAGATTCTTTAGAAGCAGAACTAAAACTAATGTTGGTAATCGACTTTCTCTATTGGTTGAAACATGCAGATAAAAGGGGTGGACTAGTTGGATGTTATGGATTTCTGGTTATGAATCTAATGGTTGGGTGTCCCCTTTGTATCTGGAATCTTTGGATAGTTATAATAATATTTATATTAGTCACAGTCAAATTCTCCGAAACAATTTACCTGTACTGTTTGGTGTAGCTATTGGAAGCGTTAGAACTTCAAAATTTGTGTCTGACATGAATCGTGTTTGACTATTCTTGGATACCTTTGGATATTTCTAGCTAATCTTTCTAATCTTTTATAAATTTGTGTACCAGTACAAGTGTGATACCATAATAACTAGATCAATGATAGTATGTTATTGTGTCTACGGTGATTAATGCAAACTTATGAAACATTGATGTCTTTATTCTAATTTATGATTTGTGTTTTAATGTTAATGTTTTTAAATTTTATGTGTTGTATCGTAATTTATAATTTTATTTGTGTTGCTGTTTTGTCATATACATATCCTATGATTTATGTAGTTGTAGACGAATGGTATTTTATATCTCTAACATTTCACATGATGTAAGAGTCCATTTCTTCTAAGAGTCCTCAGCACTTGAAGTGTGGGCATGCATAGACCCACTTTATTTTATACAACAACAACCAAAACCTTATCTTTCTAGATGGGGTCGGCTACAACCTGCATGGATAAATTAACACCATATATAAAACCAAAATTTCAGTAAAACCATTAACTAGAAGGCCCTTTTTTATAGTTAACCTACTATGTTATTAGGTCTTCTTCTAGCCCTTTGGACTATATTCCATTTGATCCACTTATCCCACTTTACCTTGTGCATAAACTTAATTTAATTGTGAAGTATGAGAACAACTAGGACTGAGCAGCTGGCCATTGGGTCATAGAAGCTATTATGTGAAGCTTGGGAATGACTTTTAATATCCATAACAGTTACTAACATATTTTTAGGCTATTTTCGAAATGATATATATTTATTTAGCTCCCTTTATTGTTCAACTTATTTCAAAGTGGTAATGGCTCTTTAGCTTTGGTAAATATATATATTTTAACTGTCTCTGATTCATTGGATATGGATGATCTATGTTAAAGAGAGAAGTAGTAGCATATTTGTTCTTAGGATGGAATTTTATAATTATTTTGAAAATTTCTTTTAGTAGTTATGTAACTTTTGTTTTCATGTAAATCTTACCTGTACATATGTTTGCTGAATATTTCTCCGCTGGATGATTGGATTGCAGTCCCAGAATGTGCAAAACATGCAAAAATCACAAGTTGAAAATGAACTTATGAAGCCTTGCAGCACAAGTACTGGTGCATGTGATCCTTTAAGGAAGATCATGCAGGATACTCCACTTCTTGCTATATCTGGAGGAACCTATGCTGATCCCATGACAAGTATTGATTCTAAATTGGTGCCTTTAATAATAAAAGGCTTCAACAGAACAACATTAGAGAGTTCTGCAGTAAAGTCCAGTGAAGCATCTTTTTCTGATGCACAGTTGATGAGCTCACAGGAAACAGGTGCTTTACAAGTTACTGCATCGGCAGAATTGGCTCAGGAGAACTTTAATGCAAGACCAAGCATGTCAAACCCATCTGACAGATCAGTTATCGAGGATGATATGTTGAGGGGAAGAGTTCTTGATACAGTTGAATGTATTGCAAAGTTGTCTTCTGAGGGTAAGAAGTTAAACATGCAAGTAGAAGATGAGCTCTGTGATTTACGTGGTTTGTTGTATAGCAAAATGGACAAATCCATTGAAGGTGGAAGAGAGATGGTTACTAATGACAAGGACCATTTACAGGAAAAGAGTGACAGTGCCCCCAAGAAGAGAAAGAAATCTCATAGAGCAAAAGCAGATACTTCTATGGACGGAAAAAAGGGAAGAGGAGAGATGAAATCTGGAGTCTGGGAGGATGCTAATGACTGCAAACACACTCCCTGTCCTGCATCATATACTCCAACTACTCAAACATGCAGGGAGAGGATATATGATGCCCCAGACATATTTGACAAATTGGATGATGGCAATGTTATGAAGTTGTTGGACTTAGAAAATGCTGCTGATGAGGAATACTATCAAATAGCAAGGGATGTTCCCCTGTCACCATTTTTTCCTGAGATTGAAACATTTGATAGCGATAATCTAAAGCCTTTTCTAGAGGAAGCACTTCACGAAGACTTACTGAGTCAAAGGGAGCTGTTTACTTCAACTAGATGCGATGTCCTTGATGTTGAGATCAATTCCAATGAGCAAAAAATTGATGCTTTTACAGTTCCTTCTAACACACATCTTAAGTCTGCACAGGCTAGAATATCTGATATAGAATTGCCAGACATGCTTACTTCAGAAAATTTAAGGGCTACGTTTCTGGAGGAGGCTGGAATTGGATCTTTACGCAATCAACTTCCTAATTTTTGTTTGGTCTTATCTGATACTGAGGACAATAGTAGCATATCTAGGAAATTTCATGCTACAAGAAATTGTACAGCACGGTGCAGTTTGGATACTCAAACAGAATGGGCAGTTGCTAGCATTCTGTCTGCAGTTGAGGTAGAAGAAATGCCCTTACAAAAGTAAGATGCTGTTTGAGATAATAAGCTATAGTATCATGCTTTTGAACACCCTTTGTAGTTTCTGTTGTTCATATTAATACTCTGCTTTTCTTGCTGTATATACCAAATCAGTTAACGATAAAGTTATTATGATGGCAAATGATGGTCTTTGTTTCTTCTAATTTCTTTCAGGGAGAAGCATTCTGTGTTGTTAACACTTCTGTTGTTCAACTTTAACTTGACTACTGCAATGAAATTTGGGAAACTTTGCCATGGGAACTTAACCCTCTGCTTGAATTCTTATGCTCAACACATTCACAGAGGTTTGTTTATCTGTTTTATAATTGACTTATGTGTTCTGTTTATTTAAAACAATGATCTTCTAGAATGTAGATTAGAATTTTCAATATTGTGTCATACATAAGAGTATAATTTTAATCCATTGTGAGTGTAAAGTTTTTACACTACCATTCAAGCATATGTTGACATATCAATAAAGAAGTTTGACTTTTTAGATAGTTGTTGTCATAGTCAAACTATTTCAATGACGTGTCACTACTTAATACATATTGAAAGCGAAAAGCTTTTACACTGATGGTGGATTAAAATTAAATCCTATTACATTTTGTATAAAAGTACTGTTGCATTGAACTTATAACTTTTCTCTATTTTTTGGGCAGTTGTGACTGATGCAGACACAAGAATCCTGTTTTTAGAAAAACTTTCTTTAAATGAGCTGCTTTACCTCATTGAAGATTTTCTTATAGTAGGAAAAGTTATATTTAAAAATATATTGCCTACTGAGATCTTGTCAGAGAGTGATTTGAGAACCAATAATTTTCCGGATGGTGTAGACACATTTTTTTCTGAGGTAGCTTCAAGTGAGCAGTTGGTAGCGGCGAGTATTATATTAGCATCATTATGTGCTGCGACTGATCATGTTGGATTTATTTGCGATGCTTCATATAATATTCTTAGATTGTGCAGATGGGATTCTTTAACGGTGCTAACTATTCTTCACATTTTTGCTAATCTGGGTGGAGGAAAGTATTTTGACTTGGACAATTTCGGTTTTATGGTTACTGTCTTGAAATCTCTAGTTATGTTTCTTGAGGATGAGAGCATATCTGTTTCTACTGCTTCTTGTCTTCCATCAATAAATCAGCTGCATACTGAACTGTGTACTAGCATTAAATGCCCCTTCTCAGAAGGTGCTGAATCCATTGATATTGTTACATTGTCGCTATTAGAAATGATCAAGAATTGTCTACTTCAACAACCAGAACAATTGGATTCATCAAATTCCAGATTATTGTCAGAGAATTATAATGCTGGACAGGGATCTAATCAGGAAGTGGTTCAATGTACCAGTAGCATGAATTGTGATGCGCCTTGCTGTTTGAAAAACCATGTTATTTGTCCTACTCAATCAGATGTTCTTATCAATGTTTCCTTGTGTCAACTTAGTGACATCCTCTCTTTGTTGGAGCTGGTAGCAAACAAAATGGTATTAATTTCGTGTTTTGAAGTTTATATTGTCTTTTTTCAATAAACTTTTCTATTTTTAATGCTCTAATTTTTAATGATGACAGTGTATGGTAGGAGTTTTATGCCCCCTCAGGCAAGACTTTAGGAATCCACTTTTATAATTTAAGAATAGAAATCCTACAATATAAAATTGAACAGGATTAGTGTCCAAGAAACGATGACAGTTGTAGTTTGTGTTATATCATTTTCTCGAATAAGTGACTTTTGAAATATGGTTCTAAGTTACTTGTACTTGTTATCCTGAAATATGATATTTTGCATTTTCAAATTGTCTTTTTCCCAAGAAAATCAAGGAAGATGATGGAAATCTTTTTACTTATTGGACCTTTGTTATGATTGGAACATGCAGGGAATAACACATGGATTCAATCACCTTGTAATAGGGGTGCTTTCTTGGTTTCCTGTGATGAGATCCACTGCTTTCTCTTTCATCATAAAACTAGTTAAGGGATGTCTTTACAATTTTTTGTATGCTATATGAGTTCATTTAAGATTGTGTCTATGGTTGAGCTTTCAAGTTTTTCCTTGAGGAATCTGTTGAGTGACCTGGAGGAGTCTTCATACGTGGTCATGTGGTTTAATTGGAGTTGTTGAATAACTCAACTTCTTTCCCTCAGTGAATAACCTGAAACCCCTCTCCTTTCCTTCTTGTAGTTGGAGAAGGTGATGTTAAAATTCAGTTCATTGTGACTTAGTTTGAAGTTTTCAATGTTAGGTTGTGATGCATTATAACTTATAATTTTTTCCATTCCTGCCAATAATATATAACGTTAAAGATGGCACAACTATCCACCAAAAAAAAGGTTGCACCATCCATCTTCATTTAATTGTTATAATAAATGATAAATTTGGACACCTCCTTGGTTTATGTAGAATAATGATTTTGGATCCTAATGTGTGAAATTCTTTTTTTTTTTTTTTTTTGAACTAATAATGTGGTTTATATGGTTCTTTTGAAAGTTCAATAATTCAAAGAGAATCTTAGAGGAAGGGGAGCTGGGTTGGTTATTCTTGGATTTCAGTTGTTGGATATGCTCTGACAGCCTCCTTAATAGTGGAAACCTTGTTGATTTCTCTTCTCTTTGTTTCCATTGACATTGGCCTTTTTTTTTTTTTTACATAATTGGCAATTTTTGCTGTTCTCATTTTTCTTGTGCAAGATCTTGATTTAGTTTATAATTGTCAAATATAATGCAGAGCTGGCAGTGGACTGTCGACAAACTTGTTCCTCAGCTGCTTAATATGCTGGATTCATGTGTAGTCGAGAACTTTGCAGTTGCTATCATTGTTCTTCTTGGTCAGCTTGGAAGGTAAATCGACCTTTGTTTGATATTAGTGTTTTAACTCATGCATGCATTTGTACCTTCGCACATAGTATGCATAGGCCCCTTGTTCTTGCACCGTAAGGTGGCCATTTCCCTTTGGAACAAACTTTCTGCAATAATTGGAAAGGTTGGGTGTGTCCCTCTACTCTGGAGCAATTTTTTATGGTTCGATAATTTTTGTTTTTGGTAAAAAAAAGGAAAGCTCATAACTTCGAGCAGATTTCTTTGTCCCCAATGTTGATATGGGATAGAGTTATGTTCTCGGCCTTTATGGTGTTTTTGTTATGGCTGTTTCAAAGTTGTTTCTACCTCTGATTGATTGTTGCATACTTGGTTTAGAGAGAGATTGGAAAGCCTTATTGTTGAATAAATTTCATCAATTTATATGTGAATCTCTAATTTGAGAAGTAGATATCAATTATGCATATTGGATGGCATCTTTTACAAGGAAATTTCCTTTTACACAAACTTTTTAGCAGCTGTTTCTTGTCTTCTTGCTTGATCCACGTATATGTGGTCAAGACGGGTGCTTTCCCATCTGTTTTTTATTTTTATTTATTTATTTATTGTTAATAATGCATTCAATGTTATACTTATCAGGCTTGGAGTTGATATTGGCGGATATGAAGATCGAGGAGTTCAGAACTTGAGATGTAATTTGTTCTCTTATTTATGTGGCAATTCTTCCATGAAAGCAAGCCCTTCTCTTCAAATTGCCGCTGCCACTGCTCTGTTTGGTCTTCTTCCTCTTGATTTTGAAACACTTTTGCAGACAAAATCTAGTCTTCCGACTTATTCTAGTAAATCTGTTTCTGATGATGCTGGAAATTTAAGGAAGTGGTTTTCTGGGCTAGGTAAAGATCAGCAGGACTTGCTATCTGGCATTTTAAGAAGCACCAATGTTTCTTAAGTAAAATTTTTATCAATACTTTCACATGAATTGAAGTAAGATTTTGTGGTCATTTTTCTGATTGATTGAAAAATCAATGAGAAAAATGACAACAAATCTTACTTCAATTCATGTGAAAGTATTGATAAAAATTTTACGAAACGTTGGAGCTTCTTTTCTCATTGATTTTTCTCATAGAAAAGCTTTATAGATTCTGGGAAGTTAGGTGGCATTAGTTAGATTTCACTTACTTGAGAGCTTTCAGATATGGGCTGCTGTTGCACTTTGAAATTTTGTACCCTATTTTTTGGGTAAATTATTAGTTTCGAGAAAGGATACACTCGCGTGACATGAGGTCATTGTGAGAGGATTTCAACCGTCACATATACAAATTAATAATGATGAGAGAGTATTTAGATGAACTCATGTCACTTGAAAGGATGCGTTCTCATTATTTTCATATTTATTGGATACTAAATTTGTTTGATCTATGAATATTTTTATTTAAATATCAATTTAATATTCCAAAAAGGCGTGAATATCATTTGAATTGTTCGGTTCTACTTTTTTGTTATGTATTCAGTTTAATTTGTTAGATGATCATTATTTGCTATGTGGCGTCATTCCTATGTAGTTTTGGTATGTTATATTGCATCAATATATATATATAGGTTCCCTATAGTCTACTATTTTCATCCGCAGCCAAGTCATATTATACCTTATTTGTAAGATAATAATAATAATAATAATAAAAGGGGAACAAAACGAATCTCTATAACATAACAGAATCAATTTTCGTATAACATAACTCTTATAAAACTATATATATATATATATATATATATATATATATATATATTATATATTTTTTTTTAATTTTTTTTGGATTGCATCAATATATTTCTTGCATCCGGTCTACTATTTTCATCCACGTCATATTATACCTTATTTGTAAAATAATAATAATAATAATAAAAATGCATTCTTTTGTGTAGAAAACTCTTAGAAACTGAATCAAAACACCCTTAATTGGGATCTTCTATATTAGTATATTTATTATTCCTCGATTAACGGTAATATCTGAATAATTGAAAATGTTGAACTGTAAAAGATACTTCAGGGTATTCGATAGACCCTGAACGCTCCCTCACTATCCGCTGCTTATTTTTTCGTGCCTGTAGCTTCTCCGTCTTACTTTCGTATAGGCATACAAGTAAACTTTTCCTCCGGATTCTCCTTGATTACCTTAGAAAAAATAGGTTACACAAATCACTTAATGCCCCCTTGATTGGCTTTCTTGCAATTTGTTTTGTTAGTCATTCAGTTATCCTTGATTGCCTCTGCGTTTTCTAATATAAACCTTAGTAATAGGTGGTTTCCTAAAAAACCCTATATATTCTGAACTTTTGGAAACTTTGAAGCATATTGCATTTTCTTTTTTTCTTTTGTATCTTTATTTGTACCATGAATGACTGTCTTGTGCACCAAATTTGAACACTTTAGAACTCATTTTTGTGCATTTAAAATATCAGCCATATAGGTCTGGCTGTTCATATGTGAACCCAGAACATTGTATTTTTTTTTTTTTTTTAAAAAAATCTTTAGCTTTCTTGCATGAAAACTTAATTGGTTTGTGAATATATTAGTATTAGTTCGTGGCTTCTTTTATAGAATTTTTATGAATTAAAGATCCAGCATCCTCTGTAAATCTAAGCTTGGTACTTCTGATGTTCTTGCTTATATGTGTTCAATTTGCAACGAAAGACCAACCTTAGAGTTGGATTTTTGGGCTTGCACGCGTGACTCGAAGTTGTTCCATGGTATGTTTGAATTTCTTCCTTGAATGGGAAATAATTGTCTGGTTGTGCTTTTAAGTGGTAAGAAGTGAATGGATGGAGTGATTATTCTGGTGGCTCCATATGGTGTACCTGATTGGGTAATTTAACCTTTATTTTTCTTTGGTATGTTCTCATTTTGGTGTTTCTTACTGCAAGGGATTGATTAACTAGTTCGTCCATTGCACAAGCTTTTTAACTCTAAACACCAAACAATTGTATAAAAAATGAGAAAACAATTTTACAGAAAAAAAAAAGTTCATCATTCGAGAGTTTATTTGCAAACTTAGCACCCGTTTCTCAACATTCATATACAAGTCCATCGTCATTGCTTAAGAAGATGAACAGATGGTGAATGTTTTGGAAGGGAAACTTGACTATATTGCTTAGTTTATTTGCACTTAAAATATGCTTTCCGTGTGTCACACTTGACTTCAGTATTGTATTTAAGAGAGGTGGATCCTTATAAAAAGACCTTTACTAGTTACAAAGCTTTTGCTAGCGAAACAATGCTTATCACCTATAATTTTCTGACACACACAATAACAAAAGATAGTAATGATTAAGCACTTCATCAGTGTTTTACAACATTAAAATGACCAAAAACAATCCAAATGTGTCCTTTATTCGTCTAAATTAGCTAATCAACACTATAGCAAATTTATAGATACCAGCCAATAACTCTAGCAATACAGTGCCTTATTCCCAGTTCTTGGATTTCTTGTCTTTTAACTTCATAGTTGAGACTGGAAGTGGTGGGATGCTCTGTTCATGTCTGAACACGTTTTCAGGATCCACTTTAGTCTTTATTTTTACCAACCTGTTGAAGTTATCCTTGAAATACATATTACCCCAAGCAGTTGCCTGTAGGTAGCTTGTACTGTTCTTCTTGTTCATTCCCAAATCAAGATCTCTGTAGTTCACATATGCTTCCCTTGGGAACTTAGAGACATAAGGAGTCATATAATTGTAAAGCTTCCTAATCCAGTCTATATGCTTTGAGGCATTCTTATCTCCTTCTTGCCAAAGAGATAGGTACTGGATTTTGTATAGTGTTCCATTTCTGTGAGGGAAAGGGATATCAGATTCTGAAAATTTGTTCATCATTCCACCATATGGGTTCCAAATCATCAAGGGACTATCTTCTTCCAGCAATCTTTGCCATAACCCCAGAAGCCCAGCTTCTGGTATTGGTTCTCTTACAAAATCTGATTTGGCTTTGAAGTAGTTCTTGAATGTTGATTTTCCTTCAAGTAGAACTTCAGGGGGTGTATCATTTGGATAGCCAGCAATATAGAGCACAGATTTGATCCAGCTAGTTTCCAAGCAATCTTTTCTAGTCAAACCCAATTCAGGAAAGCTTTCTTTCATAACTTGGAGGAGTCTATCAGCCCCACCAATGAAGAGAGCATTGTAAGAAGTTGTGATAGTTCTCTCAGTTTTGTTTCCAACAGTAGCTGGTTGAATGATGACTCTGATGAAGAGATCCTCATCAATATTGGGTGCCACTTCCTGCCATCTGTGAACAATCTTGGTTGCATCCTGTTCTAGGCTCTTTGTTACTGTGAACACTGTCACAGTTTCTGGCACAGGAACCAACTTTATCTTCCACCAAAGAAGGATGCCAAAGCTTCCTCCTCCACCTCCTCTAATTGCCCAAAATAGGTCTTCCCCCATGGCTGTCCTATCAAGGATTGTGCCATTAGCATCAACAATTTGTGCATCTAGGACATTGTCAGCTCCAAGGCCATACTTTCTCATCATGGATCCATATGCACCTCCTGTAATGTGTCCACCAACACCTAAGCTGGAACATAGGCCAGCAGGGAAACCATGAACTGCACTTTTCTCATATATTCTGTAATAGACTTCACCAATAGTGGCACCTGCTTGAATCCAGGCACTATTGTCTTTTATATCAACGTTGATGGCACGAAGCTTAGACAAATCAATGATTATGAAAGGGGTTTCTATTTCAGAAACATATGAGAGTCCTTCATAGTCATGGCCACCACTTCGAACTCTCATATGGATACCAAGTTTCTTTGAGCAAATCACAGCTACTTGGACATGGGAATCAGTCAAGGGTGTGAATATAAAATCAGGTTTTGGTGCTGAAGGCACCAAATACCTTAGGTTCTGTGCAGAGAAATCAAGGATGTTGGTAAATGAAGCATTATTTGGAGTGTAGATTGATGCATAAAATGGAGCTGCCTTGTCTGAATAGAAACTGAGACATTGGACAAAACTTTCAACTGAAGCTGAAGCTGTCAATGAAACTGATAACATGAGGATTAAAATTGCCAAGTGTGAACTTGGTGACACCATGATTTCTGTTCTCAGTTCTTGGTTTCTATATTTTTGTGCTGAAGGAGGCTACCACAAATGTTATATATATACATATGACTATGAGCTATGGTGCCACTATGATACAACAGTTTACGTATGATTGACCTAAGACAAACGTCATACGGATGAAGAGTGTTGGCATTATCTTCAGGCCAATGTTCTAATCTTAATTATTACAGCGTGGAACATGCACTTTCTGATCTATCTTTGATTCCAAGAACATTGACCATCTTTCACATTTATCACAATATGTTCATCCCTGACAAATATAGTGGTATAAGCAAAGCAACAGTCTTCAATGGCCCCACCAGTTTATAAATATTTTTGAAGAATAACAGATAAGCTTGTCCTTATTCTTGCAGCATCATATGATCATGCAACTACTAAAGGAAATTCTGCATAATTTGTTTATTAGATTAGATTCTCTTTCTTTCATAATATTCAATTCATTTCATGCTTTGTAGTGGGGATAATTGGTAGGTCCAAAACATAACTCATTAATTGGTGCATTTATTACTTCACCAGATACTGTTACGCGAAGTTTAATGGCACATCTTAGTTTTGTCATACGTGTTTGCTAAGCGTGGTTAATGTCATAAAAAGAAATTTCCATCACCCAATGCTTAAATTGTGTAGAAGTCATAGTTTAAGTTGTAATCTTCGTAAGTATACACAATTTTTTGGGAGTGGATCTTCTCATGTGAAAAGTGGTCATGTGGTCATGTTATTTGATCACAACCACTCATTTAGCGATGAAAAAGAGAGAGAAAAATATATAATTTTAAAATGAGTGGTTGTGATCAAATAACATGACCACATGATCACTTTTTCACATGCTCCCCAATTTTTTAGGTGTAGTGTGACTTATAAATGTTTAGAAAACTTGAAAAGCTAGGCAACAACTTTAATTTGCTGGAGAAAAAAAGTGAAAAAAAATTTCAATTCGGGTTGCAAGAATGTTTTTCAGTATAGTACATTTCTTAATTTGGAGTAGCATTTATTTTATGGTATGTTTGTTAATACAAATAATTATTGTAGCCAAATGTTATAATCTTCCCAAGGTGTAGAAAGTCTTTAATTTGAACTCGATAAAATTTTATTGATAAAACATTTTTCTTATTGAAACTTTTTTTTTTTCATAGTCAATAGTCAATAGTTTTTTTTTTAATTTTTTTTTTAATTTTTTTTTAATTTTTTTTTTTATAAAAACAAATGGATGCTTAAAGAGAGGAGAACTGACCAAAATGAAACGAAGTAAGAAACCGAACATCTTTCTTTACGCTTGGAGATAGATACACAGGATTACGTGTAGTATGAGCAACAAACTAATTTGTGCATAATAATTTACTAAATTTTTTTGGTACAAAATAAACTAATAATTTACTATTTTTTTAAAAAAGTGTAGCATGAACAGTGTCATTTTTCTGCAAGGACCTATCAAGGATGACTCAAATAATAAATAAGTTACGAGTTCAGGGATTGAAGAGCTTATGTAATACTATAGATTTGAACCAGCAAAAATGACATCCTCATCCGAAAGAGAATTAAGAAATATGTCAAGATTAAAAAATCTAATTCCAAAAAGCACAAGAAAGAGTTGATGCTTGTGGAAATATCTAGGGGCCACTTGCCTAAAAGAGATAATTAAGGTTGATATATATAAAAAAAGGATTTGATTTTCTCATGTTGCATGAGAATTCAATTCTCATGTTGTGACTCAATTAGTGGTGGGTCCCATATTTATTAAAAAAAAAAAGTATTGCACACAAATCGAGTTGGGTTTAACATGGAGTAGTTTTTTTTAACATGTATTTTCCCAAAAAAAGTTACAAATAAATTAAGGCTAGTTAATTTGGTTTTTTTTCAGCATTAAGTCATACCCACTAGAAGCCATAGTTGTATTGTACATGAATTTTTTTTTTTTGAATTATAACACCATCTTTAACTAGTTTTGAGATTGTATAGAATTCATAGCCACTAGAAGGCACTTTGAAGAGTGGATGACTATTAATGTGCCATTTAACCCAAGTAGTGGATTATGTTCCAATAAGAATACAACAAGCCTGCCAATGGAGACTACCATCATATTGCATAAAAAAAGTGAAGTTTGATTGAAACTGCGATTAATAAGAAGAATGTGAAGTCGAGTTGGTGTACATCTTAAGATCTAAATAATAATTATACATAAATTCTTCAAAAATTTTGTGGGTAATAATTATACATAAATTCTTTTTCATTTTTTTCAAAAAAATTTAGCATTCTCTCTCTTTGTTTAATGGTGATTAGAGTTTTATTTTGTTAGTTAGAATATCCTTCGATAATTTTTTTAAAATCTTTTTATTGCAGGTGTCCTCAATCACTCTAACCCTAGATATAAAATGTGATTAGGCCAAAATGATAAGTATATCTATTATTGATAAATGGAAAGTCTTCTTTTAATGATAATACGTTGAACACTACCGTGAAATCTAGAACACATTTTTTCTGAGATATTTTTCTTCTAATTCAAGCGAGATATTAATTAGCCACAAGCAAGCCATCAAAGATAAGGACGAAAACTTAGTGCTTGTATTTTTCTTAAAAAATAAGTATAGTGTTAGCTTTGTATCGATATATATTCTGCCTAGGCAAAACTTAAGTGAAAAAAGTTACATTGTGAATATTATCTATAATTTTTCCTTTTTTTATGGGGGTACCTGATTAGCTGTAACATTTTTATTTAGTGTCTAAAGTACTATCCAATAAGTAAGGTTACGAGTTTGATTCTTAAGAAAAAAAAAATGTGGTAAAAATGATGTTGGGGGTTGCTCTAACTGTATTTACCCGGTTTGAATTGCAAAATTTTGAATGGTGTTGGTATAACTTTTGCATTAATTTAATTTTTTTGTTTACATTGAAATTTAGGATTAATTTGATAATATAAAATACATTATGCTGAGTAAAGTGGGTCAACCACTACACATTTAAACACTAAGGCACCTAACATAACGGCCACAAGATAAAATAAAATAATGTTAACAGTGTGTGCAAAAGTAAATTAAACATAGGCAATTGTTTAACAATCCCAAACTCCCATAAGGACTTTTTAGGTTGTCTTACTTGAAGTAATCATGGTCACAAAAGGGAACTCTTGCATGATACATTATTAAATAGAAAAGCTAGCATGTTGCATGCTTAAGGAATTCAATTGGTTTTCTCTTCCATGAGGACTGACAACGTGGGTGACTATCTTGTACAACACTAATACCGAATATAGGACACAATACAATATTTTTGATATTTTAATTCTAAAAAAATGTTATATTTTGACATGTTATGACATGTTTTAATATTAAATAATATTTTTAATTTATATAGTGTATATTATATTTATTATTCAATAATTTAACAAAAAAATCAAGCTAAACTTATAATACTCATTAATTTTAAAAAGAAACATAAGATATCACAAATATTTATATTAAACTCAATAAAATAATAATCGTAATCCAACGAATCTAATAGTTAGAACTAAAAACACAACATCATGTAACCGTTGAATTTTTTTTAATCTCTACAACATTTGTTAGAATACCTGAGAGTGTCGTGAAGTATTGGAAAATGTCGGACATTAGATATCAAATTTCTGAAAAGTGTCACTAAACACGTTATATCTGTGTTTCAATCTTAGTATCATATTGGGTAGTTCAAGCTGTTTCTCTTCTTTTTTCCTATATAAACAGATGATTTTTCATGTTTAAATTTTCTAAAAAAGGGTAATACTTTGGCCTGTAATCAAGTTTTGGGCTTCAGTTGTTTGAGTAAAAAAATTTCACTCTTCCTTTATTTGTGAGCTTCTTTTTTGAGGTTTGGTTGGTGAATATACGCGTTCGCCGTTAACAATAATTAAATTTTGGGAATTGTGGCCACCAGACTTTGAACAATGTCATTTTATTCAATTCTTTCTTCTTATTCAATTTTTAGCATTTATCTATTTAATTAATTTTTTTTTATCATTTTGTATTATTTTCCTTTGGTTGACTCATTAATAGTTCTCTAATAAGTCTTATAACATTAAGGGTTACATTTTCATTTTACATGAGAGAAATAAATTTTTTACACACAAAAGAGGAGTAAGTCTAACCTTTTTTTCTTTCTTTCCTCTTATATGTGGATTTGTAATTTTATTTCTATAATATGATATAACTATTTTCCTGCAACATAAAAAAATATTTCCCTATAATTAATGTAAGCATAGTTTTCTAACAACCCATGTCATTGGCTAAGTGGAAGCAAATATCTCAATAATAGTATACATGATGCAATGATTTTTAAACTCTTGCAGAAGATCCCTTTGAGGGGAAGCAGGAAGAGATGAAAAACATATATCTCGACCCTGTTTAACTGAATAAACTGGGCAATTAACTAAAGCAAATATCCGTAATGTATGCCATTAATTTGGATTCATTAATTCAACCAAAGAGAGTGGTTTGGCGTGGCATGAAAAGTTATACTTTCATTTAAAAGCAATAAAAAAGGAATAGGACGTTCTTACACCGGTGTAAGAATCATTAATTTGTCTATATTTAATGACTCAAATATTTAATAAATTAGAATCATTAAATATAAATAGGATTAATGATCAGAACCGTTAAATATAAATAAGATTAACGACTAAGATTAAAAATATAACTTACACCGATATCAAATAATTTTGTCTCATTTAACACAAAAGAATAAGTGGGACCTACTTTTGATGAAAAGAATTATGAGTTTGGGACTTGCTGAGTGCTATTTGTACTTTAAAATGGAGCATTTCCAAGTGAAATGTTCATCAAACCTAACCAATCACTTTGGTCTCTCACGAAACATCTTTTAAGTATGAAACTAAATTTTGTTTGGCTTTTGTGACATGGTTCAAATGCTTCACTCCAAGTGATGTTTGCCTCATAAGTTAAGATTGATAACTTGTTACCAAAAAAAAAAGATTGATAACTGAGTTATGGACATCTCACTTGGTAGAAATGAGTTGTCAAGCCAAATTTTATCTTAGATGAGGCTGATTTATTTCCTAAACATAAAGTTTGACAATGACCTATTTATCTTATATCAAGTCTTTTTTAAGGTCTGATTTGACATTTTCAAAAGTCTAAAGTTTTTTTTTTTTTGGTGAAAAAAGTCTAAAGTTTTGAATAACTCAACAAACCTATTAACTCGACCCAAACCTAAAAACAAGTATATGATTTCAGGACATTATAACAAAGGAAAAAATGTAAAGGATATAAATTTAAATCATTTTAAGTGAGAGAAAGAGATAAATCATGGGAGAGAATAGGAAAAAAAGTTTTAAAAATGTGGGTCCCACCTCCTTGTGAGGAGGAAAGGATGTAAGGTGTGTCATTTAAAATGACACACATTTTTTCCTATAACAAAATTTCATTACAATAATAATAACAACTAATAAGGTGGTGTTTTTTTTGGATGTTTAAGTTTTTGAAGCGAGGGTATTTTTATACAAAAAATGGCGTAATACTCGAAATGTAAATTTCTTAAATAAGTATGGTCTATGTATGGGCTGCTACTAGTCCATTTATGTTTTCTTGCGTGAAATATTTTGGGCCACGAGTCAATTGAAAGCTTGGGTCTTTCCCTCAAACTACAGTATGGGCTCAATTACTAACTTCTTGGTTCTTGCTACGGTAGTTCTGAGCTTTTAGCCCATAGTTAGACCTGTCAAGGCCAGAATATTGAGATTGGCCCATAATCTAGTGTCTGTAGTTATTTTGTAATTATTCTCATTCATTTGCTTGGTTTTTCAACGTTGACACTTTTGAAGGGTAAACAAAACCCGACGTCTCGTCTGGTAAACATTGATTATAGTTAATTATTAATTTTTTGGTGAAAGTTAATTATTAATAAAGGAAAATACATTAAAAAATAATTAATAAGATGTATATGAAATGATCTTGTATATATAAGGGTAGGATTATTTTATATTCGTTTAATATACTTTCAATCTTAATTTTTGATTTCACTTATGTTTAATGATTTTGATTAATTAATTACATGAGTCATCGATGCAAGTGATTAATTAATAAGATGTCCTATCCATTATTATAAGATGTGTATGGGTAAAATCAAATCGAATTTTTTGAAAAATCGAATCAAATTAGTTTGAATGGTTCTGTTCGGTTCAAAACTGGTTCGGTTCGGTTGAAAATGGTTCAGTTCGGAACCGGTTCGGGTCGACCCTATTTTGAAAAGAACTTTTTTAAAAAAATTTAAAAAATAAAGTTATAAAAATCAATTTAGTTCGATTTGAAAACGGTTCGGTTCGGTTCAGAAACGATTCGGTTCGGTTCTTAAACTTGTTCGGTTCATGAGCTAGTTCTTTAAAAATCGGTTCGGTTCATGAACCGGTTTTTAAAAACCGGTTATTTTAATAGTGTTTCAGTTCGATTTATGATTCGGTTCAATTTTTTGGTTATTTTGTACACCATGTTACTATGACATCATGAAAATGAAAAATAAAACTGATAGCATTCAAATATTCCAAAAGTACATGTGAACCGGCATAAACAAAAATCAAATATTATAAAGATGGGTTGAGGATTTAAGGTATTACCGACAAATCCACAGGAGCGACAACAGACAGAGGTTGGGGTGACTGTGAGGACTCGAGCGCTCTGCATTTTTTAGCTCGCTAATTTAGACTTTATCGGGTTATAACTATTAATTAATTATTAATCCTTATTAAATATTAGTCCTTCAATGCACATAGATCATATGTGGGTCTATTTTTTCTATTGTTGCGGAAAAAAATCTTTTTTTGCAATTAATTATAATTATGTATTTCGAGAGTATATATAATTATGATATGAAAATTGTTTTTTTCTCTTTCTTTAATTCAAGCAATAACTTTTGAAGAACGAGAAAAAAAAATAACTTTAATATTATAATTATGTACTCCTTACAGTGGCAGAGCCGGCCTCAAAATTTAGTGGTGCCAAAAATTTTGATATATTAAATTATCAAAATATTAATTATAATTACACAAATTTATCAGGAAATTTTTTTACTATGAATTCTAGCATAGTTATTTAAATTATGTCACATAATATTGAAAATTCAAATGAACAATTATCGTTGATTATATATCAAAAACAAACATATAAAAATGCACTAATCTTTTCGGTAAACATTTCAAACATATGAATTTCACTTTCCTCCCACAACATAATAAGTAATAAACCAAAAATTATCATAAACATATGAAAACATACAAATATAATAATTATATGTATAATAAGCATTGTCCTTCGTCTCCTCTTTCATTATCACTATTCCTTAAATTTTCAATATCCCACGTTAAAGAATAGCCATAAGCACGATGGAAAGCTCTCACATATGGGAATTAAGTTTTTGACTATTCTTTGTGTGTGCAATAACGCAAAACACAATAATTCAATGGACCTTCATATTCCGTAATTGTAGTCCTATTATTCATTTGGTTTCATGATTGTTACTTTTAAGAGTTAAGTGTTTGTCCTTTTAAAGGACACAAATTGTGTCCTTTTAGTTTTGAACACCATGTCTTATCGATAAGACATAGTTATACCATGAAAAATTATTTTTCTCTCTCTCTCCACGCCAGCTGAAGTGACTCAGGAAATAGAAAAAAAAAAACAAATTTTTATATTATAATTATATTTTACCCGTAAGATATAGTGTCAAAAACTAAAAGTATACAAGTTACAACCTTGTGTTCTTTAAAAAGGACAAACCTTTTTCCCTTCTTTTAAATGGGTTTATTTGGGCCCAAATTTTGAAATAGATCAACTAATTATTTTTGTGATTAAGTTTAGAAGTCTTTTAAAAATAATAATAATAGGAGTACGAATAAATAACATAATTGATTAGAATAAAGCAGACAAAAAATAAATATACAGGATAAAAAAAAGATAAAAAACACAAAAGTGGCCATACTATACATGTTCCTTATTATTTTTTTGCATTTAGATAATTGGGTTTATCATCTATAATTTAACATGACCAGAAAAAATTTCCTACACTCACAATATTTTGTGGGGCCCACAGCAAAAAAAAAATTCTGACACGCAAAACGAATCTCTATAACATAACACAAATACTTTTCCTACAACATAACTCTTATAAAACCCTAGATAATTTGTTGTTACTTTATATTGAGTATTTGATTTTCTATTTAGGTGGTGCCAAATTATAACTTTTATCTTAGTTAATTATAATTAATTATATTATATTATATATATATATATATATATATATATATATATATATATATAATAAGTAAAATAAAAAAAAAACTATCCAGGTGCCTTCTGGTTTTGCAAATGGCTATGCCACTGACTTTTTAAATATAAGAGGATCAACGGATAAGATTAAAGTGTAACATATTGTAGAATGATCTTGACTGAAGGACCCAGCCACTTCTACATTCGAACTAACACACGTTGGTAGAGCAACATATTTTGAATTTAGATTGTAACAAACTTTTTTGTTTTAAGACTAGGAACTAGGTTGCTAAGCTGATGCCTGCAGGTATTCATTATGTAATAATTTTATACATATAACGGGATCTTTGTCCATTCTTGAGTAATTGAACATGGACTGCTTCCTATATACGTATCTCAAAATTCGGCAGTACAGTAAGAAGTGACAAATTTGCGACAACTGACTTTGTAGCTGAGAATCTGAGATTGCCGAAGTATTGATACATCCAAAACTACAACATGTCACATGCAATCTCCATCAAAGCATATTCTACCCTTTAAACATTGTAATTCTCAATGCTTTTTCCTTTCTGTATAATTAATATCTCCCAATCTCATGATTCATATTGTCTCACACACTAAATAGCCGCATGTGTTGGCTATAAATAGTTAAGCTCTGAAAGTGTAGGTATATATAGAATTAAAAATGGCTTTCACATATATTAAATTTGCACTCCTATCAATCACCATTTTCATCTCAATTTTCCCTGAAACTTCTATTTCCGTTGACCTTGAAAGTGGTTTCCTTCAATGTTTTTCATCAGGTTTAGAAATTTCAAACTCAACTGCAAAAGTAATACTCACCCAGAATAGTTCTTATTATGAATCTCTTTTGCAATCTTCCATAAGGAACCTTAGATTCTTGAACAGTTCAGTTCCAATACCTAAACTTATTGTTACTCCACAAGAGCTATTCCACATCCAAGCAGCAATTATTTGTTCAATGAAACAAGGCCTTCAAGTAAGAGTTAGAAGTGGTGGGCATGACTATGAGGGTCTTTCCTATGTCTCTGATGTTCCATTCCTGATCATTGATCTCATAAACCTTAGGTCCATAAGCATTGACATAAAAGATGAAAGTGCATGGGTTCAAGCAGGTGCTACTCTTGGAGAACTCTATTATGCAATTGCAAATACAAGTATGACAATTGCACTGAGATGAGTTGGATTCAATCTGTTCTTCATTTTGCAGGTTATTCAATCAACAAATCCTGGGATGTCCTACTTCAGAGAAACAAAACTTTAAGAAGTTTCAAAGCAAAATCAGACTATGTAACGAAACCAATTCCTAAGGCAGTTTTAGAAGGGTTATGGAACATGTTACTTGAAGAGAACTCACCAATATTGATTGTGACACCATATGGAGGGAGAATGAGTGAGATTTCAGAATCAGAAACTCCATTTCCACATAGAAATGGAAATATATATGCCATCCAATACTTGGTATATTGGGATTCAAATGAAGAAACTCCAAAGCATATAGAATGGATGAGAAAGTTATATGCATACATGGCACCTTATGTTTCAAAGTGTCCAAGAGCTGCATATTTGAATTATAGGGACCTTGACTTAGGTGTAAACCGTGGCAACACAAGCTATGAAGAAGCAAAATCTTGGGGCTTGAAATATTTCAAGTGTAATTTTAAAAGACTGCCACGAGTAAAGGCTGAAGTTGATCCTACCAATTTCTTCAGGAATGAGCAGAGCATTCCACCTTTGTCTTAGTTTTCTATCATGTAAAACAAACAAGGATAAAATGAGGTTTAGAGTTTAAACCATTTAGACAAAGGGAAATGATAATCTCATGCGGCATAAGATATCTATCTTATGTTATACACCTATAGAATTTTGTGTCAATTTTTTCTTTTCTTTTTAAATTGTGGATCCCACATATTTGTGTCACTCACACGAGAATACTATCTCATGTGACATGAGATTAGTAAACCCCTTCACAAAATGTCAACCACAAATTTAAAAATTTGTAAACTTTTCGGTGAGAGTTATATAATAATTTGCATTTAATAATATATAAATAATATTCTTGTGTATATATGTACACAAAGAACCCGTAGAACACGTTTACTACTCTGATAAACAGCACTGAACTAGCGTGGGACTTTTTCCATCTTCCTAACTTATGAATGTGTTCTGATGGGTTTAAATGGACATTGGAATGTTTATGGTTACTCCAGGCTTGACTTATTGGACTTCAACAAAAATAAAAATTCTGGCCCATACATTTTTTTGAATTTTTTTTTTTTAAAGTACGCTTGTTGAACATGATGTGGACATAAAGTCTGCACAAAGTTTTACCAAAAAATAAAAATCCGCACAAAGCTATTTATTTTTGGGTGGAGTTATTCGTCCATTATTATTATTTAGGGAAAAATTCATATAACCTTTGTGTTTTCTCTTTGAATTATTTACATCTTTATTTTATATTTTTTACCATTTAAACTCCTATACTTTTTTCCATCCAATTTTCTCCTTAATTGTGTTAAAAACTTAATAAATATGTCTATTTTACCCTTTTTACAAAAATACAATCCAACTACCTTGTGTGTCATCTTTTTCCCAAGTAGATATAGTACCCTACTTAGTTACCAAAAAAAAAGATATAGTACCCTACTCGATAAAATTTTATTCTTCTAAATAGAAAGATCTAATGCTTTGCTCTATCAATTAACAAACAAAAATGATAAAAACAATTTGCTTCTATTCTCTCTACTTTATAAGAAGGGAAAACATTTTCTCATTTGAAAGGAGAAATTTTTTCTCATGTTAGTGACCCATAGTAAAAGTGGGACCTGCAAAATAGTGGAGGGAGAAAAAAATTCAAGGTGGGACCCACTTATGCTATGAGTCACTAACATTGAGAAAATTTTTTTCCTTTAAAAGGAGAAAATGTTTTCCTTTATAAGATATATTATATCTTGCCTTATAATATCTAGTATGGAGTATGTTTTAATCAAATAAACTCGATTTTAGACATTTTTTTTTAGTAATTCCTTTTATTATGCTTTGGCATGTTTTTTTTTCAAGAGGCAGCTTATAACTTTTTTAACCATAATAAGCCATTTTACCTCTCTATTTGCAGAGTAAAACATTGGTTTCTGCTAGTGCCTCATCTGTTTAGGTACATTGCTTGCTCATTTTTATTGTTGGCAATTAAATTTTCTTTCTTTTTCCTCTCTTTTTGCTAGTAATTATGGGATTTTGAATACCGTGCATTTTTTTGCCAAAATATCACAGCTCCAAATTCACTACAACTTCTAACAAGTTTCAATTGTCATATGGCAGAACAAAACAAACTCGCTGTCAGTGATAACAATTATAGATTGCCACGTGACAAAACAAGCCAACTCATTTTCAGAAAGCTATAACTTTTGGCTCGGGTGTCCGAATTAGTTTTTTTTTTAATTTCACGTAACTTTATGAGATCTACGCACTAGAAGGATTATTGTGTAGTGTTGTTTTACAAATACAGAATCAGAAAAGTAATCTGGTGAAAAATAAAATGCGAATTTCATTATCTTGATAATCAGTGTAGTACATTGCCTTGAAAGCTCCTATTGTATAGGAGAGGATACAACGTAACAAGCTCCCATGAAATACGCAAGTGAGGGAGTCAGCAACAGAAAATGACAAATAGCATATAACAGAAAAGAGAGATAGTACCTGAGAAAAATAAGAAAGGAAAAAATACAGAATGGGAATTGTGTAACTGTGTATATCTGTTAATACCCCCCTTCAAGATGGAGAATGGATATCTGTAACTCCCATCTTGGAAAGAAGAAAGTTGAATTGTGTGGGATGAAGAGCTTTGGTGAATAGGTCCATAAGTTAGTTGTTGGAAGTAACATGAAAAGTCTGCAGTGGTCATTTGGAAATGTGTTCCCTGATGAGGTGACAGTCGATTTCAATATGTTTTGTATGCTCATGGTATACAGGGTTAGCAGCAATGTGGAGAGCAGACTTGTTATCACAGAAGAGGTGTGCAGGAGAAGGATGAGCAATGTGAAAATCATGCAGCAAAGAGAGAATCAAAATAACTTCACAAGTGGCATTGGCCATAGATCTATACTCAGCTTCGGCAAAAGATCTGGATACAGTGGATTGTTTCTTGGACTTCCAAGATATAGGAGAGTAACCAATAAAAGCACAGAACCCAGATATGGAGCGGCAGGTATCAGGGCAGCTGGCCCAATCAGAATCAGAAAAAATATTGAGTTGCAATGCAGAGTCGGACGAGAGGATGATACCTTGACCAACTGTGTGCTTGAGGTAGGCTAGAACACGATGGGCAGCGTGTAAGTGAGGAACTCTAGGAACAGATAAAAATTGGCTGAGGCGGTTGATAGCAAAGGACAGGTCCGGTCGAGTGAAGGATAAGTAGATCAGCCTTCCAATAAGTCTTCTAAAAGGAGTGGGGTCTTGCAGCAAATCACCAATGTGTTGGGAAAGAGCCAGGTTTGGTTCCATTGGAGTGGATTTGAGCTTGCATCCAGAAAGACCACTGTCATGAAGAATATGAAGAATATATTTGCGTTGACTTAGAAAGATTCCCTTAGATGACCGAGCCACTTCAACACCAAGGAAGTATTTAAGAGAGCAAAGATCCTTCAACCTCAAGCAGCTATCAAGGGAAGAAATAAACTACTGAATAATGTTAGAATCATTGGATGCAACAATGACATCATCAACATAAACATGCACAACAAGCAAAACTGTGCCATTATATTAGAAAAAGAGAATGATCTGTGGCAGATTGTGAGAAATTCATTGAAAGCAATGTGGAACTAAGCTTCTGAAACCATTGGCGAGAGGCCTGTTTAAGGTCATAAAGAGATTTCCTTAATCGGCAAACTGGATTTGGAGGAAGTGATGTGCTGTGACAGCCATAGCCAGGAGGCAGTTTCATATAAACCTCCTCACTGAGATCGCCGTGAAGGAACGCATTATTGACATCCAATTGGTGAAGAAACCAACCATGGATAGCAGAAAGTGCAAGAAGTAGGCGAATGGTGGTAGGCTTGATGATAGGAGAAAAAGTTTCAAAATAGTCAATGGCTTCCCTTTGAGTGTAACCTTGTGCCAGTAGGCGAGCCTTGTACCTTTGAAGACTACCATCAGCATTGCAACCAATTGATGATTTTCCACGAGGTAGGGAAATAATTTCCCAAGTCTTATTCTGCTCAAGAGAAAATATTTCATGTTGCATAGCAGTACACCATTCGGGTAACTGAGAAGCTTGAGAATAATGAGATGGTTCATAATGTGAGGACAAGGTGTGGATAAAGGCTAAGTGAGCAGGCGATAGACGATGATAGGATAGAGTGTTGGACATAGATTGGGCTGTTGTGATTGAACAAGCATAGTCCTTAAGGTAAGCAGGAGGATGAGTGGCTCTTGATGGACGTGAGGGGATATGAGCAGTGGTGAGTTGAGTTGGTAGGGATGTATCAGGTATAGAAACAAGAGGAGTAGAAGATATAGGAGAAGGGGCAAAGGGAAAAACAGATTCAAAGAAGATCACATCTCGAGAGATAAAGACTCGATTGGAATTGAGATCCAGTAGCTTATAACCCTTGTAACCAGCTGGGTAACCAAGAAATACTGCAGGAAGGGCTCGAGGGGAGAACTTGTGTCTACTGCGGGTAAGTGTGGAGGCATAACAAAGACAACCGAAAACACGAAGGTGAGAGTACTTTGGCGGCTGTTTGTCAAGAAGAGTGAAGGGAGTATTATTGGACAAAACAGGAGAAGGTGTACAATTAATAAGATAAATGGAAGTTGAGACAAACTCCTGCCAATAGGGGAGAGGGAGATGAGATTGGAAACGGAGAGCACGAGCAACATTGAGAATGTGCTGGTGTTTACGTTCGACCATAAAATTTTGTTGAGGTCTATCAACACAGGAGTGAAATACAACAATCCCTTTAGATGAAAATAAAGGAATGTTAAATTTAGGAGCATTGTCACAGTGGACAGACTTGATGGACACACGAAATTGATTCAGAATGGATGTATAAAATTAGTGAATAATGATGAAAAATCAGATTTGCACTTAAGGAAAAAAAATCCAAGTAAAACATGTGCAATCATCCACCAGTGTAAGAAAAAAACGAAAACCATCAATGGAGACAGGGGTGAAAGGGCCCAGATGTCACAGTGAATTAAATCAAAAGGTTGAAGAGATAATTGTGGATTTAACAAAGATGGTAAACGCTTTTGTTTAGCTAAAGGACAAATATTACAATGTAAATTGCCAGAACAAGAACTCAGATGTAAAAACTCTTTCATTGATGATAAGACTGGTACAGAAAGGTGACCTAGTCTAGAGTGCCATAAGGCAACATTCTTTTGAATAACAGAAAAACAAAGGGGTGGGGGGGGACATGATTTGTGGGAAGAAGAGCAGCAAAATCAAGGATATATAAGCCACAGACCAGATTAGCAATCCCAATCATTTTGCCCAAGAGACGCTCCTGAAGAAAACAATGGGAAGACACAAAATGAGCAACAATGTCAGTATGACGAATGAGAGCACCAATACTCAGCAGATTAAAAGAAAAAATAAGAACGAATAAAACATCAGTAAGTGTGAGAGAATCAGAAAGAAAGCAAGAACCTTTGGAAGTGATCGGAACAACCTTTCCATTGGGAAGAGACACGGTGGATTCAAATGTGGAAAGAGAATGTGCTGATGGTAATGGAACACAGGAGACGTGATAAGTGGCTCCGGTATCCAGAACCCAACAAGAAGAAGATAAGGAAGAGGGGAACTCAACGGTGGGGTTAATATCAATATGTGGGGAAGTGGATGGAGAGGAAATAGACGGTAAGGATATTCAATTTTTAAATAACTAAATTAATAATAAAAAGTTTAAAAAAATTGATATAGGGATAAGTTAATCATTTTCTCACCACGTCAATCGTTTATTCAAAATGAAAATATAGAAATAGCTTTGTATTTGAAAGTACACTGGCTTACGCGTTTGTAAGCACAGCCTTCTACAAGTACATAAATATTTTCCAGTTCATGAGATTCCTTTCTCATGCGAGGCACATGGAGCATGCTGGCTTTTTATTTTTAACGAAAAAAAAAAAAAGACTATTGGTCCTTGTGTAGTTGTGTGGGTGAATGCTGACTTTTTTTTTTTAGTTGGTAAACGGTGAATGCTGACTTTAAAAGATAATGTCGCATCCGATTAATTGTATTTTTTACATTTTTAAAACACAACTCACATTTTTTAGTAGTGCTCCTTCTAATTCAATATTGACCTCTTTTTATTAAAAACTAACAATTTGGTGAGAAGTTATTATCAATTAAAAGGATGAATTTTTCTTAATGAGTTATCATCATTTGATTAAAAAATCTCAAAAAAAATGGAAATAAAGGATTTTAATTTGCTTCAAAACATCTAATACAACGGAACAATGACGGCTGAGTTGTATCTACCAAAGGAGTTGAATAATAAGCCATTTATAACTATCACTATTAACTTTTGTGGATATATATATATTTTAATTAATATCATATATATTATATATTAGGCATATTCTTTACGAGCTTTTTTTTCTTACACTTATATAATAATTAAGTACATTCTCAGATCAAATAATTAGGAGAATCTTAATATTTCAGAAAAACGTATCCATTGTATTGTTAATTATGCTTAACTAGAAAATTTCTCATTCCAGTCTTTGTCAAGGAGATTGAGAGGAATATCTATCATCATTTTTGCAGTTGCAACTGGTAATTAGTTAACACCATCTTCCATTCTTTGACTAACTCAATTAATAAAAAACTAAGCAATAACTAATAAACAAGAGTCCGTACAAATCAAAATAAGAATAGGAGATAAATATTATTATAAATTAATTCCCAATCATTAGACAAACCAAGGCAGAGCGGAAACCGGATACATTGAAAGCGTTGAAATTGCCAAGAGAGCAATAAAATAAATTTTTATTATGTAATATATCATGTAGAAATTTGCATAGAATAACTCCGGAGGTTAGCTCTGACCGTACCCCGAGGACAAGGTGACCGGAAGAGATTGGATGACGATACTTTCAGATTATACAAAAAAAAAAGTTTGCATAGAATATTATGTCAATTTTTTCAATGGCCGGCAAATTTCCAAATTCATATTGATAATTTTACCAGCGTAACAATTATCAATGTTGAAGGCCCAATCAATTATTTTATATTATATTTATATTACACAATTGTAATAATCGTAATACTACAATCATAACCATCGTCAATACTGCAATTATTAATAACTTTTATGTTATATTTGTGTTACACAATTCAAATTCAAATACAAAAATTTACCATCAATGTTACAATTGTGAATATTAATGCTACAATCATGTAATCATAATTATCATTAATGCTATAATTGTAACAGATAAAGAAAAGAGAAAAAGAATTTTTTTCACACAAACCTTTTTTTTCTAAAGGCAAGAAGAGAAAAAAAGAAATTTTTATGAGAATAAAAGAAATTCTTATTAACTTCAATAAACGTTTCAATATTTTTAATTTATTTCTTTTTAATATTCTATACCCTAACTAATAAAGTTGCACGAGTCTCATAGACCACAGTCGTAGTATTTTCTAAAATATTAAAAGATAGAAACAAAAAAAAATGAATAAAATATTCTACTGATATTTCGTTCAGCATGTGTATATGTTTTACAAGGTTATAAATATATAAGACTTGATTATTGTCTTATATGAAAAGAAATTATAAAATAATAATTACATAGAAAAGTATAAATAAAAGTAATGATTATTACAATTAAAAACATGATTTGAGAGGCAATTGAAAGAAGTTAATTCAGAGAACATAAGATTAGCAGACGACAAAAGTCAACGGTTCCTAAACTTCAGATGGATTGGTGTTCTCTCTCGGACTCGGTACGAAATAATATTCAGGGTTTTGTATTTGAAGGAACATTGAAACTTATCTCATGCAAGATTACCCGTTAATTAAGGGGAAATGAAGAAGTGAAATATCTAATCGATCATGTTCTCTTTCTAAGACTTTTATATATGGGTTTTATAAGAGTTATGTTGTAAAAAAAATATTTGTGTTATGTTACATAGATTCGTTTTGCATGCTAGAATTTTTTTTTGCTGTGGGACTTACAAAATGTTGTGAGTGTAGGAAAATTTTTCTGATTATATTAAATTATAGATGATAAACCCTTTATATATAGGCCATTTGTTTTTAAAATTTTAAATTTTACAGTTTTCTTGGTCCCATCATTTTTTATTTTTATTTTTGATAAGGGTTCATCATCTTAAAAAGAATTGATATTGCACTTAACATTATTTTCTTCAGTTTTATTGGTAGAAACTCTTTATACTTATAAAAAAAGCAACTCCTTATACTTTTCTTGCTAATGACAATTTTTTCAAGAATCAATTTTTTTTCTCACGAACGGATATGGATAGAAATAATATTTGACAAGATCGATTTATTTTTTATTTTCAAGAAGGGATAGGATATTGTAACAATTAATTAGTATTATTATCAATATTACTACTAATCAATTTTACCATTAGATCGATTATTCTGATTCACGGTTATATTCATTTCCATCTTTATATATAATTCCTCATATTTGATATTTTATATTTATTTCCACCTTCGTATGATTACGATTTACCGTATTTAATGCTTTCACATTAAATATGGGGAATCATAACCATACAAAGATGGAAATAAATATAACCATTCGATCAACATAATCGATCTAACGGTGAAATTAATTGGTAATTGGTTGTTACAATATCTTATCCTTTATGAGAATGAATCGTTATATTTCTGTGATAGGGAACAAAAAAGAGAAGCAAATTTTATTTTTGTTTCTTTTTCTCGTCATTTCTCTCTCCTCTCCACTACTATCATCTTCACAACCACCACCAGGTCCACCACCATCTCGACATGACCATCGCCACCATCATCATCGTCATCGTCGTATCACCACCACTATCATCACCATCACCATCACCACCATCATTACTACCACCTTGCCATCACCACCACCACCATGCCACAACTAGGGGTGTAAATGGGCCAGGCCGGCCTACAGGGGCCTACGGCCTGGCCTATAAAAAGCCTGGCCCGGCCCGGCCTTCGAAGTACTTAGACCAGGTAAAGGCTTGTACGCAAGCCTATTTAAAAACAAGGCCGTAGGCCAAATTAAAAAAGCCTGGCCTTTTGACCTGTAGGCCGGCCTATTTCAATTTTAAATACTATTATTTATATTCTAAAAATTATTTTTTATATAATATTATTTATATAATATTATCGTGCTAATTTAGTCGAGGAGACTGTCGAAGCATTAATTTGTGGTGGAAATTGGTTATGAAATAAATATGATTTGAAGAAAAAAAATAAAAGGTATAAATTGCTTCTTTAACAACTCATTTGAAAATGTTTATATATTGCAATTCATAATGTAAACATAGTGAAATGCATAACTAATTTGATTTTCTGATTTTTTACTTGCAGGTTCGAAAATATAATGGGAATAATCAAGCTGAAAAGCTCACTTGAAGATTGTGATGTGCCAAGAAAAATTCAATCTTTGTTGTCATGAATTTTTATAATCTATATTCTTGTTAAAAAAGATTTGTCATAGACTTTTTATAATTTGGACCCATGCTAGAAATATTGTTTAATTAACGAGATATTTTTTTTATTTTTTTATTTGCAATATGGTAGGCCTAAAAGGCCTCATAGGCCATGTAGGCCTTTTCTTTTTAAATAACAGGGCATGCTTGGCCTTTATGATAAGCCTTCGATAGGCTCGTAGGCTGACCATTTTATTACGCAGGCCTAGGCCAGGAAGGCCAAAGCCTTGCCTGCCCTAGCCTATTTACACCCCTAGGCCCACAACCACATCACCACCATCATTACTACCACCTTGCCATCACCACCACCACCACCATGCCACAACCACTGCCACACTATATGAAAAAGAAAGTGAGATCTGAAGAATAAAAAATAGGATATGTTATCAAGCAGATTTTTTTTATTTTTTTTTCAGAAATATGCGAGGAAATAAAATGGTCGTCGGATCACATCCTTAACATCATTCTACAACCAAAGCGTTACCAAATCACACATAAATGATTTTATTAGGGGAAATAATATTCTTATTAAACAAAATATCTAATCAATTACTGCTCTTTAAATTTTTTCCTTGGTCAATAACTATAAATCAAAACAAACAAAGTTATTTCCATAAACAAATAAAGAAGTTTTCCTTTGACCGGTGAATCAAGGGCTATGATCAAGCAACTTCTAAAGGCAAAGTCCAAGAAGATTCCATTCAAAAAAGAAAAAATAAAAGTAAAAAAACTGCTTATGACAATTCTCACGTTCTGAGTCAAATGTTTGGCGCACATTCAAGGTGGACCAACACGTCTCAAACACCACTTCCCTCTTTATAAAACCAAGTTTTCAACCCTTCTCACTCACACATACACATAACCACCAATGGCAAAACCAAGTTATTTACTCTATCTTTCTGCAACTTTTTGTCTTCTAAGTGTCGTCTCTGTTTCGTTGGCAGCACCAACAAGAGAGTCCTCAGTGTATAGCGCTTTCCTTCAGTGCTTCACAAAACTCACAAATTCTTCAACTCAACTCTCCAACAACATAGTCTTTCCTCGAACCAATCCCTCCTTTCCCACCGTTCTCCAAGATTACATTCGCAATTCACGGTTCAACACAACCTCGGCCCCAAAACCGTTAATCATTGTAACTCCTTTGCTAAAATCCCATGTCCAAGGTGCTGTCATCTGCGCCAAAAGCATAAGGGTTCAAATCAAAATCAGAAGCGGAGGCCATGATTACGAGGGTGTCTCCTATGTCTCGAATGAACCCTTTATCATCCTTGACATGTTCAACCTACGTAGTATCTCCGTCGACATCGAAAACGAGGTTGCTTTGGTTCAAGCTGGTGCCAATCTTGGAGAACTTTATTATAGGATCTGGGAAAAGAGTAAAGTTCATGGCTTTCCTGCAGGGGTGTGTCCCACTGTTGGTGTCGGTGGCCATTTGAGTGGTGGAGGTTATGGTAACATGTTGAGAAAATATGGTTTATCTGTTGATTATATAATTGATGCTGAAATTGTTGATGTCAATGGTAGGATTCTTAATAGGAAATCTATGGGTGAAGATCTCTTTTGGGCTATTAGAGGAGGTGGAGGAGCAAGTTTTGGTGTTATATTATCATACACTGTTAAATTGGTTCCTGTTCCTGAAACTGTTACATTTTTTAGAGTTGAGAAAAGTTTGGAACAGAATGCCACTGATCTTGTTGTCCAGTGGCAACAGGTTGCTCCAAATACTGATGATAGGCTTTTCATGAGGCTTCTTTTGCAGCCAGTGAGTTCCAAGGTTGTGAAGGGGAAGAAAACCGTGAGAGCTTCGGTTGTGGCTTTGTTTCTTGGAGGAGCTAATGAACTCGTGTCGATTTTGGAGAAGGAGTTTCCACTCCTTGGCCTTAAGAAGGAGAATTGCACTGAGGTGAGTTGGATTGAGTCTGTTATTTGGTGGAATGATGATGAGGCTTTCAAAAATGGTGCCAAACCTGAGATCCTCCTTGATAGGAATCTCAACTCTGGAGGTTTTCTTAAGAGGAAATCTGATTATGTGCAGAAACCTATTTCCAAAGATGGGTTGGAATGGATTTGGAAAAAGATGATTGAGTTGGGAAAAGTTGGATTTGTTTTCAATCCATATGGTGGAAAAATGTCTCTGATCCCATCTGGTGCTACTCCATTCCCTCACCGTGCTGGGAATCTATTCAAAATGCAGTATTCTGTGAACTGGGAAGATCCATCAGCTTCTGCAGCACAGGGTTTTATAAATCAGGCTAGAAGGCTTTACAGTTACATGACACCATTTGTGTCCAAGAATCCAAGAAGTGCCTTCTTAAATTATAGAGACCTTGATATTGGGGTCAATGACTTTGGTGAGAGTAGTTATCAACAAGGGGTGGTTTATGGGGCCAAGTACTTCAATAACAACTTCGATAGGCTGGTGAAGATTAAGACTGTTGTTGATCCAGATAACTTTTTCAGGAATGAACAGAGTATTCCATTGCTTCCAGGAAAGGCATAGAGCATCAAAGATTGAAGTTTATTGCTTAATTTACGCTCCTAACTTTTTTTGTTACTATAATCCTATGTGAATGCTTTGCCTATAGTGAGTATAGGTCGTTATTGTTTTGGTCATTTATTTGACTATTATTTATAGCATTAAGTTTGAATAATAAAAAAAAGTTAAGTTCAAAGGTATCTTTCGGCCCGTAACCGAAGACTAATCCCGATTGAGTACTGTCGGACCCTTTCGGGGGCGGCTCTCCCAAATGATAGCATTTTTTATTTTGCATTTGTTCTTCTCTTTTGTTGGGGGCGGTTGTGAAATCAGTTAATTCCCCAATAAAATGATATAATGATTTGGTTGAATTATCTCTAGTATCCTTTTGTGATTTGTGGAGGTTCGCTTTCCATGCTGACCTTATCTTCTATCTCTTATTTTGGCCTGTCCTTTTCTCTTTACATTTTCTTGTGATGTTGTCCCTTGAATTTTTAATGCCCCATGTTCTGCAATGGATTTTTATCTGGCTAAAAAACCATTATAGTATTTTTCTTTTAATAAAAAACAAATTAAAAAATATAAATAATAACTAATTACTATTAAGGCTATTTTGAATATTATTTGAGATGTCTTGCAAGATAACATGTAGACAAAATTGCTGACTCTAGCATGTGGATTAATCCTTCCACATGCATTAGCACCAGCAAATAATCCGCTGTAGTTTTTTACTTTTCTTTTTTAGCTTTGTCCAACTTCATTATTAAAAAAATAAATAAATTATTTTTATAATTCAAACAAACAAACGTCTTAATAAAAAACGCATTGATGCGTTTACCGGGAAAAAAAAAAACGCTTTGTACAGATGGTGACACTCACATTTTCTAAATGATTGACTTTTTAGTTACAACAATTCACCCATTTCCTAAGAAATGACGTTTTTATAATGGGAAAATTTGATTTTCATCCATTATGATTTTATAATTTATTATTTGACTCCACGAAAAGTTTATTGTGTCTAAACAATATTTCTCCGGGTTATCCGAGATAAAGTTATTTGCAGTGAGCTCAAAATGACGTCATTTTGGGTTATAAGATTAAAAAGTTATAATGATAAAGACTAATATAACCCTGCAATATATTATAATTATAAAAACACCTTAATTTCTGCACGGAAATGACGTCGTTTTGAGCTCACTGGTAGATAACTTTATCTCCGGGAGAAATCCTTTTCCCAATAATTTATCATTTAACTCTATTGTTTTAAATTTTTACTTACACTTATTACCGTTATAGAAAAATATCATTTAAACCTCTTGTGGTTTTATATATACATAATTTTTTATTTTTTTTCTTAACTTTTATATTATATTATTTATAAATTAAAATTATGTACAGAAAAATATTAATTATCTATTTAAATTTAAATTATTAATAATATCAATTATTTCCTTATAATTTTATACGTATAAATTTTTTTATTCTCCCTCTTTTTTCTTTTATATCCTCGTCTAATGCATTTGTAGAAAATAAATAAAATAAAATATTAAAAAATTGACTTATTTTTATCATGAAAATAAATTTAAATCAAATATTATTTTATTTTATCTATTTTTTACCTGACATCATTATAAAACTATCTAAAGAAAGTAAATATCTTATTTTGATAATACATATTTAATTTATCTTAAATAACATTTTTTTAGTTTCTAAATATATTTTTAAAATAAAAAATTAAGATAATTCATAAATTAATTCAAAATAAACAACTTGAAAAATATTTTTTAATTTAATATTTAATTACTAATTTCATTATTTTTTTATTTGATAATATCATAATTATATAAAATAAAATTTAGAAAATGTAAATATTTTTATATTTATAAGGCCGGAAGGGGTCTAAGTGATATATTTTTGTAATCATAATGAGTGTAAGTGAAAATTTAAAATCACATATGTTAAATGATAAAATTTTATTTAAGTACAATGAGTCTAAATGAAAAGTTTACATAAGGGTCAAGTGATAAATCATAAAATCACGGTGGGGGAAATAATATAAAGTTTTCCCTTTTAAAATATTTGTGTATACCTTGCTCAAAATTATTCAAGAAAAAGATAAAAGAATTGTCGGAAAAATGTTTGTAATTTTAAATGATTTAGTTAAAACTACTATTTTTTTTTATAAAATTTAAATTTAAAAAAATATGACTTTCTGCTCCATAATTTTCATTATGTATTTTTCTAACTACACCATTCTTCGTCCTTTAATTTAACCCTAAAGGCTATTGGCTTATGTCTAATTTCGTTGTTTGGTCTTCGTAGCTATAAATGAAGAAATGACATTGAAAAGAAATAAGCAATAAATTAACATATGGAAATGCAAGGAGTAGTAGTACTTTATTTTTTTTATATACTAATAACAATGAAATTAAATTTAAGTTTTTTTTTACTTTACTCTATTTTCACTTTCCTTCAAATTTTTTCACGTTTCCATTTTTCATATCTACCAACAAACCTTACCTAAATGTGTGTGGAAGATGTACCAAAAAAAAAATGTGTGGAAGATCCTGTCAATATGATTTGCCTGCCCGTTGAATATCATGTGTAGAAGAGTCAATCGTTTAACGGCCGTAAGGTGGAAGTGACCTTCGTCAGAGACTAGTCATGGTCTTCTTCAGTTTGCTATTCTTTGCTTCTGTACCCAAAAAATGTATAGTAATAACAAAGGGTTATGTTTATCATATTCCACATGATCATATAAATAATTTTTCTATACACATAAAAAGGGTTGGATTCCATTATTTTTTTCTCTCATTTTACATGTGGGTTTTACTCATACTTTTATTTCTACAACATGAGATAATTTCTTTCCTACAATATAAGAAAAATATATCCAATAATAAAATAACCGTGGTGCTTTATTAAAGGTGAATTTGGACATAGGGAATAACATCTGTCTGTCATTTTAAAGAATATAATCTTATATTATTTTAGATCCTAATCTTTGATTTCCGTTCATCAACGGTTATAATTTATTGGATCAAAATTATTAATTAATTAATAATAAATTTGGCCCATTAAATTTGACCAATAGATTATAATCGTTGATGGACGAAAATCAACAGTTAAGATTTAAATTGATATAAGGTTATATCCTTTTAAAGGATAGATATTTTTCCATTTGGACATAACTAAGTGTGTCCAAATTGATATTTTGTTTTGGTTAACGCGTGTTAGTCAAAATTATAATAACAGTTTTTTGATATATTCCCCGTATTACCCGAATTATAAGAACAATTTAATTATTAGTAGAGAGCTATGAATAGTTAAGTATGATTCTTTGGCTTAACTTATTTATTAAGACAACTAAAGTTTGAGCTTAGCTTAAGAGATTACATATTATTTTAGCTAAAATGTCTTATTTTGAAGATTAATCCGGTCGAACCGGACAGGAATATCACAAGATGACAAAATTTTTCTCACCAAATTTTCGATACAACTGGAATTTGAACTTAAAATCACTTGTTAAATTGAAATTTCTACTTGCGAATTGTTGACGTGGTAGGTAAAGTCGCATTTGGAAGTCGATTATATGCACCGAGTCTTGGAGAGAATTTATTCTGATCCGGACTATCATTTTTTAGGTGGTCCCTTAGTATAAATGAGAAGACAAAATTGGAAAACAAGAAAAATAACATGGGTAAAAAAATAATAATAAAGAATTAATGTTGTGAGAGGGAGCACCAAATCATTGGATACTCCTAGAACGTAATAAATATTTTCGGAATCTAGAGCCATAATACATGTTGAAGAACACGTGGAATGAATAATTGCGGTAATAATTAAAGTTAAATACGTCAGTTTAGAGGGCCTTACACGTGTCCGGCCCCTTAGGTGGTGTTTGGCTAGCTGCTTTTTAAAAGAAACCTATGCAAATGTAAGAAGGATTCTTGAAATGAGATGTTTGGTTTACACTGATTTAGTGAGAAAGCTATCCATCCAATTTGCATGGATTTTTAGATTTTGGAACGGAATGACAGATTTATTTATTGTTGAGAAAGCATTTTGGGAGGTGGGTTTTTGAGATAAAGCTGGGTAAATTCACTGTTTACTCAAATTTTTCACTATATATTATCTCCAACAAAACATACATTTCTTAAAAGTTACCTAATTTTTCAGTAAAGTTTTTCCCCTCCAAACTACTTTTTTTAACATTTTCCTATCTATATCACTCTATCTCACTTTCTT
This sequence comes from Gastrolobium villosum, assembly GCA_032173675.1. NCBI lineage: Eukaryota > Viridiplantae > Streptophyta > Magnoliopsida > Fabales > Fabaceae > Gastrolobium > Gastrolobium villosum. The sequence goes on along the minus strand of JAVKPL010012955.1, from coordinate 23,579 downwards.
ACCATTTCCCTATCAATTCTATTTTCCCAGTATTCAAAAAATTTCTCCTCAGCCAAATGCCCCCTTAGTGTAAATGAGAGGACAAAATTGGAAAACAAGAAAAATAGAGGGGTAAAAAAGAAAAGAAAGAATTAGTGTTGTGAGAGGGAGCACCAAATCATTAGATGATCCTGGAAAATAATAAATATTTTCGTATTTCGGCTACCTCTCCATTCCCACTCCGACATATCTTTTCACCCTTCATAAGTCTCTTTCACAACTCTTGAGGATCTAGATATTGGAATTTGCTTAAGGAGCTAGATACAACAAATGGACACATAAAAATTTAAGAGCCATGGGTAAATGTTTGATCATATTCTGATTTTTTTATTTTTAAAATTATTTTATAAAATAATTATGAAAATAGTTGTTTTTTATATTTTTTTCTTTTTAAAAGTTAAAAATTAAAACAGAAAATAAAATACATGTTCTTTAAATTTGATTTTAAAAATAAAAAACAGTTAAAATTTTCAAAACATTTTTTACAAAACAGGTCTTACCAAACGAATATTGTTAATTTTTTTTCTTCTGAAAATTAAAAAACAGTTTTTAAAAACCATAATCAAACAAATCCTTTAGGTTTTGTAAATTGCCCATCTCAGAATTCCGTTGGCATAATCCCGCATGCCCTTATGAACCATATTAGACTTCAAGTCCATATATGCTTAATTCAGAGTCCAATATATTATTAAAATGCAATACTTTTAGCTTTGAATGCTTATCAAACAATTAAACTAACAATATAGAAAAGGTTCCCTTTTTCTTCCAATAAATCTCGACCTGTTATTGCTTTTAATTAAGAAGAGTTCTGCTCTTGTATCAAAATTAATTGAATGAATAGACTAAAGTCAATAAATTGAATACATAAACATAAAAATTGTAAATAGAGAAATCATATATTTTATTGAACATTTGTTAACTGCAACATCCAAGTTTTCTGAAAAAGAAGAAGAAGCTGCAACATATTCCTTTATATTTCTCATTCCAATAGAGATGAAAGCCATTTCATATTCAAATCTAATCTCTGAAAATAAAAAACACTATGCGAATACAAGATTTAAGAGTTGCTCTTTATAAAGATTTAAAATAAGAGTTTAACATGAGAATTATAATTTTCCTACACACCCTTCGATTTATGTGCTGATATGAGTCGTACATATAAATTTTTTTAACACATGGGTCCCACATACTTTTTATCTTTAAAACATAAGATTTCAATTCTCCTTCGACATGAGAATTATAAAACCCTTCAAAAAATATTAGAAGAACCACATGCCAGAATTTAAACCAGTACAACTTTTCAACATATATGCTAACCCAGAAAAAAGGTCTAAAGGAAACAAAAAAAAGCTAGAATTTTTTAAACTATCCAATGATTATTAACGCGAGCAATCAGTGGGACATAACAGCAAAATAACAAAATGAACTAATTGCCAAGATTGCTTACATACAGTGCTTATTGTACTGCGCATAGATATTTGACATATCCTATAGGATACATTGCCAAAGGATCATAGTTGCCCTTCAAAGTTAAAGGCTTATAACTATGACCTACCTAGTAGGACTAACATGAACAACGCCTTTCTTTCTTCCTTTAGCTCCTTTGCTGCCATCTTTGATCCAAACCCTGTCCCAGGAACCGAACTTGAGACTCATTTTGATCAAGGGGCTAGGAGAAAGAAGAGATGGTGCTGAAATGTTTGCTGATGATGATAGCAAAAAGAAGCTGAAAATGATGGTGCTCGAGTGTGGGAAACATGTTGGTTTTATTAGTGGCTTCTCTGTAGGAGAAGGGGCAAGTGGAGGAAAGGATCTTCCTGGCATATACCTCCACTTACGCTTTGTACTTGCTTTTCCGCCGTTCACTTTCTTGTTAAGCTTTTTTTTTTTTTTTTCTAGCAAAATCAGGGTGACATTTGCATTTTTGGAACCTTGTTAAGTTGTTCTCACTAGTGACATTTCTGTGCTCAACAACTCAAGTGCTGTTTGAGTTTATCTTTACAACTTACAACTCTTCATTTTCAGCAGGGCTCGTTGCATTGATTGGTCAATTTGACCCCTCAATTCTTAAAGTTTATGGGCCCATGTTTATTTAGTTGGCTACGCCTAATTTGACAAGACATGTTGCCCTTTCGAGTTGGGGAAAAAAAAAAAAACTCTAAGATGACTTGGAATAAGATATTTCTCCTACTTAGAGTGTGTTTGACATTTTTTTTAAGTTAAAAATTACTTTTAAGATAAAATAAAAAGAAACGAGCTTTAAAAATAAAACTACAAACTGTTTGATGATTATATAAAATTTTTAGCTTAAAATTGTTCATTTAAAAAAAAAATACACATTTAAAAAAAAAAACTCTTAAAGTCCTTGATTTTTGATTTTTTTCTTCATTATAAAAAAAATTCTTTTCATTATAAGAGTTTTTGTAAAATCTTATTTGACGTATCTTCACTTTTTATTATAAGGAGAAGAGAAGTTAAAAAAAAAGACCTCTCAAATATGAACTTAGTATTATTAGAAACATGTTTTAACATGTAATTCCTTAACCTTAGTTTATCATGAAAATATGATAATTAGGGTATTAAAATTAGGAATTTTATTGTTATATTTATTACATTCATTCTATATATTTAATCTCCTCACACTTAGTTTGGTAAATTTAACGATATAGTTTAGAATGATTTCGAAAGAAGCTGATCATTATGTTTTTTTTTTTTTTGGTGAAAAGGTCATTATGTATTTTATTGCTATATTTAAGCTGATTTCGATAGAAGCTAATCCTGAGCTGCATTTATTTGATTATGTCTGTGAGCGACGTGGCGACATCTTTCTCACAACTTTGATACTAAAGATCTTGACACACTTGATATTTCTCAATCATTGAAGTAGCACAACCCAAAAATGATACAATCATTTCACCAATGAAGTATTCTATGTATATTCTTGAAGAAATAGGCTTATTGAATGAATGACAAAATCATAAACACTCGTATCGTTACGACTCTTCATTTCAGCTGGGCTTGTAGCATTAGTAAATCAATTTGACCCGACAACTGTTTCAAGTCAAGCAGAAAGCCTACGGCCCATGTTTATTTAGTTTGCTCGGCTTAATTTGACAAGAGATCTTGGCCCTTTTGAGTGTGGAAAAATCTAGGGTGACTTGAACAAGAGAAATTTCTTATTTAATATTATTGGAAACATTTATTAACATGTAAATAGGTTAATTGGATAATTATAACATTAAGATATACAAAATTTTATTTTATATTTATTACGTTCGTTCTATTTATTTAGTCCCATTATACTTGCTTTGGTCAATATAATATTCTAGTTTTGTAGTTTAGACTGATTCCGAGCAAATCTGACCAAAGAGTATTTAATGGTCACATAACTCACGACTATACTTATTAGTTGTGTATGCGGATGACACCTTTGTCATAACTTTGATATTAAAATTTGTAGCACACTTTAATATTAATTGTGTATGTGGATGACTCCTTCGTCATGACTATATCAACTTATAATGTGAATTAGTTTTGTTTGCAGGCGAATCTATATTGATAAATACATTTAAAAAAAAATGATTTTCTGATACTTTTTTTCAACAGTTACGTCTTTACTTATTGCCGGAACTCGTTGATCTGGCCAGTATAAGTATTTAACTCGAATATTCTTTTATGTTGGACCAAAAGTTTATCGGTTTGTTTTTTCTAAAGTTACTTTAGATAATTTTATCTAATGTTCATCGATACGACATCGTTTTGGGACGGAAATCATGGTGTTTTTGTAATTTTAATTTATTTTATAATAATTTTTATTTTTCTAATTTTTTAATTTTTTAATCCTAAAACGACGTCATTTCGATGAACATTAAATAAACATATTTAAAATAGCATTAGAAACTTTTTTCCCAACGTTTATATGCATAGAGCAAATTATTCTTTCGCCTTTCAGTAAAGAAACATTCCAAGTTTCTTGGTCAAATTTCAAGATCATAATGACCGATTCCTAATTTTGTATCTATCTAATCAGTTTGACTAATCAATTTAATGGATCGATCATGATTATAAAAGTGAAACAATTTTAAATATATTATAGATAAATAAATAATAAATAGATAGAGTATGGATTCTTATTTGCTTCGATCAAGCTGCGACAAAGTCTTCTTACAGCTGGTAAAAAGTTATCTTTTTTTATAGAAGAAAACTATAAGAAGTTAATGTTGGCAAGGTTATATAACACGGAGTATAGATGCTTCTTCTAATTAACTAACACACATACATACTCAGCAACTTCAAAATTGGGATCATTATTGTAGCTAAAATGATTCTGCAATTTGCATTGTTTCATATCATTACATTGATAATATGTCCCATATATACACTAGCATCTGTCGAAGGTTCTGTTATAGCACAACCTGGTTGTGATTCGACATGTGGAAACGTTTTGATCCCTTACCCTTTTGGAATGAAAGATCCCAAATGCTACGGAGACAAGTGGTTTGAAATAGAATGCAGAAACACTTCTTCTCAAGGTAATTATAAACCTTACCTGAAATCTTTAAATCTGGAGGTGACATTAATTTCTGAAAGCATAAGCGCAATTCAAATCATGAATCCGATTTACCATTTGAACTGCCAAGGCAAAAGCGCTAATCCAGTTATAAACCTGAGAGGAAGCCCTTTTGTGTATTCCCAGCAGTACGATAAATTTGTAGCCGTTGGTTGCAACAAAGTTGCTTTTTTGAGGTCAAATGGGTCAGCTGTCGGTGGTTGTGTTTCCATTTGTGATGACAATGAACAAGTTAACGATAGCACTGTCCTAGGAAGGGATGGTTGTCATGGCAGGTACTGCTGCGAGACTTCACTGCCTTTGTATCTTTCAGAATATAATGCAACGGTTCAAACTCTAAGGAACGAAAGTTTGAGTCAAGTTCAATGTAGTAATGCGATAATTGTAGATGATAATTGGCTCGTGAACTACTATAAGTTTAATTTATCTTCCCAGAGATTTGGTGACCTAAAGAATATGGATTATGTTCCTGCGACGCTTGAGTGGGAGATCTTAAACAAGATATTGAACAATTCAATCTTTGAACTTCCTTCAGATGCAAACTGCTATAACTCTAATGTTACATCTTCACAAAACACAACCTCAGGTCGGAGATGTGGCTGCTTCATTGGCTTCGATGGTAATCCCTACATAGCTGGAGGCTGCACAGGTATTTTCCCTCTACAACAACAACTCATATTTATTTTAGGATCGCGTGCTTTTTCTAGCTCTAAGCAATATGCAGGTACTGTTAATCAAGTTAAGCTGGAAGAGGATGTCAGTTTCTGTTTGATTCCGAAGTTTATTTTGTTTTGGTACAAATGCTTTGGTTTAATGTTTAACATGATGCTAATTAAACAATTTTATCCTTGTTTTAAAAATAAGATTACTTTGCCCCCTATATACCAATATGCCCAAATTCTCAAACTATATATCAATCTATCTATATTTCACTGATACTTACTTAAGTAAGTGATTTACTCGAATACAAAGTTCCCTTACTTGAGTACATGTCATGTTTGGGTTATGTTTTAAAACCCTCGTTCACTCTAGTAAGGAGTTATAATTAACCCTCGGTGGAACCTCTCTCCCTCTCCTTCTCGGGTATTAAAATTCATTTTCCGACCATTGAAAAGCTCCAAATCGATTGTAATTCTTGATTCCCATCCCTAATCACTCTTTTTTTTGTGTCGAAATTTAATAGTTTTTGGTGGGTATTTGTGCAAAATTCCCAAGTCACTAACATATTTGTTCTATGAATAGGTATCATTAAAGTTACTAAGAGAGTAGAAATAATATTAAACATAACCGATTAAAATTACTTTAGCAATAAGAGGTTGATTAACCACTTACACCAACACTTATTCAAGTAAATGGTCAATTTACTTGAGTAAGTGTTAGGTAGACATAAACAGAGCCCATCACCCATATGATTTTCCCACATTTTTCTATCACTTTCTTCCCATTTCTCTCACTCGTTCTTCGTCATATTTGCAGCTCATTTTTTTATATCTATTTCCTTATTAAATCATTATCATTATTTTAGATTTTAGGATTTTTGTTTAAAACTCTGAACCTATCACCAAACCCTAGTCCTTGGCAAAGAAGCATTCAAGTTCCCAAACATTGACCTAAAGATGAGAGATTATAAAAAAATTTGGGGCTCTAAGACAACCTATGTATTTTTCACTTGAATGCTACATATGAGAATTCAAATGGGAATTACCTTGGTAATGATGCCAATGATAATGGAGATGTGGAGTATATGATTGATGAATATCTCGATCAGTCTGTGTAAAAAAGAATTGAGATATATCTTGAAATTGATTATGGTGAGTCGTCTTCTTTACCCATCTATTTAATGCATATGAACGTGGAAACATATGTTTGTCATGAAGACAAATTTGTCTTCTCATCAGCACCTCTATCAATTTTAAGTCGGATCATATTTGGGGAACACGAAAATGACAATATGTTGGATATGAATAGTGATGAGGAGGGAGAATGCGAAAGTGTAATTTTACTTGGTGATTCATCAGAAAGTGAATGCGGACGGTGATTTTGATGCTTGTCTAATACTAGTAAACATGAATACCCCTGCTTCAATGGACCTCAAGGTTCACTAGTAATTATTGGTTGGTTTATGAATTTCATTATGTTTAACTTGTCATATTTTTGTAATTACTGCATTCGATGGGGACATCATGATATTCTGCACTGTACATATATCAATTCAAGCACCTTAATAATGACATGATGTATGGTGACGGTGAAATGTAGGGTCTTGTGTTGTGCAAATTAATATTCCATCAGAACTAATTAAATATATGTTATAAATTCAATTAATTTTATGCAGTACCCTGCCATAAAATTCAATTTTACCTCAACAATTGTATACATATGAGTTCTAACCTATAATCTAATTTGGTTGACATTTCAGCTATACCAGGGTTCTTTACTACGGATGGTCATGCGAAGAAGTGGGCTATAGTTGGTATGTATTACTTCACACTCATTAATGAAGAGTAACAAATACCATTTATACTTCCATGGATCATAAACTTATTAATAGTATAGGTCCATACTTATCTATATTTGTACTGGACAATTATAATCACCTAATTTATTGTTCCAAATGTGTAGGAGTTTCGTCAAGCATCGGATCCATCATTTTGGTCCTTCTTCTATGGTTGTTGCATAAAGTTGTAAGGAAAAGAATGATAAAGAAACGCAAAGAAAAATTCTTTAAAAAAAATGGTGGTTTGTTGTTACAGCAAAGAATGTCTTCTGGTGAAGTTAATGTCGACCAAACTATTCTCTTCAGCTTAAAGGAATTAGAAAAGGCCACAGACAACTTTAATACGAACAGAGTTCTTGGAAAGGGAGGCCAAGGTACCGTTTACAAAGGCATGCTAGTTGATGGTAGAATTGTTGCAGTCAAAAAGTTTAAGGTCGAAGGAAAGGTTGAAGAATTCATCAACGAATTTGTCATCCTTTCACAAATTAACCATAGAAATGTGGTCAAGTTGTTAGGATGTTGTTTGGAGACAGAAATTCCATTGCTTGTCTATGAATTCATTCCTAATGGTAACCTTTTCGAATATTTGCAAGATGAGAATGAGGACTTACCAATGACATGGGACATGCGTTTGAGAATTGCCACTGAAATTGCAGGAGCTCTATTTTACTTACACTCAGTTGCCTCTCAACCCATTTATCACAGAGACATTAAATCAACAAATATACTTTTGGATGAAAAGTATAAGGCAAAAGTAGCAGACTTTGGAGCATCCAGAATAGTTTCCATTGAAGCCACTCATCTAACCACAGTAGTTCAAGGTACTTTTGGATACTTGGATCCAGAGTATTTTCTGACTAGTCAATTTACTGAGAAGAGTGATGTCTTTAGTTTTGGAGTAGTTCTTGTTGAGCTTTTAACTGGGATGAAGCCTATCCCAACAATATCTGGGGAAACCAAGAGTTTGTCTTCACATTTTATTCAATGTATGGAGGAGAATAGTCTTTTTGACATTATTGACAGAAGAGTCACGAAGGAAGGGGAGAAAGAACATATAATTGCAGTTGCCAATCTTGCAAACAGATGCTTAGAGATGAATGGGAGAAAACGACCAACTATGAAAGAAGTAACATTGGAATTAGAAGAGATCCATAGATTGGATAGAAAGACTAATGCACAGATAAATCATGAAGAAATTGAGCTTGCTGGAATTGTAAACTACCAACCTTGGACCGGATTCCCTACATCAAATTCATCATCCCTTTCCTCATATTCGGATGTTATGCATATTCTTACATTAAGATGATAGGTTAATTTTTTTTAGTTTTATTTCCTTTGAGATATAATACATGTATTTTTATCATAAGTTATTCTTGTATTATATAACTTAAAGCACGAATGATTAGGACTATGTTTGAGATGTAAAATTGTTTGTGCATTTGCCCTAAACTTTATATTTTTGGAAGAATTGGTTCGTAATACTTACTTTCAATAATCTCTCGCCAATGTTTTTGTTTCATTTTTTTTTTTTTTGGTGAAATGTTTTTGTTTCATTTTAGGTGGAGACTGAAACAACGATTTGGCTATGTTGACTAAAATTTCAAAAAAAATAAAAATATAAAACAGCAGAAGACTATATGAAATATTTTATAGCCAGAAATAGTATGCTTAAAAAATGCAATAGTATAAGCAAACTCCTTAAATGCAAATATTTTAATTATGAAATGGAAATATAATATGGTTAACAAAACGCCTCAAAACACAACCTATGAGAAAAGTATTTCCTTGATGATTTTAATAAATTTATTTGATTAAATTTTATTAAAATACTTAATTTATATTGAAATATTTAACACTAATTGTTACTTAATTACAATATTTAAAATGATATGTAGTTAAACTTAAAGAGGAAGGTTACTTACAACTTTTTTTTTTTACAACCATATCTTAACACCGTTGATTTCCACCAATTAACGGTTATTATTTATTGTGTATTAATAATTAATTAATAAGTTTAATTTGGAAAAATCATAACCGTTGATTGGCGGAAATCAACAGTGTTAAGATATGGTTGTAAAAGGTTGTAAAAAAATAAGGTTGTAAGTATAACCTACCTCAAACTTAAAAATATAAACTTAATAAATTATTAATTGTTCAGCCTACATCTTATTCGGCCGAATCGGGTCAAGCCGATTTTTTTATTTTACACTTCCAATTTTGTTAGCTTTGGCGCATACGTTTGTTTTGGTTTTAACTTATTTTAACATCTCTTGCAGAAAATACTCGCCCACTGATTTGTTTAAGTATTTACGAAAGAGCTTCATTTCGGGAACGGCATGCGATTACTTGCATATGAGTATGACGAGCTATAGCTCTAATCTTACTTTACATGAGAGGATCAAATGTGTTCAGATAGATTGTTATATATATTATATCGGATTAAGGATCTTATTTGAAAATATCACTACAAGCTTTGTCAATTAATTCAAATCATCAACTTATGTATGTTTTCACTAAATTATTAAAAAGTCATTACTAATTATAAGTTATTTTTATAAGGGATATGTTATTATACCTATTATTCTTTCTGTCTACCTTTGTACCTTCAACACCATTAGATCACAATCACATATCGAAGGGTGTGGTAGACAAAGATAGGCAGAAAAAATGGTACGTAGAATAATCCATTCCTTTTTATAATTAGATTGGTATATGACTTATATATCCCAACTTGAAGGTTAGTGTTGGATAAGGATACTAATTAATATATAATTATTTAGATTAATATATATGATTTATATATATCAACTTATAAGGCATAATGTGAATTAGTTCTTTTTGCAGGTGAGTCGATAATGATAATTGATAAATACAATTTTAAATTTGTTTTTCTGATATTTTTTTCAACAGTTACGTCTCTCCTTATTGTCGGAACTCGTTGATCTGGCCAATATATGTATTTAATAACTTGAATATACTCTTTATGTTGGACCAAAATTTTATATGCATAGAGCGTATTATTCTTTAGCCTTTCACTAAAAAACTTCCGAGTTTCTTGGTCAAATTTCGAGAACATATAATATAATGACTGATTCCTAATTTTGTAAAAGAAACTTCCGAGTGTCTAATCAGTTTGACTAATCAATTTAATGGATCGATCATGAACCAGAACTTTATATATAATCTCGTTTTAAGTTGTTTGATTATTTTGAATTTATTTTATCACTTTATCTTCCTTTTTAAATTATAGGGTCATCCTCACTTCATGTTGGAAAAATTTGTAGAAAGAGTCAACAATAGAGGTGAAGGAATGGAGATAATTTATTATGGTCCGGGATTACTATTTTTAGGTGATCCATTAGTGTAAATGAGAGGATAAAATTGTAAAAGAAGAAAAATAACAAGGGTAAAAATAGAAAGGAAAAATGAGTATTGTGAGAAGGAGCACCAAATCATTGAGTGGTCTTGAAGCATAATAAATATTTTCAAATGAATGGGTCCTTCACGAAATTTCCTCCGCACTCGCAACATTGCAATCTGCCGCGCTTTACTTTTTTGCAAGGAGAGGGAGAGATCGAGTTCATATAAGAGCCATAATTCTGCGTAGCAAATATGGCAGCAGTAAATGACTCTGGTGTCAATTTCTTTTATTTTTTCCTTTTCTTTTTAATCTTTACTTTTTTTTCTTTCTTCTAGAAGCACATAAAAATATAAGATTCTTTATTGTTTTCATTTTTAAAAAATAAATTAAAAATAAAAACAAACTCGATCAGAATAAAGTGTTCGCAACAATTATTTTGTCAGTTTTATTTGGATTTAAATAAGCCTTTAATTTTTTTTTATGCAACAAAATATGTGCTTTTCTTTTTCTAATATGAGTTATCAACTAATAAATATTAGTTCCTTCTAGTATTTTTAATTACATTCATAATATTTTTTAGTGTTTTTGTGTGAAATTAAAGGCTATATAACCTAGGGGAAATGTTATACTTACTACCTAATTTTTTTACTACTTGTTATTACCAAATCTTAACCGTTGATTTCCATTAATCTAACGATTATAATTTATTACAAATTAATAAAACTAGATAATAAAATAGGACTATTTATGAGTCTTAACTAATTTCTTTTTTGTTTTGTGATTAATTTATAAATCTGTTGGTATTTTTTTTCATTTCCTTATAAAGAGTGATAGCAACTTCAAAACTTAGAATTCAAATTCAAAATCAGCAAAAAATAATAATTTTAAGGAAGTTGGAGGTATAAGTTGTGGGTGCAGTAACTCAAGGCATATCTTTAGAAGAATCAGAACCATGGCATCGGAAATATTTAATATGATACAAGATCATTTAATCTTTTGGTGTTCCTTCTCACATTATTAATTTTTATTTTCTCTTTTTATTTCTATTATTTTTTCTCTTTTCCAATTTTATCCTCTTATTTATATTAAGGGATCACCTAAAAATAATGATTCTAGTCCACAATAAATATTATCGGCCATGCGTCTTAAAAGCAAGCGTATCATCTAAAGGATTATTTTATAAATTATTAATTAGATTAATTAGACTTGAGTAGTTATCAGTAGATGGGATAGGAATCAATTCCAATAAAACTAGGAGATTATTTAAAGTGATCCGGGACCATCATTTTTAGGTGGTCTCTTAGTGTAAATAGGAGGGTAAAATAGGAAAAGTGAGAAAATAATAAGAATAAAAAAGGAAAGAGAAAATTAATGTTATCGGATTTAGTGGTCAGCATATTAAATTTTTCCTAAAAGTAGATAGGATTTAAGCATTTTTTTGAATTAGGATAGTTAGTTTCCTTACCGTAAATAGTTAGACTTTAAGATGATGTGTGATTATAAAAGTGAAACCAATCTTATTAAAATCGGCCTGATAATAGATTCGATTGAGGTACTGGGTCACTAGTTCATCCAGTGGGTCACTGATTCAACCGCATGATCTGGTAATTATATGTAATTTTATAATTTGTATTAAAAAATAATAAACATACTCAAATATCTAAAAAATAATAAAATAATAAATAACACGTAATTATTCAATAAAGGATAAAAAAAATATAATGATCGTGATATAGGATTTTGGGTTTAGAAAATGACATCTATAACTATAAATCAAATCAAAATTTTCTAGATAGTACATAATTGAGAGAATATTAGTGTTGTAGGTACATAACTTATGTAAGTTAATAAGCAACAAAATATTCAAATATATTCATTATGATTTTTTTTTTTTTGAAAAAATATATAATTTGAACTTTTTTTGGGACCGGGTAAATAGGTTTTCAGAAAACCGGTTCAAGATGATGTGTGATTATAAAAGTGAAACACTTTTCCCTAAATATATTATAGATAAATAAATAATAAATAATAAATAGATAGAGTATAGATTCTTATTTTATTCGGTCAAGCCTCGACAAAGTCTTCCTACAGCTGGTAAAAGCTGTCTTTTTTTATAGAAAAAGATTCTAATAAAATTAATGTTGGCAAGGTTATATAACAGAGCATATATATAGATGCTTCTTCTAATTAACTAACACACACACATACTCAGCCACTTCAAAATTGGGATCATTATTGTAGCTACAATGATTCTGCAATTTGCATTGTTTCATATCATTACTTTGATAATACGTCCCATATATCCACTAGCATCTGTCGAAGGCAATGTTATGACACAACCTGGTTGTGATTTTCCCAGTTGTGGAATTTGGATACCTTACCCATTTGGGATAGGTCCAAAATGCTATGGAGACAAGTGGTTTGAAATAGAATGCAGAAACACTTCTTCTCAAGGTGTGGTACCTTACCTGAAATCTCTAAATCTGGAAGTGATATCCATTTATGAAGGCCAAAACACAATTCTAATCATGAATCCGACATACCATTCAAACTGCAAAGGCAAAAATGCTAAGCCAGTTATAAACCTGAGAGGAAGCCCTTTCGTGTATTCCCAGGACTACAATAAATTTGTAGCCGTTGGTTGCAACAATCTTGCTTTTTTGAGGTCAAATGATTCAGAAGTTGGTGGTTGTGTTTCCATTTGTGATGACAATGAAGAAGTTAACGATAACTCTGTCCTTGGAAACAGTGGTTGTCATGGCAGGTACTGCTGCGAGACTTCGCTGCCTCTGTATCTTTCAGAATATAATGCAACGGTTCAACATCTAAGGAACGAAAGTTTGGGTCATGTTCAGTGTAGTTATGCGTCAATTATAGATGATGATTGGCTCCAGGACTCCTATATGTATGATACATTTGGTGACATAAAGAATATGGATTATGTTCCTGCGATGCTTGAGTGGGAGATCTTGAACGAGATGTTGAACAACTCAATCTTTGAAATTCCTTCAGAGGCAAATTGCTATCACTCTTATGTTACATCTGCGCAAAACACAACCTCATCTGGTCTGAGATGTAACTGCTCCATAGGCTTCGATGGCAATCCCTACATTTCTGGTGGCTGCACAGGTATGATCCTTCTACACCAACAACTCATATTTGCATTATTTTGTTATAGGAATATATTTTTATTATGTCGTAGAAAAAAAGTTACCTCATGTTGTAGAAATAAAAGTATAAGTGCGACCCACAGGTAAGAGGAGAGAAAAAAAGAGAGTGATGGGACCCAACCTCTTTTTGTGTGTAGGAGAGTTGTTTATCTCATGTAAAATCAGATAAACATAACCCTTTGTTGTAATATCATACTCTCAATGTTCAGTGAAATTAATATCTCCACACACCTCAAAAAATGTGTCTTTTTCTTAAAAAATTAAAATTAAATTGGTGAGTCCTATTTTATTTGTCTCTCAATATAAGAGAATTTCTATCTTATTACATGACATAAGTAATCCCCTGTCTTATAACTTGATAATTATATGGAAAAAAAGTGTTTTTCCCATGTCTGGAAAAAAATACAAGCCGTTTTGGAAATTTTGCTTGTATGCAGCATGAATTTTCTCTATGTTGCAATTTTTTCTTTTTCTTAAATCTTAAAATGACATCATTTTAAAATCAAATTTTTTTTCTAGCTCTAACCAGTGTACAGGTGCTAATCAAGTTAAGTTGGAAGAGAATTTTAGCTCCCCGTTTGACTTCGAAGTTTATTTTGTTTTGGTGCAAAAGCTTTAGTTTAATGTTTAATGGTGATTGACAATTTTACCTCAGTTTTAAAATAATTTATTACTTTCCCCCTTTCCAAATTATTTACCACGTTTATATTCTGAATATATATATATATATATGGATATATATATATATAAAACTATCATTTTATATATATATATATATATATATAAAATATTATATATAAAATCATCACCATACAAAGTTGGAAATAAATATAATATTTTTATTTTCTACAATTAATTTTAAATGCGAACTTCCTTTATCCCACACAAAACGACGTAGTTTTTAGGTGACTGCACCAACGCTTATATACAGTCACATTACAAATCATTTTGCCTATATATATATATATATAAAAGGTAGGATCCTTTGACACCGGAATTTGACATCTCATCTGAGAACTATTAGATCAAAACAATCAATGCTGCCACATGCTTACAAATCAGAGTCGTTGATCTTTTTTGATCTAATGGCTCTCAGATGAGATGTCAAATTTCACATTATCAAAGGATCTTTTGACCAATGACTAACCAATAGTACTTACTCGAGTAAGTATTTACTCAAAATAGTTTGGGAAGAAGGGAAAATGATAAATTGATTTTAAAATTGGGTCAAAATAATTAATCAGCCTAATATAGATATAGATATATATAAGTACTATTATACATATTTTAATACTCATTTAGCAAGTCTTGTTTAATATATACTTATTAAATTTATGTTATAAAATTTAATTAATTCCATCCACTTCAATTTCTCTCTGTTTTTTTTTTTTTTTTAAAAAAAAAGAAGTCAATTTTACATCAACAAATGTGTATACGGAAGAGTTCTAACCTATAATCTAATTTGGTTGACGTTTCTATACCAGGGTTCTTTGATACGAATACTCAAGCAAAAAAGTGGACCATAATAGGTATGTATTACTTCACAAACTCATTATTGAAGAATAACAAATACCAATATTTATACTTCCTTGGATCCTAAACTTATTAATAGTATAGGTCCATGCTTATGTATATCTGTATTGGACAATTATAATCACCTAATTTACTGTGCCAAATGTGTAGGAGTTTCGTCAAGCATCGGATCCATCATTTTGGTCCTTCTTCTATGGTTGTTGCATAAAGTTGTAAGGAAAAGAATGATAAAGAAACGTAAAGAAAAATTCTTCAAAAAAAATGGTGGTTTGTTGTTGCAGCAAAGATTAACTTCTGGTGAAGTTAATGTTGACAGAGCTATTCTCTTCAGCTTAAAGGAATTAGAAAAGGCTACAAACAACTTTAATACAAATAGAGTTCTTGGAAAGGGAGGCCAAGGTACCGTTTACAAAGGCATGCTAGTTGATGGTAGAATTGTTGCAGTCAAAAAGTTCAAGGTCGAAGGAAAGGTTGAAGAATTCATCAACGAGTTTGTCATTCTTTCACAAATTAACCATAGAAATGTGGTTAAGTTGTTAGGATGTTGTTTGGAAACAGAAATTCCATTGCTTGTCTATGAATTCATTCCTAATGGTAACCTTTTTGAATATTTGCAAGATGAAAATGAGGACTTACCAATGACATGGGATATGCGTTTGAGAATTGCCACTGAAATTGCAGCAGCTCTATTTTACTTACACTCACTTACATCCCAACCCATTTATCACAGAGACATCAAATCAACAAATATACTGTTGGATGAAAAGTATAGAGCAAAAGTAGCAGACTTTGGAGCATCCAGAATAGTTTCCATTGAGGCCACTCATCTCACCACAGTAGTTCAAGGTACTTTTGGATACTTGGATCCAGAGTATTTTCAAACTAGTCAATTTACAGAAAAAAGCGATGTCTATAGTTTTGGGGTAGTTCTTGTTGAACTTTTAACTGGAAAGAAGCCAATATCCTCAACAATATCTAAGGAAACCAGTAGTTTGGCTTCATATTTTGTTCAGTGTATGGAGGAGAATGGTCTGTTTGACATTGTTGATAAAAGAGTTACGAACGAAGGGGAGAAAGAACATATAATTGCAGTTGCTAATCTTGCAAATAGATGCTTAGAGATGAATGGGAGAAAAAGACCAACTATGAAAGAAGTCACATTGGAATTAGAAGAGTTCAGGAGATTGGATAGCAAGTCTAATGCACAGAAAAATCATGAAGAAATTGAGCTTGCTGGAATTGAAGACTACCAACCTCAGACTAGATATTCAGCATCAAATTCATTGCCAACGATAAGTAGCTCAGCCCTTTCGTCATACTCGGATGTTATGCATATTCTTACCTAATAAAATAATAGGTGAATTTTTTTAAGTTTATTTCCCCATTATTAGAGATATAATAAAATTAGTCGTGTATTTTTATCATAAATGATTCTTGTATTATCTAACACAAAGGACAAATGATTCTAGTGTAAGGGATATGTTTCAGATATAAAATAATTTATGTGCACTTGGCCTAACTTTATATTTTTGGAAGAATTGTTTTGTAATACGTTTCATAATCTCTCACCTATGTGGAGCTGAAACAATGTTTTGGCTTTGTTGACTAAAATTGAAAAAAAAAAAAATAGTAGAAAACTATATGAAATATCTTACGGAAAAAATATTTATGTAGTTGTTGCAGAAGTTTTTACCTGTCATATATTTTGTACTACCCGATATACTTAGGCAATTTTTTTGATATAAATTGTATTACAGGTGCCCACTCTTTTTTGTATGACATATACAACTAACTAGACTTAGGCAAAATGACAAGAACAAATATGATTATGAATCTCCTACTACATACATATGAGATGTTCATGCTCTAAGTCTAGCATAGGCCCAATGGCCACCAAAACGCAAAATACTAATAAGTCCTCCAACAACTCATCCCATGGGCTTCTTTCCCGCTGCTCCTGTGCCACTGCTACCTCATGAAATAAAGTCCCCAAGACGGGGTGAGATATACGAATATATCTCAGTAACCCAGAGGTTCTGGAGAAAACTCCGCCAAATGGCTCACTTCGATGCATATAAATAATATAAAACAACATCTGTAAAAATGGGATATAGCAAGGGATTTAGAGAAAATAGAGAATATAGGAATACAAAATACGACAAAGCGGGAATGGTAGCTACCAATACCACGCAACGTCCTCGGCATATAAGTCTATGGGTCTCATCCAAGGCGTGTTCCTAGAACATCCAACCAAGGTACACCTCCCATCCACATACATCCGAGACTTCCTAGTGTGCTCATATCCGGATTACACACCATGACTCTGGGTCAACTGCAACTCCCTCTCGGAGACCTATCTAGTGGAAGTCCGAACTGCCCGAAGGTAAACTGTCTACTGGCCAGAGACTCGGTACCTATGTACCAACATACATACTACATGCATGATCATGTTATTCTACACTACTCATATACATTTCCTACCATCACCCGTAACGGGCATGGTGGAACACACAAGGGGAACAAGCCCTAGTACCAAGAGGTTACCTCAATGAGCCTCTTCACTTAGCTCCACAGAATATACTCTCTGAGCTCGCTACTCAACAGAATGCCTTAATCCCACTTGGTCCAGGACCAAGGGCAATCCACCGACTCGGTTCGATGTTCAAATTGACGTGGATAAGGACACTGGTTAATATATAATTATTTAAGTTAATATATATGATTTTTATATATCAAGTTATAAGGCGTAATGTGAATTAGTTCATTTTGCAAGTGAGTCCATAATGATAATTAAATACTTTTTTTAAATGTTTTTCCCACTAATAAAAAATGTTTTTTTTCTTACGAAATAATTCCGTCGAAAATGGTTAAAATTTCATAAAAAATGAAGCCTCAAATATCTCTTCGTGGATAACAATTTTTTCGACGCAATTAGAGATTCCGTCGATAGTTTTCGTCGAAATTTTTTGACCGAAAATAAATGAAATTATGTGGAAAAATCTTGTATTAAATTTTGACGGAAAACAAATTCCATCGAAACTTTTCGACGGAAAATGAATGAAATTTCGTCAAAAAATTTTGTATTAATTTTTGACGAAAAAATAAATTCCGTCGAAACTTTTTGACAAAAATGAATGAAATTCCGTCAAAAAACCTTGAAATAATTTTCGACGGAAAATAAATTTCGTTAAAATTTTTTGACTGAAAATGAATGAAATTCGGCTGAAAAATCTTGTAATAATTTTCACGAAAAACAAATTAGGTTGGAATTTCTCGACGAAAAATGAATGAAATTCCGTCAAAAACTATTGCCTCAATTTTTGATAGAATTGGTAATGAAATTTCTTAATTGCTAATGAAATTCTCTCTACAAAATTAATACAAATTTATGTTTTGCACCTACTAAACAAATATAATAAAAGTAAATAACATATGAAAATCATATCATCTTAATATAATCAAATGTACAAAAGTCTCTATTATATACTAATAAAAAGAGTCTTATATATACAAAAGTCCCTGTCATGTAATAATCAAAAGAGTCTTATATCTATAAATTTTCAAGACATATACTAATATAATATGGGAATCATAACTATATAAAAGTGAAAATAAATATAAAACATTAAATATGGAGAATTATAACCATACAAAGGTGGAAATAAATATAACATTTCCATTTTCTACAATTTATCTTGAACGCGAACTTCCTTTATCCTACCTAAAATGAAGTAGCTTTCTGATGACTACACTAATGCTTATATACAGTCAGTAAAAATAAATATAAAACATTAAATATGAGTAGTCATGACCATACAAAGGTGAAAATAAATATAATATTTCCATTTTCTATATTTAACTTTGAATGTGAACTTCTTTTATCCCTCCCAAAACGACGTAGTTTCAAGGTTACTGTCTCAATACTTATACGCAGTCACATTACAATACGCATTCACGTTACTTATTCTGTCAAAATCTTTTAACAAAATCTAAATTTCATCGAAAAGTCCATAAATATAATTTCTTTTTCATTTAGTTTTTTACAAAGATTTTCGACGGAATTTGTTTTGAGTTGAAAAATCCACTAATATAATTTATTTTTCTTTTATTTTATTCAAAAAATTTCAACAGAATATATTTTTCGTCAAAAATTCCATAAATATAATACTTTTTTCTAAATTTTTTGACGGAAATTGTCTTGCTCGAAAGTTTTCGAATTCCGTCGAAAAGTACAGAAATATAATTTCTTTTACATATATTTTTTCACAAAGATTTTCGACCAAATTTATTTTCGTCAAAATAATTTGTTTTCTGTCAAAAAAATTTGGCATAATCTAAATTTCGTCAAAAAGTCAATAAATCTAATTACATTTTCATTTAGTTTTTTACAAATATTTTCGACGAAATTCATTTTTGGTTGAAAAATCTACTAATATAATTTAATTTTCATTTATTTTTTTACAATTCATTTTCCATTGAAAAACCATAATATAATTCCTTTTTTCATTTATATTTTTCAAAAAATTTCAACAACAATTGTTTTCCGTTGAAAACTCCATAAATAGAATTTCTTTTTCATTTAATCTTTTACAAATATTTTTGGCGGAATTCTTTTTACGTCGAAAAATTCATAAATATAATTTTTTTTCATTCATTTTTTTCAAAAAATTTCAACGGCATTTGTTTTCCGTCGAAAAATCCATAAATATAAATTCTTTTTCAATTATTCTTTTACCAAGATTTTCGGCGAAACTCATTTTCCGTCGGAAAATGCATAAATAAAAAAAATTTCATTTATTTTTTTACAAAGATTTTCGACGGAATTCATTTTTCATTGAAAAATCCACAAATATATTTTATTTTTCATTTATTTTATTCAAAAAATTTCAACAGAATTTATTTTTTGACGAAGTTTCCATAAATATATTATTTTTTTATAAAATTTTCGATGGAAATTGTTTTTCGTCGATAATTTTCGAATTTCTTCGAAAAGTACATAAATATAATTTCTTTTTCATATATGTTTTTACAAAGGTTTTCAACCAAATTTATTTTCGTCAAATATATCCATAATATAATTCATTTTTAATTTACTTTTCTCAAAAAATTTAGACGGAATTTGTTTTCCGTCGAAATATTTTAACGGAATCAAAATTTCGTCGATAAGTCCATAAAAATAATTTCTCTTTCTTTTCATTTTTTACAAAGATTTTCGACAGAATTCATTTTCCTTCGAAAAAATTAGTAATATAATTTATTTTTCATTTATTTTAATCAAAAAAATTCAATATAATTTATTTCTCGTCGAAAATTCGACAAATATGATATTTTTTTCTAAAATCTTTGACAAAAATTGTTTTTCGTCTAATTTTTTTTCACTTTGTCAAAAAGTACATATGTATAATTTCTTTTTCATTTATTTTTTTACAATAATATTCGACCAAATTCATTTTCGTCAAAATATCCAGAATATAATTTATTTTTAACTCATTTTTCCCAAAAAATATCGACGAAATTTGTTTTCTGCCGAAACTTTTTAACGGAATCTAAATATCGTCGAAAAGTCAATAAATATAATTTCTTTTTCATTTAGGCTTTTACAAAGGTTTTTGACGAAATTTTTTTTCGTTGAAATCTACTAATATAATTTATTTTCCATTTATTTTTTTCAAAAATTCTCAACGTGATTTGTTTTCCATCGAAAAGTTCTTAAATAGAATTTCTTTTTTATTTATTTTTTTTACAAAGATTTCAACGGCATCTTTTTCCATTGAAAAGTCCATAAAGAGAATTTCTTTTCATTAATTTTTTTCAAAAAGTTTCTTTATTTTTTGGTAATCTTTCAAAAAAATTCAACGGCATTTGTTTTCCGCCGAAAAGTACTTAAATATAATTTCTTTTTCATATTTTTTTTACAAATATTTTCTACCAAATTCATTTTCTTCAAAATATCCATAACATAATTACTTTTCTTTTTTTTTAAATTTTTCGACGGAATTGATTTTCGGTCGAAAGTTTTTAGCAAAATCGTAATATGATCGAAAAGTCCATAAATATAATTTCTTTTTCATTTAAGTTTTAGAAAGATTTTTTACGGAATTCATTTTCCATTGAAAAATCTACTAATATAATTTTTTTATTCAAGAAAATTCAACAGAATTTATTTTTTGTCGAAAATTCTATATGCATAACTTTTTTTTCAAAAAAATTTGACAAAAATTGTTTTTCGTCGAAGATTTTTGAATTCCGTCAAAAAGTACATAAACATAATTTTTTTTCATTTATTTTTTTTACAAAATTTTTCGACGAAATTCATTGAATGTCAAAATATCCATAATATAATTTCTTTTTAATTTACTTTTTTCAAAAAACTTCGGCGGAATTTGTTTTCTGGCGAAATTTTTTAACTGAATCCAAACTTCATCGAAAAGTTCCGAGATATAATTTCTTTTTTATTTAGATTTTACAAAAAATTTCGACGAAACTCATTTTCCGTAGAAAAGTCCACTATTACAATTTTATTTATTCAAAAAATTTCAAAAGAATTTATTTTTCGTCAAAATTTTTCTACGGAATATCAATTATGTCGAGAATTCCATAAATATAATATATTTTTTTCAAAATAATTAGAAAAAAGTTGTTTTACGTCGAAAATTTTCGAATTCTTTTGAAAAGTACATAAATATAATTTCTTTTTCATTTATTTTTTACAAATATTTTTGACTGAATTCATTTTCCATCGAAATCCACTAATATAATATCTTTTTTATTTATTTTTTTCACATTTTTTGATGAATTTATTTTCCGTCGAATAATCTATAAATATTATTTTTCAACGAAATTTATTTTTCGATAAAAAATTTCGAAAGAATGTCAATTGCATCGAAAAGTCTGTAAATATAATTTCTTTTCCATTTATTTTTTAAAAATATTTTTGACGGAATTCATTATTAGTTAAAAAATCAACTAACATATTTTTTTTTCATATATTTTTTCAAATATTTTTGACGAAATTTATTTTCTTTCAAAAAATTTCCACGGAAACTAATTTCTGTCGAAAACTTTTCGACCGAATTTCTTTTTCGTCGAATTTTTTTTATAGAAAACTAATTTTGTTAAAAATTCCGTCACTAGCTATTTTCATAACGCGTTGATCTGGCAAATATATGTATTTAATTTGAATATTTTTTAGATTGTACCAAAAGTTTATGGAATTAATGTTTCTAATATTATAGAAGATATAAAATTAATTTTATCTCCTACACACGTAAAAGTGTTTGGAACTTTTTTTTTCTCTCTCCTCTTCACATATGTTCACATGTTTCTTATTTAATTAAAGTTTGATTAATTAATACTTACTCAAATAAATGAATTATTTATTGAGGCAATTCATTTAATTTAACGTTCATTCTAGTCAAAATTTGATAATCAAGAATAATTAATATATAATTAATAAATTAGTATATAATTTAAAAACAAGGACAAATAATAAGTTAATTAAAAAAAAGACTCGATCAAACCAATGGCGGACATGTGTGCCTGCAAGTGCACACACAAATTTTTTGGGAAAAAAATAGAATAAAATATATTTTTGGTTATCAACAAAAATTACAGGACCCAATTTAATCTCTTAAAAAAGGATCCCTTTAAATTCTATTAGTCCTTTTTAAAGGATTAATGTGTGTCTTTTTTCCCCTAAGATATTAAATTGAGGCCCGTAATTTTTGTTGAGGACCAGAATGTTCTATTGTAACAGTTTAGTTGACTCTTGATTATTTTTTTTATATTAAGTTAAAATTTTCTTTTTTTTTTATATTTTAATATACTTAAAATTTTCTTAATTTTCTTTTTCCTTTATTCTTTTATGATAATACATTAAAAACAAATTCTAGATCCGCTATGGGATCAAACCTCTGTTTTTAGTAACGTTGACTTTTGTAAGTGTGAGTAGATTCGATTCACATTCACCTGTTGTATTGCTGACTTTTTTTATTTGCAATTATCGTCCCTGTTAATATGGTCATCCTCACTTCAATGTGTAGAAAAAGTCAACAATAGAGGTGAAGGAATGGGCCTTTCACGAAATTTCCTTCGCGCATGGCAATCTGCCACGCTTTCCTTTTATTCCAGGGAGAGGGATCGGAGAGAGTTCATATGGTCAATCTGCCATGTTAATTTGGTAATTTATTATAACTTGCCGGCAGATGTGGTGTTGAAGGAACAAGCAGGCAGCACTGCATTGCGTCTCTGCGAAGACGGTAGGAAATAAGGTCATGGATATCCATATATGATGCCTTATGATGAGTGGTACGTAAATACGAGGGTTTTGACTTTTGACTTTTGACTTTTGAGGAGAAGAGTCACAGTCTTGATTACTTTCGAGGAGAGTGCTTGCAACTTCAAAACTTA